>CM060935.1:824533713-825741213 GCA_030765085.1 Allium cepa | reverse complement strand
GATGAAAATCCACTTCATATCCTGATACATCTTAGTTCCTCCCGGATGAATAGTGAACTTCGAACGATGGCATTACTCAAGATGCTTTTTATATTCGGAACACATAACCTTCCTTTCTTTCTCAACCACTCATTCGGGTCAAGTCTAAAATCCTTTAAGTTATCGCTCTCTATTCCATCCCTTAACTTCCTGGTCCGTTCAACTAACAATGGATCTCTTTCTTCTTAGAAGCAATCCTTTCAATTGTCACTGGTCGAACTTCTAAACAAGACAACATAACAGTTCCCTTACTAGATCTATCTTCATATCTCCATTGTATTCTACATGTCGTTAACGCTTCCAAATCTTTCCACTCATCTATCATCGCCAACATTGCATTTTGATGTTCTCTGCTAAGCACGTCTACAACTTATTGCCCTTTCCCAGTGTGTACTCAATACCAAAGTCATAAGTGGCTAAAAACTCTAACCATCTCTATTGTCTCATATTCAACTCCTTCTAAGAGAATAAATACTTTAGTGACTTATGGTCCATATGCAGCTCAAATCTTTCTCTTAAAGGGTAATGTCTCCACACCTTTAATGCAAAAATTACTGCAGCTAATTCCAAATCATGAGTTAGGTACTTAACCTTATGCGGTTTAAGCCATCGAAATCACAAGTCCAAATTCCAAATCACAAGTCCAAAATCCAAATCAAAAGTCCAAAATCTTCCATAAGGCCTAAAGCATGAACACCGCCATTAATATTCACCACAGAGGATACAACAATATCTCCTTTTCCATCATCTAAAACAATATCAGTGGAAACAACATTATGAAGATTGTCAGCCAAACCATTTGACATACTATTTGCTTCAAGATGATTATTAATATCTAAAGATACATATGAAGAATTCATAACATCAACCAATGACTGCATATGGGCATCGTTCATATCTGAAGATTCGTGCATGTCAGCCCAAGAATCAGTGTTCATAAGAGAACTCGCCTTTGATGAAATACCAAACAAATTGTCAAAACAAACATACTCTTTCAGATTGGTGCCATTATCTATCTTAAATTGCTGATCAAATAGCCTAATCCAATCACAGAGATCACCAGGTTGAGGGAACAACTCATTAGCCAAAGGAACAGTATCATCAATGATAAGAGGATCACCAAGTTCTTCCAGAAACTTTCCATCCCATTTTCCAAAATCCAACAAACCATTTTGATCACATAATTCGATAGTAAACGACATATCAATCACCGAAGCTCTCAACTTAAAATCATAACTTTGGGCCTCATTGGACATAAACAACTGCTCAAACTCTGTTAGACTCTCAGAAATTCTATTGTCTTCAGTTATAGCTTTCTGATGATCGATATCATACTTTAATAAAAATTCACTTGAGAGAAAACAGTCTTTATAACTATCGCCAATATTAACAATAGAAAATTCATCATCATGAAAATTCTCTTCTCTGATAATGTTTATAGTAGAGCCATTAGACGAAGATAAAACAGCTAAATCGCTTACATTTCCATTCTCAAATGAATTAAAATCCGAACTGGTCTCGGAATTAAGACATTCGAATTTGTTTGCAGTATGAATCTTGAAAGTTTTCCAATTATGAGAATATGATTTACCTTTTTTCTTTATTTGAATAAAAACTTTGAAATCTTATCTACTAACCTCTGTATTAGTTGAACAGGAACAAGCATTGCAAAGAGCGACATCAGGATCAAGCATCAAAGGATAAAAACGAAGAGATCTTTCATTTATGACAATATCAGAAAAAACATTTCCCCCCTTGCACACATGAGTCACCTTAGAGATATTAGCTGAAGAATCAGATTTATCAATACCAAATCTATCTTTGTACCATATACCTATATTAGGCGAATTGACGATGCTAAAATGAAAAATTAAATCTTCAAGATGATTAATACCCTTGAATCTTTTTTGCCGATGGTGATCCAATAAAATCTCTTTCAACTGTAGACATTTAAGAACTAGTTGAAAACCATTTTATACCAAAGCTAATGAAAAAATGGGAGTGGTTGATGATGATTCCAGTTTGCCAAAATACAGTTCTCGATCGCAAACCTTTTTTTGTATCCCTTGCCAATGTTTGGCATATTAATGATGTCAAAATGAAATAACATATCTTCAAGATGCTTGATTTCTTCTTCTCTTTTTTTCCAGAGATGATCCAAAAGAATCCCTTACAACAACATGCATTTAAGGACAAACAAAAACCCGTGTTCTACTAGAGATGCAGAAGAGATGTTGTTATTTGAAATTGAATGAACATTCATTCCTTTTATGACCAAATTTACCACAAGCAAAACATCTTGTAGGATCTCGACACTGTGAAGCGAAATGATTACAGTCGCCACATATGAAACAAAAATCTTTTTTGAGTTTTGATTCAATCCAGTTCTTTTTTGTAGATTGAATCGAAGAAGCTTGATATCTATTCGGAAAACTGCAATAATTCATAGGACATCGATCCTTCACCACTTGCGTGTAAGATCGATTGATATAAGGAGATCGATAAATTGGAAGGTACGATGACGATTGAGGCAAGATTGATGAATTTTGGAAGCAAAGTCGATATATAATGTTTTAAAAATAAATATTTATTCAAACCCATATATTTCCTTTCAAAACTTTGGAAATCATTTTCGAAATATAGACCAACGATGTCCGTATATAATTTTCTATCCTATGTTCAAGTGATACGGATATTTATCATTTCAGTATGCAATTTAAATACTATGGGTATATATCATTTCAACCCGCAATCCTAAAATTCAAAAATCAATGAAAATCGCTTGGGTTTATCATTTCATCCCATAACGATTTTTCTCTATTCTATAGGATCGTTCGGGTATGTATCATTTCAACTCATAGGGAATTCTAAATTAACAGGGAACTTGCAGAGTTAGAACAAATATGATAATAATATAACATATCAACACATGCATATTAAATAAAATATACACAACATGGTATGGTGTCATATATCACAGGTGAACAATTGCAGATAATGGCATCTCGTATTTAATAATTAAATAATTAGCAATTCAAATTTAGCAACATATTTCAATTGTCGTTTCAAGTGAAATTGAATTTACTAATTATAAGATTGTTAATCATGAGTGATTTCTCACCTTTCGACGCTAGGGAGAACAGGACAAGCACATAGAATAAATCATGTATTAGAAAGTCGATCAATCCAAACAACAAATCTCAAAGCGAAGTAGGCTAAACATGGATTTGACGGACGAAGCTGATAAATAGGAATCGATGAGAACAAATCAACTCAGCTTGATATAAATGAAAAATATATTATTATTATTTTATTAAATTCAATATTTAATTTAATACACTTATTAAAATTCAAAATATTTATATATATCGTATTTAAAAGTCAATACCAAAATCAAACAGCTTCTCAGCTATGGAAACAAACCTATATATTATAAGGATCAAAATATTTATATATTATATTTGAAAATTCTCTATATATATTTTTAACAATCAAAATATCAATATATATATATAGTATATACATAAATAAACACATTGAGATTTATATATTACAGTTTAAATTAAATGATACTTTTATATAATAAAATTCAAAATCAATAAACAAATCAATATATATATATATATATATAACTTACAAACTTATATACATATTATATTTAAAAATCAATATTATAAAACCAATATAAACTTATTATAATATATAAATAAACTCAAACCGATCATGTATACACTTATATAAACTTAATATATACAAACAGATGGGTTATAGATATCTTATATAGGCTTATATATGTAAACAACAAATTTCGTACAACTTATATAAACTCATACATACACACACACATCATTATATACCACTTATATAACTCATATATTATAAACAAGTTATATAAGGCTTATGTACCGATCTTATAGTTTATATCTTTATATGTAACAAACAAAACTTATACCCTTTAAACAAACGAAATACAATACTAAAACCATGCTTATATTAAACTTACAAATGCAATGCACCGACTATCATGAGGAGGGAGGTGGAAGTGGTTTGGGTTGTCAAGGCTGCCGCCTTGGTGTTGGCTGACACGGGGGAAGTGGATGGCGATGGAAGGAAATATGGTGGAACACGTCAGCGGGTATGCATGTAGTGTTGGCGGGTCAGAGCTTGGGGCGGATATGGGATGTGAGCATGGAATGGTGATGAGAAAATAGGAAAACGTGTGGTGCTTTGTTTGGAGATGGCGGATTTGGATTCGTGGTGGAGGAAGGAAGCGGCCAGAGGGTATAGCCGTGTGTCAATGGTGATGTTTGCGGAGTGTGGTGCATTTGGATGGCGTTGGCTTCGGTTGCACCGGCGTTCTAGGCGATGGTCAGTGGGGTGTGGTATTTAGGCAATGGAAACCGATGGGTTGTTTGATTGTGGTCTGGCTCTGGAATGATGATGGCTGGGCGTTGGGTCGTGGGTAGGGGGCTTCGGCTGTAGTACTCGGTCGGAGGCGATGGTGTTTGGTGGTTCAAGGCTGTGCTCGACATTTGGTTGCGTGCTTTGATGAGGGGCTGCATGGAGTGGTTGCTGAAGAAATATATGGTGGAGGGGAATGAGCAGGGTGAAGGGGAAAAGATTGAGGGAGACAAAACAGTCTTATATATATTATAAAGAAACTTATATTTAAAATTTTGCTCAAATGAAAGGACACAATGAACAGAGTAAGGGAAAAGTCGCTAACGTTTCAGGAAGAAGATAAATGCTCTAATTATTATTATTTATTTTTCAAAACGAGAGAATATGTGTAGGGGTTTTAAAGCATAAGAGTTGAAAAAGAAGGTATGTAAGTAAAATGACAACCAGAATATATTGGAACCTGAAATATATTTCGAACAATGGGAATAGCCATAGTCAGTAATAAATTTCTGTTAGTGACCATTTGTTTTTTACCGTGACATTTGAATGGTCACAGAGTATTAAAAGCTCAAAATTGGTATCGATATGGCCATCCGTTTCCATGAATTTCGCCGCGTACCGGACTCCAAAATGCACAATTGAATATACTGTGAAAATCAGCATGACGAGACGAATAGAATGGTACACAGATATCTATGATACAATCATCCTATCAAAACTCGGATTTCGGTACCGAACTGCTGCTAATTTGTCGAAAATAAGATAAACGGGGATAGAGAAGTCTAAATTTGAGGAAGCGAAATATGTTGTCTCACTCAGAAAATAGTCTACATTTTTATTATATAAAATTATTTAGGTTTCACAGATATTCTATTTCCGTCAAATTGAATTGATTTAAATTGAAGTTGAAAGTTACATTACCGAACTAACTTTCATATTTTCAAATAAATTTTTTCCATTTGCTATATTTAAATAGACGCACACCAAATATCAGATTTTCATTATCAAATTTAATTGTTATATTTTCAAGAAAAATTCAGTTAATTACGTTATAAAAATCGTTAAAAATTACGGGTCGTTACATATTCTATTTTATGCTAATTTTTATGGGTGATCTTCCTCCCAAATATTAAAAGGAAAATAAAGCGATGAAGTTACCTAAATGTAATGGTTGGAACATATCATGAGAAGTAATGTTCGAAAAAGTGAAGTTTTACGAAAATTCGACATGCAAAATGGGTAATAAAAGAATTATATGTATATAGGGTTTGTTGGGTGGCTTGGTTACATAAATGGCTCAGTTATATGGTAAGCTTAGCTACATGATCCAAACTAGCTGACCTAGAAAATCAAGCCGGTCTAGTAAATGGCTATCCGAGCTATCCTTAAGTAGCTGATCAAGAAATATGGATTAGTCTAGTATACCAGTATCCGATCTAAGTAATTAGCCGAATCTCCCATATAACCAACCTATCACTAGCCATCTCCCCTTTTTGATGCTTAGAGTTAGTCTTCTTTGACCTGATTTTGCTATAGTTTTACTCTAATTTTTCAAATTTGGATGGTAGTGATTTTAGGCGACCGTGGAAGATATTCTTGATGGTTTTTCTCCAGATATTTACAACCAAAGTTCTCCTTCATTTACTATAAACAAACCTTACTACTCAAAATGGGGCCGAACCATTAAAATTTTAAAGCTTTAAGGGGATACTTTGCCAAATTATTAAGTGATTTCATGTAACGACCACCCTACACCACTAGCATTTAATATAACCAAAGAGTTCGCTGGTGCGGTGCCCAACCAATATATGATGATCATCAAGGGTTGAAAGAAAATAAAAACCAATCACACATGACCTATTGTATATCTCACAGCGCATGGAATTAAACATAATATACACCACAGATATAAAACAGGGGAGATAGTAATAACTAAGTAAGCCAAATATCAGAGTACAGATCTACAGAGTTATACAACAGGTAATAAGGTTTATATAAAACTGAAATAAATTCAAATAATTATCTCATAGTAATAGTTATAAGCAGACACTATCAAGACTCTATAGTGTTGCACAATAGAATAAGAATAGAATCCAAATATAATATGAGATAGCTCCATCCAGCTCATCCTCTGCACAGCTACGACGTCGCACTTAAACCTACTATCTAGTCTACTCATTTTAGAATATCCAAAGATATTAATAAGAAAAACATAAAACCTTAGGCCAGACAATAGTCTGATATGAGCGTTAGATGAATCTTAATATACTATATAAGTCGATATAGTATGGAACACGGGTATACAAACCATACCTGATCTGCCTCTATAACTAAATAGTCATCACATAACGAACAAAATACACTACTCTACAAATATTATAAAGGTATACTGCAAACTAAGTATCATAACGGGTGTCTAGGCATCCCCAGCCCCAATACTTATCTTCAACGACATCCCTATAGTGATAGGCTATGGAAGGAGACAATCAAAGAAACCATAGCATTCGTCAAACAATCCTCACAATCGCCCATTGTGCTCTAGATATATGATAACTTGTATGGTCTTTCAATGCCAGGGACTAATGGAAATCCAGGTTTTCAATGTACTCGCCTCTAGTTCGAAGTTGATACTAGACCCAAATTCACCAGCTCAGGGTAAATGGATCCAAACAACTGATCCGAGGTTGCCAAACGAAGTACCTAAAAGCGTCCCCACAATACCCCTATTTTTGAGTACATCAAAAAATGCTCCATGTATCAATGATCCCATAGCACGCATATTTGAACCCTTTCCTTGCTCCATCTATTTCTATTATCCTTTAGAACCATTACACATTCCTCCATTCCTTGATAGAACCACTGAGCATTCTATCCACGGGTCAGCCCTTTATGGATAACGATTCTCACAACTTCTTTCAATATCGAGCCTCCATATTTGGAAGCTAACTCCATTCACCTTCGAGTTGCCATCATCGAAGTTCCGAAGCTATCATTGTGATACTATATTGCTATAAAACCCCAAGTGAGCAAAAAATACCTTAAACATGGCATGTAGAGACTAAGCTTACCCTCCTAAGAGTTTTATCCCGATTTCAACAAAATCGTCCTCTCGGTACCGACCAAAACTCTTTGTGCCGAGTGTTATACTTTGCCAATTTTTGTCTAGGTTCTTTCCTTATCTTCTAGTGCTCCATCTTCTAAGTACTTGACCCCGACCACTCCTTATTGTAGCTCTCGGCATCATTTCCAAATATCCTAGTACTAATTCCAAAAGCTCTCAGTACTTAGCCCAATAATTAGCCAACCCTTAGAAATTGAGCTCTACTCATCACTCCTAGCCCTTATTTAAAGAACCAACTTCCAAAAAGTGGTTTCCAACAACAAAAACCACTCGGTACCAATCAAAGTTCTTGGTACCGAGTCCTCTGCTTAGCTCCAGTTTTGATGCGACTTGAATCTTAGGCTCCATCCATGATCCAAAGCCCCCTCCTCTAAGTTCATCCGATTCTGACCATCTTTGCCTAGATTTGCCAAATCCATCAACCTCCTTTGTAACTACCTAAAAGCACAGACAAACTATATCAAAATATAATGTACAAACATGAAATATCATACATATACATCCATTCATACATGTAATCCATAAGAACATGATAATCAAGCAAATCCCAATCCAAATCTAACTTTTGTAGTAGCATATGAATATGAACAAAAGAAGTTACAAAACCATTTAATAACCATTTAAAATTAATTAAATCATCCATAAACATGTGTAAAACTATGATTAAAGATAGAAAATAGTTTATGATAAAAATTATGTTAAAAACATCATTTTTAACCATATAAACATGCATAGTAGAGTGAGAGGTCAAGAACCACTCACCAAACACCCAAAATATCGTTTTCTCCCTTTAGATCTGAAGTGGATAGCAAAGGAGATGAATGAAAATAAGAAAAAAATGATAATCTCAAGTTCCTCTATGCTAATTACGCATCTAATTATGATTTATGCGAAGATTAGTGAGGTAAATGTAAGCTTTTTGTTGAAATTAGGGCTAATGGATGTTTAGAGCTATTTTAGGAAAGATGGAAATGACTTATATCAGTTCCTGCAGCCTCTCTTTAGCGTAATTCCCAAATTCATTAGTGGGTCCAAGTATGGGCTTAGTTAAGTACCCATTAGTGCAGGCTAGTGACAACCAAAACTTAAAACGCTATAAATTTTGAAGGGTATGTCCGTTTTTTATCATCACCATGGAATGAGAAACCATAATCCTGAAGCAATAGAAGTGGTTTGAGACCCTAACTTATCTTCTATCAAAATTTATAGTTCAAACAAAATTTTAGGTTCACAATGGTCACATATAAACTCGGTAAAAATCACAGATGTGAAAAATGTCCCTAAGAGTCATCTTCTAAAATTTTAGAGTCATACGAACCCATATAAATAAAATAAATATTTTTACGATAATCAGACATGTAAAATACGAGTTGTTACACTCTCCCTCTTTAGGATTTTGTCCCCGAAATCCCCAAATAAGTCAAACATGGTCACCTTGCATGCCTAACAATCATATGCAACTGTTATACATATCAAACAAGAAGCTATGCAACTGATGTTGTAGTAAGTGTATCCTAGCACGTGAGATACTAAACTGCCCTATATGATATCAAAGGTAAAAGTAAATATGACAAATAGTAGGCCTTACTATACAAAGAGCTCCGGATACGTGGCTCTCATGCTCATCTCGGTTTCCCACGTGCAATCGCCTTCACTTTTGCCCCCATTAAACCATCACTAATTCCACCGTCTTCCTTCTAAGCTGTTACATATCATGTCCAACAATACGAGTCGGTCTACAAGGTCTTGAAGCTTCTGGTTTAATCTCGATACTATTATATTTATCTTGTGCAATCATCATGCCTGACCGACCTTACAGGCTAGGGTTATTATCCTTTCTACTATCGAGAAAGGACCTATGAATCTCGGTGCCAACTTCCCCTTTCCACCGAATCAAATAACAATCTTCAAAGGAGAAATGTAAGGACCCCACCGCTATAGCCATATTATTAAAGAACATTGTAAATAATGTCGTCTAATAACACAGAGAATATGGTTTATTAAGGATGACTGATTATGATTATATCCTTAAACTAACACTGCCATGTCATACTTACGATTTTACTTAACCTTAGGAATTAAATTTGACATGTACAGTTTCAGTTTAAGAAATAAACACATCAGTTTCCTAGAATTAGAACCGTATATGATATAAAAAAGTAATCATAGATCACAACAGAATAATAAATCACATATACAAATACGAATTTTGAGTCTAAGAATATAATACTAAACTAGTATATTATACATCCGGTGATCTCTAGCTCAAAATTAATTTATAAACTAACACAAATCCTAAATGAGATAAAGTAAAAGTCAAAAATGCTTGTCTCCTTGCTAGCATAACCATCCAAAGGTCGATCGGTCCTATAATCTGAAAAGTCTTGACTTGACCCAAGTATATAAAATAAATGGTTCAGACTATCTCTAAATATCATAATGGTGAGAGAAAGGTATAACATACAAGCATAAGATAGTATAATAAATGCAAATGCCATAAATATAAACAAGGTGCTAGAATAGTTTAACTTAAAATCCATCTCAAGACACATTCCATATTTCAATCGCAAGACAAAAAATAAATCACAAATCATCAAAATCCATCTTCAGATATAGGAAATATTTAAATCCCAAAATGTAGAATAAATCAAAAAACTAGAAATTCAAAAACGAAGAATAATGTTTCAAAATCAAACAAAAACCAAATACAAAATGATCTCAATGATCGTACTCATAACATGGAAAACAGAAAGTGGTATCCCTCATACTGATCTGATAATAACAGTCATCCATACCGTGAAAACAATTCTCAAATCTAAGAAAATAAAATCTCAATCGATCACAAGGATCGTATAAAAATCTATGAGTTTACTTCTTAAGGATTGAGCAACCTCATGCCGCACACCAAAAAAGAGTAAACTTTAAAGTGAAAAATACTATCACCTTTAGTAACCATGATAACTTAACCAAAACGTCCCATAACGTTTGGTGAAGTTTAAGTATTTACTAGAAGCCAGTAAATCTCAATTGTTATGGACTACAAGAAAACCTAAACTATATTATCTTAAGGATGTAGCAGCCCTCTACTGAACACCAAAATAGAATACAATTCTAAAGTGTTAAATACAAACACCAAAAGCAATCACAAAGAATTCAACCACAGCATCCTATACTACCTAGTGAAATTTAAGTATTCGCTAATGGATTAGTAAATCACACTCAAACATTCTACTCAACGAGTTGTACAATATTGGATGAAGTGTTACTTGAGAGCATTTAAACGAATCGATAACACTATGTCAGTTATTAGTATTCCCCAAATTATAGAATTAAGGTTCCAAAAACATTTTATTTAAAAATCCAGAAGTTACATGAAAATGTCCAAAATCACATAAAATCCAAGATTTAATTTAAACTTTATTAAATAATAGGAAATCAAAGTCAATAGAAATTAGGAAAATAGTTTTGAAAACAACAGTGATATACAAATATATATATATATATATATATATATATATATATATGTATGTATGTATATATATATATATCATACAACTTCATTTCTAACTTTTAAATAATTCAATTTCCATTATAAACTCCCTCTTTGAAAACACTATTTGTATAAAACTTTCACGCAATCACTTTCAAATTTCTATATGTGCATATATAATTTCTCAAAACATACATTTTTAAATTACACATTTTTTCATATATATATATATATTTATTTATTTGTAATTGAAAACAATTTATTTCAAAAAAGGAATTTTCTTTGTAAATAACTTTACAAATGGATATAAACAAATTGTATGCTTAGCACTTAAAACATATAGCAAGAGTTCAATATAAACAAGATCATTATAGTGGTTTATCAACTCGAAAATGTAACCAAAATCTTCACAAAAAATTTCAAACAAGGCTAAGTAAAAGCGAAAACAATTAAGGACCCTAAAATCATAGCTTATAAACACACAAAAGTGGGCAAGAAATCAACAAACAAAATAACACAAGGTTAATTCAAAACTCATTTTCACAAAATCGATTTTTTTGCAAAATTACTCATTTCAAGTTTTCAGCTTCGAAATGAAATTCCGACCAATTAAATCTAAGAATTATCAAAAACATACAACATGAAAGTTGTTCCATAAAGTCTCATTTTCCCATGAAATAAAAGTCTGTACAATTTGGATCTAGGGTTAAAAAGTTATGGCAGTTTTAATCTAGGGTTTCAACTTAGAAAATTACAAAGGCCTAAGTTATACCATTAGTTTCAAACTCAATTTAGACCCCTTAAAATGTAGTATTTCAAAAAATGATTAAAAGAGACCTGTAGCTTATAAAAAGAAATTTCTACCACAAAATGATTGTACCATTTCGGATCATTTCACATTGGACATCGCTATTTTACTACAACAATTTTCATAAATAATTTTCAGTAAATAATCAACGAATTCATCCAAATCAAACAAACAATTCACAACAAAAAAGATTTCTAAAATTAATCATCTAGAGATAGGTCTTGTGAATTTAACTCACCTTAATAAAACAATACTACCAATTGGAGGTAAACTAGAGCTTGTGAATTATAGATTTCAGCCGCAACAATGCATGCTAAGAGAAAATAGACGACATGGATTCAGTACCCAAACTACTAGCTGAAATTGATCTTATAAAGGAATAGAGTTAAGATTTCATACATGAGTTAGTTTTTCTATTAATTTCAACAATTAATTCACTAATTTAGGGTGGATTTGAAGATGTTGTTTTTAGGGATTTCAAAAGGAATAGGCGCCATAGTTTGTTTTTGGTTTTAGGAAGAAGCGAGAAAAGAACGTACTGTTCTTTTCTTAATTCCTTAGTTTCCTCTCTCAAATGGGATAGGCCCAAATTAGCTTAGCCTAGTTCTAATTAGGTTTTAAAGAAAGTCACATTTACAACTCAATTTCATTACAAAACTTATTATTTGAAACAATACTAATCATACTTCAAGCACCCAAATAAATCATCTCATTTGGCCGGATCCTTGTTAGTTACAAGAATTAGTCAGTTATTTATATATTTTCTCCTTTGAATTAATTATTACATTATTTCACAATACTTAATTTACAATTCCACAAAGTAATCATTGTTAAATATGAAATTATCTTTTATGTTTGTTCTATAAGGGTTGTAATTTCAAACAACCGTTAAGACAAATATTAATTATATACTTCTCAAACTTGCAAGTCAATGATTGAATAATTTAACAAAACAAAATCTCCAAATTATGTTTTATTTGAAAAACAAGAGATACACTTCAATTAAACATTCGAATTTCTCTAATATTATTTAAACTTAAAATTTTCATTCCAAAAGGATTTCATTTAGAAACACAAGAATCCCAATTTCTCACTTATTCTATAAATTTATAGTTCTCCATCATTAAATAAAATCTCAATAATAATTTCAAAGTGATTTCAACAATTTAGAAATACTAACACTTCCAAATTTCTCAATGATTTAGAATTAATCATTCTAAAACAAATCATCTTTTATAAAAGACTACAGATTCCAAACTAATGATTTAAATTCTCCAATTTAAATCATTATTTTTTATTTAATTAACTCAAAAATCTGGGTTTCTACAAACTTCCTCCCTTAAAGAAATTTCATCCCCATAATTCGCTTAATGAAAGAAATCCATAATGTAAATTTCTAAATTTTCATCAGCAAATTTTTTTTTAAAAAAAAATTAAACTTATCTCATTGTTATTTGAATCAAAGTATTTGAAAGTTAAACTCATAAATGGAAGTAGATTTTTTATTATTCTCTTTTCAAAAATTGCCAATTAACTTCCATTTAAATTTTATATAAATTAATTCCATAATTTAAAACATTTTCCTTAACTTATCTTATTATATAAAATAATATTAAGCCTTGAAATTTAGTAATTCATTTCGTCACTTTGCCGCAAAGTTGTTGAAATATAATATGAAAATTGCCTCGCCGTGCTCTCAACATCTTAAAATTTATTCGATGGCTAAAATATCATTTTAAAATATTTTAAACTCAATTACCTTCCATTCAAATTAATTATTTCCTATGTCAAAATGCCTCGTTCGATATCTAGGAACTCCTATCGATAACATGACGTCCCATATATCGATCAGAATCCTTAAACATTTTTTGAACAATTTGAAACAATAATTATTCCCAAGTTTTCCTTAGTTATATTTATTTTATTAGCACTAACATCAATACATCCAATTTGAATAAATACAACCAAGCAATCAATTCTTAACAATCAATCAAGCAAAACTAAATATTCGCATTCGGTGGAAAAATTCAAATTTTAAAATTCCACTGCGCAACTCTGATTATTGCCCGATCATTAAAAATTTTAAACCCATTTACTCAAATTTTCCAAATTAATCCAATCCAATTTATCTCTTTTAAAATTAATTTTCCAATAATCCAAAAATAAATTTCCAAACACTAAAGGATATTAACACATTACTTTTTAAGATCCGAATGTCACCAATTCCAACTTATTTAATTAAAATTTTAAATCAATATACGTCCTAAATGATTATCTCGATAATCATTTTATATTCTTATCCTTGTCTAGATAATTAATTTAACTATCTACCACACACCCCAGGGGACAGAACTCTAAGTCTCATTAGGTTTAGATCTGTGATAATACATGCTATAATGTTCTGACTCTGCTTTGCTACCAACTATAATGACCCTACTGCTACGCCCATAGTATAAAAGAATATTGTAAACAATGTTGTCTAATAATATGGAGAATACGGCCTATTAAGGACGACCGATTGTGATTATATCCTTAAACTAACACTGCCATGCTGTACTTACAATTTTACATAATCTCTATAATTAAATTTGATGTGTACAGTCTTAGTTCAAGAAATAAACACATTGGTTTCTCAAAATCAAAACAGTATATCATGTAAAACAGCAATCACATATCACAATTGAATAATAAATCTGACATGCAAATACAAATTTTAAGTCTACAAAATATAACACTAGACTCATATACTATACAATTGGTACAAATCTCTAACTCAATATACATCTCATAGGCAAACACAAATCCTAATTGAGATAAACTAAAAGTCAATAATGTTTATCTCCTTGGTAGCCTAACCATCCAAAGGCCAACCTGTCCTATAACCTGAAAGGCCTGACCCGAGTATATAAAATAAATGGTTAGACTATCTTTAAATATCATAAAGGTGAGAACAAGGTATAATACATAAGCATATGACCGTATGATAAATGTAAATTCCATAAATATAAACAAGGCACTAAAATAATTTAACTTAAAACCCATCTCAAGGCACATATCATATTTCAATCGCAGGACACCGAATAAGTCACAAATCATCAAAATCTATTTTAAGACATAGGAAATATTTAAATCCCAAACATAGAATAAATAAAAAACCCAAAAGTTCCAAACCCAAGAGTAATGTTTCAAAATCCAAGAAAACCAAATACAGAATGGTCTCAATGATTGTATTCATATTGTGGAAAATAGAAGGTGGTATAACTTATACCGATTTGACACCAATGATCATCCATATCATGAAAACAACTCTAAATCCAAGAAAACAAAATATCAATTGATCGCAAGGATCGTATAAAAAATCCATGAGTTTACTTCTTAAGGATCTAGCAGCCCCATAACGTACACCAAAAGAGAATGCAACTCTAAAATATTAAATATAAATACCAAAAGAAATCACAAGTATTTAACCAAATCATCCCATACTACCTGGTTAAATTCAAGTATTTTCTAATGGATTAGTAAATCCTACTCAAAAATTCTAGTCAATGAGTTGTACGATATTCGATGAAATATTACTCAAGAGCATTTAAATCAGTCGATAACACTATGTCGATTATTAGTATTCCCTAAATTATAGAATTAAGATTCTTAAACATTTTATTTAAAAATCCCAAAGTCACATGAAAATGTCCAAAATCACATAAAATCCAAAATTTAATTTGAACTCTGTTAAATAATAGGAAATCACATTTACTAGAGAATTATGAAAATAGTTTTGAAAACAACAGTGATATATATATATATACACATATACACATATATATAGATATTTTGTACAACTTCATTTGTAACTTTTAAATAATTAAATTTCCTTTATAAATTTTCTCTTTATTTATTTGCATAAAACTTTCCCGCAATCAATTCGGAATTTCAAGTATATGTGTGTGTGTATATATATATATATATAATTTCTCAAAACATTCTTTTCCAAATTACACATTTACCATATATAAATATTTTTGTAATTGAAAACAATTAATTTTAACAAAGGAATTTTCTTTGTAAATAACTTTAAAATGGATATAAACAAATTTTATACTTAGCGCTTAAAACATAGAGTAGGAGTTCAATATAAACAAGATCATTAAAGTGGTTTAACAACTCGGAAATGTAACCAAAATCATCATAAAACAAAGTTCAAACAAGGCTAAGAAAGAGAAAAAACAATCCAGGCCCCTAAAATCATAGGTCATTAACACACAAAAATGGGCAAGAAATCAACAAACAATCACACAAGGTTAACTCAAAATTCATTTGCATAAAATCAACTTTTCACAAAATTACTCATGTCAAGTTTTCAATTTTGAAATGCAATTTTGACCCATTAAATCTAAGAATTTTTAAAACCTACAATATGAAAGTTGTTTCTTAATGTCTTTGCTTTCCATCAATTAAAAGTTTGCACAATTTAGATCTATAGTTAAAAAGTTATGGCGATTTTAATCTCGGGTTCAACTCAGAAAATTACACAGGCCAGAGCTAAACCATTAGTTTCAAACTCAATTCAGACCCCCAACATGTAATATTTCAAAATATGTTCAAAAGAAAACCTATAGCTTAATGAAAGAACTTTCTACCACAAAAAGACTGAGCCATTCCAGATCATGATACACCAAGATATCGCTGTTTTACTACATCAATTTTCACAAGTAATTTTCAGCAAACAGTCAATGAATTCATCCAAATAAAGCAAGCAATCAATGATTTCTACAACCAATCGTCTAAAGATAGCTCTCTTGAGTTTAACACACCTTAATAACACAAAATACTACTGACTGAGGTAGACTAGAGCTTGTGATACATAGATTTCAACCCCAACGATGCATGCAAAGAGAAAATAGACAACATGGATTCAATACCCAAATTACTAACTGAAATTGATCTTATAAAGGAATAGAGTTGAGATTGCATGCCTGAATTAGTTATGCTACTAATGTCAACAATTAATTCACTAATTTAGAGAGGGTTTGAAGATGTTGTTTTAGGGTTTTCAAAAGGAATAGGTGCCCTAATTTGTTTCTGGTTTTCGGAAGAAGTGAGAAAAGAACGTATTGTTCTTTTCTTAATTTCTTGGTCTCCTCTCCCAAATGGCATAAGCCCAAATTAGCTTAACCTAATTCTAGTTAGGTTTTAATGCAAGTCTAATTAAAATTCAATTAATTACAACACTTATTATGTGAAGCAATACTAATCGTACTCCAAGCACCCAAATAAATCTTCTTATTTTACCGATTTCTTATTAGTTATAATAACTAGTCACTTATTAATTTATTTCTCCTTTATATTAATTATTACATTATTTCACACAAATTAATTTACATTTCCACCAAGTAATCATTTTTAAATATCAAATTGGTTTTTATGTTTATTCTATAAGGATTGTAATTTCAAACAACCATTTAAACAAATATTAATAACACACTTCTCAAATTTGCAAGTCAATGATTGAATAATTTAACAAAACAGAATCTCCAAATTCTCTTTTATTTAAAAAATAAAAGATCCACTTCAATTAAATATTCTAATTTCTTTAATAATATTTAAAGTTAAAATTCTCATTCCAGAAAGAATTATTCATATTTAAAAACACAAGAATTCCAATTTCTCACTTATTCTATAAATTTAGAATTCTCAATCATTAAATAAAATCTCAATAATATTTTCAAAGTGATTTCAACACTTTAGAAATACCAATTGTAACGACCCGCCTTTTTGGACAGTTTAAACCGACGATCAAATACACATGTCGATTCCAAACCATTCAAAAGGGCAGATGGTTATTGGGGTAAATAAGAAAAGAAAAGAAAGAGAAATAGAGGAAATGAAACAACACAGAATCTCGTAGCGGAACGATAAAATATAATAGTCAAATAAACAGTTCATGAAGCTGATTACTATACTTTGACAATTATTTATACAATATTTATCAGAGTTATACATATACAACAGAACAATTAAAATAATGCAGCAGATAGCATGATGCAAGGGTAATAATAGTAATAGTTTACCAAATCTTCGTCTTCATCCTCCAGAATAGATCTTCAAAAATCTGAAAAACTCAGGACTGACCCGAGCGTAATGAAAAGACAAAACACTCGAGTCAGGACTAAAATATCCTTATGAAAGTTAAATCAATCGTAAATAAATATGAGTGTAACGGCGTCAGAGATGTTTACGGGGTTTGACATCTCATATCTAGTGTCAAAGTGCGTGCAATAACTCAAGAGATGTTATGGGATTTTCCATCTCTTAAGGATCCGTGAAACTATCTACTATGTAGTAATATACGCTAAGTAGATAATGCCTATCAGTAATATAAAGTATCAAAATAGCGTTAAGGCGTTACCATAATCACCCTTAACACATTTTATATTCCCAAAAGCATATACAAGACCGTAGTTTCCCCAAAACCGGAAGTCACCAGAGGGCAATCCATATACTCAAGGTACAAATCAAAACGTAGTGGTCGCGAATAGGATAATCAGTATGACAAGGTACATAAGGCGATACCAACTAGGATACTAGTAGTTGCGTGATCCGGACTGATGTTGGGCATAGCCAGCAGCTACCCCAACACCGCGAAACAACACTCCGAAATCAAGGGGTGCACCCAAATCGCATCACAAATGTAATAGATATGGTATCGAAGAAGTGTGTCCGCTAGAGGTGGCGAACCTCAATGGCCCGGCGCGGCTCCTGTTTTAGTCATGTCAGGGGTCATCCAATAATCGTTCTCTTTCTTCAGTCAACGCGTTCACCAAACCATCCACTTCATTCTGGATCATCACTCCGCGCATAATAGTTATTAAAGTGGTTTTCGGTATCGACAGAGAGTATGTCCATATCCAATCCCGGTCTCTTTAATAACTACGTATTATTACACCTTTGGCTCTTTATATTTCAAATCGATTCATAATTTATATCAAAATATCATGTTCGCTTCAAAAATCAAATCCATTTCAAATATCGTCGTATCCTTTCAAATATAAGATTTCGTTTCAAAAGTCGTTTTTCGCATCAATATCTCATTTCGGTTTTCAAAATCATTTCGAATTTCAATTTAGGTTGCAACTTCATTTAACTCAATTCGTATTTAAATTCAAGGTTTAAATATAAACATTTCACCTTATTAACGAGCTTGAAATTTTTAGAAAATAGTTTAAGTAGTTTAAAAGTAGTTTAAAGAATTAAAATAGTTAAAAATACTTAAAATCTTTAAAATGGATTTAAAATAGATAAACTAGTTTAAATAATTTAAATTGGGTTAAGTAGATTAAAAATAGATTAAAATAGTTTAAGTATTCAAAATGGTTTATATAACAGAGTAATTTGGAAAACGAATTAAAACAGCTTCAGAACCAATCCGTTTCAATTATAACTTCCCAATTCAAATAAATTTCAATTTCCAATTTACCGATTCAATTTCGATTTCAATTCAATCAACGTCAATTTTTCTTCGAATTAATTCAATTTTTCATTCACCTTTAATTTATTCAATTTCAATTTATATCGATTTGGAGCCTGATTTCTCAAAATATCAATTTATAACACTTAACAAAAATTTCCAACAATATTCAAGTTTAAATCCAAATTCCAAACGTGATTCAATTCCAAGCTCAATTTCAAAATATCATTTTTATATCACTTTTACTTAGTAATATTCAAAGCTCGAATTAAGGTTAAATCTTTAAACAAATCAATTTTCGACATTCAATCATATCCAATTTCAAATTTCAAAGTCTCAACTTAATTATTTAACCAAATTCCTTTAACCAAAATTTATTTCAACATTCCAAACTCAATTTTTTCGATGAATTCAATTTCTATAAATCGATTTCTATTTATAACCTTTAAATCAAAACATTTAAGTAAATTTCAAATCGACGATTTCAAAATTATAAATTTAGCCAATTCGGTGTCCATATATAATTTTCTATCCTATGGCCAAGTAATTATTTATTTCAATTAAATGTCAGGGATGACTATATATCACTTAAATTAAATCACGGTATCATATGTATGCATAACAGGATATATATAAGCAAATAAACATCCAAACATTTAAATATCAACCAATAACATCCATCGAAATAAATCATCCAATAGACAATACAATTCATAGCAATTTCATATTTATCAATGTCAGGTAATTTAATCGCAATTCAATTTTAATCTCAATTTAACTGTCAATTTAATTTTTCAACGGTTAATTCAAATGACAAGCTATATGACAATTGAATTTTTATCAAACAACGACAAATAAAATCATAACACTTCATAATATCAAATTTAACTAACATAAAGATATTTAGTACGGTGTGAGCGTTATAAAACACTCAACTTGATTTTACGATTTCAAATCAAATCGAACGACGTTCGATTTAACCCAAAATTTTCTCTAGCTCCAAACGATTCCAATCTAGTTCCATTGCGTAGTGCTTGTCAATACGATTCCAACGCAAAAAGTCTCGTGCGTTTTCGACCTCGTATGAAGAAGTTATGAAATTTATAAGTTTACACGAATTTTAATTTAATAATTTACAACATTACTTTTATAATTTTCAACCTGGGCCGTTGGATCTTCTTTGAACACATCAGGGCCGTGACCCCCCTTCCCTCATCCTCACGCAATTTCCATCTCCCAGTAATACGCACGCAACATGAACCCATTATTGGAATTTAGGGTTGAATATCACGGCCACATCGACGACTTTTACCATGATCAATGACCTCCTTTCAACTCGCCTTGCCAAGAGCCACCTTCACCATCCATAGCATGAAGCTCGGTCCTCTCTATGGCCTTGAAAGTCATGCCCAAACGCACGCGAACGCGGGCCTGTAGCTCCTCCTCCGCTCGACGATAGCCCATCTTAGCCGTATGGATGGGAAGCTCTCAACTCCCTCCTTAACTTTGCAGTTGATGACTTTTCGAATTGATTTGTAGATTGAGAGATTATAGAGGAAGAACGACAGCGATTCTCGGCCATAAAATCTGAAATGGCGGCCTGAGGATAATAACTAGGGTTTTCATTTGCTTTGGGGTGTTGGGCTTCCCTTTATAGAATTTTAACGAAAAACACTATTCATTTTGGATTTTTCAAACTCCCATTTACACGCGGTGACCAGCGTTTCTAGGGTTTATCCCATGTTCCGGACACAATGGAACAGGTTTCGGAAGCTAATTCGGTCATCTGTGCGAGATATGGAATTAAACGATCGATTTAAAATTAAACCGATTAAACGATTTTCCAGGCGTTTTAGCTTGCACCGGACAAACGATAAATCCAATTGACACGAAATTTGAAATCATACAATAATATCACATTACGGATCCGATGAAACTGGTTTCGTCGAAATCCGAGACCATTTGAAAAATGACTATTTTAACTCGCCATATTAATATTAAAACAATTTCGACGCGTTTCGAGCTGCCACGGTCAAACGACAACTCCGATTGCCACGAAAATTGATATCCGATAATAACTAACTATTACGGATCCCATGGAACTAGTTTCGTCCAATTCTGAGACTGTTCGAAAATTGGCTATTTTTCAGTCGCTAATTAAATATTAAAATATTCAATTTTCACAAATAAATTTGAAATTCAGTTTTAAAACTTCTATAACATCACTATAACTCCAATATGATAAAATAAAATTTTACAAATCATTTTTAATCATATTAAACCCGTTATTCAATTTATCTCATAAATTCCAATTTTAAAATCTTATTAACTCTATTAAAATCCAAATATAACTTACATTCACTTTGGAAACCAATTTGGATCATATTAAATTAAATTTCAATATCAAATTATTCATATAAAATTCAAAATTTAATTATTCAAACATTCGTAATATTAAATTTAACAAGTTTGATTATTCTTAAATCACTATCTTTTGAGATATTCAAAACGAACTTATAAAAATTTAACTTTTGAAACGAATTAAAATTATAGAACAACTATTTCCATTATACGGTTATTCAATTCCCATTATTAATTATTCAATAAATTCCAAATATTAAATTTAAACAATTTCGCTTATCCAATAATTCATTATCCTTTGAAATATTGAAATTGAACTTATAAGATTCAACCTTTAAAACCAATTCACAATTTAGAACACTATATTCATTTTATAGTTATTCAATTATTCAATAAGTTTTAAATATTTAATTTAAACAATTTACCTGTTCAATATTCAATATTTGATTTTAAATAGATTTTACTTATCAATTAATTACTCTATTATACCCAATGAATTTCAACATTTATTATCCTATTCAACTATCGATTGCAAAGGAATTCACTAAGTCGCATTCATTTTCATTACTTGGATAATTATTGTTGCAATTTGTCCCAGTTATTATTATTCTAAACGAATTACAAATTTTTTTCTAACACCAAATCATGAAATCTTATTAAATTAGCTATTTTAATTATCGAAAATTTACGGGTCGTTACACTCTCCCCCACTCAAAACTTTTCGTCCCCAAAAAGGAAAAAGAAGGGAAAAGACACTAAGTATAGAATTCAACACTAGCTATATTTTATTTAAAGTTATCAACTTATAAAACAATGAAATTCCATTCATAAATCGTTACTACACTTCCACTAACTTACTCCAAACGGCTTTCTAAACTTAAAAGTTATTTATCAAAACAAGTTATAAAAAATTTTAAAACTTGAAAATTTTTCTAACACCCGGATTTTACGGAAAATTTCGGCAGAGTCTCCTTTGCGCGGCTCAATCGGTACAACTACAAAACGCCTCTACGGGCCCCAAACCCACAAAAGAAAATCCAAAAGCCAAGTGGCTCATCAAAAATCACCAAATCCAATGATAAAATAAACATGTACCTTATATTTTTATTAGCGAGTATATACGAATAATATAGCGCAAAAGCGAGCTCCAAATGCGAAGCAATCGAAATCCGCACCTACTAAACACTCAACAAACCATGAGAAACATGCATATATGAAAATAATATCAATATACACAATATAGCAATCTAACAACTACATGTGTCAACATAGCAAATGCAAAAAAACAACAAATGCAACCATCAATCAATTATCATCCAACTATCATCCAACAAATCCATAATCAATCAATATAAATTCACTTCTCATTAATATTTATTCACTTGGGTTTAAATTTTAATCACAGTTGATTCATTAACGTTGGATTCTACTAACATTTATTCGCAATTCAATTAGTTAACATTCACTAATTTATATTTACATTAGTTTACTTCCAATTTGAATCAAATTAAATTCTATTTCAATTCATTTAACTTCCAATTTGATTTCAGTGATTTATAGCTTTCAATTTCATTAACACTTAATGAATTATATACAATCAACTAACAATCAGATAACAACCATATCATACCCAACATAACCAAATTATTAATTTCACATTCAATCTGGTTTATCTCTTTTATATATATATCCTGTTATATAATTTTAAAAGAATCATTTTATATTTGGCATCATATATTTCCAATATTAACTTCAATTAAGTCCGTAAGCCGTACGTATATCATCCGTGAGCAATATCAATCTAATCGCTTATTCGATCACACAATTTCACTTCCAACTAGTATCGTTCACACGACTCTCTAGTGCGGACTCAGATTTGGTTCCTTCATTGGAAACTGTTATTCTCCTTGCATAGTCATATACTATGATAGAAAATTCCAGAATCGAACCAAAAATCCATATCCAGGGTTCGCCATCGAGAATCGAGTGGAAAATCCTAACTTGGATCGATATAAATCATCTCAAAATTTTGTGCTCGAATTTGGATCAAATCGTTATGCGAATAAAATAATATACGTACAATCTCACGTATTACCTTCCAATGGATTTCTATCCAATTTATCTATACTAAATTATTTTATTGATTTCTATACTTCTTTTTCCACTTAACTACTCACAATCCATTATTCAGTTAGTATATTCATTTCTTTACATAGCATATTCTTTAACATTATCTTTTCTCAAACATCATATCAAAGAATTTGCTTACTCAAATTCATTTTAAACATTCTATATAAGTTAATTAAATTCAATTTCATCTTCCAATTGATTCTTAGCTATAAGAAATTCCTTTGTTTATATTTACTCCATATTCATAGTTTCAGTTAATACAAATTTATTTGTGGAACATTTTATCAATCATCACTTTAGTTTATAGTCATTCCATAAAAGTCTAACTTTTCATATATGACTTTTCTTAGTTTACAGTTATCTTAAAGGTTACAAATTCAATTATTATTTTCTATGCAATTTATATTTATTTTCTATAACCAATTTACAAAAGATATTATACAATTCATTTGTCTTCTTTCCTAAGTTCACTTACTTGTTCCATTTATCCATTCATCATTTCAGGTTATATTTAAGTATATATAATTTTTATCACAATCAAAATTTCCCATTTATATACATTTTAATTCCTTTTGAGTTTTCCTTACTTGTATATTTCAATTACTTTCAGGTTCTGTTTATTTGTACAATATCTCATTACATATCCACAACATTATTTCAACTTCTTAATATTTGGTAAGTCTTGTTATATGTTATCAGAATGCAAATTTTGGTATTACATAAATTTATAGAATTTCATTTTACTTAATTAGAATGTTCACAAATTTGATTTATTTAAATCCTCTTTACCTTTCAACTTTAAAGTTTTCCCAAAACATAAGCTTATATATCTTAATCCTCTTATTTATAAATTCTGGTTATTCACATTTCATTCAAATAATTTGAAAATTATTAATTAACAGAACTTAGAAATATAAATGCCCGGTTCTTTTCAAGTCGTTTGAAATAAATATATACACTTATATCTTTTGAAATATATCAACTCATACCTTTGGAGTTTAAACCAAAACCCATTTATCCAAAATAATTTTTGAGGAAAAGCAAAGCTTCTTAGAAGTCCGCCCCCTCCCCCCCCCACTTTGAGACTCGAAAATGAACGTCGATGATGCTGCGCAGTCATCACCGAAATTATTTTCCAGCGACATAAGAGAGGAGTACTATATTCATTCCTTCTTAAAAATCCTTTCAAAATATTTCCATAAATAATTTCCAACTAATATTACTATATATTTCTTCAAAGCTTTGCGAACCATTTTCAAAATCCCGGGTCTTATATTCAGTATTTTTCAATTTAAATCTATTTTAATTTATAAGCCACCTTTATAAAACATTCTTATAGGATTTTCTTTCTTAAAACATTTCACAAGTGTTTTATCATTGTTCATTTTTGTAACTCATCTTATTTATTAAATTTCAATATCCAATTTATGATAATAACTAATATTTTAATTTCTAACAACCAGGTAAGCTAGATAAGTCACAATAAATTTTGAAAATAAATTCTTTATATACAAAATATAATTAGGGCAAAATTATTTCATTTACCCAATTTCAAAACAATACTATGTTGAATTGTTCTGTTTAAGTGTTTAGAGATCCCTGTCAATGACGTTAATTACTCGTATTGACCAGAATCCATAAGCCACTCAACAAATCAACCGACACAATATAAAACATTTTATATCACTAACAAATACGCTCTCTCATATATACTCAACTCATTCATATAGTTACCTCTATTTCAATGAGTTATTCCCCACTAGAGCCAAGGTTTATCGCTAAACCAAAGCTCTGATACCAACTGTAACGACCCGCCTTTTTGGACAGTTTAAACCAATGATCAAATACACATGTCGATTCCAAACCATTCAAAAGGGCAGATGGTTATTGGGGTAAATAAGAAAAGAAAAGAAAGAGAAATAGAGGAAATGAAACAACACAGAATCTCGCAGCGGAACGATAAAATATAATAGTCAAATAAACAGTTCATGAAGCTGATTACTATACTTTGACAATTATTTATACAACATTTATCAGAGTTATACATATACAACAGAACAATTAAAATAATGCAGCAGATAGCATGATGCAAGGGTAATAATAGTAATAGTTTACCAAATCTTCGTCTTCATCCTCCAGAATAGATCTTCAAAAATCTGAAAAACTCAGGACTGACCCGAGCGTAATGAAAAGACAAAACACTCGAGTCAGGACTAAAATATCCTTATGAAAGTTAAATCAATCGTAAATAAATATGAGTGTAACGGCGTCAGAGATGTTTACGGGGTTTGACATCTCATATCCAGTGTCAACGTGCGTGCAATAACTCAAGAGATGTTATGGGATTTTCCATCTCTTAAGGATCCGTGAAACTATCTACTATGTAGTAATATACACTAAGTAGATAATGCCTATCAGTAATATAAAGTATCAAAATAGCGTTAAGGCGTTACCATAACCCCCCTTAACACATTTTATATTCCCAAAAGCATATACAAGACCGTAGTTTCCCCAAAACCGGAAGTCACCAGAGGGCAATCCATATACTCAAGGTACAAATCAAAACGTAGTGGTCGCGAATAGGATAATCAGTATGACAAGGTACATAAGGCGATACCAACTAGGATACTAGTAGTTGCGTGATCCGGACTGATGTTGGGCATAGCCAGCAGCTACCCCAACACCGCGAAACAACACTCCGAAATCAAGGGGTGCACCCAAATCGCATCACAAATGTAATAGATATGGTATCGAAGAAGTGTGTCCGCTAGAGGTGGCGAACCTCAATGGCCCGGCACGGCTCCTGTTTTAGTCATGTCAGGGGTCATCCAATAATCGTTCTCTTTCTTCAGTCAACGCGTTCACCAAACCATCCAATTCATTCTGGATCATCACTCCGCGTATAATAGTTATTAAAGTGGTTTTCGGTATCGACAGAGAGTATGTCCATATCCGATCCCGGTCTCTTTAATAACTACGTATTATTACACCTTTGGCTCTTTATATTTCAAATCGATTCATAATTTATATCAAAATATCATGTTCGCTTCAAAAATCAAATCCATTTCAAATATCGTCGTATCCTTTCAAATATAAGATTTCGTTTCAAAAGTCGTTTTTCGCATCAATATCTCATTTCGAATTTCAATTTAGGTTGCAACTTCATTTAACTCAATTCGTATTTAAATTCAAGGTTTAAATATAAACATTTCACCTTATTAACGAGCTTGAAATTTTTAGAAAATAGTTTAAGTAGTTTAAAAGTAGTTTAAAGAATTAAAATAGTTAAAAATACTTAAAATCTTTAAAATGGATTTAAAATAGATAAACTAGTTTAAATAATTTAAATTGGGTTAAGTAGATTAAAAATAGATTAAAATAGTTTAAGTATTCAAAATGGTTTATATAACAGAGTAATTTGGAAAACGAATTAAAACAGCTTCAGAACCAATCCGTTTCAATTATAACTTCCCGATTCAAATAAATTTCAATTTCCAGTTTACCGATTCAATTTCGATTTCAATTCAATCAACGTCAATTTTTCTTCGAATTAATTCAATTTTTCATTCACCTTTAATTTATTCAATTTCAATTTATATCGATTTGGAGCCTGATTTCTCAAAATATCAATTTATAACACTTAACAAAAATTTCCAACAATATTCAAGTTTAAATCCAAATTCCAAACGTGATTCAATTCCAAGCTCAATTTCAAAATATCATTTTTATATCACTTTTACTTAGTAATATTCAAAGCTCGAATTAAGGTTAAATCTTTAAACAAATCAATTTTCGACATTCAATCATATCCAATTTCAAATTTCAAAGTCTCAACTTAATTATTTAACCAAATTCCTTTAACCAAAATTTATTTCAACATTCCAAACTCAATTTTTTCGATGAATTCAATTTCTATAAATCGATTTCTATTTATAACCTTTAAATCAAAACATTTAAGTAAATTTCAAATCGACGATTTCAAAATTATAAATTTAGCCAATTCGGTGTCCATATATAATTTTCTATCCTATGGCCAAGTAATTATTTATTTCAATTAAATGTCAGGGATGACTATATATCACTTAAATTAAATCACGGTATCATATGTATGCATAACAGGATATATATAAGCAAATAAACATCCAAACATTTAAATACCAACCAATAACATCCATCGAAATAAATCATCCAATAGACAATACAATTCATAGCAATTTCATATTTATCAATGTCAGGTAATTTAATCGCAATTCAATTTTAATCTTAATTTAACTGTCAATTTAATTTTTCAACGGTTAATTCAAATGACAAGCTATATGACAATTGAATTTTTATCAAACAACGACAAATAAAATCATAACACTTCATAATATCAAATTTAACTAGCATAAAGATATTTAGTACGGTGTGAGCGTTATAAAACACTCACCTTGATTTTACGATTTCAAATCAAATCGAACGACGTTCGGTTTAACCCAAAATTTTCTCTAGCTCCAAACGATTCCAATCCAGTTCCATTGCATAGTGCTCGTCAATATGATTCCAACGCAAAAAGTCTCGTGCGTTTTCGACCTCGTATGAAGAAGTTATGAAATTTATAAGTTTACACGAATTTTAATTTAATAATTTACAACATTACTTTTATAATTTTCAACCTGGGCCGTTGGATCTTCTTTGAACACATCAGGGCCGTGACCCCCCTTCCCTCATCCTCACGCAATTTCCATCTCCCAGTAATACGCACGCAACATGAACCCATTATTGGAATTTAGGGTTGAATATCACGGCCACATCGACGACTTTTACCTTGATCAATGACCTCCTTTCAACTCGCCTTGCCAAGAGCCACCTTCACCATCCACAGCATCAAGCTCGGCCCTCTCTATGGCCTTGAAAGTCGTGCCCAAACGCACGCGAACGCGGGCCTGTAGCTCCTCCTCCGCTCGACGATAGCCCATCTTAGCCGTATGGATGGGAAGCTCTCAACTCCCTCCTTAACTCTGCAGTTGATGACTTTTCGAATTGATTTGTAGATTGAGAGATTATAGAGGAAGAACGACAGCGATTCTCGGCCATAAAATCTGAAATGGCGGCCTGAAGATAATAACTAGGGTTTTCATTTGCTTTGGGGTGTTGAGCTTCCCTTTATAGAATTTTAACGAAAAACACTATTCATTTTGGATTTTTCAAACTCCGATTTACGCACGGTGACCAGCGTTTCTAGGGTTTATCCCGTGTTTCGGACACAATGGAACAGGTTTCGGAAGCTAATTCGGTCATCTGTACGAGATATGGAATTAAACGATCGATTTAAAATTAAACCGATTAAACGATTTTCCAGGCGTTTTAGCTTGCACCGGACAAACGATAAATCCAATTGATACGAAATTTGAAATCTTACAATAATATCACATTACGGATCCGATGAAACTGGTTTCGTCGAAATCCGAGACCGTTTGAAAAATGACTATTTTAACTCGCCATATTAATATTAAAACAATTTCGACGCGTTTCGAGCTGCCACGGTCAAACGACAACTCCGATTGCCACGAAAATTGAAATCCGATAATAACTAACTATTACGGATCCCATGGAACTAGTTTCGTCCAATTCTGAGACTGTTCGAAAATTGGCTATTTTTCAGTCGCTAAATAAATATTAAAATATTCAATTCTCACAAATAAATTTTAAATTCAGTTTTAAAACTTCTATAACATCACTATAACTCCAATATGATAAAATAAAATTTTACAAATCATTTTTAATCATATTAAACCCATTATTCAATTTATCTCAAAATTCCAATTTTAAAATCTTATTAACTCTATTAAAATCCAAATATAACTTACATTCACTTTGGAAATCAATTTGGATCATATTAAATTAAATTTCAAATATTCACTCTATTTTCAGATATTGAATTTCAATATCAAATTCGAAATTTAATTATTCAAACATTCGTAATATTAAATTTAACAAGTTTGATTATTCTTAAATCACTATCTTTTGAGATATTCAAAACGAACTTATAAAAATTTAACTTTTGAAACGAATTAAAATTATAGAACAACTATTTCCATTATACGGTTATTCAATTCCCATTATTAATTATTCAATAAATTCCAAATATTAAATTTAAACAATTTTGCTTATCCAATAATTCATTATCCTTTGAAATATTGAAATTGAACTTATAAGATTCAACCTTTAAAACCAATTCACAATTTAGAACACTATTTTCATTTTACAGTTATTCAATTATTCAATAAGTTTTAAATATTTAATTTAAACAATTTACCTGTTCAATATTCAATATTTGATTTTAAATAGATTTTACTTATCAATTAATTACTCTATTATACCCAATGAATTTCAACATTTATTATCCTATTCAACTATCGATTGCAAAGGAATTCACTAAGTCGCATTCATTTTCATTACTTGGATAATTATTGTTGCAATTCGTCCCAGTTATTATTATTCTAAACGAATTACAAATTTTTTTTCTAACACCAAATCATGAAATCTTATTAAATTAGCTATTTTAATTATCGAAAATTTACGGGTCGTTACACCAATGCTTCCAAATTTCACAACGAATTAGAATTAATAATTCTAAAACAAATTATCTTTTATGAAAGACAACAAATTTCAAACTAATGATTTAAATTCTCTAATTTAAATCAATATTTATTTTATTTTATTAACTCAGAAATCCTGATTGTTATAAGAAATCTTCAAAAACACCATATCCTCGATCGAAAGTTCCAAATCTTTATGTCTTCTATCAGTGAATCTCTTCCATCTATCATGATAAGCTTTCATTCGTTGTCGAATGATCTCTATCTTCTTCGAGGTTTCTCTAATCATATCCGACCCAAGCATCTGTTTTTTGCCCACTTCCCACCAACATGAAGGAATGTTACATGATCGAGCATACAGTGCTTTATATGGTGCCATACCGATACTAGATTGATAAATATTGTTGTATGCAGATTCTACTAAATGCAAGTGATCGTCCCACGAGGCTTTGATATCGAAAATGCAAGCTCATAAAAGATCCTCCAATATATGATGCACTCTCTAGTTCTGCCTATCTTTTTACGGGTAATAAGCCATACTGAGATGCAGTTTGGTCTCCAATGCCTCTTATAAGCTCCTCCAAAATCCATTAGTGAACAACGGGTCTCAGTCACTCACAATGTTGTTCAGCACATCATGAAATTGTACACTCCATTTCACATACAACTCGGCCAGTTTAGCTGCCATTTAACTTGACTTGATGGGCGTTCTTCGTCAATCGATCAACTATGAACCAAATGATGTCGTACCCCATTGAGTCCTTGGTAGTCCATCGCTAAAATCCATCGATACTTGCTGCCACTTCAATTCATGGACTACAAGCAGTTTTAACAACGCACTTGGCTTCTTTTTCTCTGCCTTCACTAGCTTGTAGTTCATACACCATGAGATGAATGGTCCAACATCCTTCTTCATCACCTCCCAATAATAGGCCTGCTTCATATCACGGTACATCTTTTTACCACCGAGATGTATAGTCAGCCTAGAATTGTGGCCCTCTCATAGCACCTCGTCTTGTAATCCATCAACATGAGGAACAAACAATCTTCCATCCTTATAGAACCAACCTTCTCAGTCGAGCCCATATTGCTTTGTATCCTCAAACTCTGCTCCTTCTATTTTCTCCATGATCTCTTCTATTCTTGCATCTCACCTCTAACTAGTATCAATCCTCTCAATTAAAGTAGGTCAGAACATCAACCTTGCCAACATCTCTAGCCTTAATTTGCAACGAGGTCTGAAGTCATAGCCATCAACATACTTCAACTGATAGAGTTAGAGGTATGCCCTAGGGACAATTATGTAATTTGTTACATAATTTAACTCGTTGACCAATCTTGTTCTAAATAAAGGTATTTTCTTTCTATTATGTATTTGATATGATATGGTTATATTAATTAATCAATTTAAGTAAAAGTATATTTAATAGAAAATCCACAAATGGTATATTTTATGAAAGTAGTTACAAAGTGTTGTAACCGTGAGTAATTTATCATAATAAAACAAATATACCATTTTAAATGTTCCTAGTCAAGATGCATGGAGAAGGGATAATGATGTACCCGTTGAGACTAGAGTATGCAATGCTCTCCAAATGTTGGACAGTGTATTACTCATGACTTCTGGGGGCACCTAGGGGTTACGTACTGATAGTTATTGGATAACTATAGAATGACTGTCTCGATAGTTTTCTATTGGTTAATATAACTAAGGTCAAATAGAAAATATCGATGTGACTGATTTACACAGTTCTCTCCACTTGAGAATACTATGGATCTTCAATATGAAAGCTCCACTTTGATTATAGTTAAATCATGACATGGCGTTCCATCAAGTAACTATAGCTGGGTCGATGGAAGTACTGGAAGTGAAGCACTATTCAAGAGAGGATTCATCTCTTCAGTTATATGGGGTTAGTATTATGGTCAACTCAAGTCAACTCAAAGTCAAAGTCTCTGGACAGAGTATTTTGGTTAATAATAATTGTTATTATTGAACAAAGGACTTTGTGTGTGGACTATAAAGTTGAATGTGGACGATATTGGAATTTTGACCGTTGCCAAATTCCAAAAGTCCTAATATGACATAGTTTTGATGAAGAGAATTGGTGTAAATAATTGTTACTATCAGATACCGCTTATAATAAGTAAAATTTGATTTTACCAAAAAGTCCTATAAGAGATGAATTCAACCAAACTGTCATACCACCTACTAAGTGACGTGTGAACATTAATATTTGAATTGTTCAATATAAATTGCTGACTGAATTCACACCTCCGAGTCACACGACCGCATTTTTTATTTCTTCAAAAACTACACAATTTAATTAGTTTGTAAAATGTTGCAAACTATTTAAATTAATTAATATTTTTGAAATATTAATTATCGTTAATTTATTTGATGTTTTGAATGTTGTTGGTAATTATTTTAATGCATATATAAAAGTTATATTTGCATATATCGATATGCAATATCGGTATAATTTCAAACATGTTTTAAATAACAAAATAATTACATTTGTTTTCTTTTATTTGGAAAAGTTGCATATTATGAATGTGCTTGGATCAGCCATATAATGATAAGCAGAGGAAATCAATTAATGAAATTAATTGAAATTTAAAAAGAGAAAATAAAGGAGGAAGTTCTAATAGGAAAATAGGAAAGGTTTCTTTAATTCTATTAAAAACAAAACCTCCTCATTTTTGAAAGTAAACAGAATAGAACGTGAATTTTACTTTTTTCTTCCTCTTCTCTATCATTCACACATGGCTGAAACTTCAACCAAATAAAACATCAAAAAAATTCAAATCAATATCAAACTAAATTAGAAAAAGGTGGTTCATTCTTCTCTTGCGAAGTAGGGTAGTGAATTTTGAAATCTGAGGAGAAGCAACATATTAAGGTGTGATGAACGGCAAGGTTATCTTATATAGACAGTGATCAATCATATCTAGGTATTATTACATCATTCAAGGTGTTTCTACATGCTTCATCCTAAGGTAATTATATGTGCGTATAATTCGATATTTACATGTTTATTGTATTATTATTTTTATCTATGTTTGTTTGTCATTTCCTTTTAATGTATGTTTATGATGAACCGATATGTCTTGATTCTCATATCACTTCTAATAAATTGTCATCATTCTCCATGTTATTTAGATCTGCAATTTCTTATTACAAATTTGCACATGCCTACCTTGTTCAAATTTCTTTTATTTTATTGTAAATAGTTATGAAATTAAAAATTGACTTTGAATGAGATTTATGTATATTATGAGATAATCTTTACTTATTCAAATGCTAATGGATTATGTATATGTGTGTGTGTGTGTGTTAGGTTATGTACCATTCCTTGAATCTGATTTTAATTACGTATGTTAAATCTTTATACAATTGTTACAATTCTTGTTAAAACTAAAGTGGGTACGTTGATTTAATATTAATGAATGGACTTTGGTGCAAATTAAAATTATTTGTCGTTTTCTATATTCAAAGTTTGATGTAAAGTTTGAAGTATTGTTTCATTCCTAAATTAAAAATTAATGAAAAATTTTGACTTTAAAACCAAAAACCTTTTGTGCAAATGTATATATACATATACTATTTGCTACATTGTTTGAAAATATATGCTTTCGGATCCAAATTGTTAAATTTTAATTATCATATATATGTAATATAAATGTTTTGTTTAAATCAAATTTGTACGAAGATTATGAGCAATAGTGTAACCTTTTTTTGTAAAATATTTCCTCAATTGGAATTTTTTCTATTAACGTTAATTTAGAATTTCAAATTATTTGAACAACTAATAGGTTTTCACTTTGTATGTATGTATCCATAATTTTTATGAATATATGCATCCATAGTTATTATGAATGTATGCATATATTTCATTAACAAAATTTAGACAACAAAGGCATATGTGTAGATTGGGTTATAAGTAATCAATGTCATTTAATGTATTAATTGTTACTGATAGGTAATGAAGGTCATTTAATGTATTGATTGTCACGGTTAAATGGTGAAAGAAACGATAGGTTTTCCGCTTTTCATATTCTATCATATTCATATGTAGATTTGATTGATAAGTAATAAATGTCATTTAATGTACTAATTGTCATAGTTAAATGTTGAAAGAAATAATATGTTTCTCTCCTTTCATATTTTTTCATATCTTCCCTTTATTAATTAAATATAGTAATAGAGGGAAGCAAATATTTTGCTTCGCTTAAATTATTTTTTACATGTTTCATTTATACATATGTACACCACTTATACACCACACTTACACTTGACAAAAATGAATGTACTTGATGCATTCATCATATCACATACATTTGTATATTTAAAGTTCCTTATATTACCATATTGAATAAAATATTGATTTTATTTAAAAGAAAATTTAGATAACATCTAAATACATTTAGACCTCATAGGCCTATTAATGATCCAAAATGGTAAAACTTTTTAAATTCACCCATTTGTAGGCTGGCCTAGTCTAATAGTGGTATCAGAGCTACAAAGACCCATAATTTTTGATAATTATAATATTAATTCAAATAAGATTTTGGTATTTAATATTGGAAGGAATTAAAAGTTTGTTATTTATTAATGAGAATAATAACTAGAATGTAGTTTAATAATGTTGATTCAATTTAATTGATAACTATTTTAAATGTAATTAAAATAATTGTAAAGTTAAATTGGTTATAAATTGTAAATAAGGAAATAAATTAAATGTTGTGTTTAATAGTGAAATTGCATGTAATTAATTGAAACTGGTTAATATATAATAATTAATTAGTATGTGAATTTATTAGTTTTGTTTGTAAACAATAAATATTTAAATGCGTTTGAATTATTAATGTGCAGTAATTGTTTAATTATCATTCCATTGTTTAATCCATTGAATTTAAATTGTAGACCAATTGAAATTAATCTAATTAAATATTGCAGTTAATATGAATTAAGATGATAACTATGGAATATTGATGTAATAAATGTAAACCAATGTTAGTTATATTCATATGGATTCAATAATTAGATGTAAATTGGAATAAATGAATTTATTGGAATCTAAAGTATAATTAATGAATTTATTGCAATTGAAATTGAACATTGGAATTAGTGAAATATTTAACATTGGATTTGACATGGAAATTCATTTTAAAAGATTGTAAATTACTAGGTAATCAATGATGAACAAAAATTGTTAACTTTTAAACTTAATTTCAAAAGGGGATTTAATCGATTTAATAGTAATTTAATTAACTAATGTGAAAATAGACATTTTGGCCACTGTCTCAGTTTCGACGAAACTAGTTCCATCGGATCTGTAACAGTGAATTGTTGTAGGATTTCAAGTTTCGTATCGATCGGACTTGTCATTTGATCGTGCGGGCTAGAAACGCATAGAAATCAATTTAATGGATTCAATTTGAAATAAGCTGATTTTAAAATCTAACTTCTGTATACAATCGAATTTGGGTTTGAAACCTATTCCATTGAATTTAAAAATATAGAACACATCTATTTTGATATATGGGATGACCTAACTTCGATCAGGAAGGGGAACGGGCTTTCCGGGTCGTTATTGTCATTTCAAACCGATTCAATATGTTCATTCTTTCTTATCAGGTCTTGTCTGTATAAATAGTTTTTATAAACCCTAGCAGTCTTTCTATTTCTTATTACATTATGTATAATTCCACCTGTCTGTTCCTCCTTCTCAAATGGCAGAAACCTTAATTCCTAGATTCAATTGCAAATCAAAATCAAATCAAAAAAAATAAAACTCCTCAAACTATATCATATTATATATTGTTGGAAAGCTCTCGATGAGCACAACCCAAAAATAAAACTCCTCAAACTATATCATATTATATATTGTTGGAAAGCTCTCGACGAGCACAACCCAAATATGATATTCATTTTTGCAATGGGTTTTGGTTTGTCTAGAATTGACCATAACATTCTCGGGCGTTCGTTTGAAGGTTGATCAACGGCGTTGGATCATCTATTCGTGGGTATGGTTGCATGGAGATGGACAAGGGGAGTTCATCTATGTTGGACATTTGTTGTAATCAGTGGCTAGATCGACGTTTAAAAATGGATTAGGGTTTATAGTACGGCGGCGGTTAACTTTTTTTGGGACGATGGCGATCAAAGGGGCGTCACTGGTGGTGAGGGATCTCAAGGGAGGCCTGCAATTCGATTAGCGATGGGGGTGGGGCCGCGAGTGGCCGTAGGCATAGCACCGTGATGTAGAGGCAGTGCACCAATGGTTTAGGGTTTGTGCAAACGAAGTTGAATGAGCCTGAGCGGAGCAGGATGATGGTATGACGTGTCATCTACTTTTATTTTTTATTGATTTTATATTATAATCATATAATTTTCTAATTGTCATATCTTTTTTATACGAGCTCGAGTTCACGCGCGGTTTCTTTTGTTGCGATCATATCAAAATTCCAGATATTACAAAACTGGTTTGGTTGAATTCTGAGACTGTTGGATTTTGGGGCTATTTTTGGATTTCAAATCGATTTGAAATCAAAGATGAGCGTTTTAATCCACTCACAACTACTAAATTGTCTTATATTGGTTAAATTGAATTTATGATGCAATTAGAATGATTGTTGTTTGATAGATTTAACTAGTCATTCTAGTTAAATCTGATTTTTGTTAAATATAATTGCCATTTAATTTAATATTGAATTTTAAATCGCTAATTAATACCTATTAGTGATAATCAGTTAATTATTGTTTTTATCGGTTAATTTGAATGATGATTATGATGGATGTTGATTGTTGATATTGGGTGACTGGATGTTATATTTATATATTATTATCACACTACAAGTTCCCATGGTTATAGTTAGGAAAATCACTTTGGGTTGAAACGATACATACCCTAATGATCTATAGATTAGGAAAAAATCATTATGGGTTGAAATGATAAACTCGAGCGATTTTATGAATTTTGAATTTTAACTTGGGATTGTTGGTTGAATTGATAAATATCCATAAGTTTAAAATTATTGCGGTAGATATCCGTATCACTTGACCATAGGGTAGAAAATTATATACGAACACTGGATTGGTTAATTAAATGATTTTAAATCCTAAATTTTGAATTCGGTTAAATGATATTTTGAAATAAAATTTGATTTATATAAACTGAATTATTTTCAGGAATCAAAGCTTTAAATGTTGAAATTGGAATCGGTTTTAAATCAATTGCTTAAAGAATTTAAATTGAAAATTTAATGTTGAATGAAAATTATCGAAGTTGAGTTGTTGAAATGTTTGAATAGTTAAACTTTGAAATCTATGATTCGGAAGTGCATTAAAATTGTAGTTCAAACATGAATTTGAAATCTATATAAATTGAAATGATTTTTGGGAATTTGCAATGAAAGAAAATTTAGTTTTGTTGAAATCTAGATACAGTCCAGATTTGTTGAAATGGAAGAAATAGTTTAATTTGATATTAATTTCAAATTAATTATTTTAATATAAACTATTTAAAGATATATCATCTTTAATTCAGATTTATATCGATTTTAAGACTATTTACTATATAAACGATTTCCAATAATCAAACTACTAAATTTTAAGCTATTTAACTATTTTAATCCATTTTTAGACTATTTTGTCCTATTTTAAGCAATTTAACTATTTTAATCTATATTTAAACTAATTTGATCAATTTTAAACTATCTAAATTAATTTAATCTATTTTAAAGTATTTGAACTAATTGATCTATTTTAAACTATTTTAGGCTATTTAAACTAACTTAATATATTTGAAACTATTTTCAACTATTTAAACTATTTCAAAATATTTTAACAATTTTAACTATTTAAAAACTATTTTATTCCTTTTTAAACTATTTTAAACCATTTAAACTATCATAAAGTATTTCAATTATTTTAAATTTTAACTATTTTAAAATATTTCAACTATTCAAAAACTATTTTATTTTATTTTAAAGTATTTTAAACCATTTAAACTATCTTAAAGTATTTTAACTATTTTGAACTATTTAACCTATTTGTGACTATCTAAACTATTTTCTCAGTTTTAGACTATGTAAATTTGAAGTGTTTATATTTAAATCCTTGATTTAACAACGAATATGGTAAAATGATGTTATAACCTAAGTTGGGATTTGAAATGTTATTTTCTAGTGAAATGACATATTTGAGTAAATAAATGATTTTGAAATGAGGATTTAATTTATTTTGTTCATATGATTTAAAAGGTGAATATGAGTTCAAAAGGGAATATGATTTCGAAAGTGATATGGTTTGAATTGAATATGATATTTTGATACCAATTATGAATCGGTTTTGGAATTTAAAAGAACCATCCGGTGTGAAATATGCATTTGGTTGTTAAAGAGACCAAAGTTGGATATTGTCATACCTTTACCAATACCGAAAACTACTTTAACAACTGTGCACATGGTGGAGATTCCAGAATGAAGTAGGATAGTTTAGCGGACGATTCTGTATGAGGTATTAACATAGCCCTAACTGCCTCGAGTCAGCTTGATATGGCTAAAACAGGAGCTATATCGGGCCAAGTGAGGTCGCTCCTCCTATCGGGCACATTTCTTTGATACCATATTATGACTTTGTGATTGATTTGGTGGCCACCCATCGATTTAATTATGGAAGTGTGTTCCGAGATGAGCGGTAGTAGCTGTTATGCGTTACCACTAGTCCGGGAGTGCAAATTGTAGAATCTCACCCTGGCATTGCCCCACATGCCTTATCACATGCCTTATCACGCCCACTACGAGTTTTTTTTTACCATACCTATGGAGTGCTCCCCGAGAAAACTACCGGTTTGGTGAAGCTTACAGTATCTGTATAGACTGTGGGAATATATAACATGTGTTAAAGGGGATGGGTAATGCCTTAATGCTATTTTAATACTTTACTTTACTATAAACACTATTATAATTGCTTATTGTACTATGTATGTAGATAGTTTAACGGATCCTTACGAGATGGAAACCCTATACATCTCTTAAGTTATTGCACTCACATTGACACTTGATAGGAGACGTCAAACCCCGTAAACATCTCTTAAACCATTACACTCATATTTATTTGCTGTTGATTTAACTTACATAAGATCTTTTAGTTTTGACTCGAGTGTTTTGTCTTTTCATTACGCTAGGGTCGGTCTGAGCTTTTTTGTATATTGAATACCATTTATCTCTGGAGGAAGAAGATGAAGATTTAGTACTATTATTATTATTTATATATTTATACTACTGCATCATGTTATTCTGCTGCATTATTTATTTATTCCTGTTGTATGTATAACTCTGATTTTAATGTAGAGTGTAATCAAATGTATTTGTAAAACAGCTTCATGAACTATTTATTTGATTATTATATTTTGTCATTTCGATGCGAGATTCTATGTTTTGTTTTCTTTCTTTTCTCTTCTTTTTCTTATTTACCCCATAATTATCCTCCTTTTTAAATGGTTTGAGTCTGATATGTGTGGTTTATTATCGATTTAAACCGTCCAAAAGGTGGGTCGTTACATTTGGTATCAGAGCTTTAGTTTAGCGATAACCTTAGCTTTGTGGGGTCTGACTCAATAAAGATAAGGTAGTAATACCCTAAAATGAGTTTGTCTGGGTGCATGTATAAGAGAGCGTACTTGTTAGTGTTATAAATGTTTTATAGTTAATTTGTTCTGATAAGTATTTATGAATCATGGCCGGTACATAGGACACTATGGCATCGATAGGGATTTTTAAACACTTGATAGGGTAGGCCGACACAATATTGTTTTCAAAATATAGGTAAATGAAATAATTTTGCCTAGTATTATATTTTGCATACAAATGAAATTTTTATAAATAGATATAGTTGTTTGTGATATATTTGTTGTTAGGAAGTGAAATTTTATAAATATTGGTTGTAAAATAGGGTTTACAAATAAAGTAACTATAAATTGGAAATTTAGGAACTTAAGTTCTGGGATTTTGAAATTTGTTTCAAAAGATTTTAGAATATAATATTAGTATTATTTGGAAGTGTTTTTGAATATGAATATTTTCAATGTGATTTGAAAGAAATGTTTTAAAGGAATTTTGAAAGGAAATAAGTTTTGTACTCCCCTCTCTATCATTGGAAAATAATTTCGGTGATAAGTGCACGCATCATCAACGTTCATTTTTGAGTTTCAAAGTGGAAAGGTCATTGTAGTAGTTTTACTACATATTTGTTTTGATAAACAAAGCTTACTTTTAAAATTTTAAAATGTGATTGGATATATAAAAAGATATGAGTGAGTGTGTGTGTGTGTGTGTATTATTTCAAATGATTTGAAAGGAAACCTGGTATTAGCTCTTAAGTTCTGTAAATTAGAAATTTCAATTATTGTAATGAAATGAAATCTTAATTATTTTAATAAATGGAAGCTTCTAAAATGAAAATAAGAAATTGGATACTAAGTGATTAATGATATATATAAGAAGTCAAAAATTGTAACTTGTAAATATGAAAATTAAGAAAGTGTAATTATTGAGCATTTGTTAATTAAAATGAATAATATAAACTTGTGTAACATTCAATCACGTTCTTAAAAAAACATACACACACATACATATAACTTACCAGAATGTTTAAAAAGTTGTAATGTTAAATAGAAATATGTAATAGAATATTATGTAAGTAAAACTTAAGTTATGAAAGTGTTCAAATGGAATTATTTCCATAAATAAGAAGTTTGATGTTATAAAAAAATGTTATAAACTTAAGTTAATAATTTGAAATGCTAGTAATTTAATTTAATAGAAAAAGTGAATACTGTAAGTTAATGCTTATAAACTAAAGTTAATGTTTTAAGCCATTCCTAATTAAATCGAATAGCAAAAGTGAATACTATATTAATTAAATTATTATAACTTCAGAAAATGTGAAATGATCTAGAAATAGATTCAACATTCAATAGTACTATATATGAAAGAGATAAATGGAAAAAAAGTTAAAAATATAAGTATGAGTTGATTCATAAATAAATAATGATATAAAAAGGAAACCAAAGTAAATAAAAACCGTGAATAAAATTATGCTTAGAAACTTATATAATATTTCGAGAATTGATTATGGATGATCTAAATAATTGAATGGAAATAACCTATGTTAGTAAATGAATGTAAATTAATGAAAAAGAAAAAAAGAGAAAAATGGCATTGTAAGAATGAATAGGAAATGAATTTTGTAAACAATGAATGCAAATTAATGGAAAATTAGCATGGTATGGATGAACGAAACAGATGAACAGTAAATAATATGAAAGGATATTAATAAGCATAAACTTAAATGATAATTGAAATTATTGGTTGTTTTGGCTTATGGGATGTTTGGGAAGGATACTTCTAACTGTATAAGGATGTATAAATAATCTATTAAGCAATTAACTTAGGCTGTTGAGTGAAGAGTATACTTGTAAGTTTATTTATCACCTTGTATGATTAAAAGTTTCTGAACCTGAGCAAACCATTTGTTTTGATTGTTATGAATGGATGGTTGATTCCTTTGTTGCATATGATGGTTGTGTTATTTTGGCTTGCATGTAATTATTGTTATGTTGTGTTCATTTGTTTGTTATTAATTGAAATAACCTAAATATTTTCTTGTACATAATTCACACTCTTTTGGATAATATAAGTAAAATGCAGGTTTATTGAAGCAATTGCTACTGCTTTTGGTTTCATAAATAAGCATTATTTGACGTTTTCGGATTTTGGTTTTATAGCGATATTATATTGTTTTTCCCGTGGTTTTGGATATTTTATTTTTGAAATGTGATATATATATAATAATTATTGATATTGTTATTTTCCAAACCTCCCCGTACAAAGGAGAATCTACTGAAATTTTCCGTGAATTTTAGATTTAGAAAATTTTGTGAAAGTGAAATATTTTCGGACTTTTATTAAACTTGAATATGAAGATTTAATTATTATTAACTGATATATTATATTTAAAATACTTAAATATGTAAATTAATTGTTTATAAATTTGAAAACTTAAAATAAATATATATTAGTTTCTTAATTCCTTATCCTTCCTTTTCGAGGACGAAAAGTTCTGAGTGGGGGAGAATGTAACGATCCGTATTTCGATAATTAAAATATTAATTCAAATAAGATTTTGGTACTTAATATTGGAAGGAATTAAACATTTGTGATTTATTAATGAGAATAATAACTAGAATGTAATTTAATAATGTTGATTCAACTTAATTGATAACTATTTTAAATGTAATTAAAATAACTGTAAAGTTAAATTGGTTATAAATTGTAAATAAGAAAATAAATTAAATGTTGTGTTTAGTGATGAAATTTCATGTAATTAATTAAAATTGGTTAATATCGAGTAATTAATCAGTATGTGAATTTATTAGCTTTGTTTATAGACAATAAATATAGAAACGTGTTTGAATTATTAACGTGTAGTAATTATTTAATTATCATTTAATTATTTAATCCATTGAAATTAAATTGTAAATCAATTGAAATTAATCTAATTAAATATTGCACTTAATATGAATTAAGATGATAAATGTAGAATATTGATGTAATAAAATATAAACCAATGTTAATTATATTCAAAAGGTAATAATAGATTAAATAATTACATGTAAATTGGAATAAATGAATTTATTGGAATTTAAATTATAATTAATGAATTTATTGCAATTGAAATTGAACATTATAATTTATGAAATATTTAACATTGGATTTGACATGGAAATTCATTTTAAAAGATTGTAAATTACTAGGTAACCAATGATGATAAAAAATTGTTAACTTTTAAATTTAATTTTAAAAGGTGATTTAATCAATTAAATAATAATGTATTTAATTAATGTGAAAATATCCATTTTGGCCACTGTCTGGAATTTTGACGAAATTGGTCTCATTGGATCCATAACGGTGAATTGTTGTAAGATTTCAAGTTTCATAGCGATTGGACTTGTCGTTTGATCGTGCGGGCTCGAAACGCGTAGAAATCAATTTAATGGATTCAATTTGAAATAAGCTGATTTTAAATGCTAGCTTCCGTATAAAATGGAATTTGGGTTTGAAACCTATTCCATTGAATTAAAAATATCAAAAACATCTATTTTGATATATGGGATGATCCACTTTCGTCCGGAAGCGGAACGGACTTTCCAGGTCGTTATTGTCATTTCAAACCGATTCGATATGTTTATTCTTTCTTATCGGGCCTTGTCTATATAAATAGATTTTTCTAAACCCTAGCGGTGTTTCTATTTCTTATTATAGTACGTGCAATTCCATCTGTCTGTTCCTCCTTCTCAAATTGCAAAAACCCTAATTCCAAGATTCAATTGAAAATCAAAATCAAATCGAAAAATTAGAACTCCTCAAACTATATCATATTATATATCGTTGGAAAGCTCTCGATAAGCTCAACCCAAATATGCTATTCGTTTTGTAATCGGGTTTTGGTTTGTCCAGAATTGACCAAAACTTTCTCGGCCATTCGTTTGATGGTTGATCAACGTCGATGGATCGTCGATTCGTGGGTATGGTTGCGTGAAGATGTACGAAGGGAGTCATCTATGTTGGTCGTTTGTCGTATCAGTGTCTAGATCGACGTGTAAAATTGGATTAGGGTCATAGTACGGTGGCGGCTGTGTTTTTTTACGACGAAGGCGATCGATGGGGCGTCATTGGTGGTCGAGGGATCTCAGGGGAGGCCTGCAATTCGATTAGCGATGGGGGATGGGCCACGACTGGCCGTAGGCGCAATGGCTTGATGTAGAGCTGGTGCGACAATGGTTTAGGGTTCATGCAAACAAAGTTGAACGAGCCTGAGAGGAGCGGAATGATGGTAAGACATGTCATCTACTTTTATTTTTTTTTATTTTTTTTATAATATATAATTGTCATATCTTTTTCATAAGAGCTCGGATTCATGCGCAGTTTCTTCCATTGCGATCGTTAGATTTTATTGCAATTTTTGGATTTCAAACAATTCGAAATTAAATATGAGTGTTTTAGCCCACTCATAATCACTAAATTGTCTTATGTTAGTTAAATTGAATTTATGATGTGATTAGAAGTTGATTGATTCATGTTTGATATATTTAAATAGTCATTCCAGTTAAATCTGACTTTTTTTGAATATAATTGCCATTTAATTTAATATTTAATTTTAAATCTCCATATAGTTTCTGTTAGTGATAATCAGTTAATTTTTGTTATTTATTGGTTGATTTAAATGATGATTGTAATGGATGTTGATTGTTGATATTGTGTGATTGGATGTTCTATTTATATATTGTTATCACACTACAAGTTTCCTTTTTAATTGTTAGAAAAATCACTAAAATATTTAAACTAATATAATCTATTTTAAACTATTTAAACTTATTTAATCTATTTTAAACTATGTTAAACTGTGTTAAACTAATTTAATCTATTTTAAACTATTTAAAAATATTAAACTATGTTAACTATTTAAAAACTATTTTATTCTATTTTAAACCATTTAATCTATCTTAAAGTATCTTAACTATTTTAAACTATTTTCACTATTTAAAGACTATTTTATTCTATTTTAAACTATTTTAAACCATTTAAATATCTTAAAATATTTAAACTATTTATGACTATCTAAACTATTTTCTAAATTTCAGACTGTGTAAATTTGAAGTGTTTATATTTAAATCCTTGATTTAAAAGCGAATATGGTTAAATGTTGTTATAACCTAAGTTGGTTTTTGAAATGATATTTTCTTATGAAATGACATAATTGAGTAAATATGATGATTTTGTAATGAGGATTTAACCTACTTCGTCGATATGATTTAAAAGGTGAATATGATTTCGAAAGGGAATATGATTTCAAAAGTGATATGGTTTGAATCGAATATGATATTTTGATATCAATTATGAATCAGTTTTGGAAATGTAAAAGAACCATCTGATGTGAAATAAGTATTTGGTTGTTAAAGAGACCAGGATCAGATATTATCATACTCTCTGCCGATACCAAAAACCACTTTAACAACTATGCACGTGGTGGGGATTCTAGAATGAAGTATGATGGTTTAGCGAACGATTCTGCATGAGGTATTAACGTAGCCCTGACTCCCTCCAGTCAGCTTGACGTGGCTAAAACAGGAGCTATACCGGGCCAAGTGAGGTTTCTCCTTCTATCGGGCACATTTCTTCGATACTATGTTATGACTTTGTGATTGACTCGGTGGCTACCCCTCGATTTGATTATGGGAGTATGTTCCGAGGTGGGCGGTAGTAGCTGCTATGCATAACCACCAGTCCGGGAGTGCAAATGGTAGAATCCTACCCTGGCATTGCCTCGCGTGCCTTATCACATGCCTTATCGCGCCCACTATGAGTTTGTTTTTTACCGCGCCCATGGATTGCTCCCTGAGTAAACCACCGATTTTGTGGAGCTTACAGTATCTGTATAGACTACGGGAACATATAAAATGTGTTAAGGGGGATATGGGTAACGCCTTAACGCTATTTTAATACTTTACTTTACTGTAGACACTATTATAATAGCATAGTGTACTATATATGTAGATAGTGTAACCGATCCTTAGGAGATTGAAATCCCGAACATCTGTTAAGTTATTGCACTCACGTTGACACTGGATAGGAATTTTAGACCCCGTAAACATCTATGAAACCGTTACACTTATATTTATTTACTGCTGATTTAACTTTCATAAGATCTTTTAGTTCTGACTCGAGTTTTTTTCTTTTCATTACGCTCGGGTCAGTCTGAGAGTGTATTGAAAATCATTTATCTTTAGAGGACGAAGATGAAGATTTAGTTCTATTATTATTATTATTATTATATATTTATAGTACTGCATCATGTTGTTCCGTTGCATTATTTATTTATTCCTGTTGCATGTATAACTTTGATTTTATTATAAAGTGTAATCAAATATATTTGTAAAACAGTTTCATGAACTATTTATTCGATTAATATATTGTTGCCATTCCGCTGTGAGATTTTGTGTTTTGTTTTCTTTCTTTTCTCTTCTTTTTCTTATTTAACTATCCTCCCTTTTGAATGATTTGAGTATGACATGTGTGGTTTATTATTGATTTAAACCGTCCAAAAAGGTGGACCGTTATAAGAACCTCATAGCCTATGCGGTCTAAATTAATCATGTTAGGGCTAGCTAATTAAGCTTGCCCACTATATATGGTGTCTAGAAAGTCAATATCTAATATTGGCACAGGGTAATCAATTACCCTGTCCTACCTATTTACCTACCTAGCCCGAAAGGTGGAGTAAGCCCAAAGGTTACCCCTAATAGAAAAGGCCCAATTTAATTGGGCCTTGGGCTAATTTTCAAAATTGTTTTGAAAATTAAGACAAGATTTTAAATTTAAAAGTTAAATTTAAAATAAAACATATTTATTATAAAAGATTATAATATAACATAAATTTTCAAAATGTTTGAAAATGTATCAAAAAGTTCAAAATGTTTGAGACTATGTAAATATTAATTTTGAAATTCAAAATTATTAGTAAGATTAATAATATAAAATATTTAAATGAGTAAATTAACTAATATTTATATGCATGCATTATGTATGTTAATATATGTTATGTTATTTTAAAGTGTTTAAGATAACATAAGCATACATGTATGTATATAAGATAAGTTTTTGAAATCAATATAATTTAATTAAAATTGTTTAATTAATAAAGTAATTAATGGTTAGTTAATTAACTAAAAATATGCATATATATAAGATATATGTGTCTTACTATAACAGTTATAGTAGATATGTCCAATATAAAAGTTGTACTGGGATACTAATCTAAAATTACTTAAAGGGTTAATTAACTAAAATTAATTCAATCTAAAATATAAAAGTTATATATGATAACGAAAATTATAAAATATGAGTGTATAAACTAAAGGTGGAACATTAAAGAACCCAAATAGACTTAAGGAATAAATACATGTTTAAATGTATATGTACTATGATTTTTGATGTGTCTGCCACTTGAATCATGGGGGTATTTCATACAAAATACATTATTCCATAAGTCAATATCACTCAATATAATATACTGAAGATTATGAATCTTCAATATAAGGTTGTCCTCTACCATATATACATTAATAAATTACTTGCATACTCCTTAGTTGTTGAGCAAACTCAAGCTAGGGATGTTATGTGTAGTATTATTAACATATTGAATAGACGAGGTAAGATAATTAATGTATTTGTTGAGCAAACTCAAGGTACAAATACTATACTTAAGCCATCGCGACGTGGTAGGTATGAGTGAATTATCTCTTTCGATTTTTTAAGCAAACTCAGGGTCAAAATTAGATTAGGACAAGGAAAAATAGGTTAGGAGCTATATGTGATACAACCCATAAGGAGTTATCCATCGTCTTTGGGGTTATGATTTTTTGAACAAACTTAAGGTCAGAACACCAAGACAGATGAGTCCTAACAGCCACTAGTGAAGTCGAAAGACTTCTATGCTTCATCTTTGGGTTTGGAGAAACATAAAAGACTAGTGGGAGCCTTATTCGAAAAATGAAATTGTAACATTTAACCTTTCTAATATTGTAAGAATATATACTAAATAATGTTATAACTATCTACAATGATAAATTTGTGCATTTAATACGATTGATAAAATGTTTATCAGTTAACATATATAAATGAACTGAATTGAAAGTTGATAAATGAAAATATAATACCCACTATTAAATGCCTACTGCATGTTAATGTTTTCTATGCCCATGCAAGTGTCTAATTTTTACAACTGCTTAATACATTCATAAAATGGTCACTTACGTGCTTATTTGGTCGAGACCTTGTATTGCACTCTATGAGTTTCGAACTCTAAAAGCAATACAAGACTATGGATATTAGATCCATATACTCTCATTATAAATGTTATATGGTGAATGATCAGAGTTTGTAATGTACAGTACTTCAATGAATATATTTCATTAGAAATAGGCCAATAAACAGTATTTTTGAGATCATGCATTCAACTTGATTGATTACAAAAGGGATCATATTGTGTTAATGTAACACAAGACCAAAAAATACAAGATAAATATAGAACTCGATTACTGAAATGTTATTTTGATGAAGAGTTTGTTATGATATTGTAGTAAGGTTTTATTTTGAATGCGCTTTTGTAAAGAGATTGTTATGATATTGTAGTAAAGTTTTCTTTTTAATAGTTTGACCATTCGAAAGGAAAACGAATGTATAAGAATAAATGTAATTTAAGGTATAGTTTGGATGAAGAGAATGAATAGTCACTTCTGCTTTATAGAGAAACATTGGAAACGAGAATTATAATAATAATTGATACTTGATATTGGAATAAAAAATATGATTTCTATTCTGAAATGTATTTTCATATAAAAAATTGTTTTCTATGAGATGTATTTCTTTGAGCTCAAGATATTTGATCAACGAACTCTTCACTATAAATAGCTGTAGTGTATGAAATAAACAAATTGTAATGATGGACCTTCGAATTTAGTACAGTATTATTGTAATGGTGGAAATAGTGGGAGCATGCCATATAGCACTTATTAATTGCATCATTGTACAAAAATTGTTTTTGTAAAACTTACCATACATTATTTATTTATGAAATAATAATTAATTTTTGGCATTGACCGAGAAAATGTAGTTATATTTCAATATGAATATTATGAATATTCTTTGTGGAATGAAAGTATAATATGGTAAAAAAATTATAACAAAAGTGATGCATTGGAAAATACAAAAATATCTAATATTAATTATAGTTGTTTTGGAATTATAGACTAAGCTGTAGTTTTGAGAAATAATTTTATTGTATGATTTTGAATCATATGATACTTGTTAATTATATCTAAAACAATAAAGGGGTATGCACCCATTTAGTGAGAGTATCATAAGAGTTGATGAACTCTTCGGATTGATACATATAGATGTATGCAATCGTAATTCTATAAATGCCAAAATGGTTCCACATACTTCGTCATATTCACCGATTAGTTATCGTCGACGTAGGCATATGTATTTGATACACGTGTAGTATGTTTATGGTAAACTTATAGAATATAAAACAAAAGTAAATAAAATAACATGCGATAGAAATGATTTGATTTGATCGAATGAGTGAGTATATTGGAAAATGTTCCGAACGTACCTAAAATTAATAAAGATTCAATCTTAAAATTACTCCTCCATGTAATACATAATGATGCATCGATATTGAATAATCAAACTTTGTTGGATAATGTACGATTAACTACGAGTGAAGTTGAGTTAGTTTCTTTCTATGAAGTAATGTAATTAAGGGTGGTATATAAGGTTAATATTATTTCATCTGAAAAATAGTTTGCAAAATTTTACAAGACAAGGATTTATAAGAAACTCCAACATATCATAGGCCAAGGAGTTGGCAGGTTGTGCGAGTCGAAAGATTGCACGCAATGATTGTTCATGAGGGATCTTGTATGAATCTCCCCAAAAGGATTGAAACACCCTCACACCCCTTAGTATACCCAAAATGGACACATTAAAAGATGTAGTGTGTTATAGGTATGGCTAAAGCATCACAAAAGACTAAGATTTACAAGAAAAACAAATAACAACATCGAAAACATTTAAATAATAACTTATCATTCAAACTTAAACTTCATTAATAAATACATAACATGTCTCAAAAACTCAAAATATATCATGTCTCATGAAAATACATCCAAGTTTTATAAAATCAGAGTACAATAAAAATAATCATCCCTCTCATAAGTACCAGCACATCAATAGCCAAATGAAAAGAAAATTGAAAAGAAGAAGAATACATGAAGAACTCCGGGAATGAATCTCCAGGAAATCCGAATCATTGTCCTTGCCTCTGCTGGCCTATGAGGGGAAAAGGGGAAATAGAGGAAGGGGTCAGACACTAAGTCTGGTGAGTGAAGGTAATTGCTAGCATTTCTAAGCAAGATAAAGATAATAGACTAAGAAATAGTTCTAGTATGGAAAGAAATATGAAAAGACAAACTGGGGTAAAATACCGTTTCTGATTCTGTTTGACTGTTTGTTTGGATTGTTTGCACTTGTCTTAAACTGCTGTGATTAGGCTGAAATCCTAATGCTACCCACTGATCGATCTTCTATCTCTATTTTATCACTGTCAACTGGTCCAATCCTGTTGGTCCCAGACACATGTTTAGCGCTTGAAACGCAGTAGCGAATTATTTACCCTAATTGATGACGCATGCTCGGTCATCGTCGATACACACTAGCTGTCACCCCCTCTTTTGACCTCCTATTTACCCTTATCAGCATAATCGTGCCCAACCTCACCTAATTTGTTATGAGACCATCAGTCCTAGTCTGAAAGTTATGTTGCCTAGCCTCACCTAAGCGTGTGACCATCAGCCTAGTCTGCAAGGGAATGCTACCGGTACTGTCCTAACAAACAAATTCTAGTTCGTGTCTCTTGCCCAAATCTCCAAATTTGAGCTTCTATCTATTGGCCACTTATTTACCCTAATCAACATAAGCATGTCCCAGCCTCACCAAATTATTATGAGACCATCAGTTCCTTACTGAAAGGGAATGTTGTCGGTACGGGTCTTACTTCTCTGTTTGCTTATAAACTTAATTCAAGATCTAAGTTTTAAAATAAGCATCTTATGTTATCTTTGTTGTATTTGCTTATTAACAAGATCTAAGTTTTAAAATAAGCCTCTTCTGTTATTTCTGCTTTATTTGCTTATTAACCAAGATCTAAGTTTTAAAATAAACCTCTTCTATTACTTTTGATATATTTTCTTATTAACAAGATCTAAGTTTTAAAATAAGCCTCTTCTGTTATCTCTAATTATAACCTATGTTATAATTATTGCTCTTCTATTTTCTCCTTTTAGTTATAACCACTAGTTATAAACATGCTTGCATATATCTTAATTTGCCTATTTCAGTCTATTTTCTTTTTATTACAGTTTTTTCTTATTTGACATCTAATTTTTGTAAATTCGGTGTTTTTCTATTTTAAACCATATTAGCGAATTCTTCTCTTTTTAATATTCTTATATTTTATTTTCGTAAAAAGGAATAAAAAACTAACATTTACAGGCTAAATTCTAGCCTAAAACAGATGTAAATAAATACAAATAACTGTAAGTAACTGAATAAAATAGCTGAACAAAATAGACTTAAAAGAACTTCAAAAACTTATTGTAAATAACTTATATAAAAACTAACCCAAAATTGTTGAAAAACTAGAACTATTGAGAACCCTATTATTTTAAATTACTTAAAAATCTAAAATAATTACAAAAAACTCACATGTTGGCCTTAACTCTAGTCCTTGGACTTCCTTTATCCACTTCTAGAGCGTAGAATATTTTTATCAAAAAGTAATGAACCTAAATATGAGAAAATCTGAATGAGAAAAATAGCTAGGCATAGGATTCTATTTATAATGTAGCTTAGGGATCTCAGACCATTGGATTTGAAGATTAAATCTGGTGCAATCACGTCATAGGCTCACTAGGAACCGTCGGATGGAAGCACAAACGCACAGGATTGAAGAAAAATTAAGATATGACGTGTTCGAACTAACATGGACATTTCTACATCGTCTAGCGAAGGTAGGTCGACCTTTATACATTGGGGGTCGACCCTAAGGTCGACCTTACCCAAGCCTAGGTCGACCTGGCTATGGCATGGGTCGACCCCATGCCTTGTTACGTTTTTTTTCCGTTTTTTGTTGATTCTTCTTTCTTGTGTAACTTCTTCATACTGACTCGGATTTTGACAAATCATATATGGAAATTGACCAGAAAGTCGCCATGGACACAATGGTCCAACTCCTTTTCTTGATTATGATAATTTCACAAACTTAATTTATTATTTAGTTAATTCATTAATTAATTATTATAGCTCAAATTTTGGGTGGTTACATTCTCCCCTCGTTAAAGGATTTCGTCCCTGAAATCTCCAATGACAGAAGAATGAAATAAATATTTTCATCCACGTTCTACAACTAAATATTCAACCACCATTCATTACATCCATTGTCCTTAAGCTTTCTAATGCAATTAATAACATATGCAATAGTATAGTGTCAATGTCCCGAACTAATGCAAAAGATTAGGCGATCTATTAATTCAGTCGACCTCCTTTAAGGCAATCATGTCCGTGCCATGTATCCAAACGAATGAAAATTCCCTAATGATAACCGATAGTTCTATATGTGTGATACAATCATCAATGCAACAATCATACGATAATCATCCATTTATGGCAACCATGGAAATAAAATAAAAATGCAAATGCCCACACATCTATATGCATATGCATTAGTGACTTAGTTAGACCGATCCTGAAGTGGTAATAGTGCCTAGTGTATGTATATGCGTCCATTAGCATCCGCTACTTGCAACTACTAGTGTCCAACATTTATTCTAGTAACATGTTTACATTTAGTCCTCCATCCATAGGTTAAACCTTAAGATCTACCCTCCCAAAGGATACTAAAGGAAAGAACCAATTCAAAACTAAAGATGGAAATATGAAATTCAAGACGTACTGTCGAAAAGATATGGATAAGAGATACTCCTCAACATCCTATGTAGCGTCCTCAATACTATGTCCCTACTGCACCTTAACCAAAGGGATTCCTTATTCCTAAGCTTCTTGATATCACATCCCACGATCTTGTTAGGAATGCGACGAACCAATGCTTCTCTCTCCACTTCAACTTCCTCAAGTTGGCTGGGTTCCACTGCCTCTGCTGAATCATGTAAACACTTTCTCAAGTGCGGAACATGAAAAACATCATGAACTCCCGTGAGTATCTCTGGTAGCCTTATCCGGTATGCCATCTTCCCTACCCTTTCCACAATAGAGAATGGTCCTAGAAATCTAGGAGCAAGTTTTCCATTTGATCCAAACCTCACTTCCTTTCCTAGTGGAGACACCTTAATGAAAACTAAATCTCCTATCTCAAAATCAATGTCCCTTCTCCGCTTATCTGTATAGGATTTCTATCTATCTTGGGCCGTCTTTATTCTTCTTCTAATCAAATCAATCTTTTCCAAAGTCTCTCTAACCATGTCAGGACCAAGTAGCAATCTCTCTGTAGACTCCAACCAACATGAAGGTAACTTGTAAGGTCTTCCATAAAGAGGCTCAAAAGGTTCCATCCGAACGCTGGTCTGAAAACTATAATTATATGTGAACTCTAGTAAATAAACATGCTCCTCCCAAGTTCCTCCAAAATCAAGAACGCACATCATCAACAAATCCTCAAGAACTCTATTAACTCTCTCTATCTAGCCATCCATCTTGGGGTGATAGGCCATACTCAAGCCGCGTCCCTAAAGCCTCTTGCAAACTTCTCTAAAACTAGCTAGTAAAGATAGGGTCTCTATTGCTCACTATGCTAGAGGGAACTCCATGAATTCAGACTATCTCACGAACATATAAGGATTCCAAATACGGTAATGTCCTCTTACCCTTAACCGGAATGAAGTGGGCGCTCTTAGTCAAACAATATACAATCACCCAAATAATGGTATTCCCCTTCCTAGATCGGGGTAAATTGTAACGACCCGTAAATTTTGATGATTTAGATTTGTTAAATTAATAAGATTTTTTTTGTAATTAAATTTAGAAAGAAATAAAAAAAATTATAATGTATATTGAAGTAAATGTAAAGAATGAATTGTAGTAACGGTTATTAAAACTAAGTGCGACAATTGAAGTGAAATCCCTATAAAGAAATAATGTTAATTGTTGCACTTGGTTATAAAATTTAAAATAAGTAAATTAAAACGTAACAATGATAATTAAGGCCAATAATTAATAGGTTGAATGGAATGACAATTTATGAATTTATTTAAATTTGTAAAGTTATAATATAATAAATGGTAATTAGTTGGGAAGAGTGAACATACAAGATAATTAAATGTACTTTAATGATAATTAATATAATAACGGCAAGGGTGAATGTAAATTAAAATAGTAACGTACATTTACTTATAAGGTAGTAATTGGTGTAATAAGAAGCATGAGATCAAGGAAATAAATTTATTGAGAATATTAATTGTAATTGGATGTAGATTAAAGTAATAATGTTAATGTAAGGTAAGCAATGCAAATTAATGTTAATAATAAATGAATGGTAAGGATGTATTCTAAGCTAAATTTTCGATAGATTGAATGAGATTACGATAAATTGAAATTATGTAAATATTGTAACTTGGGTCTGTAAACAATAAACTTATAAATGTAGTTAAAAGTAAACGATGGCAATACTTATGTATGGCCCGTTTATTTAGTCTATTTAGTGAAATGAGAAATCAAATTTTAATAAATATAAACAAAGGTTACATTAATGTGAGAAATAATACAATGTTTAGAAGTTGTTAAATTAGAGTATAGTTGGAAATAAAGATTTATTAATGTAAAACTTAATAAATGGATAAATTGAAATGAAAGGTCTGGTGAGATATTGAAATTTGTTATAATTGGTTATTGGATTGAATTGTAAGAAACGAATGTAAATACTTAATTAGCTAATGGAATAATAATAATATAGTTAATGTAATTAAATAAAAGCAGAAGTATTTAAGAACTGTAATGGCTGCTTGATAATAGGGAATGCATGAGTGTAATTAAAGGCATGATAACACTTGTTATAAGTTATATTTGGTTTAATAACAAAATTGGAAATCAATTAGAGTTAAATGAACCTTAATGTTATATTAATGATAATTAATGCAATAACTAATTTAGTGCAAATAAATTAATGGAACCAATGGTAAGATCCTAACTGATTTTAATTAATAATTGGAGATAATGTCAATTCCATTTATAATATGACTATTGGTTGATGTAAAGATTGTAAATCAAGATTTATTAATTTATTTGAATGTAAATTTTAGTGATTGGGTTTATTTTAAATAAATGAAATTAAATATCTAGATATTACAATAATTAAAATTAAGATAAAATTTGTAAATAATAATGTAATAAACCATGGACCAGTGTTAATTTCATTCGTTGGATAAAAATGAAATGAATAGTAGAATGAAAAATAATTTAACAGAAACTTTGGAAATTTAATTTATAATTTCTGAATTTAATGGAATTGTGGTTAATACTGAAATTGATAAAATTATCAACTCTAATTTGACATTTAAATTTGGGTAAATTGGTGTAAATGATTTAGAAATTTAAAAATGATGAAATTTGTTAATTATAGTGTTGAAATTGGAAATTTTGATTTAATTTGTTAATTAATTTATTTAATTAATGTAAAAATAGCCATTTTGGCCACTGACTCGGATTTCAACGAAACTAGTTTCATCTGATCCGTAACGGTGAATTATTGTAGGATTTCAAGTTTCGTAGCGATCGGACTTGCCATTTGATCGTACGGACTCGAAACGCCTTGAAATTTATGAAATTGAAATCAATTTGAAAAATATTGATTTTAGCATAACTTCTTCATACGATGGGATTTGGACTTGAAACTTTTTCCATTGCGTTTAAAATATTTTAAAACATCTATTTTGATATGCGGGTTGATCAAATTTCATTCCGGAGTCAGAATGGGCTTTTCGGGCCATTCATCGTTCAGCGCATTTATAAATCGGGTCCATCTATTCTATTTCAACTCTACCTATAAATATCCTGTTATAAACCCTAGCCTACCTCTATTTCCCATTTGTCTGCGCGTAAATTTCTTTCACCTCCTCATTTCAATGGTAGACAAATACCTAATATCAATTGCAATTCAAAAATCAAAGTGAAATTTCAAATTCCTCAAAAAAATTCAGAAAAATTATATATCGAAGCTCTCGATGCACGCATCTCAGATCTACAGTTCGTTTTTGGTTTTGAATCATCGATTTTCCAGAAATCGCAAATCAATTTTCGGGCGTTCATCGCTCGACGATGAACTTCGTCTGATCGGGAAATCCTTTCTGGGTTTTGAAGAGAGGACCGAGGGGACTTCATCCATGCAGTTTATTAGGTGAATCGACGGTTGGATTTGGCGTTAAAATTCGCCTAGGGTTTGACAAGTGGCAGCAGCCGGAGCTTCCTTCGCGTAGTTCGACGCGGCCGATTTGGTATGGTCGTAGGGCGTGGGCCTGGAGGCTGCGCGAGTCAAGGCGAAGGGGACGACGACCGGACGTGGGCGCGACGTAACGGACGAGGCGGTGTAGCAATTTTCCTTCGGTCGTGCGTGCGTTGTTTCTGCGTTTCTGGAAATAGCTGGAGCTTGCGTGCGTGATGTAGAAGACTATGACGTGGCGCGGGGTAAATTTAGTTCTTCTATTTTTATTTTTAAAATTGAAATTCAAACACAATTATCGCTATATCTTTTACATACGAACACCAATTCATGCGCAGTTTTTTTATTAGAATCGCATTGAAATTTCGAATATTTTGGCGCTAGTTTGGACGACTTCTGAGACTGTCAAACTTTTGGGTTTAAATTGAATTTAAATTCAATTTAAATTCAAAAGGTGAGTGTTTTAACCCACTTGCAACTTCTAAAACTTCTTATGTTTGTTAAATTTAATTTATGTTGTGATTTTGAAATTATTTATGACCGTTTTGTATAGCTGTAATCATCATCTCAGTTAATTGCAATTATTTAAATTTAAACGTTATTTAATTTATTATTGAATATAACTGCCAATTAATTACCTGTTATATATTATCAGTTATATATTGATATTGATTAATTATTTGGATGATGATTGTGATGGATGAATGGACGTTTATTTTATATCATTATAATCTGCAAGTTCTTTATTGGTTTGTTACTTTTGATTCGAGATTGCGGTTTGAAGTGATATACAACCGCACTTTTATTTTTAAATTGAGGATTGAAATGATAAATATCCATATCATTTGACCATAGGGTAGAAAATTATATACAGACACCGTGGTCTATATATATAAATATTTTAAAAAGGATTTCTATGGTTCTGTAAAGAAACAAATATGGTTTTATGAGATATTGATTGGGATATTTGATAAAGGTTATTTTATATATGGTTAAATTCTTGGTTAAACTATGTATAAGATTTAAGGTATAAAATAAGTTTAATAATAAAGTTTGATTTTATTAAAATATAATATGGATAAGTATTTACTTAAATGATACTTTAATATAGAGTTTATATTGACTTTATAAATCAAGGCTGAGATGATAGTTTGAAATTGATTTGAGATTTTATTTAATTAAGAGTTATATTTCATAAGGATCCATTTTGAACTTATTGAAATTGAGATTTTAAAGAATATGGTTTTATAACTTAATTCGAGTTTAAGGTGATTTAAGCGAATAGATTGAGGAATATTCAGTTATTGAATTTGAGGTTGAATTTAAAGGATATTGGATTTAGTAAGCAAATATTTCAAAACTAAATAATAGTAAAAGTGAAATGGGTATATATTTAAATTATAAAAATTTAGTTTGAAATATTGAATATTTAAGCTTAGAAATTTATTGAAGATTAAAATTTAGAAATTCGGATTGTTTTTGGAATTTGATTTGTGAAATTTAAGAAGCTAGTTTGTTTTTATAAATATCTAATATTTGATCCATGTAAGGGTGGAAGTTATGTTTCAAAGTTATTAATTTCAAAGTATTACGTTTTAGAAGTGTTATAGTTTAAAATCTTTGGTTTCGAAATTTTATAACTTTGAAAATGCTATGATTTTGGGAAAAGGATATATTTGAAATAAAAATGATATTATATTGATTTGGGTTTATAAATGATATCATATTGATTTGGTTTTTTAACGAAAATGATATCGTAATTATATGATTTTGAAATGAATATTTATTCTGCTTTGAAGTATAATTATTTTAAAAATGACCGCGGTGTTATAATAACGTTTGGTTGTTGAAAAGACCGAGATCGGAAGTTGTCATACTCTCTACCAACTCCGAAAACCACTTTAACAACCATGTACGCGGTGGAGATTCCAGAATGAAGTAGGATGGTGGCGGCGTTTCCTTTGAGGTAAATAAGTGGACCCGTGTGACGCCCCACCCTGAGACCCACATTAACAAAGAGAATTACATAGCAATTCTGTCTGCTAATACGGAGAATAGGGCTTGTTAAGGGCAACCATTTATAGCATTGTCTTAATAACTATAAAATACGTCGACAATTGCTATCCATTTTTTTTCTACTCAAGTGGATCGACATATCCAATAAATACTTAATACAAAACTATAGGTGGCTAATGGATCTATCAGAACAAAATACAATAATAGAATGCATATCATATCATAGAACAGTAATCGCCATATATATAAATACATATACACTGATACATCCCAGTACAATACAAAACGATATACAAAAGTGGTTCAGAGACCACACTATCTACATCGAATCAAAATACACATCAGAGCCAAGCAGAAAGAAATGTATACAACACAAAAATGCTAGGCTGATATCCAAGCAGATGCATCAAAGCAATGTCATGAAACTGATATCTAACCTGAAACAACTCGGTCTGACCCGAGTATAGAATACACGGGTCAGTCTAGCTAAAACAATCTGTTAGTAAGGATAGACGCTACTATGAAGCATAAGATAGAGGGTGATAATTCTTCTCAAATAAGAAGAGGCAATAGAAAGAACACATACTCATGACTTAAGTGAAACAATGTCACTTAAGTATACAAAGGCCTCAAAAGAGGTAAACTCAACAATAATACTCAAATAATATAAACATTCTCCTCATATCATCGGCGACATCCCAAAATGTATACATGGTTTCCATGAACCAAATCTCCTCAAAAGGAGAAGCATTAATACAAACTCTCGCCAAAATGGCAAACATAAAACATTCTCATATAGGATGATTTATAACTCAAATATAGAAGAATCTCCAAATTCAGTTATACCTCATCTCCTCGGTATAATTGTATATAAATCTAAATCTCAACTCGTCAAAATGGAAAAACCCAGAATATCCTATAAAATTCATAAAATCATCCAAACTCATAACTCAAGGAACTCAATAAGAGTCCAAAACATCATAACTGAAATCACCATATACATAACATCTCATATAGTACTATGCTATCGATGTAATAAACATCTTAAACTGGTGAAATCACAATAAAAAAGAAAACTCAAAAAAACCCGGATTGGCCAAATCCCCGATTGCAATGCCGAAGCAATGCTGCACGTGCTAAACTCTGACAGCTGAAGCCTCATACAAGGCCGCTAACACCTCTCAAAGCAGTTTGTCCTCATGACAAGGTCGCTGACACCTCTCAAAGCAGTTTGTCCTCATGACAAGGTCGTTGACACCTTTCCAAGCCGTTTTGTCAGTCCTAACAAGGTTGCAAACACTTCCCAAAGCAGTTCGTCCTCATGACAAGGTCGCTGACACCTCTCAAAGCAGTTCTGTTAGGTAAACATCGTGAATGTGTCACAAACTCACACATAAGAACTCGAAAAGTGTTAACGTGTGTCCCATACCACACGTTCGCACTTAGCGGTTTACTAACAGCTAGTCGATGCCACACTAGGAACAACATAAAACTCAGAAAATCATATCTCGCCTCATCTCATTGGCGAGTGATAAAGAGACACCATACTCGTCTCATCTCATTGACAAGTATTAAATGTTATCGTAACTCGTCTCGTCTCATCGAAAAGTGAAAACATCATGATGCTTCCTCATAAACCATAAATCTCAAAGTAGAAATCTCAAACCATATAACTCGCCAAATATTGGCCTTTCTAGATAATTCCTAAATATAGGAATTATAATCTCAAAAATCCGCCGTAATTGGCTAAGTAACTCAAAAATCATAACCTGGATAGTTTCAATCGTACAAGTCTGGAATTAATCGAAATAGTAAACGCACATGTCCCATACCACGTGTTTTACTAAATCGTTTAATTCTCTTTCTCATACGTTTGAATAGTGCAAAAGTGTGTGTTTTATATTTAAAATAGTTTACTAGAGAAAACAAGCTTTTAAAACTTTTTTTCGAAAATATTGATAAAACCAATATTTGAACTTCCTTTATTATAGGAAATAAATAGATTTTATATTAGAAAAATAATTTTAAAATACCGTAAATTAATAATTTGAAATGTTCGTTTATTTTGAAAATCACTTCAAAATGGTTTCTTGAAAACCGTGTCCGAAAACAATGAAAAATAAGAAAGATAACTCAAGACCGGTAACTTGAATTCAATACGAATTCAATTCAATTTTTACCCAAAGCCAATTCAAATTCTATTTAAATTTGATTATCAAATTCTTCAAATATAGCTAGCCTATTGATAGGAATCATAGCTCTCAAAACATCTCAAAAACAACATCAAAATCGAACAAGAGTGAGAGCAAAAAGAAGCTACAATTCTTAGGTCAATGATTGTTACTCCTGTCGTTTTGCTCTCGGCACAGCGACAAACAAACGTTGTTTTGACCAAGCTAACTTCGAAATTTCAAAAAACACAAAACATGAAACTTTAAGCACAAAGTCTAAGATTTCCGAAGTATCTAAAATTATTGAATTTGGATAAGAAACGTGAAAGATATGGCCAATATAATTCTCGGATTTTAAATTCACTATTGCTGTCGTTTATTCTTAGGGCAGCAATAAAGAAACAAGGTTTCGACTATCTTATCCACAAAATTTTGCAAAACACAAAACAAGAAAGTTTTAAAAAATACTCTGAGCCATTCCATAACATCAAGAATCATCTAAATCCGATTAGAAACGATAAAGATACATCTAATTTACTAACTGTATTTAGTTTAGACGGTGTAATTATCAAGGAGACAGAGCTGAGAGTTTGTGGCAGAATTTCAGTCAATCTATGCCTAAAATTTGACAATATGTTCAACATGAAAGTTGTTATATACAAATCAGGCTTTCGAAAACATTAGAATTTATTGAATTCTGATCAAAAACGAAAAAGATATGACTAAATCAATTTCAGATTCAAACTCAGGAAATTAAGTTAAAGACAGAATTATACCCTTATATTAAATTCTATTTCAGGTCAACAAAATTACGTAATCTTGAGAAATGATCAAAATAGAAACCATTTCTTATTGAATCTAGTTTCTAACAAAAAAAGATTGGCCTCATGCGGATAAGAAACGTGAAAGTTATTGCTATTTTACTTCAGCACGTTCGTATTATATTTCAGCAATCATCCAAAGTAAACATTAGGTATTATTACAGCAAATGATTTCTTCCTTATCTTTGCAACTACAGTCAAGATTTGGCTAGAAATGTGAGTTAATAAACTCACCTTTTCAAATAGAAGAGCAAACTCGAGCAAAGTTGAAGAAAGATGAAGGCTTTGAGTTAGAACAAGCTTCAGGAACCCGTATAAAAATAGAATAGAGACATGCAACCAAGAAAAACCCAATTTCAGACAATCAAATTTTGCTATTGATGAATTAGAGATGGGTTTTTGTAGTGATTACCTGAATATAGTGCTTTAGTTTGATTAATTTCAGCAAATAATTGAAGAATTTGATGGATTTGAGCCTAGGTTTGAAAGAGGAAAAAGAAAATTTTCATGTTTTCTCTTTTCTTCTGTTTTCTGGAAATGGGAATGTACTGTACGTACGTTATTTTGGGAAGAAAGACTTTCTTCTTCAGGCTAGTTTAGTTAAATGGGCTTAGACCCCATTAACAAAAATGAATTTGTTGATTCTAATTATCACCTAAACACATATACACTTGTATAAACGAACCAAAACAACATATATTAACAAGATTTCAACACAATAAAATTTTACAATCATATTTCCCCGTCTAATAAAATAATTTACAGCAAATACAAGATAATTTTATCTATAAAAATTATTTTTAATTATTAAAACTCTTATTTTTATTAAATACACAATTTACACTATAATTTACACAAATACTATTTTTAACACCAAAAATTACACAAAAATTATTTTCTTGCATAATTAAATTCAAATAACCATATTAACATTATTTTTACCCTTAAAATATTATTTTTATACAAAATTCCATCTTTTTATTTATAACATACACATATTAAATTTTATCACTTCCCTAAAATTTATAAAAGCCAATATTTGGCAATAATTTGCAAAATTATTGCACCTTATCAAATTAAAATCCTATAATGCTTATTTTCTTCCAAAATAGCACAATAAAGTTTTTAAAACTTTTTTTCCGATATTTTACATTTAATTCAACAAATTGTTATTGAGTTAATTCTTTTTATCTTGTATTTAATTCAATAAATCGCCAAATTAACATATTTCGATCTTTCACCATTTATTACCAACATTATCATATTAACTCTATTTTATTCTTTCCAAATTCAATGTTTATTCAAAATAAACAATTTTAAATCTCTAATTTCTTTTTATTTCTCCATTATTAAATTGTAACCACTAGTATAATTAAATTTCCAAGTAATCACCAAAAACAGGGTTGTTACAGACTCCCCCTCTTATAAAAATTGCGTCCTCGCAATTTCTAGAGAAGAGTTGTATTCTACACGATTCATTTCATCAGGCAATGGAAGATGGATAAGATAGATTTTTAATTTCTCACCCTCAATACAAGAAAATAGAAAACTCGAAAAATACAGCTCAGTAAATTATATGGTTTTCCAAATGTAGTTATTTGGATTAGTGGACCACTGAATTTTTACGAGCAGAATATTTTTATTTCGAAGGCATTACATCTTCGAAGCAAGAACACGACTTAGAGACAACATAATAGATAAATCGGGTGAGATCGATTCCTCAGAAGCTTCACGAATAGAGTCGTGATTTAATCACAACTTTATCCCGGACTCCAACCCACAAGATGATAATCGATACGACTTTCCGTATAATACTACGAAGGGAGTCATACCAATATTAAATTGATAACAATTACGGAAAGAAAACCCAATAAGAAGCAGGCGGTTTCTCAAAATATCAACTAACTCATACGGCTGCATACATGCAAGTTGTAAAATAATTGCACAAAGACAAGTTAACACAAGGAATGGGTTTTTATACTCTCTTTAACTAATCAAATATATATATATATATATATATTAGAGTTTTTAAACCCATTATCTTCAAAAATTAAATTCTCAATTTTCAACACTTGAAAATTCTCAAAGCTTCTTACTTAGATTTTAATTAGAGTTAATTACTCTTTATTTAGAATAAATAAAAAATTTGAGTTGTCTATTCTCTAGTTCTTCCACAAACATAGTTTAGTTTGTAACACATAAAATTTTCAAATTCGTTTCTCAAATTTTCTAAGTGTTAGAAATTTCTAGAAAAATCGACGGAGTCTCCTTTGCACGGAGGGTCGTTTGCAATATTACAAAAATAATTTATATAATATACATCGACCATTAGGTCGGAACATAACATATATCAACAATTTAATACTTGAAAACTTAATCTGAATCCATACCTTTCTTTTTAGCATTTTAAAGCGAGTTTGCTCAATTATAAATATAATCTTTTTGCTCAAAATATAGTCCAACTATCATCTTTCACTTGTAATTAACTCAATTAGATGATATTAGTTCATATTCATAAATAAGAAGTATTACAATTCACTATTAACGGAAATAGATCATTTTTTCATTTCAGACCTGTTGTAAATAAGATAGGTTTTGACATAGCAAACAATAAAATCTGAAGAAACTTATAAAATGAAAGTTGTTCTACTAAATCTGTGTTTTCCATAAATATAAAGATCATCAAAATTTGATTTACGGTTTGAAAGTTATGCTAAATTTACTTTCAACTTAAATCTTGAAAATTTCATAATAAGACAGAAATGTCTATCAATTTTCAAACCCATTTTAGATTTAATAAATAGAAAAATCTTTTAAAGTGGTAATAATAAACTTTATAGCTTACTGAATGGTATTTCATGTGCAAAAAGATTTAGCTCATCTGGAGTGATGAATCTCAAGTTAACGCTGTTTTAGTATTGCACTTTTTCAAATAAAATTCAGCTTTTAACTCCAATTCTAAAATTTGAATTTTCAAACCTTTCCAAATTCAAACTACATTTTCAAAACATGCTCTTTATGTGAAATCACTTATTTAAGATCGTCCTTGTAGGAAGCTAAGTCACTCAAATTTTATAAATAACTTCAAGTAATTATCTTTTTTTTAAAAGAAACTATTCACTACTTGGACATATTTTCATTAACTCACGAAATCAAATTTTCAAACAATTAATTAAAAGACTCATTTTGAGAGAGATAACTAATCTTTTCAATTAATAAGAGAGAATCATTCATCTAAAATAAATTTCGGATTTAAATATAAAATTTAAAATTGTTCTCATAATTTTAAAGGATTGTATCTCATGTCTATTTATTTATTGTACCTTACCTTATTTACTTTAGCCTTTTAAAATAAATAAATTATTTAAATTCCTATTCTCTCTTGTTTCAAATAAATTTTCATATTTTTGTTAATATAAAATTAATTAAAGTTGATAATTAACTCAACCTTGTTTTCGAAAGAATTCTAAAATTTCATTTCAACAAATTTTAATAGCATCAAAGTTTAAAACAAACTTGTTCACAAGTTCATTTTGATTTATTTTCAAACTTTTACTTATTACCACTCACTTTTATCGTGTCTGATTGTCTCAACATAGCGTTTAGGAAATTTCTATTGATAACGTTGATCAGGCGTATCAACCAGAATTCTTAAAGCACTCGATGGACAATCCAACACAAAATCATTTTCTAATTGATAAACATGACTCTTACTTAATGTTTACAAAATACTCTTAGCTTGTCCCAATACAATAATCCAATTATTCTTATAAGTTTATCTTCAATGAGAAAGAATTGCAATTTAAATTTTATTACTTTACTCGTTTCCTTAGTGAACATCCTCGTAGGGAAACGACTAACAGGCTAAGAACCAGAAATGAGGTCAATACAGAACTCCATTACTCGTTTGGGTGGCAAACCCGAAATGGAATCAAATACACTAGTAGAATTACAAACAATAGGAATTCGAGATACTTCATCATCATCTCGAGACTCAAGAGAAATCGAAGATACTTTGGAATAACCATCTACATTTCAAAGAACAAGTGATAACAGATCAGTTGAATTATGATAACTAAGGTATAGGATCGTTTCAAAACATAGGATTCGGGCTTGATAACATGCAAGCCAATCCATCCCCAAATTCACATCATACCCAAGATAGCAAATAACGTGAAAATTCGCATGAAAAGAAAATTACATGGAACATCCTCAATATTCTCACACAACATGCTAAGTACTGTGGATCCCCTCAATAGGATTCGCAACCCTCAAGGAAGTAACAAGACAAGGAACATCAAATGATATAACTTCAACAAACTTCTTCGATACGAATGAGGGTAAAGCATCTATATTGAAGAAATCTGAATATAGCGATCACGACGAGGATTACTCATAGGGTAAGATATTATTAATTCAATTATGGAATACTATGAAATAAAATGTATTCCTAGACATATTCCCAACTTATATCTACCCCAAAGGACTCAAAAAAAGTTAAGGACACAGTGATTAGAGAAAATGTAACAATTATATTGTACTTTGATGTACCGTAATATATGTTCTGTTCTGTGTTTATCATATTTTGTTCTGAATTTAGCTCTGATACCAAGCTGTGACGCCCCACCCCGAGACCCACATTAACAAAGAGAATTACATAGCAATTCTGTCTGCTAATACGGAGAATAGGGCTTGTTAAGGGCAACCATCTATAGCATTGTCTTAATAACTATTGAATACGTCGACAATTGCTATCTATTTTTTTTTCTACTCAAGTGGATCGACATATCCAATAAATACTTAATACAAAACTATAGGTGGCTAATGGATCTATCAGAACAAAATACAATAATAGAATGCATATCATATCACAGAACAGTAATCGTCATATATATAAATACATATACATTAATACATCCCAGTACAATACAAAACGATATACAAAAGTGGTTCAGAGACCACACTATCTACATTGAATCAAAATACACATCAGAGCCAAGCGGAAAGAAATGTATACAACACAAAAATGCTAAGCTGATATCCAAGCAAATGCATCAAAGCAATGTCATGAAACTGATATCTAACCTGAAACAACTCAGTCTGACCCGAGTATAAAATACACGGGTCAGTCTAGCTAAAACAATCTGTTAGTAAGAATAGATGCTAATATGAAGCATAAGATAGAGGGTGATAATTCTTCTCAAATGAGAAGAGGCAATAGAAAGAACACATACTCATGACTTAAGTGAAACAATGTCACTTAAGTATACAAAGGCCTCAAAAGAGGTAAACTCAACAATAATACTCAAATAATATAAACATTTGCCTCATATCATCGGCGACATCCCAAAATGTATACATGGTTTCCATGAACCAAATCTCCTCAAAAGGAGAAACATCAATACAAACTCTCGCCAAAAATGGCAAACATAAAACATTCTCATATAGGATGATTTAAAACTCAAATATAGAAGAATCTTCAAATTCAGTTATACCTCATCTCCTCAGTATAATTGTATATAAATCTAAATCTCAACTCGCCAAAATGGAAAAACCCAGAATATCCTATAAAATTCATAAAATCATCTAAACTCATAACTCAAGGAACTCAATAAGAGTCCAAAACATCATAAATAAAATCACCACATATATAACATCTCATATAGTACTAGGCTATCGACGTAATAAACATCTTAAACTGGTGAAATCGCAATAAAACATAAAACTCAAAAAAATCCGGATTGGCCAAATCCCCGATTGCGATGCCGAAGCAATGCTGCACGTGCTAAACTCAGACGGCTGAAGCCTCAGACAAGGTCGCTAACACCTCTTAAAGCAGTTTTTCCTCATGACAAGGTCGCTGACACCTCTCAAAGCAGTTTGTCCTCATGACAAGGTCGTTGACACCTTTCCAAGCCGTTTTGTCAGTCCTAACAAGGTTGCTAACACCTCCCAAAGTAGTTCGTCCACATGACAAGGTCACTGACACCTCTCAAAGCAGTTCTGTTAGGTAAACATCGTGAATGTGTCACAAACTCACAGATAAGAACCCGAAAAGTGTTAACGTGTGTCTCATACCACACGTTCGCACTTAGCGGTTTACTAACAGCTAGTCGATGCCACACTAGGAACAACATAAAACTCAGAAAATCATATCTCGCCTCATCTCATTGGCGAGTGATAAAGAGACACCATACTCGTCTCATCTCATTGACAAGTATTAAATGGCATCGTAACTCGTCTCGTCTCATCGAAAAGTGAAAACATCATGATGGTTCCTCATAAACCATAAATCTCAAAGTAGAAATCTCAAACCATATGACTCGCCAAATATTGGCCTTTCCAGATAATTCCTAAATATAGGAATTACAATCTCAAAAATCCGCCATAAATTGGCTAAGTAACTCAAAAATCATAACCTAGATAGTTTCGATCGTACAAGTCCGGAATTAACCGAAATAGTAAACGCACATGTCCCATACCACGTGTTTTACTAAATCGTTTAATTCTCTTTCTCATACATTGGAATAGTGCAAAAGTATATGTTTTATATTTAAATATTTTACTAGAGAAAACAAGCTTTTTAAACTTTTTTCCGAAAATATTGATAAAACCAATATTTGAACTTCCTTTATTATAGGAAATAAATAGATTTTATATTAGAAAAATAATTTTAAAATGCCGTACATTAATAATTTGAAATGTTCGTTTATTTTAAAAATCACTTCAAAATGGTTTCTTGAAAACCGTGTCCGAAAACAATGAAAAATAAGACCGATAACTTGAATTCAATACGAATTCAATTCAATTTTTACCCAAAGCTAATTCAAATTCTATTTAAATTTGATTATCAAATTCTTCAAATATAGCTAGCCTATTGATAGGAATCATAGCTCTCAAAACATCTCAAAAACAACATCAAAATCGAACAAGAGTGAGAGCAAAAATAAGCTACTACAATTCTTAGGTCAAAAATTGTTATTGCTGTCGTTTTGTTCTCGGCACAGCGACAAACAAAGTTGTTTTGACCAAGCTAACTTCGAAATTTCAGAAAACACAAAACATGAAACTTTAAGCACAATGTCTAATCTTTCTGAAACATCTTAAATTATTGAATTTGGATAAGAAACGTGAAAGATATGGCCAATATAATTCTCAGATTTTAAATTCACTATTGCTGTCGTTTATTCTTAGGGCAGCAATAAATAAATAAGGTTTTGACTATCTTATCCATAAAATTTTGCAAAACAAAAAACAAGAAAGTTTTAAAAAATACTTTGAGCTTTCCAGAACATCAAGAATTATCTAAATCCGATTAGAAACGATAAAGATACATCTAATTTACTAACTGTATTTAGTTTAGACGGTGTAATTATCAAGGAGACAGAGCTGAGAGTTCGTGGTAGAATTTCAGTCAATCTATCCCAAAATTTGCAAATATGTTCAACACAAAAGTTGTCATATATAAATAAGGCTTTCTAAAACATTAAAATTTATTGAATTCTGATCAAAAACGAAAAAGATATGACTAAATCAATTTCAGATTCAAACTCAGGAAATTAAGTTAAAGACAGAATTATACCCTTATATTAAATTCTATTTCAGGTCAACAAAATTACATAATCTTGAGAAATGATCAAAATAGAAACTGTATCTTATTGAATCTAGTTTCTAACAAAAAAATATTGACCTCAATCGGATAAGAAACGTGAAAGTTATTGCTATTTTGCTTCAGCGCATTCGTATTATATTTCAGCAATCATCCAAAGTAAACATTAGGTATAATTACAGTAAATGATTTCTTCCTTATCTTTGCAACTACAGTCAAGATTTGGCTAGCAATGTGAGTTAATAAATTCACCTTTGCAAATAGAAGAGCAAACTCGAGCAAAGTTGAAGAAAGATGAAGGCTTTGAGTTAGAACAAGCTTCAGGAACCCGTACAAAAATAGAATAGAGACATGCAACCAAGAAAAACCCAATTTCAGACAATCAAATTTTGCTATTGATGAATTAGTGATGGGTTTTTGTAGTGATTATCTGAATATAGTGCTTTAGTTTGATTAATTTCAGAAATAACTGAAGAATTTGATGGATTTGAGCCTACGTTTGAAAGAGGAAAAAGAAAATTTTCATGTTTTTTCTTTTCTTCTGTTTTCTGGAAATGGGAATGTACTGTACGTACATTATTTTAGGAAGAAAGACTTTCTTCTTCAGGCTAGTTTAGTTAAATAGGCTTAGACCCATTAACAAAAATGAATTTGTTGATTCTAATTATCACTTAAACACATATACACTTGTATAAACGAACCAAAACAACATATATTAACAAGATTTCAACACAATGAAATTTTACAATCATAGTTCCCCGTCTAATAAAATAACTTACAGCAAATACAAGATAATTTTATCTATAAAAATTATTTTTAATTATTAAAACTTTTATTTTTATTAAATACACAATTTACACTATAATTTACACAAATACTATTTTTAACACCAAAAATTACACAAAAATTATTTTCTTGCATAATTAAATTCAAATAACCATATTAACATCATTTTTACCCTTCAAATATTATTTTTATACAAAATTCCATCTTTTTATTTATGACATACACATATTAAATTTTATCACTTCACTAAAATTTATAAAAGCCAATATTTGGCAATAATTTGCAAAATTATTGCACCTTATCAAATTAAAATCCTATAATGCTTATTTTCTTCCAAAATAGCACAATAAAGTTTTTAAAACTTTTTTTCCGATATTTTACATTTAATTCAACAAATTATTATTGAGTTAATTCTTTTTATCTTCTATTTAATTCAATAAATCGCCAAATTAACATATTTCGATCTTTCACCGTTTATTACCAACATTATCATATTAACTCTATTTTATTCTTTCCAAATTCAATGTTTATTCAAAATAAACAATTTTAAATCTCTAATTTCTTTTTATTTCTCCATTGTTAAATTGTAACCACTAGTATAATTAAATTTCTAAGTAATCACCAAAACAGGGTTGTTACAACCCGACTCCCGTTAGTTGGCATAAGGTGGCTAAAACAGGAGCGATTCTCGGGCCAATGAGGTAGCACCTTTGATCGGACACATCCCTTCGATATTATACTTTGACTTTTGGATTGATTCGGTGGCCACTTTTGATTTTTTTTATTTGGGGGTGTGGCTCGAGGTGGGCGGTAGCTACGGCTATGCGTTACCACTAGTCCGGATAGCAATTGGTATATCTACCTTGGCATTGCCTAGTTGTGCCATGTCACCTACCCTAGCGCGCCTTATACGATTTTGTTTTGTACCATACCTATGGAGTGCCCTCTGACAACGCCCAATACGAGGGAGATTACGGTACTGTATAGACTATGGGAATATAAAAGTGTGTTAAGGGCTATATGGGTAACTCCTTAACGCTATTTTTAGTATAATATACTTTACTTTAGACACTATTATAATAGCGTATATTACTACGTAGTAGATAGTTTAACGGATCCTTAGAGGGTGTGAATCCCGAACATCTTTTAAGTTACTGCACTCACGTTGGACACTGGATAAGAGATGTAAAATCCCGTAAACATCTCTGACGCCGTTACACTCATATTTATTTCTGTTGATTTAACTCACATAAGAGATTTTAGTTCTGACTCGAGTGTTTTGTCTTTTCAATTCGCTCGGTTCAACCTGAGCATTTCAGGATTTGAAGCCTTTATATCTGAAGGACGAAGACGAAGATTTATTATTATTTATTATAGTATTCCACTACATCCATACTGTTCCGCTGCATTAATTATCATTCTATGGTATGTGTAACTCAGATATGTATTGTATAAGTATAATCGAATATTTTGTAAAACAGCTTCTTGAACTATATATTTGATTATTATATTTTATCGTTCCGCTGCAAGATTCTGTTTTGTTTTATTTCTTCCATCTTTTCTTATTTACCCCATAACAATCTGTCCTTCTGTATGGTTTAAGTATGACGTGTGTGGTTTATCGTCGATTTAAACCGTGCGAAAAGGCGGGACGTTACATAAACCATCTATGAAGTCCATCGAAACACTATCCCACTTCCATTCGGGTATATCCAATGGTTGAAGCAATCCGTCAGGCTTCTGCTGCTCCACCTTAACTCTTTGGCACACATGACACTTAGCTACAAACTCTGTCACATCCTTCTTCACGCCTCTCCAATAAAACTCTCTCTTCATATCTCTATACATCTTATTGTCACCCGGATGAATAGTCATTCGAGAATGGTGTGCTTCTTCTAGAACTACTCTCGTCAAATCACTAGTACGGGGACAAAATGTCTTCCATCTCTCCTTAGCCACCTTTTACTATCAATGGAATAGCGTTGGAGATGTCTAGAGACCTCTCCTTTACTAATCCTATTCAAAATATCCAAAAGCTCTGAATCCTCTCGCTACCAATCCAATCTGATCTATGAGGGTAAGCTTAACCTCAAGTGCGAAAATCTTTGATAAACTTCCTATAATAACCAGCCAAACCTAGGAAGCTTCTAATTTCGGTAGTGTTCTTGGGGGCCTTCCAATCCTGTACTGGTACTATCTTAGCGGGATCAATAGCTTGACCCTCCCTTGTGACTGCATTCCCCAAGAAACGCACCTCCCTATGCTAAAAGGGACACTTCGAGAATTTTGCTTTTAACTGATGAATACAAACTGCACGAAGAACCTCCTCAAGATGGATAACATGCTTGTCCATACTCTTGAAAAACACTAAAATGTCATCCATAAATACTACAATGAACTTATTTAGGACATCTCGAAAAACACGGCTCATTAAATCTACAAAATAAGCCGAGGCATTGGTCAGCCCAAATGGCATAACCAACCCCTCAAAGAATCCAATGAGTGACCTAAATGATGTCTTATCGATGCTATCATCAACGACCCAAAGATGATGATATCCAATAGCTAAATCAAGCTAAGAGAATACTAAAGAGCCAACCAACTGATCGAAAAGATCATCTATCCTAGGAAGTGGATAGCGGTTCTTCTTTGTGAGCTTATTCAACTCTTTATAGTCCACGCAAAGTCGAAGGGAACCATCTGCCCTTATAGCAAAGACGATAGGCGCTCTCCACTCAGATATGCTCCTTCTGATAAAGCCTTTCTCCAATAGCTCACCAATCTGCCTACTTAACTCCTTCCCCTTCCTAGGAGCCTTATGTCTCACGGGCAATGCCAAGGGCTTAGCATTGTCATTCAGATAGATCCTAAAGTCGATCTCTCTCTTAGAGGGTGTCCCCTAGCCTCCATGAAAACGTCTGGAAATCTCTGACAACTGGAACTGAATCTAACTCTCCTAGTGATGAATCAAAAGAATAAAGGAAGCGCAACATGACTGACCCTGTGGGTCGCAAGAAATCTCGAGAGTCTGTCCGCTACATATCTCTAATCTGACGACTCTCCTCTATAGTCCAATATTGCACCAAAAGTGGATAAACAGTCCATACCCAAAATCATCCCATATCCCGAATATCCCAGTATATAGGTGTCACAATCAAACTTCATGCCTAATATAAAAAATTTCAAACCCCTACAAATCATGGATAAATGTGTCGGTCCACTTACGGGGTTTGAAACTACTATAGGATCTATTACTAGAAAAATATCTAAGTGCAAACAATCAACCAAGAAACTAGAAATGAAAGAATGCGATTCTCTGGAGTCAAAAGGAGTCCGAATAGGAAAAACCAAAATATAGATCTTCTACAGAGACTTTCCTACCTCAATCTGATCCACTACTAGAAGGTTCTACATCCAAAACCTATACTTGCATCGTAGGTGCACCTGCTCACTGTTCTTTCTTCTGAGGACAAGCTCTACTAAGGTGACCAGGCTACCCACGGTTGTAACACCCCCTTCATCGTTTCCTTCTTATAGTCCTTTGTGAAATGACCAGGCAATCCAAAATTATGACACTTCTCTCCCTTCTTGATCTGTCCCTTCTGAGGTCCCTCTCCTTTCTTCTTGTCCTTCTTCTTCTTATTCTTCCACCGCTTCTTTTTAGAGTTTTCTGATTTAAGAACCTCCTTAACCTCTTCTTTCTTAGCAACCTCTTACATGAGAGCCATCTCCACAAGTGACTCATACGTCGCTCCCATATGCACATGTGTCAATAACAACCCTTGGAGGGGTTGGTTCAAACCCTTAACAAACTTGATGGCTTTCTTATGTGGTGTATTAACAATCTCCATTCCGAACTGCTATAGCTTATTGAATTGATTTATATACTCTTTCACCGAACGACTCCCTTGCTTCAGACTAATGAACCTCTCCAACTGTATGCTTTCCTCGGCTTGCGATAAGAATTTTCTCTTAAAAAAATTCCGAAATACTACCCAACAAATGTCACTACCTTCCATCTCTATGATCTCCCACCAGTAGGAAGCTTCTCCCTTCAACTGCCAAGATGCAGGATAAACTCTTTGGCAGTCCTCCAATCCTAACAGCCCAAATATCTGCTCTGTATTCCTCAACCAAGTTCGTGCCTCTACGAAATCCTCCATGCCAATAAACGTCTTGCCTCCTAGACTAGCGAAGTGTTTTCATAGCTTAGAAAAATTGGCTACTATAGGTGGATTAATTGGATCTCCACCCACCGGTGCTACATTGGGCGCTTGCCCTTGCACCTCTGGTGCCGTAGCTTGGAGGTATCGATGAAAGTAGCCAAGGACTTGGACACCCTCTTGAACATTTGGGGCGTCCGCCATTCTATTTAAAGATAAGAGAATTTAGACTCGAAAGAATCGAAAGAAGGTTGAACTGGACTTTGAGGGGATTTTTATAAAAACTCACTTATACTTAAAAACTATTTCTATAATAAGAGCTTCTTTCTGAAAAATACTTTTAGTTTGAAGACTGTTACTTTTGAAATATACTTTACTTTTAAAACAGGTTTTTGGGAATCCCATAACCTTAGGCTCTAATACCAAGTGAAACACCCCCCACACCCCTTTATGTACCCAAAAATGGAAACTAAAAGATATGGTGCATTATAAGTATAGCTAAAGCATCACAAAGACTAAGATTCACAAGATAAATAATTAAGAACAACGGAAACATTTAAATAATAACTTATCATTCAAAATTAATCTTCATCAATAAAAACATAACATGTCTCAAAAACTCAAAATATCTCATATCTCATGAAAATACATCTCAGTCTCATAAAATCAGAGTACAATAAAAATAATCATCCATCTTATAAGTACCAGTACATCAAAAGCCAAATGAAAAAAAAACCGAAAAGAAGAAGAATACATGAAGAACTACAGGAATGAATCTCTAGGAAATCTAAATCTACTGTCCTTGCCTCTATTGGCATATAGGAGGAAAAGGGGAAATAGCAGAGTAGGTCAGGCAGTATGTCTGGTGAATGAAAGTAATTAATAGAATTTATAAGCACGATAAAGATAGTAGACTAAGCAATAGTTCTAGTATGGAAAGAAATACTGAAAAGACAAAATTAGGATAAAAACTGTTTCTGATTCTGTTTGACTATTTGTTTGGATTGTTTGCACTTATTTTAAACTGCTGTGATTAGGCTGAAATCCTAATCCTATTTTAGTTAGGCTAAAATCCTAATTCTACTCATTGATCAACTTTCTATCTCTGTTGTGCCACTATAAGCTGGTCCAATCCTTTTGGTCCGACGGCAAAAGAGATATGTTTAGCGCTTGGAACATGGTAGCGAATTATTTACCCTAATCGATGCTGCATGCTCGGTCATCGCCGGTACACACTAACTGCTTCCTCCTCTTTTGACTCTTATTTACCCTAATCAGCATAAGCAAGCCTAACCTCACCTAATCTGTTGTGAGACCATCAGTCCTTGTCTGAAAGGGATGCTGCCCAACCTCACTTAAGTGTTGTGAGACCATCAGTCATAGTCTGAAAGGGAATGCTACCGGTACTAGTCCTAACTAAAAAATTCTAGTTTGTACCCCTTGCCCAAATCCCCAGATTTGAGCTTCTACCTATTGGCCACTTATTTACCCTAATCAGCGTAAGCGTGTCCCAGCCTCACCTAACTATTGTGAGACCATCAATTCTCGACTGAAAGGGAATGCTGCAAGTACAGCCCTTACTGTTCTGTTTGCATATTAAGTTAATTCAAGATCTAAGTTTTAAAATAATCCTCTTCTGTTATCTTTTCTATATTTACTTATTAAAAAGATCTAAGTTTTAAAATAAGCCTCTTCTATTATTTATGCTTTATTTTCTTATTAACCAGATCTAAGTTTTTAAAATAAGCCCCTTTTGTTATTTTTGCTATATTAACAAGATCTATATTTTAAAATAAGCCTTTTCTGTTATCTCTAATTATAACCTATGTTATAAATGCCACTCTTCCATTTTTTCTTTTTATTTATAATCCCTAGTTATAAACATGCTTGTAAATATCTTAATTTGCCTATTTCAGTCTATCTTCTTTTTATTACAGTTTTTTCTTATTTTACATCTAATTTCTGTAAATTCAGTATTTTTCTATTTTAATCCATATTAGCGAATTCTTCTCTTTTTAATATTTTTATATTTTATTCACGTAAAGAGGAATAAGAAGAAACTAACATTGAAACACCCAACACCCCTTAGCATACCCAAAAAGGGCACACTAAAAGATATGGTGCATTGTAAGCATAGCTAAAGCATCTTAGAGACTATGATTCACAAGACTAATAATTAATGACAGCGTGAAAATTAAAAATTAAACTTCATTACTTCATAAAATAAGTCATTAAAACAAAATGTGTCTTAAAAACCAAATACACATTTCTCATGAAATACACGATCTCAGTCACATCATCAGAGTACATAAACAATAAAAATCATCCCTCTCATAAAGTACTAGTACATGAAAAAGTCAAATGAAAGAAAACTGAAAAGAAGAAGAATACATGAAGAACGAAAAAGCTCTGCAAATGGGTCTCCAAGAAATCCGAGTCTAATGCCCTTGCCTCTACTGGTCTATGGGGGAAAAAGAGAAATAGAGGAGTGGGTCAGACTATAAGTCTGATAAGTGAAAGTAACTACTATTATTTTTAAGCAAGATAAAGACAATAGATTTAGCAACAATTCTAGTACAAAAGGAAATAAAGGAAAAACAAAACTGGGATAAAATACTGTTTGACTATTTGCTTTGATTGTCATTGTTTACAGTTGTCTTAGACTGCTGTGATTAAGCTAAAACCCTAATCCTATTATAATTAGGCTGAAATCCTAATTCTACCCGTTGATCGGCCTTCTATCTCTATTGTGCCACTTTGAGCTAGTCTAATCCTATTGGTCCTATAGCAAAAGACACCTGTTTAGCACTTGAAACACATTAGCGAATTATTTACCCTCATCGATGCCGCACGCTCGGTCACTGTCGGTACACACTAACTGTCGCTCCCTATTTTGACCTCTTATTTACCATAATCAGAATAAGCATGCCCAGCCTCACCTAATCTATTGTGAGACCATCAGTCATAGTTTGAAAGGATCCTGCCCAGTCTCACCTAAGTATTTGTGAGACCATCGGTCCTAGTCTGAAAGGGAATGTTGCCATTACTGGTCCTAACAAACAAAATCTAGTTGCGCCCCTTGCCTAAATCCCCAGATTTGAGCTTCTATCTATTGGCCACTTATTTACCCTAGTTACCTAACTATTGTGAGACCATCAGTCCTAGTCTGAAAGGGTCCTGCCCAGCCTCACCTAACTATTGTGAGACCATCAGTCCTAGTCTGAAAGGAATGCTGTTGGTACGGGCCATGTTTCTATCTTTTGCTTATTAACTTAGTACAAGTCTTAAAATAAGCCTCTTCTATAATTTCTACTATATTTTCTTATTAACCTAATTTAAGTCTTAAAATAAGCCTTTTCTGTTATCTCTTCTATATGCTCTTTTTAGTTATAACCACTAGTTATAAACATGCTTGCAAATGTCTCAAATTTTCCTATTTCAGTCTATCTTCTTTTTATTACAGTTCGCTTCATTTTGGAAAAATATACATCAAATAAAAAACAGGTCAACCTAGCCTCATTGAGGGTTGACCCCTAGGTCGACCTGAGTATAGTTGGGTCGACCCGACCCTAGCTTGGGCCAACCTAGGCTCCTTTTTTTCTTAGTTCTTTTTTAATTCGTATCTTCTTCTTATTAACTCGGATTCTGACAAATTATATATTGAAATCAATCAGAAAATCGCCATGGACACAACGATGCAATCTCGTAGCTTGATTTTGAAAATTTCACAAAGTTATTTCATTATTTGATTAATTCATTAATTAATTATTATAGCTCAAATTTTGGGTTGTTAAAAACGTTTATAGGCTAAATTCTTGCGTAAAAAATAGAAATAAATACAAATAACTGTAAATAATCGAATAAAATAGCTAAATAAAAATAGCCGAATAAAATAGAATGAAAAGAACTTTAAAAACAAACTATAAATAACTTATGTAAAAACTGTCTCAAAATTGTAGAAAAACTATAACTATTAAGAACCCTATTATTTTAAATTACTTAAAAATCTAAAATAATTATAAAACACTCACCTATGGTCCTTAGCTCTAATCGTTGGTCTTCCTTGATCCACTTCTAGAGCGTAGAATTTTTGTATCAAAAAGATTTCCTTCTTAGAAATTTTTTCTATTTAGGGTCCAGCCTTTGGAAATGAATCCAAATAGGAGAAAATCTGGATGAGAAAAATAGCTAGGCCTAGGGTTCTATTTATAGTGTAGCTTAAGGATCTCTGACCGTTGGATTTGAAGATTAAATCTGATGCAACCATATCATAGGCTCACTAGGAACCGTCGAATGGAAGCATGAACGCACAAGATTGAAGAAAAATCAAGATATGACGTGTTCGAACTAACCTGGATGTTTCTATGTCATTTGACAAAGGCCGGTCAACCTTTACACATTGGGGGTTGACCCTAAGGTCGATCTTACCCAAGCCTAGGTCGACTTGCCTATGGCATGGGTCAACCCCATACCTTGTTATTTTTTTTCTTTTTTTTTCGTTTTGCGTTGATTCTTCTTTCTTGTGTAACTTCTTCATACTAACTCGGATTTCGACAAGATATATATGGAAATTGATTAGTAAATTGCCACCGATACAATGGTGCAACTGCTATGGCTTGTTTATGATAATTTCACAAAATTTTTGTATTATTTAATCAATTTGTCAATTAATTATTATAGCTCAAATTTTGGGTTATTACAAGGATTTTGAAAAAACGTCATTGGATAAAGTATTTATGTTTCGAACAAAATTTTTGTAAAGTAAAACCAAATCTATTTTATAAACAAAGAAATTCATAAAATCTTTATGAATACCTATTCTATTGCACTGAGAAACAATTGTTATTTCAAGATATACCAACTTTATTGTGAAGAAATTTCTTTGAGGAATTATTGGTAGTAAAATGGAATTGGATACGGTCCATAAATAGAACTGATTATATGAGATGAAATAAAATTAACTAACCTAAAAGAACATGTAGCATTAGAATTTCTCATAAGTATTCTCGCACATCTAAGAGAAACTATGAGTTTCTTATAAATGTCGAAAATATATAATCCTAGATTTTTTGATTAAACCATTGGGAGTGTTGACTCTATATGGTATGATGCGCAAATCTGAAAGAATTCCACATACTCTATCAGAATATAGATTTTGATGGCCGTAACTGACGGGAAATGCTCCATCGACCATGACTATGTCTTTATGAGTAAGATTAATGCAGTTGGAATTATATGAGTAATATTGATAAGAATAATATCGCAAATTTCAATTGTTGAAATTAGGGTAATGGATTCGATATTCAACACATTCAAGTCAATTTAGATTTACTTACAAAATTATCGTTTGATAGGTCCTAGAGTTTTAATACATATGTATTGAAGTAGAAAATTCTAACTAACGATTTAGCGTAAGCTGTTTACACATATTAAGCAAAAATGTTTTAAAGTCGGTGGAAGCGATATTGAGTTTGTGAGTCTTTGGATATGATCCAAGAAATGATATGAAAGTATCAATTTATAAGCATCAAGATTGAATAAATATTTTTATAGAAGTATCAAATAGTTTGATTTTCAATCAAAGTGTAGAGGAAGCATGCGTTCATAAGAAAGAACGTTAATATGTACATTGATATTTCTAAACTATAAGTAAACAACACATTATTGATTTTAATGATGTACTTGTGTTAAAATCAGCTTAGTTGTTTTAATACTCAATATTGGATTAATAAATGATGTCTTTTATAGTAAGTATAAAAGATGCCAGGAATGTCCCAAATGATATGCAAGGACACCTTATTAAAATGTTTAATATAGAACATGTAAGATTGATTCCATTGTAATTGTAAAAGGAATTATCATACATGCTGTGTTGTCTATGATATCATGATTTATTTATGTATTTGATACATGAAGCAAATTCAAATCCAAATTGATGTCACCAAATGGTTGTTTGAAGTGTTCTCATTTGTTTATGAAATGCTAGAGAATTATTTATAGAAACAAAAGCTCCTTATGAATGAGTGTTCGAACTCAAACTTCATAATTCATATTGAGTATAGTATGACAATAATAAATTCAAGTTTAGAATCTTTAAGTTGAAAATGTTCCAAATAAAATACTATAGCTTATTCAATGAAAAAAGGCAACGTACATCGCCTTGAATATTGCCGCAATAAAAATAATATGTATAAAATTATAAGTGCATAAATTTATAACTGAGTCGATTCCAAATGTTGAAAACCTCATAACATTGTTATATGATAACAATGTCGCGATATGGTTCGTAATAGTACTTAGAGCTTATTAGTGGTCGAGAGACATACTCTGAATTGTTCCACGTGATAAAGTAGTTTATCACTGTCGGAGAGAGTTGATTGATAGAGTATATAATTGAAACACAATAGCATACTTGTTCACAAAGGGACTGACCCAACTGGTTTTATGAAACCAATTAAAGAAGTTGGAATAAGATTCCATAATTGACCGCAAGTGCAATTGGGTGATTGATAAAGTTAGGAGTATGGCCTAGGGGCAATTATGTAATTTGTTACATATATCTAATTCGTTGACCAATCTTGTTCGAAATAAAGGTATTTTCTTTCTATTATATACCTGATATAATGTGGTTATATTAATTAATCAATTTAATTAAAAGTATATTTAATCGAAAATCCACAAATGGTATGTTTTGTGATAGTAGTTACAAAGTGTTGTAACCATGAGTAATTTATCACAATAAAACAAATATACATTTTAAATATTCCTAGTCGAGGTACATCGAGACTGGATATCGATGTATCCATTGAGACTAGGGTATGTAACGCTCTCCAAATATTGGGCAATGTATTACTCATGACTACTGGGGCACCTAGGGGTTACGTACTAATAGTTATTGGATAATTATGGAATGACTCACTCGATAGTTTTATATTGGTTAATATAACTAAGGTCAAATAAAAATATCAATGTGATTGATTTACACAGTTCTCTCAACTTGAAAATACTATGGATCTTCAATATGAAAGCTCTATTTTGATTATAGTTAAATCATGGTTTGGCATTCTATCGAGTGACTATAGTTGGGTCGAGTGGAAATATTGGAAGTAAAGCACTATTCAAGAGAGGATTCATCTCCTCGGTTATATGGGGCTGGTATCATGGTTAACTCAAGTCAACTCAACGTTAAAGTCTTTGGCCAAGTATTTTGGTTAATAATAATTATTATTTTTGAACCTAGGACTGTGTATTTGGACTATAAAGTTCAATATGGATGATATTGGAATTTTAAGCATTACCAAATTCCATAAGTCCTAATATGATATAGTTTTAACAAAGAGAATTGGTGTAAATAATTGTCACTATCAGGTACCGCTTATAATAAGTAAAATTTAATTTTACCGAAAAGACCTATAAGTGATGAATTTAGCCACCTGCTAAGTGACATGTGAACGTTAATATTTGAATTTTTCAATATTAATCACTGGTCGATTCACACCTTTGAGTCACACAACCACCATTTTGATTTCTCCGAAAACAACACAATTTAATTAGTTTGTAAAATGTTGCAAACTGTTTGAATTAATAAATATTTATGAAATATTAATTATTGTTAATTTATTTGATGTTTTAAATGTTGTTGGTAATTATTTTAATGCATATATAAAAGTTATATTTGCATATATCGATATGCGATATCGTTATAATTTTAAACATGTTTTAAATAACAAAATAATTACATAAAAGTTGTTTTCTTTTATTTGGAATAGTTGCATATTTGGAATGAGCTTGGATTAGCCATATAATAGTAAGTGGAGGAAATTAATTAATGAGATTAATTGAAATTTAAAAAGAGGAAATAAAGGAGGAAGTCCGAATAGGAGAATATGAAAAGGTTCCTTTAATTTTATTAAAGACAAAACCTCCTCATTTTTTAAAGTACACACAACAGAACGTGAATTTTACTTTTTACTTTTTTTCTTCCTCTTCTCTATTATTCACCCATGGCTGAAACTTCATCCAAAAAAACATCAAAACAAATTCAAATCAATATCAAACTAAGTTAAAAAAGTTGGTTCATTCTTTTCTTGCAAAGTAGGATGGTGATTTTGAAATCCGAGGAGAAGCCACAAATTAAAGTGTGATGAAGGGCAAGGTTTATCAGATCTAGAGAGTGATCAATCAGATCTAGGTGTTCTTCTATAATTCAAAGTGTTTCTACATACTTCATCCTAAGGTAATTACATGTGCATATAATTCGATATTTATATGTTTATTATATTTTTATTTTGATCTATGTTTTTTTATCATTTCCTTTTAATGTATGTTTATGATAAACTAACATCTCTTGAATCTCATATTACTTCTGATAAATTGTCATCATTCACTCTATTGTTTGGATCTGTAATTTCTTATCACAAATTTACGCATGCCTGCCTTGTTCAAATTTTTTAATTTTATTGTAGATAGTTATGAAATTAAAAATTGACTTTTTATGAGATTTATGTATACTATGAGATTATCTTTACTTATTCAAAATGCTAATAGATTATATATATATATGTGTGTGTGTGTGTGTGTGTGTGTGTGTGTGTGTGTGTGTGTATGTGTTAAGTTATCTACCATTCCCTAAATCTGATTTTAATTACATATGTTAAATTTTTGTATAATTTCTACAATCCTTGTTAAAAAAAAGTGGATTCGTTGATTTAATATCAATGAATGGACTTTAATGCAAATTTTAATTATATATTGTTTTCTCTTTTTAAAGTTTTGTGTAAAGTTTGAAGTGTTGTTTCAATCCTAAAATTAAAATTTAATGAAAATTTTTAATTTTAAAACCAAAAATCTTTTCTACAAATGTATATATACATATACCATTTGCTACATTGTTTGCAAATATATGCTTTCAGATCCAAATTATTAAATTTTAATTATCAGATATATGTAATATAAATGTTTTGTTTAAATCAAATTTGTACAAAGATTATGAGCAATAATGTAACCTTTTTTTGTTAAACATTTCCTTGATTAGAATTTTTTCTATTAATGTTAATTTAGGATCTCAAATTATTTAAAATAACCAATAGGTTTTCACTTTGTATGTATGTATGTATATATTAATATTATGATTGTACACATCCATAATTATTATGAATGTATGTATGTATGTATATATATATATATATATATATTTCATTGACAAAATTTTGACAACAAAGGCATGTGTAGATTTGGTTGATAAATAATCAGTGTCATTTAATGTATTAATTATTACAACTAAATGGTGAAAGAAATGAAAGTTTTTCCTCTTTTCATATTCTATCATATCCATATGTAGATTTGATTGATAAGTACTAAATGTCATTTAATGTATTGACTGTCACAGTTAAATGGGGAAAGAAGCAATAGGTTCCCTCTTTTCATATTCTATCACATCCATGTGTTGATTTGATTGATAAGCAATAAACGTCGTTCAAATAGCTATGAAGCCCCATACCATACGTTTGCACTAAACAGTTTACTAACAGCTAGTAAATTTCACACCCAAAGCAGTAAAAAGTTTACATCATCTCATCGGTAAACTCGACCTGAAGGTCAAAACGATCAAACGGACAAGTCGGGAATTAACAGATAAGATAAAAGCACGTGTCCCAAACCACGTGTTTTACCAATTTTCTTTGAAAAACAAGCTTTTAAAACAATTTTCAAAATCAATTTTCGAAATCCGTATTTGAAAATTTCCCTTATTATAGAGAATAATTAGATTTTATATTTGAAAATACTTATAAAAGTACTATATAATAATTATTTGAAATGCCAATTTGTTTTAAAAATTATTTCAAAAGGTTTGGAAAAATCCGTGCTCGAAAAAGAATAAAAACCCAAGAAATCACTCAAACCGATATTCAAACTCAATTCAAATTAAATTTAAATTTAATCCAAAAATTGAATTTTCAAATCTCCAAAATTTGGCCAGTCTATTGATAGACATTATGGCCTTCAATACAATCAGAAATATCACAAAAAAAGCAAGAGAAACAAGCGAAATAGGAAGCAAAACAAGGCAAAACGGGCTGGACAAAGGCCTGGAAAAGGCCTTCATCTTAGTCGACATGTATTAATTGCCATAGTTAAATGTTGAAAGAAATGATATGTTTCTCTCCTTTTATATTTTGTCATATCTTCCCTTTATTAATTGAATATAGTAATAGAGGAAAACAAATAATTTCCTTCTCTTAATTTATTTTTTACATGTTTCATTTATACGTATATACACCGCACTTACACTTGACATAAATGAATGTATTGCTACATTCATCATATCATATGCATTTGTATATTTAAAGTTCCTTAAATTACCATATTAAATAAAATATTGATTTTATTTAAAAGAAAATTTAAATAAGATCTAAATGCATTTAGACTTCATAGGCCCGTTAATGATCCAAAATGGTAATTTTTTTGAAATTCACCATTTCTTTCGCTGCGGGCTGGCCTAGTTCTAACATCAACTGCTTCCATTCTAGGAACATCGCTCCAAAATTGGCATGTCTTCTAATTAATGCATTGGTGACCGCATTTACCTTAATAGGCATATAAGAAATTCCAAAGTTGTAGGAGGCCGAGAATTCCAACAATCGCTGCTTGCGAAGGTTGACATCCTTCTGAGAGAAAAAGTACTTCAAGGATTTGTGGTCCCTGAACTGTTCGAAACTTTCTTCTAATAAGTGGTGCCTTCAAATTTTCAAAGCAAACACTATCATCATCAACTTCAAATCATGAGTCGGATACTTCCTCTCATGTCTTCAGCTATCGATTAGGATTAGCATAGGTGACAACTTTTTTTTCTGCATCAATAACGTACCTAATCCAGTACCACAAGCGTCTATGTATGCCGTTAGTAGCCAATACTTAAAATACCTATAACATTCGAACAATAAATTTGTTTTTCTATTATGACCACTATGTGGAATGGGAAAAACCATCCTAAAGCAATGGAAGTTGTTTAAGATCCTAACTCTCCTCCTATCAAAAGTTATAGTCGAAACTAGATTTTCATGGTCAAAATTGTCATATAGAAATTTGACAAAAATCATAGATTTGGAAAGTTTACCTTAGAGTTATTTCCTAAAATTTTAGAGTCATATGGCCTCATATGAATAAAATGAAAACATTTTATGATCCTATGATACGTAAAATACGAATCATTACATTTCCTTTGATGATTTGAGTTTGCAACTTGTTCTCGTTGCTATGAAAATCAAATCTATAATAAAAATGCAAAAGACATAGATCACATTGATCAAACCACAATAATTTTTTTTATTCTGTTCGTTTTGTGTATGGTGTTTACTTATCCGTCAACTGTTACTTATCCGTCAACGTATATATGATTATCTTTTTTTTTTGGCATGTAAAAACTAAGAGATACTATGGTTAAATTCCATGTATAGTTCATAAGTGATTACATTCTGAACCATTTGCACTTCATGTATCTCCAAGGGATGTTTGCCCAGTTTTAGTGAAAACAAGTTTGGTGCTTTCATTGAGAAGAAAAATTCAGGGATTAGATCAAATCTCTCCTAGTTATGTGGATGTATTCTCCGATTCCTATTGAGGGATGGCTTCCTGGAAAAAAGAAGCAAACAACTACCATTGAAAATGAAGAACAGTAATAGAGTGCTCAGGTAGACAACCTAGGAGGTATTTTAGAAGCGATTAAAACTCCTAATGCGATGACCCAAAAAAACTGATATGTTTGCAACCTTACAAACAACAGTTATTGTGGAAGAACAAGCAATGATGGAAAATATGATGCAATGGTTGAGACAATAAGAAACTTTAAATTCTCATTATGATGCCAAGATAAAAAAGCGAGAAGCTACCTTAATGCTAGATAGACCCATGGATCATTGAATCATGATAGGTGTTCATCGTGGACTTGTGATTGTAAAGAAAGAGCCTTACATGATTGTTCAAAACAAAGCAAGCTCGAGCCAAAGTAACAGAACCCAGAGAATGAAATGTGGAGTCACTCAAGGTAGAGGTAGACCACTAGGTTAAGGGGGTGATAGTTGAACCAACCCTAACTAGGATTTAACTAACTAAGCCAAGGGTGGTAGCCAAACCACGTTATTATGTCTCACCAAATCGGCCCATTCCTTAACTTGAGCCACTTGATGATGCTCATGTCTAAAGGCCCAATGAATCTCCTCTCCGACACCATCCTGATAGTACCGTCATTTCAACTGATATAGCAGAATTCACTAGGCGCACTCTTTGGATAGATAGTGGCATAAGCATCAAGGATCCAACAATTCTACCTTAGGTAACGACCATCATGATGATTCATATGATCGAGAGCTAAGTCAAGACCCAACCAAGTTTCCAATTTGGAGAAGAAAATTATCTTATTTGGATGATTGGACTATTGACATATTAAGGGAATATTTTCACGAGAAAGATATAAAATATGACATCAGAGGATGGAACCGAAGTCTGTTCGCACTCAACATTCAATATGCGAGAAAAGTGAAGATTTCAAATTGCACGATAAGATCTTATATGGGGATGTTTGAACCTTTACTATGCCACATAGATATGAGTAGCAAATGTTTGTAGCAAGAGTTAATTATAAAGTAAAGTGCAGGTATTTCCTACTATTCCTCAAGTATATATAGCTACTATTTGTTTTTCAATTTTGAGCCTCAATGTAGTAGTTTATAGAGGGTGTTGGGGGATAAGTTCAAAAGTCAATTAAGGGTTACACAAAACTGCTAATGCGGAGTTGGTCCATATAGAAAACATTTATGAGGCGAGTAAGAGGAAGGAAATATCAATGGACTTGACTAAGGAAAGACTATAAATATTAGATATTTATATTATAAGGTCGATTAGTACTTCCGATAAGAGGTTGGAGATGCTATTTAGGACCAGCCTTTTTCGCGTAAGAGAACCATCTAGTACCATGTAATGACCTGCCATTAACAATAATATGAAGCAATGATAAAACAACCGCATATGATCCTGAATGTGGTAAACTACGAACTGTTGTGATAAATTTAAACAAGAATATCCAACATGATCTACACGATTAATCATATAACAGAATGATAACAAAAATGGTATATGGTATGTGAATGAACTGACATAATAATATAATGAGAATGCATCTTCTCAATACAAGCTATGAAAAGAATAATACATCAAATGCAATACATGGCCTCATATACCAATAACGTTTATAATGCACAAATTAAGTAAACTGATTGCTGAAGATCACGGTTTCTTTTCTCCTAAAGTTTCAACTATCATGCAAGCATATCCCGAAATACCTAACTCTTGGACTACTTGCAGGAATACCCGAAAGTTACACAAAAAAAAGAGAAAAAACGAGGTTAGATAAAAGTCCGATGATAAGACTTTTCTCTAGATACTGTTCACATACAAAACCTATATGCATATATGAAACCTATTTGCTATATGGTATTACTACAAATATACCTCATCCCGCTCTATTCCTGCACTCAGAAGGTCAAAATATACATCATAGTATTACCACTATTAAAATAGTACATATTATAATTAGCTATGCTACCAATAACATGATATACGAATATAGGGGTATTATTAAACTCTACAGTCAGCACTATCAAATGTTTCCTAGTTTAGGCTAAACCCGAAGCGTAAAAGTAAATCATGATGATAGAACTATCCTAGACAGTTGATCCACACATGGATATCTATGTACGAGCCATATACAGAACAATAAGTATAAATAAATGTTAGCTGGATTCCAAGAAGAGTATCCATGTGGTAGATACTCCATTCGCTAGGTATATCCAATGGATTTATTCAATGGTCGATTCAATTCAATTTATAGTTAAATCTTAAATATTTGATCTACATTTGATCCACTTGACCTGTAAATTTGATCCTATTCAATCAAGAATTTAATGGATTGAATTGAACTAGATATTGGATATTATTCATGATAAAATTTGGCAATTGATTTGCTTGTGTAGTGTTCATATGAAAATCGATTATTACGCGCTAGATATTATTTTATGAGGGAACTGAAGGAAAAACCCAGGAACAATCTTAGTTTAAATGACACAAGTTTGAAAATTAAGTTTGAAGGACAACGAAATGATATAATAGAATGTTATATTCATATAGCATTATACATATTTGAATTATATAATTGAATTTTATCAAAAGGAGGTAATATCACAATTTCATTATTTATTTTTTGTACGTAAATATATAGCTTTTAAGAAGATGCACCATTGCATATTTTGAGAAGATCCATTTTAGATTCATTTTATACCAACCGCGACTTAATCTTCAACTCTAGAACGTGAGAAAAAGGAATGGAACAACCATAAGATACTTGCAAACACTTCATATTAATGAATGGCAACGCGAACTCAAAGAGTATAGATTCCATCTAACATCAAGCTTTACACAACCAGAACCTAATCATTGCAATTTAGTTCATCCATTCCAGGCAGTTTGAAACCACATCTGGAGTGATGCTTAAACTTCATCTATGGCTAGCAACTTCAACACGTTTCCATATCCAAACTGCGATAGCAATAGCTTCAGGCGAACTACAGCTTAGATCGACGGCGTCGAAGCTTCAGATCTAATCAAGGAAGCTAGTTTTCAGGTGGTGCAATCTTTAGATGGCACGAGTTTTCTTCAGGTGGAGCAATCTTTAGATGGCACGAGTTTTTTCTTCAGGTGGAGTAATCTTTCAAGCGATGCAGTATGTGATTTTGAGAAGAAAATGTAGCGACTTGTTTCATGAAGTAGTGATTTTCTTTCAAATACATGTAATGCTATATGAATATAGCGCTATACGTATATCATTTTATTGTACTTCATACTAAATTTTAAAAGTGGAAAACTGGGAGGAGGACAAACATAAAAAAAAAAATTTGACGCAAGAACAACACGTTTTATAATTGATACGAAGGTCAAACTTCCTGTAAAAATACATCTCAAGACCAAACTTAAGACGCAACTAAAATGGTAGTGGCTTGGCAGACGATGCCATGGGGGATGAGGTGGTAGGGACATGAGATGGTGACGGTTGATGGTTGAGGCGATGAAGTGGTAGCAGCGCAAGAGGCGATGAGGTGGTTGGTCGATGTGGATTGAAAGGCAGTGGAAGAGAATATTGTTGGTGGTGTAGCGGCAAAGCAAGGCGTCGATGATGGCGTAGCTGCGAAGCATGCGTCGACAATGGAAGAGAAGACGGCCGAAGCTGGTGCCGATCGATTTTTTTTGAACAGTTAACATTCAAAAATGCTAAATATAACTAGCATTATCTTAAGTGAAAATGAATATAGCATTATATGTGATAATGCTAATTTAGTTTAGCGTTTTTTAAACTATAAAAAGAAATGATAATGCTAGTTTATTTTATCATTTTTAAACTGATTTTAGCTATGAAGTATAATAACATTTTTAAAACATGCAAAATGATAGTTTAATGTAACATATTAGATACTATGTTTAGTAGCATATTAATGATATTTGAAATGTAGATTGATGTAGTATTTTAACTATGAAGTACACTAGCATGTTTAACGTATGTAAAATGATAGCAAAATTTAGCATTTTTTGAATATAGCAATACAATGATATAATGCTATTTTAATTTAGCATTTTATAATGTTATTGATTTATTTAAAATTTAGATCCACGATGATTTAATCTGCTTCATAGCTAACGCCGGCGAAGACGGAGCAACGTGCAGTGTAGGTCGGGTCGATGCAATGACGCCGGCGATGAGAAGAGCGGCAATGACGATGGAAAGAGCGGCAATGAAAAACCAATAACAGATTGACGAAGACGATGAGGAGAGCGGCAATGACTCCGGCGAGGCGGAGCAAGGCGCAGTGCAGGTCGAGGCTGCGTGTGTCGAGGTCCAGCTGTTGAAGACGATGGAGATGAGAGGAGGGGGGCTACGAGGTTATGGTATTAGCGGAAGAATAGAAGCAGCGGCAGTTGAAAGGAAGTGATTTGAGATTGACGTGGAGAAGAGAGAAAACATGGTTTTGTTCTTGAGCATAAATTTGAAAACTTTTGCACTGCATCTAAATTTTTTTATTAATGTTTGCCCTTTTGGCTAATTACCTTATTTTAAAACTTGTGTCCTGACTAAAACTGATCTTGTGTTTTTTTCCTTTGGTCTAATTTTCCTTCTTATTTTATCAAATAACGTAATGTATTTTTCTTCTCCTCTGGCTCGTCTTTTCCTGTTCTACATTTTCCTAGATCCGCTTTTGGCTTCCCAATTATTTCTGCCAGATTTGCTTTCCCGTTGCATCTTATCCTTCCCTCCAACCATGCACGTCACGTAATTTTTAGATATCGGTTGCTCATTTGCCATGGAACTCTCATACCCATCTACTGCAATAAGACAGTCCCGGTACGTGCGAGACTACCTGCTGGTGAGATGCTCTATTGTGTGTGGTTTATAGGTTAGATAGGCATGACATCTTGCAATCCGGTGTAATGCTAGCTCAATGTCGTGCAATATGTGCTTAATCTTTATCTTTGTCCCACTAATATGTTATCTTCGGATTATCTAGCAAAATTAGAGTTGGGAAATAGAGTCTATGGATACGTCTGTATTGTTATTTCTTTGTGTTATAGTGCTTATATTTTATGAGTCGTAGCCGTTGAGGTTCTTTTACCTCACACCCATGCTTTAACGATTTAATAGAGTTTGACGATCCACTTCAAAAATCGATGGGCTATCAACCAAGTATTATAGGTCACTGTATCTCTTTTCTTTTTCTTGTTTTATGATATGGATACGCTGCTATTGCTGCATACCTTTTGGCTCAAAACATATATTTTTCTGACAGTATTGTCATTTACTGTACTGTCGATAAGTTTCATTTTCGTTGTACAATTACGTTGTGTTATGAATTTATAATATTACTATAAATAGATGTTTGTATAAAGTCTAAGATTGTAAATTAGATGATGTTTATTAATTAAAAGGGTAAATTATCTTCTAGTCGTAAACATAAAAAAATTAAAACTAAATGTATGGTGTAATGTAGTGTAAAATTATCCTTTTCAATCTTCTGATTGAATTAATTTAGACAGAAAATAGTCACATTTTTTATTTCATCAACGTTTAACTTAATGAAATTAGAGGATTCATACTTAGAAAATCAAACAACCCCTTGTAGCAAGATAAGAACAAAAAAATTATTATTTTAAATTATTGAAATAGTAAGTTTCACTGCAAGAAAATATATTATTTGCAGCAATAAGGTGCAGCATTTTATTAAAAAAGCTGCAATTATTTGGGTGGATAATTAAAGTAAAAGAAAAAACAATTTCTAGATTCGGGGGGAATTAATTTAAAGGACAAAGATTTGTATATTTTTTGCCTCAAGCACACGATCTCAATATTTTTATCACAAGAACAAACATTCTTTTAAAAATTATTCATAAGAACAAACATTTTCCAAAATTATTTATAAGGACAACGAAACTGCTACCGAGCTAAAACTGATACCTTAAAACTGCTACCGATAACTACAAATTGATACCTAAAAACTGCTATCAATAACTAAAAACTGATACGTACAGAAAGTTGTCCTTCGGGATAAAATATTGAAGGTCTGTCCTTAAGGCTAAAAAGCCGTGAAATTTTGTCCTGATATTAATATTGTTTCTGAAATGCTGCTATGTATGTTTGTGAAACTTTCTACCTAAAGAGGCAAAATAAAAATTATGCCGCTTCTCTGTTAAATCGCTCAACACTCTCTCCCGCATACTTTCCCAAATTAAATTAATAATCGAAATCTTCTTTTTCTCTCACAAATCCACCATCGATCTCTAGAATACGCAAACTGAAACCTTAAGCCACAGCTCCGCCGTCGATTCAACCTCTTACGAGCTTCAGCAACCCTCCAGCTTTTTGATGTGGAAGCAGTTTTTTGATGGAGTCTCTCCCAAAGGAAGACCCAATTCATAGTTTTGTTCAAACCAAACAAGACCAAATTCAGAGTTCTGCTCAATTTAGAACTGACCCAAAAGAAGGTATGCATGTTCATTTCTCTCTCTGTGTTTTCTTTCTCGATTTTTAAACTAGAACTATAGCATGAAGTGAAATAATAAAAAAGACGTTTTGATTCATCTTCATCGTTCTCGAAGCGAATTAATGCATACCCGGTATATACCACTTCTTGAATTTAAGCTTTATTAGTGTTTGTGCACTTTTTGTGCTCTCGACATTGACCAAACTGAGGCTTTTAGATTATAGCTCCAGCAATGATAGTTAATTGAGAAAGGACACACCTTTTTTTAACTGTATTCTTTTTGTTTCTTTCAAAATTTATCTGATGTTGAATCTAATGAAATTTGAAACTCATCAATTAATGTTTAAATTATGTATTATTATTTGCTGTTTTGATTTTATGTTACATAGCAATCTCATGCCTCTTTCATTATAATAATATTACGATAAAGATGAAAACATGTCATTTGGTTTGACTTATGTTAATATAATGATGAAGTCGATTTTGTATATACCAGGAGCAGGTTTTTAATTTACGTGCCCAGTATACAGTGTGACGGGCCTAGCCTAAGTACTTGTTACGTTCGGTTTTCGTCACAAACTAAGAATGCTGACTACCGTAAAAGTTTTTTCATGTTTGCCCAGCTTTTCAAATTGTTGAAATCATACTACCAAAGTTATATCTGTCCTTAGACATATATCTGTAATACACAATTAGCTATCAATTTTTTTAATCAGAATGTACATAATTCACGAATCTTAGACATCTCTGTAATATGCATAACAGTAGCAAGCAATGTCAGATCGTATAAGAAGTTCAACAGTACTTAATGCAACATATAAAATTAGTAGTAGGAAAATAGAGTTATCGGTGCAAAGCAATAATAACAGCACACTCTGAATTACATTTATATTTCATTTATTAAATCATATTAAGTCAGAATGATTCCTTAACTTTCATTTGCCAATAAGTTGTATAATTTCATTTGCCCATGGGTTGACAAATATCAGAGAAGCAGAGATATTGTATTAGAGTATAATTGGACCGGCTATGAAGATTCGATGAATATGTACATTGGAATCTGTTTTAAGGTGCAGGCTGTTATGTTATTTCATCAGTGTGGTGGTAATGTGGGTGATTCTTGCACGTAAGTTGTTTGTTATAATTCTTTTTTTTGTCTGCTTACTCTTTTTTTTCTTTTTGTTTTTTGTTGCTGGTTGCGCGCACTTTATTAGTTAAAACTAGTACTTAAACGGGAGCACATTGTATTTCGGTTGTTTAGTAAGATTAATTCATGAAAGAGATAGGTTGAACATTCTATCACTGGCTACTTCTTATTGAGTGAGTGTATTCTTTTAAAAATATGTATGTATGTATGTATGTATGTGTGTGTATATATGTGTGTGTTATATAAATGAAATTTACGAGTTAACCAAACCTATATTCAGGCAGACATACCAAAAGGTACATCAATATGTGAATATGAACCTTTATTTGAATGAACATAAATATATTACTTAGTAAATTGAGCATAACCTAGAATAAAAATCAAGAAACTGTTAATGAACACTGGGCGTAAATTCCTTAAAATGGAGCACAGTCATTGCATGCATTAATAGGAGTTGCTTCCTGTCACACTCCATTAGTTCATTATACTCTAACTGAACTATACTGTTGTAATATGCATCTATTCTTAAGGGCTTTCCTTTTTCTCTCTCTTTTTATTTGATCTTTTATAACTTTATTTCTTGGTTTCATCAATATATATGTACTGTGATTCATACATATCTATATATAAAGCAAATGACTGGTCAAAGTAAATAATTTTATGCATTTTTTATTAGTTTCTAAATAATAATCAATATTTTTTTCAAGCATTAATGATTTTAATTGTCAATTTCATACTACACTTTTAGTTTGTAAACTGTGTACATGTAGTGGAACTTTTAATACTTTTATTTACGCACAGTTATCTCAAATAAATGCACTTGAAATGGCTTTTGTATAATTAGTTTTTTTAGGTCCATTTTTTATGTGTCAATGTTAGAATAGGTAGCGTACGGAGCTGCAATATAGAAGTGCAACTGTTGTGTTTGCATATGCTTACAAAACATTGTTAACTATTAAGATGTATAATTTTGAATATCGTATATGGCAAGATTTCTCATCGGAACATATTCTGATAATAGTTACGTGAACTTACCAAATTCTCAATTTTTCCAGTAGAACTTTTTGATAGTCATGATAGCATAGCTTTTTAATATTAGTAATTAGCATTAATTTTTTTGAATGTATGTTTTTTGCATATTGAATATTTATTTTTATACTTCTGTAGTAGCATGTGAAGAGTTGGGTACAACCATTCAAACCAAGAAGCACATCTACCAACACTCGAATCTGACTATTTCTTCATGAAGCTTCATCATGCAATCCACGTCGAAGAAGCTGATTAAATTTCTCCTGACATTAGATTGAAGTTCCACCATGCCATACTAGAGATCCATGGTCAAAGAAGATGATATGTTTTAACATGAAAGTTTTTGGAAGTTTCTTATTAGGAAAGTGTTCCTAAAATGTTGTACATGATATCAGGCCTGATTAACTGACTAGCATTTTGTAGTTGCCTGTTTATGTATTTTTGCGTTTCTTTATGACCGTTATGATGCCGCAACCAAAGACTTTTGATATTATTTTAGAATAATTTATATGTGTTACAATATATGTAAATCATAAAATGAATATGCTTTTATGTTTTTTTTTGTAGTCCCAAATCGTGGAATATGGTAAATCCTTTGCTCTGAAGCCTTTATATAAATGAGACTATGTAATGTAAATATATGTCTAATTCTTAAGAATGAATGATATATCTTTTGCATCTCTCTCTAATGGCTTCCACTGTATTGGATATTCTATTCCAGAAGATTAGATCCGTTTTTTTTCTTTTCGTGTAGGTACATCTCTTTCTTTTATTCAGTTACTGAAATCAGATCTATCTCTTTCTCTTATTCAACCATTGAAATCAGGTTTGAAATTTTCCACGTATGTTTTTCTAGATTTATTTTGCGATTAATTTAGATCTAGATTTAAGTATTTTTGTTTCACAATTCTATATCTATTTTTTAATTTTTCAGATTTGGATTTAAGTTTTAATATATCTTATCTTTTCAAGATCTTATTTTGTCATAAATCTAAATTTATAGATCTAATTCCACTGACATGTATTTTTGTCATTATATTTCAGATCTCATCCTACAATAGATCTGATTTTTTTTTATTCTTATTTTTCTGATCTCATTATATAATCTCAAAATCACATCCAAATAATATACCTTTGAGATTTGCACATTGTTTAAAAATAAAATGTTGTGATTTTGAATTTGGATTTGAATTGATTTCAAACTTGCTTATTATTGCATTTTTTTTTGAGTTCATTATTTTGGAAAGCAAGTTTTGAATTTGACAATTTCTGTTGTTGATTCAAATAAATTTATTGATCTTGATTACGTTTTGGTTTGTGATATAGATCTAAGTAATATATACATGTTTGATAAATGAAGTTTTCATTTTGAAAACTCTTCGATTTGGATTTTGATTTTGGAAATTATTTTGATATATATTGTTTATATTTCCAGAGGAAATATTTTATTATTTTTTAGAGAAACATATACAAGAATAATGCATATTTAGAAGATCATATTAGTTTAGATTCAATATTAATATTGATTTAGTACACCTGAAGTGAATGGAAACGTTAATGAAAACATATACGGTAAACTTAATTTCTAGCATTTGAAATAAAAGTTGAGAACCTGCATTTCCTATAATGCTAAAAGCTTGAGTTTCCATAAATTATGAAATTTCAAGTTTTCTTATAATAATGAACCAGAAGTTTCAATAAAAGAGCAGAAACTTGAATTATAAAAAATGATATATATATGTATGCACACACACACACAGATATGTATATATATAAGAGTTATTTTAGTTATTTTAGAAATTTTGACTATTAAGAAATAAAGTTTCTCTTATGGTATTCATTTAATTTTATTATTGAGTATATTAAACTTAGCTTTGAGATTAAATTTTGCTAACTAAAGTTAGTTAGATTTATTAACTTGTTTGTAAAGAAATCAATTCTTTGTGATCATATTTTATATTTTATGTCACAATAATGGTAAATTGCATTCATTTTTTTTAATCATAAATGCATTAAATGTTGTCGTCGTAGCAATAAATTAAATTATCATATCATCATAAATGCACTGGCTAGAGTAAATTAAATGATGTTGTATTTTTATGTTTGGAATAAGAATAGACATATGGTTTATTATATGGTGTATTCATTTTGACAAACAATGCTCGATATAATGAAAGAAATAAGTTTAAACAACAACCTGAAGTTGTGCAAAGATTTTTTTTTTCTTTTCCAACCAGAAGTTGTATAACTCAAAGTTCAAGACCTGAAGTCTTGAATTATGAAAAGATTTTCTGATAAACTTTACAAGCTCGACTTCTTGTCAGTATTTTTTTTAATTTGTCAAAATGTACAAGTCTTGAAATAGGAATAGACTTTTATTTTGTAACAATATGGTACAAAAAAGGGGAGAAGTTTACACAAAATTTAAGAACCTGAAGTTCATAACAAATTAATGAACTTGAAGTTCATGAATTAGAAGCCCGAAGCTCTATCGAAATTATGTAAAATGATAGGGTTGTACTTCCTGAAGAAGTTAAAAAAATTAATAAATAATCATATGAGAAAATGACGTTGCATTCAAGAGATTACAAAAATCTCCAAATGAGTTATACCTTACTTTATATCTTAACATTTACACTATATTAACCAAATATCATGAAGATATTATGTTATATGATATTTCAAACATCATTGGATGTGTGTGTGTGTGTATTAATATCTTGAAAAGATGTTTTAGAGATTTATTTATATTTATATTGCAAAATTTAACATTCCAGAAGAGATGTTATAGGAATTTTATTTTTGTTATATTGCAATTCCTTAAAAAGAAATACTATATTCCCCGAAGGAATAATGATATAATTTTTTTCCAGTAATTTAAAGTTTGATACGCCATTTTAAAAGCAATTACAACAAAAATCTCCAGCATGGATATTTTGTGCTACTGTAAAAGTAGTAATTATGTAATTTATATAAAATAAATATTATATATTGATATGGCATTCAAATAGTGCATATATATATATATATATATATATATATATATATCTAGAAGAGAAAGTTCACTCCAGAAGTGGTGATACTAATATATCTCTAGAAGAGATTTATAAATTTGAAAATGATAACATATATCTAGAAGAGATTTATTTATATATTTGGTAATTTTATTAAACCAAATAAGTGTACATAAATATGATTATGAAGGATCCTAATTTAGTTTAGATTAGATCCAAAAGGTTTAAGATTATCTCTAGAACATATTGTTCTATGTTCATATGTCTAATTATATCATAAATGTCATGTTCCTAGTTATTATTTCATAAGAAATATTGCACATATAATCAATTCTTGAAGATATATTTTTAAATATTCTCCTGAAGAGATGGTCTATTTTTCATTTCATAATTTTCATGCAAGCTATACATACGGTCTTAAGGAGATCTGAATCTGTAATATTCCAAGTATCCAGAAGATACTCTTATTATTATTTTTGTTGTAATTTTTTTTTGAACTCTCAAAAGAGATGTGTAGAAATGTCTATATGCAATTATAATTTATTCTTTGATAAGTAATATAATTAATGTTCAAACTTATACTTGAGATATAATTGAGGAACAAAACTTAACAACTTGAAGTTGTTCGAACCAGAAGTTCAATATGGTTCCAAACCAAATGTCTTGGATTCTTGTAATAGTTTGTTCTTAAAAAAATCACTAATTCAAATGAGAAAAAATATATGAGAATTTATAATATATATGTAATACGTGAACGCACGTATACATCCGTATATGTAAATATTCAGCTAACAACCTGAAGTTTGTTATGAGCTCATCTTATAGATCATGTATAGGTATTATTTAGTGATTTAAAATTCAATCAACATAAATGTTGAATGACCTGAAGTTGTGTATGTGGTCAAATGATCTATACAATAAATAAATTCCTCCAATTGACTAGATCAATGAATGAGAACAAACTCTACTAAGCAATATCAATTGAATGCATCTTAACAACAAATAAAATGATTATCCTCCTATAACTGATATACACATAATGTGTTTGCCAGCAACAATGTGATAGTGGATTAAGATGAGAATCCAAAGAGGATTATTGTTTAATGTGACAATTGTCATCATTAAGGGGGAGGATAAAGGGATACAAGTTCATTTTGATCATCAGTGTAAAATATTTATTAGAATATACAATGATGCAAAATATTATCAATATTATCCTAGTTGACTTTCTCCAATATAGTTTTGAATCCCTGAAGGATCAAAATTTGTAAACCACATCTGAAATATGGTTCAAAAGTCAATTCAAAATATTTTTGGAGTAAGTAATAAAGATGCCAAATAAAGGAGATGAGTGTTCTTGAAGAAACACTTAAGGATGCTCTGAAAGAGATCCATGACATGATTCTCAAATAACCCTAGAAGTGGGTTAGGTACCTAAAACATGATAATTAAAGAGATCTTAATAAATCATGTCTAGAACTGACAAGAAATAATCATCGATGATAAATTTGTAAATAATAACGCGCTTATATTTATAAATAGATTAAGAATCTTGAATTAAGGGAAAACATGACTGGCCATCATGAATCCTTTAATAATAGAGAAATATGGACATGTAGTCCCCAAAGTACCGAAAGTACTTGAAATGCTTAATATACCCCGAAGGTATAAATATGGTTTAAATCATATTAAATAATGAAAGTATACAAATTCATGAAGAATATAAATAACTTTCATTGTTATAAAGAATGCAAAGAACAAGGAGAGTGGATTTCAACCTACTTTTAAGTATTGTTGTAATGAAAATCTTGATATAATTCATAATGAGTAGATTACTTACTATTTTTAAGTATCGATGTAATGAAACTCTTAATATCCATTGAAGTGATAGTTGCGATATGCAAATACTTATTAAAGTATACAAATTTCTGAAGAATATATGTAACTTTTGTAGTTATAAAGAATGCAAAAGACATGAAGTGTAGATTACAAATTTCTTCTAAGTATTGTTGTAATGAAAATCTTGATATACTTCAAGATAAGTAGATTACTTCCTGCTTTCTAGAATATGTACACTAAGATTTTTCCTTCACTAAGGTTTTTCCCATAGGGTTTTTCTTAGTAAGGTTTTAACGAGGCATTTGTTTGATCCAAAAGTATCAAGCTTCATTTAAAAAAAATAAGAAAATAAAATACGTCATTGTACTCTTTTTCCTTCACTAAGATTTTTCCCATTGGATTTTTCTTAGTAAGTTTTTAATGAGGCAACAAACAATATCTATATCGATTGAATCGATAAATGCAAGCAAGATAATAATGAGGGGGAGCAATCATCATACATGTTTCGAAATGGAAAATTTCAAGTTATCAGAGCATTCAAGATTTTGAAGACGCATATTCAAGGAGGAGTGTCACAATATATGTAAATCATAAAATGAATATGCTTTTATGTTCTTTTGTGTAGTCCCACATCATGGAATAGGTTAAATCCTTTGCTCTGAAGCCTTTATATAAAGGAGGCTATGTAATGTAAATATATGTCTAATTCTCAAGAATGAATAATATATCTTTTGCCTCTCTCTCTAATGGCTCCACTTTCTTCATTTTATAACAATATGTACATTGTTGAAGTATATCAGGACAGAAATATTCAATATGTACATTAGTTATTTTATTATTCACATTTGCTTGCTCTTTTCATATTTATGTTTCTATAAAAGTTAAAGTCAACGTTAACCTTATAGAGATACCATTATAATAACTAGGCTCAGGGGTTCATTGACTTGTAGAATATCATCGTTGTATTTTTTGCGTGGAAATGTTATATATGATGAATGATTACTTTTACTTTTTCTTTCATTGCTTTATGTTGTTATTATGTGTTTTTTGAATATTTTATCTTATATATACAGTAATGGATATTATTTCTTTCTCAAAAAAAATTTCATTTACACCATCAAATTGGACTTGCAATATGGAATTGGGTTGATTATTTGCATAAGAACATATTATAACTAGTGTGAACCTGTACTTTGCATTCAGACTGCATTTAACTTCTTATCATCATTGCTTTTTTACACAATTTGTATGCTATATTAATTAAGAATAATTTTTTTACAATGCTCGGGCTAATACTGCCAGATACAAATAATATTTAATTCTTGCTAGATATTTGATTGTTTAATTTCTTCAGCGTCAATCAATTATACGATCAATTTCTTATTGTAGATGATCAAATCTAGATTATATATAGTTCGTCTGCATACATATTTAAATTTTAGGCACTTTTTTGTAAGGTAAATCTATGACACACGTAATTTTAGAAATATGACGTCATTGTAGTAATTATATGATTTTTCAATTTTACATACGTACAATTTTTCAAGTGACCTAAACACATTAAGTACTACCACAATCAAAATATAATATAAAATGAGTATAAAAATTAATAATCTTATATTTTACCTCATAAAAATAAAGTAAGCAAGTGTTTCGAAAATCCCAAATCATCTGTTATGAAGTAACCAAATAAAAACCAATATATACATGCACACGTTTCATAGCAACACAAACATTAAATACCCATGTATTGTTTCCTCCTGGGTAGACGTGGGTGTTTGATTTTAATACTTATCTATTTCACGTTGTTTATCCATTTTACATTGTGAGTGATACTTCTTCTCATTATGAACACCTTCCACCATGTCCCACATGCATTGTGGTTGTTATTTGCCAGAGTTTAGATTGGTGAAAGATTTTATATTATACATAAAAGTGTCATCCAAATAACATTCCTTTTCATATGACGTCAATAATACACCAACGGTTTCTCTAAACATTTTATTCCTCCTTTCCTCTATCACTTGATATATATAAGAAAATTTGTTACATTCTCTTAACATAGCTTGTCATCATAAGTACAAATATATTTGCTATCATCACTATGCTGAAATTAAAAAATCATAAGATACATGTTAGGTATATGCCGGTATTCCTACCACTTTCCCTCTAGAAAATTCATAGTTTGAATCACCCATAAAATTTAACTCAAAATTTATAAAATAAGTATATAAAAAAACTTTGATTTTATTTATTTATTGAGGACAAATATACCTTCTGTGCCAAATATACTGACAAACAAAACATTAACGTCAGAGCAAACAACTAGAGTAAAAAAAAAATAAAGATTTCATACAAACAGTCCAACTACAATAGTGTAATAGAAAATCTAGGCATCCATACACCATTCAATATCCAGAACCTGATAATAAAGATTTCAACTCAAAATAGAGGGATCATGCAAGCTTGTGACTGTTGAATCTTGTAACGCATACCGGACCTAAGTGTTGGTATTATCCTCATGTTTATGGAGGTGCACCAGTTGGTAAGATTGAGTAGAAATTCCAATTAAATGCGCAAAATTTCACTCACCGTAAAACTTTTGATTAGGGATCCAAGCCAAATGCAAGGGTGAACTGTACCATAAGGTGGTGAGATCCTGCACATACGATAATGCGAACATCAAAAGGGATGAAAGTTAGATACATCACTTGAAATCCATTTGAGATATGACTCTGAAAAGCAAATCTGGTAAACCAGATAAAATTTCAAATATTGATGCATATATAACTTTATTTTCCTGATTTTGAGTACCGAAATATGTGATATATTTAATCATGGGTTTAATTAAGTCCGGGCCTATATAATGTTTACAAAAAAATTCAATTTTAAACATAAGTTTCATTACGAAACAGTATATATCAAACTTTCTTTCACAAACTTTCTTTCAGTCAACCTCGCATAACAAATGTCCACCACATGTATCCATCTTTGAGAGTCTCACTAACAAACAGTTTTAATTGAATTTTCATAAATAATTAAACCGACAATAGCGCAAAATAAAAATCTTTTTGACTTGCAATTCAGTCCCCTCTCGTATAGTCGGTATCTATAAAATACTATGACAAATGAGCTACTAAATGCAATTATTTGTCAAATATTACAAATTACTAAAAAAATTATTTTTAAAATACTATAAAAATAATAAAACATGCATTGCTACACTAAAAACACTATAAGTTAAGAAATTTAACGTAATTATTTTTTAGAAATGCAAATACCAAAAGCAAATGGGTAAATCATTTTTTTATGTATGTCCTCTTACAAAAGGTACACGGATCCAAAATACACATGATTGAACAAAATTTACTTCCATCCATTGCTTGTAAGCATTGTAATATTATTTTGGTTGATAAGTAAGACAAAAACCATGTTCTACTTAAGAAAAAAAGGATATTTTTGACAAAACTGTTAAATAGTGTCTTACAAATCAATTAACCTAATATTGATAATACATAAATAGTTAAAATACTGGATAAGTTACATGTAATACACATTTCTATACAAATTTGTACTATTTAAGAAATAAGTTAAAAAAGTAATAGCATAATTAATAGCCATTATATAGTCCGCAATGATACAAAGTTAGTTACTAGAGCTGCTATGATATACCATAAGAAGTCTCCATTTGAAAAATTAAATAACAATTACATAAATTAATAAAGCAAGAAAAAATAAAATTGTATCATACTTTGAAGAAAACACTTCTTTAAACATAAATAAAACCTGTATTCAGTTCCCACATCTATGAAATATCATACCTAATTGAACTTTTATCATGTAGATGTTTGAGCTTTTACGCCTATTTAAGACCAGTGCAACAATGCAAAAAAGCCTAAAAAAATGTAACATTCTCTGTAAGATATTTACACCTTTCAGTTCATTAGATTCGCATCAATATGTAACATTCATGTTGACATAAACATGGTTTAAAGAATATTAAGCTAGCATAAAAACCCGTTAACTGATAATATAAAACTGAATTCATTTAATTTTTTCAAAACAATTTTTGGAAAAAGTCTGCTAAAGTGAAGGGTTTGTCAAAACCTATTGATAGCAAATATCAGAGGAATGAACATAGGATGCAGCTGATATAAATCTTAAGAACATGTTAAAACAGTTAATTTATAAAAAGATACAAAACGCATGTATGAAGTTTCATATCTTGAATCAAATTCACTTCAATAAGCATAAATAAAGTGAGCATCATAGTACTTAGTTCTTTAAGATTAATATAGTAGAACATCTCGATGAACTTTCATCATGCAGACGTTTGACTTTCTATGCTTATTCATGACCAATGTAATATTGGAGTGGTGGACAAACTTTCATAATAGTACTCAGTTTTATTTGCCTCGCTTTAATGTGCAATGAAATCCATGATGATTCAAATACTAATGATGCATTATAATCATTTTATGGACAATTATCAATCACAATCATCAATTTACCATTTTATGAAAACAATATTAAAAAATAGAAGTATGTTAAAACGAAGACTGCAAATTCAATCCGTGTATCAAATTTTTTTTAAGCATCAAACAATAAAAATAAAAAGTCAAGAATCAGTTCTCAATTAGATTGTTATCAAGATAATATTTGAATATACAACATAAATATAGAATAAAACATGTTAGATAAAATTATCTGTAAAAGTACAAAGTTATAACATATATTAACCATTAGTGTATGCTCATCATAAGCATGCGAGAAAAGTAACAAAATATTAAAGATTAGAACTTCAATAAAATCCAACTTAATGAACCATTCTCTAGCATTCAAATTCAGTAATCGGTTCTCATTTAGTACTCAATGAAAATTACAACCTCTTACATTAACATTAATACTAAAACCTCTTACATCTAAGATTCAGAAAGTTAATTATATCAACAGTTTAATACTATCAATTATTCATATAGGAGTGATATATCTTAGATCTGGTAATTTCAAAAACCAAATGAACAGATTATACTTCCTGAAACAATTTGTACTATCATTCATGTTTGAAGCATCCACATACATAATAGTTGTGATAAAACTTCACAAATTTATATTAACATTCTAACGACCACACACATATGTATATGATATTGTATTTGTGTACGTTTGAAAACTCTAAAGAAATTTCATATGTTTATAACCCAATAATGAACAAAAATCACTCATTATAATTAGATCAATATTCAGTTGCATGAAACAGACGATTTGTCAAATTGAATTTTCTTTAAATATGTTTCTGGAATTGATAATACTTTGAAAACTAAAAGTATTTAAAGGTTTGTATATCCATCCGTCACATATTCAAAAGTCTGATAGTCACAATTTCCCTGAACCTAATTCATACTTATAACAATATGGTTTAAATACATATTTTCTATGCTGACACGTATGCATTTATTGTAAGTCTAGGCATTTGGGATTTATGAATATACTTAAAACCTTCTATGTTTGCAAAGGGAGACATATTTTAAGCTTACACTCGAAATTATAGTGCCATGGGGACTTGATATGTTCAGCAATCTTTTGTATAAGAAATAATTTGAAACTTTTATATTTGAAGTTAAATCGAATCCACAAATGAAACCAGAACTAAATATATTTAAAAGCCGTTAACACATGCATGGCGATATATACAGATGAACCCGACTGTATATGGAACTCTGTTTTTTGTAGAACCAAGGATGCATTCAATATATAAAACTGAAGACCTATGAGAAACTCAAAACCAAGTATAAGTAAACTTATGAATCTATAGTCATATATTTGAAATCATGGCTAGTTATATGTATGTCCATAGACATGAAGACTTGCACACTTTTAGCCTAACACATGTATGCACCTTGAAATTTTAACACTTAGAACTCACAAAAAGTGATAGTTGTTTAAGAATACCTATAATTGAAAATGTACGTTTTAGTTCTCAAGATTAAATAGATCTAAGTATATATACAAAGTATGAAAATAATTTATGCACTCAGAAAACTAGTATACACCGAAAATAATTTGTTATATTGGAATTCACAAATTTAGAATTATATGAGAATTATTAAATACACTTAGGGTTATGTGAAAATGTAAAATCTTTTGGATTAAGCTTGATACTTATCCGAAAATTCCAGATATTCAGAAATTGATATATATAGATACCTCAAAAAAATGTTCATTCAATTGTTTCATCGAAAATGCATTTAGTTTGAAATTTTAAATGCCCAGCATCCTTTATTTATGGGGAAAATGCTCTATAAGCTTCAAAATGTAAAGTTTACAAATTCAAAAAATTTCTCCTATCAAAATTGCTGACACTCTTAAAAAGAAAACTTATATATACAAAGCTTTTAAATTCACATGCACTTAAAACCTTCATGTTTCGAAATCTTGAGATGTTGGGAACCATCCCTTTATTTTCATAGGCCAAAAATATATTATAAAGCCGTAATCATTCAAAACCATAAATATAATCTCTTTCATCTCAATCTGATTAATCTTTTCAAAATTTGTATTCATATAGAAGCATGGTGCAACTCACACTCAACACTAACAAACACACATATCAAAACGCTTTTACAAACCTGATATATGAAAAATTCTAAAACCAAGATAAATTTTAAATTTGGCATGTTCTAAGCTTTTATATTTCCATACTTATTTTGGGACTGAATTCTCATGCTTATTCAAAGTTTGTTGAAAAGAATTTGGAATGGATTTGGAAAATGATATAGAAATCTGGAATTGTATATACCCTTTAAAAATTTAAATATATAAAATTATCTTACATCTCTGAAATGTTTTTCTTATAAATATGTGAAATCGTTGCTTTTGAAACTTACTAATTATAATTGATAAAGGATACAATCATTAACGTTCAAAACTAATGACAACCTGAAAGTCATAAAGTTGGAAATCCTCATACTTAAATTAATCAAGCATGATATCAAATTAAGAACTAATTCAAAGGTTTATTATAAGTAATTTTGGAATTCAATAATGTTAAATTTGTCAAAATTGAATACGTCAAAAAATCATAGGTTTATTACCCAAAAATAAATTCTAAACCTTTTACCAATTTTTGATATTAATAAGCAAATTGTAAGCTTTTAAGATAAAGTAAATTCTTTAAAATCAATTTTGTAATCACTTTTGGGATTTTAAGCATTTTTTAGATCTGGGAAATTTGAAACTGATTTTTAAATGCTTGTAAACGACATAATTTAAGGTTGAAGTCCCATACCTTAGATTACTTGTTTTAGATGTAAGAAAGCTGGTTTACAAATCATGACGATAGTCCTTTCCTGAGTGGTTACTGATGGATGGTGGTAGTCGATTACCCCTACCGACTCAAAACCCCCAAGGCGATGGCTTGGATATCTCTTCCGCTTTAAAATCCAAAATCAATTGTTTGCGTTGTTGACAACTGTTTCTGATGGTCAGAGAAGATGAATACTTGTTGATGATGTGAGTAGGAACATCGACAGGGATGGTGGCATGAAGACGGTTGTCAGCAGATTGGTTGGAGAGTAGGATTTGAAGGGTTTGAGATTGAGAAGCGATTGTGGGCAGCAGTACTTGAGGCAATGTCGATAGCCGATCGAACTCCCACGGACAACAATACGAAGGAAGATCGACTCTTCACCTCTGGCAAAGAATAATGGTTCATCGATATTCGGTCATGGTTGTGGGTAGAAAATTGGAAATGACCTAATTTAGGTTGGCAAAAAGTGGAAGGGAAATCGATCTATCTTACGTGGAGTGAAGGGGAAAAGGAGAATGGCGGTGAGGAGAACGGAAGCTTGAGGGGACAAAAAGGGAGAAGCATAAAATCACGAACAGTGAAAAGTAAACAAACCTGGAGACAGTTGAGTTTCAAAATGAAACTGGGTATTCATAGTATAGTATAGATAATATAGATTTAGAGACTGTTCAATTACCAAATTCATGGTATTCATATTATAGTATAGATGAAACTAAATTTATTCACATGGCGCTACAAATGTGTTTTCATTTTACTCTAAGATGATACATAAAAGTTGGCTTGATATTAATATTAAAGTAATGAACTATGAATTTAGGTCTTTAATGATACTAAAAAAAGGAAAAAAGGTTGAATTGCATAAAAAGCCCAAATAAATGAATAAAAGGAACTAATATACAGTATGTGGAAATTAGGTTGAAGAGCTTCTTATTTCAGGGTATAAGTTTTAAGGATAACAATTCTGAATAATTAGATTATAACAACCCGCCTTTCGTTCCAAAATTGATCACAAACACTCAGTTTTATGAAAGCACCAATATCCAATCACATATCACAGGTAGTATCTAATGTGGAGAATACAATATGAAGAATAAACAAATTAAAAATGAAAGCAAGTAAATAGAGACAAGATTTATAGTGGTTTGGCTAACTCCGGCCTAAGTCCACTCCCGAATAATCCTCTTTATTATACTGAACTTCGATTGCAGTTACAATCCGAAATCCAAGAATAAAAACGATAGAGTACAGCCTAGGTAGAAAACGAAGAAAAGTAGAAAGAATATCCCATTTTCTGAAGCCATGCCTGCTGTATTTATAGGTGAAACTTCGGCTATAGGCCATTCTCACCTATATAGGCCCACCATAATGATCGACGTGTCCAATTCATCATTTAGCAATGATCAACCAACTTTTGGTTCATCCCGTCCAAGGCCGATCGTCTCTGGAGGATCCTTCATGTCGATCCCTCCCTTTCCATGTTGTTACACCGATCCTTTTTCTTCCTACATACTATGTCGATCCGTCCTCCATGAAGCATGCCAAACCTTCCTTCTTCATTAAGATATGCCGATCCTTCCTGATGTAGTCGAGAAAGTATACCGACCCCTCTTAGGATATTATGCTAATCCAATTCCTTCCAGTTTGTGCCATACCGATCCATATGATGAAACTCCAATATGCCGACCCCTTATATTACTATCAAGGCCAATCCATCCACCACGAACAATGTCGATCCTCTCTATGTCGATCCATACTATGTCGATCCAAGCTTTGTCGATCCAAGTTATGCTGATCCAAGCTATGCTGACCCTGATACATATCTAAATCCTTAGACCTCTCTGGATCCTTGCCGAGTACAATCTGTGCTCATTGACTTGAGTAGGATGAGCCTATCTCTTTCCGGTCAAGTGTCCTACCCCTCGCCAAGCATAGTCCATAACAGATGATATGTTGCTCCAGTCTCGATTCTTCGATCGAGGACTTAATCCATGGGGTATCCTACTCTGGCCTCGATCCTCATTCGAGGACATATCCATGTACGAGTCCATCCTGTTGCTCTCCGGCAAAGGGACTCATAACTCGCAATTATTGCCCCGTCTCCTCGGTCGATGCCATTACTGTGACCTGTGTTATTTATAACATCAATCTAGATTTAATCATTCCAAAGTCCACTAGTTAAAATATAGTAGTACATACAACCAAAAAAACTAAATAGCCATTGTATCGGAAAAACTGAATTTCTTAGTAAATGGAAAAAATGAAATTTCATAAACCCGAGCAGTATGGTTCATTGTCATCTCAGATCATGCCTAGGAACCATCCTCAATCCCGTACATGTGTAAGTGACTTAATCGTATTATTGTAGGGTTAATTACTTATTCCATGCCATAAATCCAATCAATTAATGATAAGCTGACGATGATGCCTTGATCTAGTGCCATTTTCATTCAAGGTGGACGGTGGCTGCTCCTGTTCCATCGCCATAGTCCGAGCCTTATATATTGTTGTAACTGACCATTCCTCACATGTTCCTTAATGATACCCTTCAAATGCCTGCAGTCATTTGTATTGTGCCCATCCAGCTTATGTAATAGGCAATGCTTTCCTGATGCTCACTCATATTCGAAGGGTTTCCTTTTTGCCATCCTTCAATACTGAAGGCATCCTCGAGTATCCAAATAAATCCTTTCCAAAGGTTCGACCAAATCCATCTAAGAAGAGAATTTTGGTTTTCCCTATTGCCTTTTTGACACATTAATACCATCATTCGTTTTTTTTCTTGCCTTTATGATTCTTGTTTACATATCTTGATGATCCTCCACTATGCATAGCATTCACCTCTAGTTTGTTGCCTCGTGCGTCTTCCCACTGCAGGAACCTTTCTGGTTCATGATAAAACTCCTCGAGATCCATAGGTGGATCCAGCGCTGGTGAATCCTTGAACTCAATGCCATCAGTAATTCTAGATGTAGCTGCCATCAAGAAACATGGATGGATCTGGACGATCCGGCAATGTTGCTGCAGCATTAAATAGTGTTATAAAACTCCTCAAGGACTCTCCAGTCCTCTGTTTTAGTATTGCCAAACTCATCACAATTTTAGGTCTCAAGATGTGAATCCTAAGATGCCTTATAAAACCTTCGACCAATTTCGTCAATGTGCTGATAAAGCCGCTTTCCTATTGTCTAAACCATAGAGCAGCTATATCCATCAAATACAAAGGGAAGCACCGTGCCATAACCTCCTTCGATGCACCCAGTACTTCCATGTGCCTCATGTATCTCGTCAGATGAACAACGAGATCTGTTTTTCCATCATATGTTTTAAGCGTTGGTAATTAGAATTCCGGTGGATTCCTAGCTTGCCTGATCCTAGGAGCGAAGGGGCTCTTATTCACATCTTCCAAATCTCTATTTACCAATCCTCATCTCGTAGCCTATCTGATCATTTTTGCCAACCTGTCATTGTCATCAAGTGGTAGTCTTCGTCCATTGTCTCCAACCTGCCCCTTGAGTCCATAAGGGAATCTTGAAATTTGCACTTCTGGACAAGCACCAATATACCGATCAATGCCAAATTGCATGACATCGCCTGGTATCCTACCTGGAATAGAGCCAACATGACCCGAGGGCATGCCCTCGAGTGTGGAACGATTGCTATAGTTTCGCCGAACATTCCTGGTTGGTCAGGGGCTTCTCTCGGTGGTTCCACTCTATCCTGTACCATGTTTGCTTTATTTCCTTGGTTTTGATTCTGGACTTACTCTGCTCATGTTGCTCCAACTCGTGATCAATATTTCCAATATCCCTTGCTACTTTATTTCCTTAGTTTTGCGCTCCAACTTGTCCAATTTGTCAAAATAGGTTCTGGATCATTTCCTCCTGTCTCTTCAGCGTCCTTTCATGCATAGCATCCATCTTCGTTTCCATCTCGTCTCTGGTAGTGAAGATGGAGGTTTGATTAGCTCCTCAGGAAGCCTCCTGTCTCTCTTCATGAAGGCTCCTATCTATTCTCTATCTTCTTGTTGATTGCCAAGCCATTGCTTTCCAGATCTAAGTATCCAAGCTTCTAAATCTGAGATCCTGCTCCGAAATCCACAGGTGCAAGTCCATCTCAGTAAAAGTACCAAAATGTTCACGCCAAAATTGGTCACAAACATCTAATTGTATGAAAGCACCAATATTCAATCACATATCATAGGTAGTATCTAATGTGGAGAATATAATATGAAGAATAAATAAATTAAAAACGAGAGCAAGTAAAAAGAGACAAGATTTGTAGTGGTTCGGCTAACTTTGGCCTACGTCCACTCCAAAATAATCCTATTTATTATACTGAAGTTTGATTATGGTTACAAACTGAAATCCAAGAATAAAAATGGTAGAATGTAGACTAGGTAGAGGATGAAGAGAGGCAGAGAGAAGATCGCATTTTCTGAAGCCATGCCTGCTGTATTTATAGGTGAAATTTCGGCTACATGGCCTTCTCATCCATATGGGCCTACCATAACGATCGACGCATCCAATTCTTCATTTAATAACGATCGACCAACTTTCCTCCGATCGTTTTTTCCTTTATCCAGTCCAAGGCCGATTGTCTCTGGAGGGTCCTTCATACTGATCCCTCCCTTTCCATGTTGTTATACCGATCCATCTTCTTCCAACATACTATGCCGATCCATCCTCCATGAAGCATGCCGATCATTCCTTCTCCATGAAGATATGCCGATCCTTCCTGATGTAGCCTGGAAAGTATATCTACCCCTTTAAGGCATGCCAATCCATAGCACTTAGGATGTTATGTCGATTTCTAATGCTTAGGATATTGTGCCGATCCAATTCCTTCCGGTATGTGCCATACTGATCTATATCATGAAACTCCAATATCCAGACCCCTTAGATTACTATCAGAGCTGATCCATCCATCACGAACAATGCTGATCCTCCCTATGCTGATCCATACTATGTCAATCCAAGCTTTATCGATCCAATCTATGCTAGCCCTTTTTATGTCAATCCATACATTGCCGATCCCTCCTTCTCCAAGCTAATATTCATATTTCAACCATCCTGCATCGTTTATCTACCAACTACGTTTAATCCTGGCTTTATTTTGTATCTACAGTTGACTTCTGGAATCCACAATCATCACTCTGCCCTCATTAGCCTCGATAATTATGAATTTCTTGGGTTAAATTCACCTGTGTACGGCCTTGCCAAAAGGCGGGTTAACACCGCCTTTTTGACCATCGAAATCAACATTGAAAACTACCATTGTATTCCAATGTTGTGCATCCAACCGACAAAAGGGCAGATTGTTAAGGTAAATAAAAAGAAAAGAACAGAGAACATAGAAAATAGAATCTTACAGCGGAATCAATAACATATAATATGACAAGAACAATAGAAACTGTCTCTCCAAATATATAGAGTATATCAGAGTTAAAAACAAACCTTATTAGGTGGACTGTTGTAAAATCCCGACCTTACAAATGTTGATAGGGATACTATGTAATACAGCGGTAAATAAAACACTACGCTAGGTGAATCTCTAGCTCCCTTCCAAGATATCCATATCACCAAAGCCAAACCGGGAAGATACTCGGTCTTACCCAAGCATTATAATAAAATAACACTCGAATCAGTTTGTAAATACCATCGTGTAACAACTCGATTAATGGGGATCATATACAAGTTTTGTTGGACCACACCGCTAATGCTGAAACGGGTTTTTTCTTACAAGAATAACATTCATACAAGCAAGTGCAGAAATAAACAAAAAAAATCCAAATAAGAATGGGCATGATCAATATGAAAACCAGACTTGAAAGATTGGAAGTAATCCGAGCAAAATCTAAACTAGACAAAATGAATCAAACAAGATACCTATCCAAACTTGGTAGAATGGACAAAAGAAGATAAATGTCCAAGCATGATAGAATGGACAAAATAAAGGTGGCAGTCCAAACTTGATAGAATGGAGAGAATAAGGCAGTAGTCCAACTTGATAGAATGAACTAGATCATATACTTAAATGCCGCAAAGAGTGGTTGACTCTTCTCATGGCAAATCAAAGACAAACATATTCAAGGATTCAAATCAAATAAGGAAAGATATTTTTCCAATACATGACTAGGAAGATGCACCCCACTTGAAGTATACCTTTAGCAATATACTTCCGAGAAGCTTATTTACTCTATGACACTTCTCGAAAACTTCCAAGGTGGACCCCACCAGATCGTGCCAAGAATTCGAATATTTCCATATCTAAGTGCATAACCGAATCCAAACTAGATGAGATGTGAAAATATCCTAATGGAAGCAACCCCATATAGCTTGGCCTCCTCTCGCGCTTTTGGTTTAGTCATTTCCGACAAAGGATATCAATGCTTAGTGGAGTAATAAATTTTCTTAGAATGATGATAATAAATTAGCTGAAGTACCCAATAGCTGAGAAACTAACTTTTGAGGATATAAAATGATCATATATGGAAATTAAGTCTTGTATACTTACCACCACTCATCGAATTCAAACTTGCACTTTTTTTGGTTAACAATAATATAGGACAAGTCAAGATAGTGTTACCTTAATTTCATGTCTCATGATTATTCTTAACTTTTGAAATAGCGACAAGTCTACTTCTTCGATGGTTAGTGCTAATTATACAAATAAATCGTTTCCATATAGTGATTCGCTTTACGGAAATAATTCATTTCCATAAACAAATTAAACCTTTTCTTTTAAAAAGAGCTGAACTTGTGCTTGATTTGCATATTATAGTAGTGGTAAAAAAAATTTTAGAATGCTCTTTTGAAACTATTCTTTTATAAGACAAATTTTATAATACTAATTGTATTAAATAAGGTTCAAAAACAAATGTCGTTAAAACATTGTTTACAATAAACCCAAAAATAATTCACACTTATTTTTATTTATAAATAATTCCTTTTAAAGGATATTATCATTTATAAATAATTATTTATAAATTTAAAACAATATTTATTACCTCAAAAGATAATAAAGCAATTTAATTACCTTTATAAATTTATAACAATATTAATTATGCCAAAATATAACTATCACATGTATAATCTCTTTCAAGTAAACAAATTCATTATCTTTAATAAAATAGATGATTATTTCCAAATACTTTATATCATCTAAACTAACTTTAAATCTTTATTTAATCAGTTTATTAACTTTATAACTTTAAATTGGTTAATTAAATTAAAAAACTTTTTATTACACTGGTTAATTAACTTTAGTCACATTTATTAAATCGATTAATTAACTTTAAATATCAATAATTAAAAAGATTTATTAAATTAAAATAACCATTAATTAATTAATTAAATATTCTCAAACAACATTAATTAAAATGATCAAATAATTTTAAATGTCATTAATTAAACAACTAATTAAGTTTAATAAATTAATTGGATTAACTAAATTCAAACCTCGTTATTTAAGATGATTAATTGAAACATTGTTTGTTAAAATGATTTATTTAATTATAAAACATCATTAATTTAATTAGAATGATTTAGTTAAATTTCAAATATCATTAGTTAAAACAATTAGTTAAATTTAAAACAATTATTAATTAAATTAAAACTTCATTATTTAAAATGATTAATTGCTTTTAAATATCATTAATTAAAATGATTATCAATTTCAATTATCTTTATTTAAAATAATTAATTTAGCTCATGAAATCTTTAGTTAAAATGATTAATTAAATCTTATCTCATTTAGATCAAAGATAAACTAATTTTAAGCATCATTTATTAAATCGATTAACTAATCTTAAAATCATTAGTTAAAATTATTAATTATTTTAAATTATCATTAATCTAAATGATTAATGAATTTTAACATTCTGTTTAGCGGAAACGTAAACTCAAGTTCAAAAACGTATGATGGGGTTTTGGAGATGAAATTTAACAAATGACGATATAGCGAAATCACTATAACAACAACAAACAAGTTAAATGGAACATTAGAATTTATTTCACTTAGCCATTAATACAACAACATACAGATGTAAATAAATAATAATGGGCGAGAAACCCCCAATGATCTCTCTACAGATTTTCCTACAAAAAAATGTTTATGGATAACATATATATATATATATATATATATATATATATATATATATATATAATCACATGGGTCCATAACAACCAAATTAATATGTCATCCGATTTCCATACGGAAATTCAACCAAACAAGCAATCAAACAATTATATCCAAGCAATCAATAAATGATTATAACATCATTAAAATAATATAATAAAATTAAATGTGAGTTAAACTAACATTAATTTTCGTTTTCGCCGGAACGTTACGATTTTGGACTAAAACCGAACGATCGTTCGATTTTAGCCTAAATTTTCACTTGCTCTAAATCCATCCAAACCAATTCCATCACGAAGATCTCGACGACAGGAGTCCAATGCAAAAAGCGGTGTCCCAACCTCCTATGAGTGAGACATACATTTTATAAGTTATTGATAAATTCTAAATTTATGAATAACAAAATCTACAAATATTTACAATTATACTCCTCATTATCTCTCCCTAAATCCATGTTCGAACATGCACAGTGATATTCAAGACACGGTCGTGCATGTTCAATCCATAATACAGAGCTCTGATGCTCCGTTTTGTGAATCGTCTTTGTCGTTGCTCTCCCCTTCAAAATCTCCACTTGCATATACCTAAAAATCCAATCACGAATCGCTAAATTTAATCACGTCCTAGGCCGATTCGAGCACTGTAGTTCATCGTCGCCCCTTCCTTCTAAGCATCGCACTCCATAATACTTCGGCCATGGCTGCTATGCGACAAGATGAATGTGATGCAAACAACAACGTGGCCTCTCGACTCCTGAAGTTCAAGAAAAGCAAAGCCCTAAACGGCTGCACCTCACGTCGATTCCCCCAAAACCATGCTGCGAGCCATAAAATGGGTATAGGATGGAAGCTAATCTCCTAAAAAGCGCAATAGATCAAGATTCATGATTTTTAGTATAGTAAGTCATTCGGCTTTGATTTTTGAAGTTTGGAAATACTTTTATTTCTATGTTTACAGTCAAGACTTTATAGGAGGAGAGAAGAATGGGTTGCATGTAAGGCATGGGTCACAAACATGGGGTATGTGCTAGAAATGAAGGGGTATGGGGGTAAGTATGGCTGAATACAAGAAATTTATATATTATTTAATTTTAAAATATTCATCTTTGAAATCCAGAAATCCCGAACTCCAAACAAGACGTGCCGCTTGGCATTCCATATTATACCTCTATTTCGAATGTAATGGAACTAGTCCCGAGACTAAATTTGATCATATGCAGAAGATAGCTTTTTAAATTTAGTTATTATATCAAAATTTTCGAAATTAATTTCTATGCGTTTAGAACTCGCACGACCAAATGATTCGTCTAATCATCGTGAAACTCAATAGCATATTGTAATTCATTACTACAGATCTAATGAATCTGGTTTCATCGAAATCTGAGATAGTTCCCCGAAATGTAGATTTTTACAAGCTTAAATATCATTTTATCATTAATTATCAATATTTATTCAATCTATTTTTTATTTGTAAATAAATGTATAAATTGAATTCATCAATATTATTTATTAATTAAACGTAGTTGAATAAAATTATTAAATCCATTTAATTGACATTTATTTCATAATTCAAATATTTAAACATTCCTTATATTTGAACTATAAGTTATTAAATTATAAAATCCAATTATTTTAAATATTTAAAATTAATTAAACATTTAAAATCAAATGACCTAAATTTTGGGTTGTTATATTCTACACCCTTAAATGATTTTCGTCCCCGAAATTCCTAAGGAAGAAAATGTTTCCAAACCCTTAAGTTTAAAACTATTAATTAAAATGAGTTATTAAACTTATTTTCAAAAAACAATTAGCTGAAATAGATTTCAATATTTCCAAGTCTTTTAAATCCACCCATCTATAGCAACTAATTCCCTTCCATTCATTCCTTCCAAGTTATAACTCCAAAATCTAATTTTAGCTATTAAAATTTTTTCAAACTTCTTAAAAGTTTTCTTAGTCTTAAATTTATGGAAAATTTCTAGCGTCTCCTTTGCGTAGCACGATCGGAACAACTACAAATTGCCTCTACGGGCTCTAAACCAATCAAAGCAAGCAAAATCCAAATGGCCTCCTATATTTGAGGCATAAAGCCATCAACCAATTTAAATTTTCTAAATTTACTACATAGCATATTGCGTTTGATTTATTTTTGGCAAGTAATTTATTACCTCTATGCAAATGCAGGCGCGCAAGAAGTTAAATAGGAATCTCTTGCTTCCCTATACTTACACAGTCTAAAAGAGAATCAGGCTGACAGAGGCAATATGATGTAACTCTATATGAAAAAACTAGCATGATATACATCTACATGTAATCAATAATCATATCTCAATCGTATGCGACAAAATATAGAGAATACTCTGCAATAGATGCAACGCATCCAAAATTTTCAAATGAAAAATTTAGATCTAAATACCTAAGTTTTTCAATTCAAAATTTTATTTTCAAATTTCTTAGACGAGGAAAATAAAAGATCAATATATAAATGACAAGGAGAGGATTCCTCTAAATAAATTATGGTGAAACTCTAGAATCAAAACAACATGAAGCGTCTAGTGGTATTCCGGTTCCTCCAAAAACATTAATTAGAGTGAATAAGTATCATTTCTTTCGCAAAATCTTCCAAATTTTTTCTTCAAAATCACCAGGATTTAGGTCCTAATAACCGCAATTCAAAATCCTTTGTCTATAATTTTAATTTTTATAAACAGTGATATATAAAATCACACAGTCGATCAATTCAATTTAATCAAATAAAATCAATCATATTCCATTAAGGAATAAATTAACACTAACAGCCAATCAAACTCCATAAAGGAAAACTTATCACTTAACATTGTTTCAAAATGTCAAATAACTAACAAAATAATCATAACATAGGTTCAAACTTTCTTGATTATCCAAAAAAATATGGATAATTATCTAAGCATACCATTTTGTTCACTAGAATTTGGTTAATGCTTAGAAGATAATCCAAACTCACTCGAACAAAACAGAAATTTATACTCTATATTTATTAGTTTCTTAATTATATTATTTTTTTCCTAAATCATGTATAATTTTACTTAGTGTTTGTTGGCATCAAAATTGATCACCAACACTCAGTTATGTGAAAACACTAATATCCAATCCAGTTATAGAATTTTAAAGAGGAATAAATGAAGAACAAAATTAAAACAATTATAAAGAAAGTAAATCAAGACATAGATTTATAGTGGTTCGACTAACTCTGGCCTACGTCTAGTCCAAAGATTTTCCTTTTATTAGTTTCTATTGCTGGTTACAGTTACAAATCCATGAAATTCAAGAATGAAAATGGTGGAGTATAGCCTAGTTAGAAGATGAGAGGAGCAGAATGAATATCCCTTTTTTGATGCCATGCCTGCTGCATTTATAGGGGAAAACGTGCACCAATCTCTCTGAAACTTTGGCTACTTGAACTTCTTACCCATATGGGCCCATTATAGGGGTTGCTAGGCCCAAATCCTAATAAAGAGGGTTTTAGTATCGATACCTACATTGGTTGATTCTTGGGCAATGATCCCTACGGTGGCTTCTTCATGCCTATATATGATTGCTATCCAAATATCATATTTATTGGACCAGTGGAACTCGTGGTTTTGCTTGATTTTTGGTTTAGATCTATTTGGAGGTCATCTATGTCGAACCCTTCTAATGGATCATGCCGATCCTTTGTGACCAACTCCAGTATGCTGACCCATGCCCTTCTACATGTGTCGATCCATGCTTGCTCAATCATGCTCATCCCTTGAATTCCAACAAGCAATGTTGATCCATCCTATCGCACAATACTATGTCTATCCATCCTACTTTATAGGACTATGCCGAATCGCCGATCCATCCTACTCCATAAAGGTATGCTAATCCCTCCTACTCCATATGGCTATGTCGATCCCTCGTATGCTACAAAGCTACGTCGATCCCTTGTATGCTACAAAGCTGTGTTGATCCTTTATATGTTATAAAACTATGTCGATCCCTCCTATGAGATGAAGTTATATCGATCCAACTAGCCAACTACACCGATTGCTCCTTTTTCCAATTAACTATACCGAACCCTCTATAGGAGCCAACCCATGTCGATCCGCCCTCTTCTACAAAACATACTGATCCATGCCATTTATCTTTCCGATCCATCCTCTATAGGATGAAATACGTCGAACCCTCTCTATCAATAATGCCGACCCCTCTAATTTTCCATATTATGCCAAATTCTTCCATTCGTTGAACTGTATTCCATATTTTAAACATTCTTCCTTACGTATATATCAATTCAGTTCAATCTCGACTCCATATAACCTTTTGTACCTTATTCTAGGTCCTACAACCATCGCTCTGCACTCATCATCCTTTATAATTGTAAGGCATGTTATGTTAAATCTGCCTGTATGATGCCTTGGCATAAGGCGGGTTAACCTTTTGCCTTCCAAAACATGTCTTGCGATAGGAAAGCATATTTTGAATTTCCATATTATCCAGCTCAAAATCCAAACTATTGCCAATCTAATTCCTTGATCTCTCCGGACAATTAGCAAAATCCATAACTGTTTTGAGTCGATATCCATTTCTGAATTTGCGATTTCTTCAGTTCATTTTATCCAAATCCTTGACGTCACCGAGCCGTTAGCCATATCCTAAACTGCTCTGGGCCAATATCCAAATCCATAGCTATTCGAGGCTGATAATGATCGCAAGGGATTGAGTGTCTGTTCAAGGCGAAATGCGATCATTTGAGATCGAATGCCTCATGCATGTTTGAGGAAAAATACAATCGTTCGAGATCGAGTCCTATTCGAGGCGTAATGTGGTCATTCAAGATCGAATGTCATTTAAAGCAAAATGTGATCGTTCGGGGTTGAGTGCATGCTCGAGGCATAACGTGATCATTTGAGATCGAGTGTCGTTCGAGGAAAAATGTGATCATATGAATGGGACTCAAAATTATTAATGTCAGATTTCACATTCCATTGAGTGTTATAGTCAAAATATTCAACTAATAAAATTAAATCCAAGTACTAAAAGAGAAACAAAAACAAAAAACAAACATTATGATGCTTGCATCCCCAGGTGCGATGGTTCATAGTCTTCTCCAAGCATGCCTAGGGACCGTTTTTGATTCCATACATGTGTAAGTGACTTAGATGTTTTATTGTGGAGTTTATTACTTATTCTTTGCCATTCTGATCAATTGACGACAAATTGACGCATCGATCTAAGGTAGTTCCCGTTCGTTGTGGATGGTGGTTGCTCATGTTCCACTATCGTTGCCTGAGTTCTTACACATTGTAACAGACAATATTTTTTGGATTTCTTTTCATTTTTTGCAGGCTCTCTCCTCATTGGCCTTCGATCGGGAATCTAATATCTAGATATATCCGTTTTAAATATTGAACGAAAATGAATCACAAAAAACACAAGTCCAACAACTATCAATGACTTTAAGTAAATTTTCCAAAAGTGAAAGATCGTTGAATATGCTATTAGGGAAACAAATTGTTAATACAGTTAGACAAGGACTTGGACATAATCAATCTAAAAATGTTAGAAATGAAATTAATAAAGTCAATTCCATGTGCACAATTTGTAGAAAATATGGACACAATCAAAATAATTGTTGGTATAGAACCAAATACGTGAAAACTATACCAATTTAGGTTCTAAAAGGCACGAATATAAAATCTTTCAAAATTAAACAAATCTGGGTGCCGAAAGGAACATATATAAATAGTTTTGGATCTCAACAAAATTATTTTTCAAAATATTTTGCTACTAACAATCATGGACCTATAAAAACAAATAGGTCACAAAAACCTTTTATTGTTTAGGTATGTTGGCAGGCTAAGGAACAATAAAAGTGTTATCTGGGTTCTGGCTGTTTCAGATACACAACGGGCGGCTAGTAAAAGTTCCTTAGCCTAGTATAAAGGTGACAGAATCAAAATGGACAACAATGAAAAATATCATAAAGGTAAAATAGGTAATAGTATATTTATTTTGAACGATATATTAAATGTGATAATCTGCACCGTAATCTGAATTAAATCAGCCAGTAATGTAATGATGATTTTGATTTTGACTTATTCAAAATATTGACCAATCATCTTTGAACTATAGATTTGCTCAGACTAATGATGTTGTTTTACTGATTGCTGATTACTCACGATATACATGGATATATTTTCTTATCTTATTGCTTCGGGATCTGACACTATGGTCGTTGTTTGATCATTTACACAGCTTTAATTCAAATTCAAGAGAACTTCATTTAAAATCTGTTAAAAATGATTTTAAGAAATTTGTTGAAACTTCACAGTCTGGTCTACAACATTCAATTAATGATAATCTCGAGTGAAAGAAAAATTCAGATGCAAATTACACTGGTAATCTAGTTGATAAAAAAACTTCTACTGGAACATGATTTATGTTGAGACATTCAGTAATTGCATCGTTTTTCAAAGAAAATATCTACATATTTATCACTTGAAATAATTTTCAAACAGAAGACATTTTTCTTAGAAAACCCCTTTACGAAAAACATTTTTGTTGAAATTGTTTCAGATTAGTTGTATTAGAAATTTGATTTTATAATTATTTTTGGATTTGATCTTAAATGACTACATTGACTAATCTGACTCCCTACCGGTTATCGAAAAGATAAATAGTGATTGAAAAAGTGATGAATGTGGATATCAATCATATATTATAAGTTGAGACGGTATAATTAGTAAATTTATTTAGAAAACAAAGTTATAAAACTTTTTGCTGGTAAAAAGAATTCCATGATCATCTCTAATTCTATCATATTTCTATCGACCATCACTCATCATAATCCAATATCGTATATCAATATGTGGTATTTTAAACGGGCAATTATGCGCTTTCATTTTATTATACTTTTAGCAATAAAAAACATCCAAAGTATTCACTCTCATTTAAAAGTCCTCACGGTTATGCATGGGTGAATTACTTGGGATTTTTGATTATGTGCTTCTATACTCATTTAAAAGTCCTCACGTTTATGTATGTATGGAATGCATATCAAAATTGATTGATTTAATAGACAAGTTGATTCTAATCCCATTTAAAAGTACTCACGGTTATGCGTGGTTAGAAAATTCATTTTTTAATAAAAATTGGAAATACTACTAATCTCATTTAAAAGTCCTAACGGTTATGCATGATTTGTAGATTTTCAAATTCCTAATGTAAATATACCACAAATAGACACAACTATATATTTTTATATGATGACATTATTCTTTCATTCTGAAGTGGAATATGAGCCAAATAGAGTATTTATGATTTTTGTTTGATTTTTTATTGAAATTTAATATTTATACTCGATTGGGAATTAATGTTGTATTAATATCTGTCATTTTATCTCTATTTTTCTTACACTATTACTCTTTTGCTGATAATAAAAGGAGGAGAGAAATGTTTAGATTTTGGCAAATAAAAGTCAAAAATTTTATGTGCATCAAATATATGTTTGTTATCATCAAAACAGGGAGATTGTTAAATATGCTGGTATATGATTTTTGTTTGATGATAATAAACATATATATATATATATATAGATATATATTCATTCTAATGTATTTGTCAATGTACTATTTTATTTTTTGCATAATTAATAAATGTTTGTTGAATAAAATAAATAACACAGAATTTAAATTCAAATAGATATTTTATTGTATCAAATATTTATTACAATTTTGAATAGTACAAATTTGAGCTCTTACTATATACACAATTTCAACTACAATACAATTTTGACTACATCACAATTTTCATTTACAATGTTCTCCTCACTACATTTCACTCATACATTCGTATTTTTCATCAACTCTATACCAGATTGAGTCCAACATCTGAGCAATCTGCAAAATAAATACTAACGGAGTAAAATTGAAAAGAAAATATTTTTCAGCGTGAAATAAAATGTATTTCGGAAATATTATTTGCCTCGGTTATTTGGGTTGTTCGTCATCATTTAATTTTGAATTCATCATACACGAGCAACTTGTGACATCCAGAATGTAACATTGTACATGCCAGAAGGCAGTGCACACCGATATACACTTGATAAAATTACAGGGACCGGTAAGCACAAGGTCAAAACCAAATCAAAAGCCAGGTTCAACTCAAGTGAAAGTAACAGTATCAGCATAAGGTCAACCCGAGCTTTAAGTTGGATTCATCTCAGGTGCACTACAAAACATCACAAGACTATCGAGCATAAGAATTCAAATACAACAACTATACATGTGTATAAGGACCAGACTTAATGAAACAACACTGCCACACTGCAGATCCAAGCAGACTCGAGTCACAGTGCAGCTTGAACCACACAAGTATTCATATGAATATACAACAAGTTTATACAACTCGAAGTCTGAAAATATATGAAGAAAGACCAATCCAAAGCAAACACAGTGAAACCCAAATGGATCAAAACACAACTGTATTCAGACTCAAGTACAATATGTACAAAATCAGTGCAACTTGAAGTCAACAAAACATCCAGATATGCTACAGAGAACAATGCAACGTGCTCAGTTCTAACATGAACATAGAAAACATGAACATAAATGCAATGACCAAAGGCAAGCCCAGTTATAATATGAAACCAGCGCCCAATGCAATCAACACACGAATGGATATATATGCAGTGCAGACTCGGAGAACAATGGACAGAGCTCAATGTAAACCAGTACAGTTGCAAATACAAATCAATGAAGTAGTGTCAGTGACCAAGCAAGTTCGGTTTCAATCAACACAGTATGGACAAAGCATCACATACTTATATACATGCACAAACACTCAAGTATACACATATGCAATGACAGGAAGAACAACTACAAGCATCAGCGATCTGTATGAAACTACAGGTTGAACAAGAAAAAGTCAGAGACCAGAGAATCAAGCTTCAAAAGTGACAGGATGGAGTGAAGCAGGTAAAACACAATGAAAAAGTCATAGCAGGTTCAAAGCAAACATATTACAAAATCAAAGGAATCGATTCCAACAAAGAAAATATAGCAGTTTCAAAAATTACACATCAAACGGTTCAAAATCAAGCCGTGGTGACCAAGGAATCCAAAAAATTTCAAAGTCGTGATTATCAAGTAAACAAGCAATGTAAATATACAAATTGAACAGGGCAAAAATCATCATTAACATCCAAGCAACATCGAACGGTCGGAACAAAATAATTGACAAATTCAAATGAATTTATTTAAACGAAAATATAGGAATTAGAATCCTATATAACCAATAGATCATCGGCCATAAAAAAGAACATTCAAGTTCAAGCAACAAAGAACAATAATTCAACTCGACTCATCGATTGAGCTCAAGCAAGCAAAACAGTAAAGCATGGTAACAAATCGCATACCAAATTCATAGTCGAACTCAATCAACATCGAAGGAGCTATGTTCGAATCAAGAAAACGATCGATTGCCGAAGCAAATCAGAAGAACGACAATTGTAATCGATAAATAATCAATTGGCTTTTTCGAGATTATCAAAGCCCTAATTTTGGACGAAGAGGAACAAGGCAGCCGTTATTACCATCTCAAAGAAGGCTGAAAATCTAAACAAAGGAACTATCTTTTAATATATAATTTAGGCCGGTCTTATTCATTGGGCTGTGTTTTTAAATTAGGTTATGGTTTGTTTAAATTGTATTTTTCTTTTTAAACTCTTGTGATTTCTAGTCGTGTGACTAGGGGACGAACTATAATGGCGTAGTTCGAGAATTCTCAACTCAGTGGTTGAGTTGTGGCAGGGTTTTGAGCGTAGAGTTGAGGTTAGTAGATAGAGGGTGTCGCGAGTTTACGTGTGTAAGCGTCTGACTGCTTAATTTCTAGTAGAAACCTTGGGGGTAGCATGTAGGCAGGGTTTTTCCGAAGCTGGCTAAATCTATGTGTTCTATTTTCTGTTTTTTATATTCTGCTATATCTGTGCTGCAATTATTCTGCTGTGATCTGTGTTGAAATTATTTTATATAAACTTCTATATTAAATTTTTATAATTAACAGTATCACCTTATTCGCCCCCTCTAGGGTGAAATCGATCCTACACAAATCTGTCATCATCTTCCAATAGCAATCTCCACGTCCAAGTTGCCCCCGGGTTTACGCGGGAATTCTGTAACATATTTGTAACGACCCACCTTTTAGGACGGTTTAAATTGACAATAAACCATACATGTCAGCTCAAACCATTCAAAAGGGAGGATTGTTAATGGGGTAAATAAGAAAATAAAAGGAAAGAAGGAAAAACAAAACACAAAATCTCACAATTGAATGACAAAATATAATAATCAAATAAATAGTTCATATAGCTGTTTTACAAATAAAATTTGATTACATTTTTACAATACAAATCAGATTTATACATATAGCATACATAAATAAACAATGTAGCAAAACAGCATGATGCAGTGGAATATATATATAGTATAAAAATCTCCATCTTCGTTCTCCAGAAATAGAGTCTTCAACCTTGAAATGCTCAAGATGACCCGAGCATAATGAAAAGACCAAACATTCAAGTCAGAACTAAAAGATCTTATATAAGTTCAATCAAAGTAAATATGAGTGTAATGCCTTCAGAGATGTTTATGCGATTTTACATCCCCTATCCAGTGTCTAACGTACGTGCAATAACTTAAGTGATATTCAAGATTCCATTTCCTAAGGATCCATTAAACAGTCTACATACATAATAAAATACACTATTATAATATGTCTATAGCAAAGTAAAGTATTAAATTAGCGTTAAGGTGTTACCCATATCCTCCTTAACACATTTTTATAAATGTCGTAGTCTATGCAGTACTGTAAGCTCCACAAAACTGGTGGGCTACCAGGAAGCACTCTATAGGTATGACACAAACCAAACTCGTAGTGGGTCGAAAAGGCATATGGCAAGGCACACAAGGCAATGCGCAGGTTAGGATACAACCATTTTGCAGAACCAGGCTGTTGGTAACACATAGCAACTACTACCACCCACCTCGAAATACACTCCTATAATTAAATGGAAGGTGGCCAACAAACCAATCACAAAGTAACATATATGGTATCAAAGAAGCATGTCCGATCGGAGGTGCGGCCTCACTTGGCCTAAGTATAGCTCATGTTTTAGTCATATCAAGCTGACCCGAGGGGTTCAAGCTGCGTTCATACCTCATACAGTAACGTTCGCCAAACCATGTACTTTTTTTTGGATTCTCCACCATATGCACTGTTGTTAAAGTGGTTTTCAGTATTGGCAGAGAGTATAACAATATCTGAAATCAGTCTCTTTAACAATTAAATGTTTATTTCATACAAATTGGTTCTTTTATATTTCCAAAACGATTCATAATTGATATCAGAATATCATATTCTCTTCAAAGTCATATCACTTTCGAAATCATATTCACTTTTGAGATCATTATTCACTTTAAATCACATTCGTTTTCAAAATTATAACCACAAAATAGGTTAAATCATCATATCAAAATATTCACATTTAAATCAATTCAATCTAAATCATAACTGTTCCAAATTTAAACAATTTGAATATTGAAAGTAGTTTATATATTGGAATAGTTATGCATAAAAATAGTTATATATATTAATATATATATATGCTATTTATAAATTTAAAATAATACATATTAAAAGTAGTTTATAAACTAAAAATAATTCATATTAACATAGTTTATATTTTAAAAATAGGTTATAGATTAAATTAGTGTATGTATTAAAAATAGTTTATATATTAAAATTGGTTATAGTTTAAAATAGTTTACATATAAAAATATTTTGTATATTAAAGTAGGTTTTATATTAAAAGTAGTTAATGTATTAAAAATTACTAATATATATTAAAATGGTTTATATGAGAAAAATAGTTTATATGTTTAAAGAGTTTGTATATTAAAGGAGTTTATATCGAAAATAGTTTCAAATTAGAATTGTTTCTTCCAATTTCAAAAATCACTTCAAATCAACTTAGTTCTAAAAATTCAGTTTCAATCAATTTCAGTTCAACGATTTCAATTCAAAAGGCTAAAGGTGTCAATTCAAATTCTCATTAAAAACCATTTAAATTTTATATCGATTTCAAATCCATGTTTGAACCACAAATTTAAACCACTTCAAATTCAGCAGGATTCAAATCTAAATATTCAAACGTTTAAAATAGCTCAATTTTTGATAAATTTCATTTATATTTCAAAATTCAACTTTAAGATTTCAATTTAAATTCTTTAACAATTCATTTAAACCAATTTAAATTTCAACATTTTGAAAACTTGGATTTTGAAAATAATTCAGTTCTCATAAATCTGATTTTATTTCATAATATCATTTAACTGGATTCAAAAGTTAAGAATTTGAATCATTTAATTTAACCAATCTGGTGTCCGTATATAATTTTCTACCCTATGGTCAAGTGATACGAATATATATCATTTTAACCCGCAATAATTTAAATTTACGGGTATATATCATTTTAACCCGCAATCCCTTGTAAAATTCAAAATCCATAAAATAGCTCGATTTTATCATTTCTACCTATAAAGATTTTTTCCTAATCTATAAAACCATTCGGGTATGTATCATTTCAACCCATAGTAATTTTTTCTAACAATAAACTAAGGGAACTTGCAATGTGATAACAACATATAAATAAACATACATCCAATCATCCAAAATGTCAACAACTAAGCATACGTCACAATCATCATTCAAATCAACTAATAAATCTCAACAATTAAATGGTTATTATTATCAGGCATTCAATAAGCAATTCAATTCCAATATTAATTTAAGTGGCAATTTAATTCAATGTAAATTCAAATTAAATTTGAATGACAATTTAAATTTCCAAACAGTAATCAATAAATTTCTAGTCACATTATAAATTTAATTTAATAAAGATAAGATGGTTTAGCCTTTGTGAGTGGGTTAAAACATTCGCTTTTGATTTATTTTCGATTAAAAATCCAAATAAAGCCCAAAAGTCCATAGTCTCTGAACGTAGCCAAACTAGTACCATGTAGTCTGAAATTTCGATACGATCGCAATGGAGAAAGCCGCATCCAAATCCAAGTTCATGCAAAAGTTTATAGTTAGAAGTTTTAAAATGCAAATTTAAATTAAATAAATTAAAAGGGAAAGAACACAATCTCTCATCGGTTCAACCTTAACCATGCACGCGATAATCGAACATGCTGAGGCTCAGCCGCCATACCTTGCAATTGTCGCACGCTACTGTGAGGGCCGCCACCATGATCATAGGCCATGCCAACATCCCCACTTCAGGCCGATTCCACCTAGCACTCACGACTTCCCACATCTCACCAAAAGTTGGCCATCGTAGAGAAAATAAGTCACCAATTCTGGTGAAATTCGATGCTTTAGCAATGAACTACTCCACTAGATGGTCGCTGCCTCGTCTCCTCTTCCAGACACCACCTCGATCATTGAATGGTCGACGATCCACCGCTAAACGACAAACCTCGATACAGATAGCCAAGAATAAATCAATGATTTTTGGCCAAACCATGACTCAGATCGAATAATAAATTGCTATAGAAGATTACGCTCATCGAGTGCTTCCAACGATATATAATTTGCTATGGTTTGAGGAGTTTGACTTTTTGAAATTAGATTTGAAATTGAATTTGGGAATTAGGGTTTTCATGTTCTAACGTTTGAAAAGGAGGAACAGATAGAAATAATAGTACGTACATAAATAAGAAAAGGCTACTAGGGTTTCAGAAAAGAAATCTATTTATATGGACAAAGATAGATAAAAATGAATTGACAGATCGAATTGGGTCGAAATGATAACGACGGCCTAAAAAGCCCGTTTCGTTTTCGAAACGTAAATGGATCATCCAATATATCAAAATATAGGTTTTCGATATTTTTAAACTCAATGGAACTAGTTTCAAACCCCTATTCCATTTTATATAGATGTTAGCTTTTAAAATCTAATTATTTTAATTGAATCCATTAAATTGATTTCTACGCGTTTTGAGCTCGCACGATCAGACAACTAGTCTGAACACTATGAAACTTGAAATCCCACAATAATTCACTGCTACAGATCCGATGAAACTAGTTTCGTCGAAATCCGATATATTGGCCAAAATGGCTAATTTTCACGTTAATTAAATAAACTATTAATAAATTGGTTTAATCTTTTTTAAATTTAAATTCAAAAGTTGACCATTTTCATCATTTTTGATTACATATAAATTAATAATCTTTAAAATAAAATTTCCATGTTGATTCCAATATTTAAAAATTACACCAATTTCGGTGTTCAATTGCAATTATAATAAAATTCCAGTTAATTATATTTTAAATTCAGTCAACTATTACCTCATGAATATAATTGACATTACTCTACATTCATTTCATTCTTATTCTACAATTATCATCTTTTACCATATTAATTATAGTATTTAAATTTTATTAATTCCATTAATTACCAATTTAAATCGTTAATTATAATTATAACCAAATTAATTTTATAATTATTTCAATTGACTGAAATTACATTAAAATAATTGTCAATGACATTCAAACAACATTATTAAATCATATTCTAATTATTTCCTAAAATTTTTAGTTTCTAACGGTATTAAATATCAAAATTTTATTTAATTTAATATTTTAAATTATCGAAAAAAAGGGTTGTTATAATATTCCTCCGGACGAGCATCCAAATTTCAATTCGCAGAAAGCTCCACAGGATTGATCATAAATCCTCCAGCATAACAATCAACCATACCTGGAGGCATTCCCCCCAGCCTTTGGGGATGATGTCGATCCCACTTGAGGGAACAATGTCGATCCCTTTAGGTTGGCAGAGGACTGCCCCGGCTGCTCTGTTCTATTCCATTGTCTATTGGCACCATTATCATGTTCCCAGTTCTGATTTTTGGCGATCCTTGCTACTTCAACTCCTTGATTCTGCGCTGTAGCTTGTCCAATCTGTTGGAGCAAATAATGTATCATCTCCTCCTGTCTTTTTAGCATCCTTTTTTCTATAGCATCCGTCACCATTTCCATCTCATCCCTGGTGATGTAGACAGATGCTTGATTAGCTCCAGCTCCCGAGGAAGCCTTTTGACTCCCTCCATGGTGGCTCCTTTCTGGTAGCACTCTCCTTGTTGATTGCATAGTCATTGCTCTCTAGGTCCAAATATCCAAACTTCCAAATCTAAGTTCCTAGCTTCCAAATCCACAGGTGCAAGTTTTCTCAACGAAAGCACCAAAATGTTGGCATCAAAATTGACCACCAACGCCCAATTATGTTAAAGCCCTGATATTTAATCCAATCATAGAAATATGAAGAGAAATAAACGAAGAACAAAATTAAAACAATTAGAAAGAAAGTAAATAGAAACACAGATTTATAGTGGTTCGGCTAACTCCGACCTACGTCCACTCGAAAGATTTTTATTTTATTAATTTTTACTATTGATTACTTTTACAAATCCATGAAATTCAAGAATAAAAATGACGGAGTATAGCCTAAGTAGAAGATAAAGAGGAGTAAAATGAAGATCCCTTTTCTAGTGTCATGCCAGGTGTATTTATAGAGGAAGACGTGCACCAATCTCTCTAAAACTTCATCTACATGACCTTGTTACCCATATGGGCCCAGCATAAGGGTCGCTAGGCCCAAATCCCAATGAATAGGGGTCGGTACTGATCCCTCCATCGGTTGATTCTGGGGAACGATCCTTATGATGGCTTCTTTATGGCCAAATATCATATTGATTGGACCAGTGGAACTCGTGGTTTTGCTTGATTTTTGGTTTAGATCCATTTGGAGGTCATCTATGCTGAATCCTTCTAATGGATCATACCGATCCTTCGTGACCAACTCCAGTATGCCGACCCATGCCCTTTTACTTATGCCAATCCATGCTTTCTTAATCATGCTCATCCCTTGAATTCTAACATGCAATGCTGATCCTTCCTATCACACAATACTATTCCAATCCATTCTACTTCATAAACGTATGTCGATCCCTTCTACTCTATAGGGCTATGTCGATCCCTCCTATGCTATAAAGCTATGCTGATCCCTCGTATGCTACAAAGCTGTGTCGATTTCTCCTATGCTATGAAGCTATGCCAATCCCTTATATGCTATGAAGCTATGCCAATCCATACGAGCCAACTACATCGATCCCTCCTTTTTCAATGAAGTATACCGACCTCTCTAAAGAGCCAAACCACGCCGATCCATCCTCTTCTGCAAAACATACCGATCCTTGCCATTCAACTATGCCGATCCATCTTCTATGGGATGAAATATGCTGAACCCTCTCTGTCAATAATGCCTACCCCACCAATTTTCCATACTATGCAAACCCTTTCATCTCTTGAACTATATTACATATTTGAACATTCCACCTTGCATATCTATCAATTCCATTCAATATCGACTCCATATAACAAACCGTACTTAATTTCTAGGTGCTATAATCATCGCTTTACACTGATCATCCTTGATAATTGTGAGGTCTATTGGGTTAAATCCACATGTATCCTACCTTGGCGTAAGGCAGGTTAACACTTTGCCCCCACAAAACATGCCTTGTGATAGAAGGCGTTTTTTGAATTGCCATATTATCCAATCAAAAATCCAAACCATTACAAATCCAATTCCTTGATCTCTTCGATCATTAGCGAAATCCATGACTGTTCTGAGCTGATATCCAATTTTGACTCCGCGATCTCTCCGGATCGTTTAAACCAAATCCTCGACATCATCGGGTTGTCAGACTAATCCTAAACTATAATGAGCCTATATCCAAATCCATAGCTATTCAAGGCTGATGATGATCGCACGAGATCGAGTGTCTGTCCAAGGTGAAATGCAATTCGAATGCCTGTTTGAGGAAAAATGCGATTGTTCGAGATCGAGTGCTTGTTCGAGGCATAATGCGATCGTTCGAGATCGAGTTCCATTCAAGAGAAAACACGATCATTCGAGATTGAGTACCTATCTGAGGCGTAACGTGATCCTTCGAGATCGAGTGTTGTTCAAGGCGAAATGTGATCATTTGAATAGGACTCAAAATTGTTAATGTCATATTTCACGTTCAAGTGAGTTTTATAATCAAAAATTTCAACTAATAAAATTAAGTCCAAGAACAAAAGGAGATACAAAAATAAAAACTAAACACTACGATACATGCATCGCTGGGTGTGACAGTTCATTGTCATCCCAAAGCATGGCCAAGAACCGTTCTCAATCTCGTACATGTGTAAGTGACTTAGCCATTTTATTGTGAAGTTTATTACTTATTCTTTGCCATTTTGATCAATTGATGACAAGTTGACACCTCGATCCAAGGCAGTTCGCATTGGATGCAGATGGTGGTTTCTCTTGTTCCACTACCGCTACCCAAGTTCTTACGTATTGTAATAGCCTGCCATTCTGAACATGTCCCTCGTTCTCATCCTTTAAACGCCTGCAACATTTGTACTATGCCCATCCAGCTCATGGAACAGACAGAATTTTTTTGAATTCTTTTCATTGTTTTAGGTACTCTCCTTATTGGCCTTTGATAGCGGATCTGCCCCCTAGTATCCAGATATATCTGCTCCAATATTTCACTCAATTTTGGGTAAGAAGTGAATCTTGATTCCCTTTGTGGTCGCTTCGGTCCATCAGAGCTATCATATTCTTTCTGTTCTCCTTTATCCGTGTTTGAACCTTCCACGGGTGGACCTTCACTTTTAACCACATAAATATCCACTTCCTCTCTTCCCTCTCTATCAGCTTTCGCATATTCCTGCCCCGAAAACCTTTCTACTTCATGGTAAAATTCCTCAAAGATCCACTGGTGGATCTCGTTCCAATGATATCTTAAAACTCAGGTTAACCGTAACTTCTGACACTACTGCCATCAAAACCATCGACCGATCTAGTCGATCCACAGAAGCCACTACCGCATTGAATCTGGTTAAGAAATCCCAGAGTGAATCTCCTTTCCACTGCTTCATCGATGTTAAAGTCATCACAGTCTTGGATCTCGTGATGTGGACTCAAAAATGCCTCATAAACCTTTTGATCAATTCCATCCATGTGCTAGTAAAGCCACTTTTCCAACTGCCTGAGCTATAGTGCAGCTATATTCATTAAGTACAGGGGGAAGCATTATGCCATAACATCCTCCGATGCTCCCAATATTTCCATGTGTCTCATGTATCTCATCAGATGATTAGCGGGATCCTTTTTTCCATCATATGTCTCAAGCATTGGTAGTTTGAACTTTGGTGCATTCCTAGCTTGCCAAATATTTAGAGCGAACGAATTTCTATTTACATCCTCCAAATCCCTGTTCGCTAATCCTCTATGCATAGCTTGCCAGATCAGCTTTACAAACCCGTCATTGTGTTCCAATGGTAGCCTCCTATCATCGTATTTGTAACAACCTGAAATTAAACCCATAATAATTAATTCATTAATTAATTAAATAATAATATAACTTTGTGAAAATTTTAAAACTGAGCCACAGGGGTTACACTATTGTGTTCGTGGTAATTTTCTAGCCAATTTCCATATATAGAACGTTAGAATCCAAGCTAATATGACCATGTTATAAAATAAACAAAACAAGCAGAAAATGAATATATATATATATATATATATATATATATATATATATATATATATATATAATACAGGTCGACCTGGGAAAGGGCGGTCGACCGCCCGCTCGACCCGCCTTGCCATTTGTTAAGCGAATGAACATTCATTCGTTCGAATGTTCCAAAGCATCAAACTGACGTATTTTGTATTATTCTGATCAATCCGGTTCATCTAGTTCTACATTCGATGGCTCCTATTCTGCTTATGACATGGTTGCATCCTATTCAATCCCCAAATCCAATGGTCCGAGATCCACTTCTACCCTATAAAGAGACCCCTAGACCTAACACTTTTTCTATTCTAGGTTTTCTCCAATTGGATTCACCTTTCTAAGGAGGACCCTAAACGGAATAATTTTTCCAAAGGATGAAATTGTTATAAATTAAATTATTTTACAACTCCAAGTGGATCCAAGAAGACCAAAGGAAGAGCTAGGACCGGAGATGAGTGATTGTAATTATTTTAAGACTTCTTCAAGTAATTTAAAATAATAGGGTTTCCAATAGTTGTAATTTTACTACGATTTTGGAATAGCCTTTTTATCAGTTTTAGATATATTTTCTAGTTTATTCCTTTTTAGCTTTTCTTTTTCATTTAATTATAGTTTATTGCTATTAAGCAAAATTTTTATTTGATTATAGTTTATATACAGTATTTAAGTTTATTTACGGTTATTTATTTCTATATTTACATTTTTTCTACGTTTTTGATTTTATGCAAGCGTCTATTCTCTTCTTCCTCCTTTTCTTCGCGTGTGGATTAGAATAAATTAAACACGGATATGTATTATATAAGTGAGAATATAGAATGAAGGAAGCAAGATGTAAATTATAAAAACTATAATAAATAATGGAATTGGACTGTAATAAATTAAACTGTAATAAATAATGGAATTGGACTGAAATTATGCCTAATTATTATTAAAATTGGACTTATTGATTGGCTTTGTTATAACTTAGAATTATAAAAAGAGCAAAAGATGAAAGAGGCTTATTTTCACACTTATACCATGGGTTAAGTAATAAGCATGATTATAACATAGGTTATAATAAGAAAAAGAACGTTGAGGCTTATTTTAAGACTTAGGATAAATTAATAAGCAAAGATAGTGAAGATAATAATAAATGTTTATTTAAAAAATTTATGTAAGTTAATAAGCAAAGATGAAAGTAGCCTATACCAAATAACATTTCCTATTAGACAAAATGGTGGTCTCACATTAGCCTGAAGTGAGACGAGGACACGCTTATGCTAAAAAGGGTACAAATTGGTCAATTAGAAGTCCAAATCATGGGGGATTTGATAAGGGCAGCAACTAGATACTATTTGGATGAAGGGCCAGTACCAACAGCATTTCCCATATTTTCTATGTACACACGGTGATCTTACATAAGCCAGAAGTGAGATGAGGGGCATGCTTATGCTGGAATTTGAAGTAATAAGAAGACCCAATAATTGGAGAAAAAGGTAGCATGGACATGGAGGCAGTTACACATGCGACTTCCATTCGAGTGCTCAGTAATAGTTATGAGTTCCAAGCGCTTAGTATAAGTGTCTTTCGTAGACATCACTACCTTCTATGTAGGGAGTTATGTATGTCGTCCGGTCCATGGTGGTTGCTCTGTGCATCTTTCGTAGATGCCATTGGCAGCTATGTAGGGAGTTATGTAGCGGCTGGTCCGTAAAAAGGTCTCTGGAGTAGCAGGCCGATCAAAATGACAGAATTAGGGTTACATCCTAATTACAGAATTAGGAACTCGGGCTAATCAAAGCAGAAATCAAGGACAAGTGCAAGCAATCAAAGTTAACATATCTTATAAACTAAGCAATATTTAATCGTACTTATATCTACTTTATTTCTTCCCTATTTCCTTTGTTTCCTCTTTATATACTAGAACTGTTGTAGAGTTTATTATTTTTACTTTTCTTAAAGATTCTAGTAGTTACTATCACTCACCGGACTTTTAGTCTGACCCACTCCTCTATTTTCTTCTTTCCGTCCCGTAGGCAATCAAGGGAGAGGACAGTAGACTTGTGGTTGCTTGGAGATTTTCTTAGAGGAGTTTTCTACCATGTATTTCTTTTATTTTAGCTTTAGTTCTTTCAGCGTACTAGCTTTTTTATAGGGATAATATGTACTTTGATTTGAGATTATGAATTTTTATTTCCGAAGACATGACGGGTTTTAAGATATGGATATTTTATTTGGTATTTGACTTAATTATGCATCAATTATAAAAATTTTATTTTAAGTAAGTTATTAGTTTCCGCTATTTTTACCTATTTTTGTCTTGTGAATCTTATTCTCTATTAGTTTTATTTATACCTACAATGTACCATGCCTTTTAATGTGTCCTTTGGGGTATATTAAGGGGTGTGGTGTGTTTCACTTGGCATAAGAGCCTACGGTTACAGGATTTCGAAAAAATTATTTTAAAAATAAAAGTATTTTCCAAAATAACTTCTACTAAAAGGTATTTTTCAGAAAGGGGCTCTGAGAAATGGTTTTTAAGTATAAAAGAGTTTTTATAGAAATCCCCTCAAAGTCCAGTGCAATCCTCTTTTCTTTCAAGCCTAAATTCTCTTTTCTTTGTATAGAATGGCCGGCTGGTTCCGTAGAGCTTCGGTACCAGACGTGCAAGGGCAAACGCCTAATACAACACCGGTAGGTGGAAATCCCTTTAATCCATCTACACCAACTGATTTTTCTAAGCTATGCAAGGAATTCGCTAGTATAGGAGGCAGAACGTTTCTGGCATGGAGTATTCCGAGGAGGAACGGGTTAGCTTCGAGAAATTGGAGCAAAGGTTTAGGCAGTTAGGGCTGGAGGACCAATAGAGTATTCAACCTACATCTTGGGAGCTGAAGAGAGATCTTAATAAGGTTCCTAAAAGCACTAAGAAGCATTGGGGGAAGGACAAGAGGAAAGAGAGAGGACCTCAGAAGTGAATCAAGAAAAGTGGGAAACGTAAGCGTTGTAGAATGAATGATCATTACACAAAAGATTGTAAGAAGACAGCAATGAAAGGAAGGTGTTTCAATTATGGATAGCTCGGTCACTGTAGTAAGATTTGTCCTCAAAAGACGAGGCGGGGGAGGGGGTGTACCAATAGCAAAGATTCAGGCTTTGGATGCAGCACCTTCCAACAATGGACTAGATAGCGGTAGGAAAATTTGATTTCTATTTCGGATTTTTCCTATTCGGACTCTTATTTATTCTGGAGCATCACACTCTTTCATTTTTCAGCTCCTTGTTTGATTGTTTGCACTTAGATATCTCCTTAGTAGTAGACCCCATTGTTGTTTCAAACTCCATAGGAGAATCGACACACTTGTATATGGTTTGTAGGGGTTTGAAATTTTTTATCCTAGGCATAGAATTTTACTACGACGCCTATGGTTTGGGATTTACGGGGTATAGGATGATTTTAGGATGGATTGGGTATCCACATATAGAGCTATATTTGATTGCAAGAGGAGAGTCGTTAGACTAAGGACATGCAGCGATAGGACCCTCGAGATATCATGCGACTCACAAAGATAAGCTATGTTGAGCTTCCTTTATTCCCTCGATTCATCTTCGTTAGAGTTGCATTCGATTCTGTCATCAGAGATTTTGCAGGCGTCTTTGAGGAGGTTAGGGGACTTCCCCTTAAGAGAGATATTGACTTCAGGATTTATTTTGCTAACTAATAGCATTACCCGTAAGGCATATGGCGCCTAGGGAAAGGACCGGATTGAACAAGCAGATCCATGAGATTTTGGGAAAAGTTTCATAAGAAGAACATATCAGAATAGGGAGTGCCGGTCATCTTCGCTACCAAAGCTGGTGGTTCTCTTCGACTTTGCATTGATTATAGAGAATTGAATAAGCTCACAAAGAAGGACCATTATCCACTCCCTAGGATAGAAGACATTTTTGACCAGCTACTTGGCTCTACAGTATTCTCTCAGCTTGACTTAGCCATTGGATTTCATTAGCTTAGGGTCACTGCTGACAGCATTGATAAGACCGCATCTAGGACGCCCGGCGGATTTTTTGAGTGGTTGGTGAGGCCTTTTGGGCTAACCAATACCCTAGCCTATCTTGTTGATTTGGTGAGCCATGTTTTAGAAGCGTATTAAATGAGTTGTGGTGGTATTTGTGGTCAATATTTTGGTGTTTTCCAATAAGTACGGAAGAGCATGTTATTCATATAAAGGGGGTTTATCGTATGCTTCGTGTTCATCAGCTGAAGATAGAGTTCTTGAAAGTATCACTTTTGAAGTATGTTTATTGGGGATTAGAGAATATCTACCCATGATGGGGACTTAAGAAACGGTTTTGTACATTTAGGATTCAGAATATGGAAATCCAAAAAGAGGTAAGTAAAGGTTAGAAATGTACAATATAATTCAATAGACAAGCAAAGAAGAAAGTCCATGTGTAGATAATTGCAGAAATTATAATTGTCTCAGACAAGTGGATTTGATGGCGATGACTTAGAATAAATATGAGTATACAAGAGAGATAGGAGTTAAAGCCTTTATTTTAAGAAAAGTACTCCTAGGTTAGTAAGGACAAAACCCACTTTATGCTAAGCCCAATAAAATGAAAATTTTGAAATTTAAAAAGCTGAAAAAAATGTAATTATTAGAATTGAAAATTTTCATTGTTAACATTTTCTTTTAGATAATAAATACGGGTTTTTTTTAAAGAATGGTATGAAATTTAAGCTTGGTTTTTAAACAATGAAAAATTGGAATTATGCTGAAGAATTATGAAGTGTATATATATAACTCACTGGTTCCATTGTAAGTAAACAAAGATTTTAAACATAAAAATCTAGAGTGCGTTAAGAATCGAAAACGTAGATTACAACATTTGTTGTTGTAATAGATGTTTTTGTGAAAATAAAGGGAGCATAGACTATAATGCTACCATTATAGTAAGCGACTCCTAAAGGAAACTTTTTCACATAGTATATGTGGTTATTAGTATTTTTTTAATTAAATTCATAATCTAGTATTTTTGGGTCGTAAAAACAATGTTTTATGCAACATATGTTTTAAACCCAATTAAAAATATATTTTAAAAAGATAATTTCTAAGAATAGAAATAAAAGTGGTTTGTGAATGCACCGATTAATTAAAAAGGTATAAGACAATGTTTTTGCAGTTATAGAAATATTAAAACGGTTTTGAAGATGAGTTTTTCTGAAAGGATAATATGTAAGTTAGATATTAGAAAATATTTATCATGGAAGAATATAAACTAAAATACTTTAATCTATTGGAATGAAAAGAGAAATGTTATAATTTTCTATGAAACCAATAAAAATGTTTTGTGCAAGTTATAAGGAATACGTGAAAGAGACATACATGGTATGGTAAGCACCATATTTTGTATGTATATCCTATTTCGAAAAATATAAAGTAAGTTCCTCGTAATTTCACATAAACATGAAATTCTCTTCTAAAAGTTCATAGAAGTTTTAGTGTTAATAATTTCTCATTTGAGAAAGCAGTTCCAATATATTAAGGTATGAGACCGTAAGTTGTAATAAGATGTTTTGAAAAAACATAAAAACAGTTAAAAGATATTTTAAAAAAAGAAAATGGTTTGGCGAAAAAGTTAATAAGTTTTTGGAAATGAAAAACTTTATAAAAGTAGAATTTGAAAATTCAAATTTTTATGGAAAACTGAAAAGGTCTTTAAAAAATAACAAGGAATAAGTTTTGGACTTAGAGTTTGAAAGTTTTCCCCTCTAAGATGGAAAATAATGTTAACTAACCAAGTATTTTTGAATTTAAAAGAAACTCAAAAATAACACTTTTTAAAGATAAAGATTTTGGGATTTGATGTTTTGAAAATTTAGAAACCTTATTTTTTAAAATGGAATTATAAATACCAAACCAAACTCTTATAAATATAAAGTATAGAGATATCATTTCCTAGGTGCAACAGAAAAGTGCAAGACCATTTAGGGTATGGCAGTGATTACTTTTGGAAGTAATAATAGAGTTTCCATAGAGTGTATAGGTCCCTGGTGAGAACCTAGGAATGTTGATTCATGTGAGCGTACTAAAGAAGAAAAGTAAAGTGAAATTAGTAAGATAGTAAGACAAGCATGGTTGAGAATGGATATTCCGGATTTTGGAAGGACTTAGGTAAATCATCTTCCATTAGTGGAATTCGCATTAGATAGTAGTTCTCAAGCTTGCATTGGAATGACACCTTTCAAAGCTCTTTATCGAAGACCATCCAAGTTGCCTTCGTATTGGATAGAGTCTACAGAGGGATTGCCTTGGTTCCGACACGGTTAAGGAGAATTTAGAAAAGATTAGTTTGATTGGGAGAAAATGCATATCTCTTATCCACATTTCTCTTTGATAGCAAATTCCGAATTTCCTACTTTCCATCTTTAGTTTTGAATAGGTTCTTTCCTTTATTATCCTTTGGGAGGGTAGAATTTTGGACTTAACCTATGGATGGTAGGATTTGATGTAAACATGTTATTATAACATGTTGTGAATGATGTATGGTAGTGGTTGCAAGTGTTTTCTAGTGGATGCTATGGACGCATATAGGTACATTAGGCACTATTATCCTTTAGGGGTCGGCCTAACTAGGACACTAGAGCATATGCATATGGATGTGTGCGCATTTTTATTTTATTTCTATAGTTGTTATAAATGGATGTTTATCACATGATTGTTGCATTCGGATGATGTATGTAGCGCGCATATAGAATTATCAATTATCATTAGAAATTTTTTGCATTAATTTGCATGCATGGCACATACATGATTGCATAAAATGAGGTCAACCAAATTAGTGGACCGCCTAATCTTTTGCATTAGTAGGGGATATATACACTATGCTAATTGCATAAGTATTTTAAAATGCATTAGAAAAAACTGAAGGACATTGGATGAATGGTTGATGATTGAGTAGTTGATTGTAGAATTGAATGAAAACATTTAGTACATTCTTTTATCCTTAGAGATTTCACGGACGAAATCCCTTAAGGAGGGAAGAATGTAACAAACTGAAATTAAACCTGTAATAATTAATTAGTTAATAACTAAATAAAAAAATAAATATGTGTAATTATAAGAACTGAGCCACGGGAGTTGCACCATTGTGTCGCAGTAATTTTCTGGCCAATTTCCATGTATAGAATGTCAGAATCCGAGCTAATATGACCGAGTTAAAAAATAAACAAAATTAGCAGAAAAAGAATATATATATATATATATAATACAAGTCGACCGGTCGGTCAACCTGGGAATGGGGTGGTCAACCGCCTGGTCGACCCGCCTTGCCTTTTGGCAAGCGAACGAACGTTCGTTCGAACGTTCCAAAGCCTCAAACTGACGTGTTTTGCAGTGTTTTGATCAATCCGCATTTCTGCATCCGATGGTTCCTATTCAGCCTACGACGTGGTTGCATCCTACTCAATCCCCAAATCTAACAGTCCGAGATCCGCTTCTATCCCTATAAATAGACCCCTGGACCTAACACTTTTTCTTATTCTAGATTTTCTCCAATTGGGCTCATCTTTCTAGGAAGGACCATAAACGGTATAATTTTTCCAAAGAAGAAAATCATTATAAATTAAATTATTTTTACAACTCTAAGTGGATCCGGGAAGATCAAATGAGGAGCTTAGGATTGAAGGTGAGTGATTGTAATTATTTTAGGATTTCCTTAAGTAATTTAAAATAAGAGGGTTTCCAATAGTTGTAGTTTTCCTATGGTTTTGGAATAGCCTTTTTATCAGTTTTAGATCTATTTTCCAGTCTATTCTTTTGTAGTTATTCTTTTTCAGTTAGTTATAGTTTATTGCTATTAATCATTGAATTTTATTTAATTACAGTTTATTTACAGTATTTAAGTTTATTTACTATTATTTATTTCTTTACTTACATCATTTTCTACATTTTGGATTTTAAGTAAGCGTCTATTCTCTTCTTCCTCCTTTTCTTCGCGTATGGATTAGAATAAATTAAACGCGAATATGGATCATATATGTGAGAATATAGAATAAAGGAAGTAAGATGTAAATTCTAAAAACTATAATAAATAATGGAATTGGACTGTAATAAATAATGGAATTGGATTGAAATTATGCCTAATTATGATTAGAATTGGACAAATTAATTGGCTTGGTTATAACTTAGAATTATAAAAAGAGTAAAAGATGAAAGAGGCTTATTTGCACACTTAGACCGTGGGTTAAGTAATAAGCATGATTATAACGTAAGTTATGATTAGAAAACGAACGAAATGAGGCTTATTTTAAGATAATTTACAAAGAAAGAATAAAAGTTTTTCATGACAAGTCTATCCTAAGAAAAACGTTTTCAACTAACCAAAAAGTTCTTTTATGTGACTCTAGACTTCATTTATTCCCTGAAAAACTAAATCAAGATGGACCAGACCATACATCGTAGAAACTGCTTCTCCACACGGTGCCATAGAAATACAAAACCCCAGGGTTAAGATCAATTTTCAAAGTCAATGGTCAATGATCAATTCTTCATGAGCCATGCTACGTCTAGTAAGAAATTTTAACCCTCTTTTGTAAATACGTACATATTTTTCCTCGTTACATTCATTATATCATACATTGACTGTGGGGAAACAGTCAAAATCAAGTGTGGGGGAGCCTCATCTTCATTTTGTTTCATGGTTTATTTATTTTTTTATATTTTTTTGCATTTTCTTTCCAAAACTCAAAAAAAAAAACAACAACGAAAATTTAGCATTTTGATTTATTTTTGAAGAAACACTATAGGATAAGTATATGTTTTTGGTTTATCAAATAGAAATTTTTGAAAATTTATTTGTGTCATCAAAAACAATAATAAAGTTTGATTACAAGTAACGATGATTTAACTAGTATATAGGAAGATTAATGGGTGATAATTATGAAGTATATACTAATGGAAAATCTTTGCTTAAAGAAGCGGTGAATTTACAGTAAAGGATATAACATTTTTCATCTTCTAAGTTAAATGGTGCTAAGATGATTTTGCAAAAATCTCTCTAAAAAAACAAAAAAAAACAAAAAGAATATATATGTGTGTGTATATGTTTATATATAAAAAAATTGTGAAAATAAGAAACACGTAGAGCCATGTGTTCACATGCAAGTATGTGCACTTGCCATGCTCTGTACCCTTCTCACGTATGCCCAAAAGGCAATGCACGATCGGTATATCTAGCCTTGGTTTATCAAAGTTAGGTGTATGTATATAGAATTAATAACGCCTACAGTCCATAGGTGTACACACTTGTGTGTTCACTCACCACGCTCTGTATTCCCTTCACGTAAACCCGAAAGGCAGTGCATGGGTAATATATCCGGCCTAAGTTTTTTGAGTTAGGCATATGTAAATATTGTTAATATCAATAAAATTTTCAAATAAAGAGAGAGTAAGCAACTGAAATCCAAGAACTATTTTCACTTATTTTATTTGACTTGCTATATAAAAGAAATAAAAATACCACTTTGAAAAACATTGATAATCAACTAAGGATCCATTTCATAGTTGCAATATGTTATCAACCAAAAAACTAGCCAAACTAGAGTCTAATTGTAATGATAACTTAATTTTTGTTGGAAATTCTAACAAGTAAAAGGACTAAATTTTCATGATAGTGATTAGAACTTATATTTAACTTATTCGTGTCAATTTGAAAGTAACTACTTCATTTATAAATATTTTTGAAAAGTTTCATCCATATCTCCGTAAATACATATAGCATTAAGGAATTTTTCTTGTTGTATTTGGATTTTGTGGGTAGTATCCGTTGAAAACCCTCATGAGACAACACTTGTCCTACTAAGAACACTTAAAGGTGTAATGGCTTATTGTGTATGCTCAATGCAATCGTGTTTCCTACGAAAACGGATTTATCTTTGTTTTTCTTTATTCGAGGACGAATAAAAAGATAAGTATGTGGGTATTTAATGTGCACGAAAATGTGTTTGACGACCCCCCTTTCTCAACCCAGAAAGACGTATCATCATTAAGAAAGAAAAGGACAGAAATAGAAAAGAATAGAAAGAAAGAACAACAACATCAGAATCTCACAGCGGAATGGAACAAAATATAATACATCACATAACTATTACATAATTATACATACATCAGAGTCATACAATATCATAAATAGGACTGTCATATACATACATGTCCATACATACATCCAATATACAGCATAGACTAGCTACACAACGGAACTACATATATAGATACATACGTCTGGTCATCTCCCCAAAATAGCTCCTTCAGAAAATCAACACTTCCAAATACCTATCACTTGGTTACTCATAAAAAATTTGAGTACCCAAGAGTTTATGAAAAACAAAATATAAACTCCGGGTCAGACATGGGTCTGGTATGAGTAAACAGGTTAAATTTGCTTAACTTTAAAAATCATTTGAAAATAAAGGTATCACGTAAGACTCCCCACAAATAAATACGGGTAAGTTTTTTTACCTTACGCTAACCAAAACATTTTATAGGAAATTCTGTGATATTATAATAGTGTCTAGGGTTTTCAAGTAAATAGAAAATAGCCGAAATTGTTACATCTATTAAATTCCAGCTACTAGCCACGAAAGTGGGTAATACAAATCAAAACCGTAGGGTCTCGTAAGGAAAATGGATTTCCAACAATGGCAGGGCTACTGGGGTACCGCCCGTCACAGTACGGGGCCTAGATCACCGTACCGAGGATTACTCCCTTCATCCCCTGCAACACAAGGCCGGAACCATTCCTTACTGAATAGTCCCGAACAAGATAACCCCGAAGTTGTGGCCAACAACTGCTCACTAAGCCGAAATAAAAAGGGACATCTAGATAGAGGAATATCTTGTCCTGCTTGGGCATGACCCACCTAACCTTGCTGCATCTCCCCTGTTTTAGCCATTCCCGGTTGATGAGGCTTGAGGCTACGATTACCTTTATTGAACATATCTTAGAATGCTCATCGTCCGCCTGACGATGTGTTGAAAGCATTCAATCCATACAAGTTCGTTCCGGGTTCGAACGAAACCGAAGGCATCATCTCGTTACACTCGTTTTGGAATCACCCTCAGAGTTAACGACGATAACCCTTGCATTCTGAAACACCATCTCGATCTCCATTTGATAAGTCACGACCTATCGTTTAATTTGGATCGATGTGGTTTTCGGAGAATCAAAATTGATTCTTCCGATCCCGGTCTCATCGGATCCAAACGCCATTTTAAAGGTCCAAGTTGTCTATTTAACTTAACAGTTTAATTTAATATCAAGAATTAACATAACAGATATATCAGATAAATCATATACAGTTATCACAGATATCCATAGTATATCACAACGTATCACAGAAATATCATCAAACAGATATTAAAGTCAATCAACAGAATCATCAATGCATACCATTCAGTTTGGTTGTACTAAACTAAATTATTTGTCCAAGAATAAACTATTTTATCCTGTTTAATTAATTACTGATTTATTAGCTGATTAATGATCAATTAATTAATTAGTTAATCATTAATTATTTATTTATTTATTAGTTATCTAATCTTTAATTACTTATTTAATTAATTAACTTCTATTCATTAACTATTACTCAATTACTCAATTAATTAGTTTATTCATTGTTAATTATTAATTATTAGTAACTTACTTATTAAAATGGATTAATTATTTAATTATCACAAATTACTTTAATTATCAATTTAATGGTATAAGTTCTGATTAAACACTTAAGTTAATTTTCATTAATTAACTTCCAGTAATAAGTTAACGTTATTAAGATTTAAAATTTCTTTAACATATAATTTATTTTAATTAACAAATTTACAGTTATCAATTTAAATTTTCAAGTATAAATCGATTAATATCAATCTAACTGATCAATTACTAACTTAGTTATAAAATGCTAAACCAAATTTTATGCTGAACATTCACTTGGTAAAGCACCCGAGACGTCTTCTTTTTTTCTCGTGACTGTCTCGTGTTTTCCCCTACCTTCCCGTGTCTCTCTCCCTCCCCCTTTTCTTCTACCCAGTTCTTCTTCTCTTTTTTTTTTTAAAGTTAAGTTGTAAACGAACAGCTGTAGCTACTCTCGCACGCGACTCGGAGGGAACCACAGGAACACTCGAAGCAACCTCACAAACGTCTCGAGCAACCCCCACGCGATAACCCAAAAACAAAATCAAGGCACTGATCACCACCGTGCACGTGGATGGGGGTTCGCGTTGCCATCGGCGACTCGTGGCAATCCCCGTACATCACAAAACACCCCTAGACTCGACATCTAAACCCAGATTTCGATTTCGAGATGAAAATAAAAATATGACCTGATGCTCGAATAAAACGACAGCAACTCCACTGTCAAAACCCTTCGTGCGGCCACCACCCATCACCGTAGGCGATGAAACTCCACCAGTACGTCGCTCATAACCTCCTCTAACTCCACCAAAAATCGCAACCCACTCGGTTTCCTATTGAAGCCGAAATCAATTTTTTACAGAGCTTCGAAAAATATGGGCTTAAACCCTATTTGTGATTCAAACTCAAATCTTATGCATTTGAAAAATAATTTCATATTTTTCTAGTTTTGATATATCTTTAACCTTGCTTCATGCCAAATTCAATCTTCCGAATTTGACAAATATGCAGTAAAACCTCTATGCAAAACTGCTCTGAAAATCTTTGATTATAAATCACAATTTTTATGTGTAAAATCATAATTATGTTTATGAAAACTAATTATGCTATTGGATTTACAAATTTCAACATTTGAATTTTAAACTTTGATTTTCTTTTTAACCTGTAGTTTGAAATACAGAGTTAATATCATACTGTTAACTTTAAACATGTTTTGCAGGCTTGTTTTCATATAAACAAACTTGAATTATCCCACTACCAAATTCAAATGGCTATATAAATATGTTTTGTAAATTCATTTGCTTTATTTTGTACAAAACTTAAAGTAATCAAAACAACCATGCAAACTTCCATTGCAAACAAACATACACAGAACAGTATTTTTAAACTACATCAACACATATCATTAATAAGCAAATATATAAACTAAAGTTGAAATTAATTCGTTTACTCACCAATCAAAACTTTGAACAGAAATGATGTTGAAGAAAACACTGCAGGTGAAGCTTTCCTGAAACCCTTCTTTGTTTCCCTGCCTTCTGTTTTCTTTTTCTTTGTTGAATTAAATCTTGTTTGCAAAGCCAATAGACGTTTCTCAGGTTTATTTTTAAGTTAAAGTTTGTATGAACGAGCTGATAATAGAAAGGAGGATATATATATATATATATATATATATATATAAATGTTGAAGCTACTGAACAACGGGTGATAACTGGACAGTTCCATTGTTTGTCATTTTCTTTTTATTGGCTAGTAAAATTCTGCAGTATGAAATGATATAGGTGATTTCGGCTATAAGTACGTGTTAAACAAGAAGTTATGCTATTTAATGTTTATGTTTTTAATTATGATAGCAAGTAATTAATGTTTACTGATAGTTGCAACTTTGTACAAAGATATTTATTGTTTTCGGCCAAACATGCTTTGTAAGATACAGGTTGATGAAATTTAGGCAAGATTTTTAATGTACAAAATTTGTAGGTTGAAAAGATTTATTTGTGGTTTCATTAATTAATTTTGTCTTGTTGATATTATTACCCTATACTTAATAGATGTCTAGGTGGCTTCATTCATTAATTTCCTTTGTCTTACTAAAGAAGCTTGCTCATGAATCTAAGTGTGTTATATTATTTTATTTTATTTTTTGTTTTCTGGACAAGACATTTGATTGTTGCACATAGGAATGTTATAGCTTATGCATAAAGATATGTATTTCATATTTCGGCTAAACATATTTTGTATCCCCAGTTACAGTTTATATTCATAATTATAGCTTATACTTATGATATAAATGTTTATGTTTAATATTGCTATGTTTACTGTTAAATATCCAAGATCGCATCAATTTAAACATTGACAAGCTTATATTTAATTTAAATTAGATTAAATATTCAGTAAAATATGCTGTCAAAAATTTCGGGTTGTTACATTCCTCCCCCCTTAAAAGAATTTCGTCCCCGAAATTTAAACAATAGTTAATTCAAAAGCTTTTATATTAACCATCCAAACATACATATCATTCATACAATAGCAAACAAACAAACAGACTATTCTAACAAACAATACTAGTTATCCGAACATAAATCCGGATAAGCACTGCTAAAACTATCGAGAGTTTCCCAGGTACAATCTCTGGGATCCTCACTCCATTGCACCTTGACGAGTTTCACCACTTTGTTCCTGAGTTGCTTCTCGTCTCGGTCCACAATCTGAACTGGATTTTTGACTATAGTTAAATTTGGTTCAACTTCCAAATCTTCTTGAATTACCGGTTCTAAAACCAGTGAGGGATCATGAACAAATTTCCTCAAATGTGATACATGAAATACATTGTGAATCCCAGACATCCGCTCTGGCAATTCAATCCTATAGGCCACAGTTCCAATTTTCTCCAATACTCGAAATGGTCCAATATATCTCGGAGCAAGTTTTCCCATCTTTCCGAATCTTATAGCACCTTTAATTGGGGAAATTTTAACAAAAACCAAGTCTCCGATCTCAAATTCCAATGGCCTTCGTCTTCTATCTGCATATTTCTTCTGACGGTCTTGAGCAGCTTTCATCCTTTTCTTGATAAGCTCAACCTTCGCAGAAGCTTCTCGAATAAGATCGGGTCCGAGCACAAGACGATCCTTCGATTCAATCCAACAAGATGGAGATCTACACGGTCTTCCGTATAAAGCTTCATAAGGAGCCATCTTAATACTCGCTTGATAACTATTATTATAAGAAAATTCTACTAAATGAAGATGTTCTTTCCAAGATCCTCCAAAATCTAAAACACAAGCCCGTAGCATATCCTCAAGAATACGATTCAGCCTCTCCGTCTGTCCGTCTGTTTGAGGATGATAGGCTGTACTCAATCTCAAATCTTTACCCATTGCTGATTGCAGAGCTTCCCAAAATTTGCTAGTGAAAATAGGATCACGATCACTTACTATGCTGACTGGAACACCATGCAATCGAACTATCTCCTTCAAGAAAATTTCCGCCAAAGAAACCGCAGTACGGGTTGTCTTAACTGGTATAAAATGGGCACTCTTAGTTAAACGATCTACAATAACCCATATACCATCATTCCCTTTCCTGGTTCTAGGCAAACCATCAATAAAATCCATTGAGATCATCTCCCATTTCCAATTCGGAATTTCCAGAGGTTGCAATAACCCGGCAGATTTTTGTTGATCACCTTTCACTTGTTGACAGATGGCACAACTGTTCACAAATCTAGCAATATCCTTCTTCATATTTGGCCACCAGAAAGCTCTCCTCATGTCCTTATACATCTTCGAAACTCCAGGATGAATATTCAATTTGGAACAATGACTTTCAGACAACACTTCTTGCCTCAACTCCTTATCATTCGGAACACAGATTCTCCCGTTGATCCTTAACGTTCCTTGGTCATCAATTTCAAAACTAGGACACCGACCTTTCCTGACTTTCTTGATGATTCTCCTCAACATCTTATCAGATTCTTGCTTGTTTGAGATCCTTTCAATGAGAGATGGAACCACTTCCAGAAGAGAAAGAACTGCGTTCCTATTGAGAGCATCAGCTACGACATTCGCTTTTCCCGGAGTGTACAGAATATCCAAATCATAGGATGCAAGAAATTCAACCCACCGCTGCTGTCTCAGATTAAGGTCTTTTTGAGAGAATAGATATTTCAACGGTTTGTGATCCGTGAACAAATTTCTCTCCTAAAAGATAATGTCTCCAAATTTTTAAAGCAAAAACAATGGCTAGCAGTTCAAGATCATGCGTAGCATACTTTTTCTCATGAGGCTTCAATTGCCTACTAGCATACGCAATAACCCTTCCGTTCTGCATCAGAACTGCTCCCAACCCAACAATACAAGCATCAGTATAAACCTCGAATTTGCTCTTCCCATCCGGAATAGCAAGTACTGGTGCACTAGTAAGCCTTATCTTCAATTCCTGAAAAGCTTCTTCACACTGAGGCGTCCATTTGAATTTTGCTCCTTTCCTGGTCAGCTTAGTCAGATGCGAAGAAATCTTAGAATAATCTCTAATAAATTTCCTGTAGTAGCCAGCCAATCCTAGAAAACTGCGAACTTCCGTCGGTGTCTCTGGCTGTTTCCATTCCAGAATAGTTTCAACTTTCGCTGGGTCTACAGAAATGCCTTCACCAGAAACAATGTGCCCTAAAAATTTAACTTCAAATTTCCAGAAGTGGCACTTCGAAAACTTCGCCTTCAGCACAATCTTCCTCGGAGTCTCCAACACAATCCTCAAATGTTCTCTGCGCTCTTCTTCGGATTTGGAATAAACCAAGATATCATCAATGAATATCAGCACAAACTTATTCAGCACATCCTTAAAGACTCGATTCATGAGGTCAACGAAGTAAGCAGGAGCGTTGGTTAATCCGAACGGCATAACCAACCACTCATAAAAACAATTCGGTCCCCTAAATGCAGTCAAGGGAATACTGTCTTCAGCTACCCTCGACTGATGGAAACCTGAAGCTAGATCCAATTGAGAAAAGATAGAAGCACCATGCAACTGGTCAAAAAGATCATCGATGCGAGGAAGAGGATATTTATTACGGATAGTCACTTTGTTTAACTCTCTATAATCCACACAGAACCTCAGTGATCCATCCGATTTGGTTACAAACACTGCTGCCGAACCCCAACAAGAAAAACTAGGTCAAATCAATCCCTTCTCCAAAAGATCTTGTGTCTGCTTAATCAATTCTTCTCTTTCCCTAGGAGCCATTCTCCTACTGGGCTGAATCACTGGCACAGCTCCTGGAATCAAATCAATGCGGAACTCTATTTCTCGATGTGGTGGCAGACACTTAACTTCTTCAAAAACATCAGCAAAATCTTGAACCACATCGATATCTTCAACTCTCTCTTCAGAAGACTCAATTCCATGCAAAAGACTGCTCAAGTGAATTCCAGAATTATCACACGACACTCTGGCAATTCGACCCAGATCAATTTCCAACGAAACTGTTCTTTCATCACAATTCAAAACGGCTTTATACTTATCCAGCCAATCCATACCCAAAATAAGATCAAATCCCTTAAAATTCAACACATACGGGTCACAAGAGAAACTGTGGGATAGATAAGAGAGCTTCAAGTCCTTACAGATAATGTCTAATTTGGTCACCCCTCCTATAGGATTAGACACCAAGATAGAACTATCTACAGAACTAGGGGTAAGAGAAAACTTTTCAACAGAATCCAAAGAAATAAAACTCAAGGAAGCACCCGAATCAAACAAAACTCTAATATAAATTCCATCTAAAAGTAAAGTACCTTCTAAAACTCCTTTGCCCATCGAAGAAGAAGATGGTCTGGCTTCCAAAGCAAAAACTTTATTCTGAGGCGCCCTCTGCAGAAGTGGACAATTCTTGATCATGTGCCCTGGCTGATGACAATTAAAGCACAATGATTTCTGAACCATAGTTGATCCTGGACCACTCTGATGCGGTTGCTGTTGCTGCTACTGAAATCCATTCCTAGGACACTTATTTGCCAAATGTCCTTCCTGATGACAAACGTAGCACTTTCGAGGTCCGTTGTTATTTCCAGGTTTCTTCTTATTCGGTTTCTCCATTTGGGATCGAACTTTCGCTTATTCGAATTGGTGAAATTCCCACCTGAAGCTGCAACTGAAGTCCCCGGCTTCTTACTCATCAAACTTTCATACCTCAATGCCATATCAATCAAATCAACAAAAGATCCCTTCAGAAGCACTGTCAATTTCCCATGGAATTCAGGCCTCAACCCTTGCACAAATTTCTCATTCTTTTTCAGAGGAGTATCGATGAGTCCTGGTCCATAACAAGAGAGTTCGTTGAATCTAGTTTCATACTCCGAAATGGACATACTACCCTGCTTCAAATACAGAAAATCCTGATACAACTGGGTTCTCCCTGCCGTTGGCACAAACTTCTCTTCAAACAACTCCTTGAATTTGTCCCATGAAATGTCATCCTCAGAAATATTTGCAATAGTTGAATCCCACCATGCTGCTGCACCACCTTGCAACTGCCACGATGCCATATGCCTCTTACGCTCATCAGTCAATCTCATGCTCTTGAAAATACGTTCGCAAGAGCGTAGCCAGTCTTGAACTTCAATTATTGACTCTGAACCTTTGAAAGGTTGCCCTCCAAGATGTTTGAAATCCTTGCATAAAGCTGCAAAACTACCTTGAGACGGTACTGGATTGACAGACTCACTAACATTTTGACTCCGTCCATTATCTGTAGAAGTACTGGCCCTAACTCGACCTCCTCTTTCGGAACTCATGTTGGTCACCTGAACAGGTAACTCAACAAATTTAGATATGTATATATATACAATATTTGAAAATACAAATACGCACTCTCAAGATAGATATAACACAAGAGCCTAAGTACTCGCTTTACCTAGCGCTCTGATGCCAGCTGTGACGACCCGCCTTTCTCAACCCAGAAAGACGTATCATCATTAAGAAAGAAAGGGATAGAAATAGAAAAGAATAGAAAGAAAGAACAACAACATCAGAATCTCACAGCGGAATGGAACAAAATATAATACATCACATAACTATTACATAATTATACATACATCAGAGTCATACAATATCATAAATAGGACTGTCATATACATACATGTCCATACATACATCCAATATACAGCATAGACTAGCTACACAACGGAACTACATATATAGATACATACGTCTGGTCATCTCCCCAAAATAGCTCCTTCAGAAAATCAACACTTCCAAATACCTATCACTTGGCTACTCATACAAAATTTGAGTACCCAAGAGTTTATGAAAAACAAAATATAAACCCCGGGTCAGACATGGGTCTGGTATGAGTAAACAGGTTAAAGTTGCTTAACTTTAAAAATCATTTGAAAATAAAGGTATCACGTAAGACTCCCCACAAATAAATACAGGTAAGTTTTTTTACCTTACGCTAACCAAAACATTTTATAGGAAATTCTGTGATATTATAATAGTGTCTAGGGTTTTCAATTAAATAGAAAATAGCCGAAATTGTTACATCTATTAAATTCCAGCTACTAGCCACGAAAGTGGGTAATACAAATCAAAACCGTAGGGTCTCGTAGGGAAAATGAATTTCCAACAATGGCAGGGCTACTGGGGTACCGCCCGTCACAGTACGGGGCCTAGATCACCGTACCGAGGTTTACTCCCTTCATCCCCTGCAACACAAGGCCGGAACCATTCCTTACTGAACAGTCCCGAACAAGATAACCCCGCAGTTGTGGCCAACAACTGCTCACTAAGCCAAAATAAAAAGGGACATCTAGACAGAGGAATATCTTGTCTTGCTTGGGCATGACCCACCTAACCTTGCTGCATCTCCCCTGTTTTAGCCATTCCCGGTTGATGAGGCTTGAGGCTACGATTACCTTTATTGAACATATCTTAGAATGCTCATCGTCCGCCTGACGATGTGTTGAAAGCATTCAATCCATACAAGTTCATTCCGGGTTCGAACGAAACCGAAGGCATCATCTCGTTACACTCGTTTTGGAATCACCCTCAGAGTTAACGACGATAACCCTTGCATTCTGAAACACCATCTCGATCTCCATTTGATAAGTCACGACCTATCGTTTAATTTGGATCGATGTGGTTTTCGGAGAATCAAAATTGATTCTTCCGATCTCGGTCTCATCGGATCCAAACGCCATTTTAAAGGTCCAAGTTGTCTATTTAACTTAACAGTTTAATTTAATATCAAGAATTAACATAACAGATATATCAGATAAATCATATACAGTTATCACAGATATCCATAGTATATCACAACGTATCACAGAAATATCATCAAACAAATATTAAAGTCAATCAACGGAATCATCAATGCATACCATTCAGTTTGGTTGTACTAAACTAAATTATTTGTCCAAGAATAAACTATTTTATCCTGTTTAATTAATTACTGATTTATTAGCTGATTAATGATCAATTAATTAATTAGTTAATCATTAATTATTTATTTATTAGTTATCTAATCTTTAATTACTTATTTAATTAATTAACTTCTATTCATTAACTATTACTCAATTACTCAATTAATTAGTTTATTCATTGTTAATTATTAATTATTAATAACTTACTTATTAAAATGGATTAATTATTTAATTATCGCAAATTACTTTAATTATCAATTTAATGGTATAAGTTCTGATTAAACACTTAAGTTAATTTTCATTAATTAACTTCCAGTAATAAGTTAACGTTATTAAGATTTAAAATTTCTTTAACATACAATTTATTTTAATTAACAAATTTACAGTTATCAATTTAAATTTTCAAGTATAAATCGATTAATATCAATCTAACTAATCAGTTACTAACTTAGTTATAAAATGCTAAGCCAAATTTTATGCTGAACATTCACTTGGTAAAGGACCCGAGACATCTTCTTTTTTTCTCGTGACTGTCTCGTGTTTTCCCCTACCTTCCCGTGTCTCTCTCCCTCCCCCTTTTCTTCTACCCAGTTCTTCTTCTCTTCTCTTTTTTTTTTAAAGTTAAGTTGTAAACGAACAGCTGTAGCTACTCTCGCACGCGACTCGGAGGGAACCACAGGAACACTCGAAGCAACCTCACAAACGTCTCGAGCAACCCCCACGCGATAACCCAAAAACAAAATCACGGCACTGATCACCACCGTGCACGTGCACGGGGGTTCGTGTTGCCATTGACGACTCGTGGCAATCCCCACACATCACAAAACACCCCTAGACTCGACATCTAAACCCAGATTTCGATTTCGAGATGAAAATAAAAATATGACCTGGTGCTCGAATAAAACGACAGCAACTCCACTGTCAAAACCCTTCGTGCGGCCACCACCCATCACCGTAGGCGATGAAACTCCACCAGTACGTCGCTCATAACCTCCTCTAACTCCACCAAAAATCGCAACACGCTCGGTTTCCTATTGGAGCCGAAATCAATTTTTTACAGAGCTTCGAAAAATATGGGCTTAAACCCTATTTGTGATTCAAACTCAAATCTTATGCATTTGAAAAATAATTTCATATTTTTCTAGTGTTGGTATATCTTTAACCTTGCTTCATGCCAAATTCCAAGAATTAAAATTTCCTCAATCTTCTAAATTTGATAAATATGCAGTAAAACCTCTATGCAAAACTGCTCTGAAAATCCTTGATTATAAATCACAATTTTTATGTGTAAAATCATAATTATGTTTATGAAAACTAATTATGCTATTGGATTTACAAATTTCAACATTTGAATTTTAAACTTTGATTTTCTTTTTAACCTGTAGTTTGAAATACAGAGTTAATATCATACTGTTAACTTTAAACATGTTTTGCAGGCTTTGTTTTCATATAAACAAACTTGAATTATCCCACTACCAAATTCAAATGGCTATATAAATATGTTTTGTAAATTCATTTGCTTTATTTTGTACAAAACTTAAAGTAATCAAAACAACCATGCAAACTTCCAGTGCAAACAAACATACACAGAACAATATTTTTAAACTACATCAACACATATCATTAATAAGAAAATATATAAACTAAAGTTGAAATTAATTCGTTTACTCACCAATCAAAACTTTGAACAGAAATGATGTTGAAGAAAACACTGTAGGTGAAGCTTTCCTGAAACCCTTCTTTGTTTCCCTGCCTTCTGTTTTCTTTTTCTTTGTTGAATTAAATTTTGTTTGCAAAGCCAATAGATGTTTCTCAGGTTTATTTTTAAGTTAAAGTTTGTATGAATGAACTGATAATAGAAAGGTGGATATATATATATATATAAATGTTGAAGCTACTGAACAACGGGTGATAACTGGACAGTTCCATTGTTTGTCATTTTCTTTTTATTGGCTAGTAAAATTCTGCAGTATGAAATGATATAGGTGATTTCGGCTATAAGTACGTGTTAAACAAGAAGTTATGCTATTTAATGTTTATGTTTTTAATTATGATAGCAAGTAATTAATGTTTACTGATAGTTGCAACTTTGTACAAAGATATTTATTGTTTTCGGCCAAACATGCTTTGTAAGATACAGGTTGATGAAATTTAGGCAAGATTTTTAATGTACAAAATTTGTAGGTTGAAAAGATTGATTTGTGGTTTCATTAATTAATTTTGTCTTGTTGATATTATTACCCTATACTTAATAGATGTCTAGGTGGCTTCATTCATTAATTTCCTTTGTCTTACTAAAGAAGCTTGCTCATGAATCTAAGTGTGTTATATTATTTTATTTTATTTTTTGTTTTCTGGACAAGACATTTGATTGTTGCACATAGGAATGTTATAGCTTATGCATAAAGATATGTATTTCATATTTCGGCTAAACATATTTTGTATCCCCAGTTACAGTTTATATTCATAATTATAGCTTATACTTATGATATAAATGTTTATGTTTAATATTGCTATGTTTACTGTTAAATATCCAAGATCGCATCAATTTAAACATTGACAAGCTTATATTTAATTTAAATTAGATTAAATATTCAGTAAAATATGCTGTCAAAAATTTCGGGTTGTTACAATGTGCATATATTTACATCCATATTTAGTCTCTTTTTATTTAAATAAAGATTATAATTGGGTATTTTAAAATGTTTAAAACCAAATTTCAAAAAAAATTCAAGTCATCAATCATACATCAATTTTGGGATAAAATGGTAATTTTGTGCATATATTAATTTTGAGAATTTTCACTTGCATATTTTATTTTTATTTGTAGGAATTTGGATGGAAATGTGCAGCGGGTTTCATGGAAATATGCATGCACAAGGATGGAAATAAAGAAATGAAGATGAAAATAATTCAATCCATGCATCATGGAGGACCCCACCTACCCACTTACCTTAATCTACAATTAGGAGCTAATTCACAAGTTGGTGGAGGTTAAAGTTACGTGCATATTTGATGATGGATTAATTAGGGACTAATAATAGCTTGGTGGCCACACTTCCTAAGGGGTATTTTGGAAAGACCCTTAAAATATGGATAAGGGTTTTATGCATATATAAATAGCCCTCTTATGTTCATGTAATCGATCTTTTAATCACTTATTATATTAGAATGCAAGTTGTATCCTCAAATTAAAAGAGAAATGAAAATGGCTTCCTAAGCCTTTTCTTTTTCTACTTGTTTTTATTTCATGCTTACTTGTTCTTTTATTCTTATCTTCACTTATATGCTCTCTCTCTCCTTTCATGATAGTAGTGCAGATTTATTTTATGCAAGTAGATTAATTCTTTTTTTATTATATTTGCTCTTACTTCGCTTGTTTTTCTATGTTGAAATGATAACACAAATAAGTAGCTAAACCCCTTCAATTTAGGGGTAATGAAGCTCTCTAAATTATGTAAATTGAACATATCTTGTCATTTATGATCTCTTTTATGCTTTATCAAGAGTTTGATTTTGAAGTAAGTTTATAAAACGAATTTGATAGCCAATGTTGTGTTTACATATAAGTTATTCTTATTCAAACATAAACACAATTTACACCATCATTTTACTAATTGATTTTTGATTATGAAATTAAGGTAGAAACAAAAATTTGATGATCTATGTTACAAAATACAATAGTAAATAAATCATACTTAAAATAGTTTTTGCTTTCACTTCATTTTCATTACCATTGATAAGTGGTTTTATGTGTTGTAATAAAGTTTGATGGTTTAAGTCATGTTAATTAATAACATAAATAAACCATAATTATGATAAATACATCACTAGTTACATTTAAGATCAAAATAGAGAGATCATAGATTATTTGTGTGTTGATTTAAAAAAATATGAGAGTGGATTTACCTCTAAATTGTTTTCTAATCTCATATTTTCAATTACTTTTGTTCTAGCTTTTTTTTTACATTTCAAGCTTAAACAACTTCAAAATTTCGGTTTAATTTGATTGAGTAAAATGTTTAATCAAGACAATTCCCTGTGGATCGTCTGTACTCATCACGTACTAAAATTGTACACCATGTGCTTGTGGTTAATTTTTAATTAAAATTTATTGGCTGCTTTCTAATTCGATGGAAGATTAGTTATTAGACAAAACGATTATGGGATTATTAATGGAATATGAAACATATTTTGTGAAATGTAATCAGAAAAGTTATTTTGTGAAATTTGTGATTTTGTTTCATATTCATGTGCTTTTAAAATTATGGATACCATTAACATTACCATATTTGATCACCAAAGTTAATATTATGGATGACTGTAGCATCTGTAGTGCTTAGCTTCGGGCCTCCAAATAGGGGATGTTACATTCGACCCCTTCGGAACCCCATGTTTTGGCTACATACCTTTCGCCTATATTCAATTTTCTGCATACCAAGTCTTTGATACCATGCATATTGGTTTCGATGGTGATGGAGGCCAAAGTAAGGTGTCGAAGGGTAGGTGCCGAAAGTGGCGATACATGTAAAAAGCATGTATAAAGTGATTTTTAACTTTTTAAAGTGATTCTTTTCAACTAACCTGCCTTGTTTGTCAAAACATGATTAGTTGTGAATTTTATTTCTAAAAGTACTGCCAAAATTTCTGAAATAAACAAATTAAATTATTTATAAAATGACCCTTCTCCTTTTGTAAACGTATAAAACATTTAAGTCTCATACCTTAAATAATTTTATATATTTATTAAAACAATTAGGAAAATTTTATAAAAATTTTCATAAATCATTTTTAATATGTTTTCTAACGTATATTAATTTCAAACCCAAAATCATCGTAAAATATCGTAATTAATTTAAACCCAAAATTACTATTTTCATCGCTATAAAAATAATAATAAATCAACAACAATTCAGAAAATTATGAAATTTGAAACCTATTTCCGAAATATTATCTCTGACCTTATCTCGAAATCGCAAGGCATTTGGATGTCATTTAATTGGTTTTGTAGTCTTAAACTCACAATAAAATGTATATGAATTAGCATAAATCATCAACATGCATATATATCCATTTTAATAATAAAAAACATGGCAATATATTTTTAAAAATATTCGGATCTGATCTAGAAACCAAAAACATCAAAAATATGAGATGTAACCTATTATTCACCTTTAGCTTATGACTAAGGAGTTGAGATTTGATCTTTGATTAAGTTGATTATGCTTCCTCTTGATTCTTGCTTTATCTTCTTCTTGTTTTCCCTTAATGGTGGCCGACCTCTCTAGCTTTTGTTTTAGTATGTGAATGTGGATAATGAACGTGAGAATATGGCTTTAAGGGTCTAAGGTATTAGAGTATGTCTTATTCCTACTTCGCCCCTTATGTACCTTAACATATTTTTATTTCATTTCCTTTAGTTCATGGCATGGCTACCCTTATAATTAAAAATATTTCAATCCCTTAATCATTTTACATTTTTCGTTTAATTTTAGTTAATTAAATGTCCTAAGTAATGTTACTAAAAACTAGGGTCTTTACAGCTTGACAAGGACCCAAAGAGGTCACAGATTTGGATATTAGCTTCGAATAGTTTTAGATTTGGAAATGGACCCGGAGAGGTCATGGATTTGGCTAACGACTCGGTATGGTTGAGGACTTGGATAAAACATCCAAAGAGATCGTGGATTTGCAATGGATACAATTGGATATTGACTTATAGTGGTCATGGATTTAACTAACGATCTAGAGAGATCATCGATTCGGATTGGATAATATAGCTATCGATATGTTATGGACTACAAATTTAAGATTTATGGCAATTCAGAACACACCTTTATATCGCTAGGCATGGTTTGGTGGTCAAAGTGTTAACCTACCTTTATCCAAGGCAGTACACAGATGGATATAACCTAATAGACTTCACGATCATTAAGGTAGAAAGCCCAAAGAGATGGTTACCAGGATTAGAGATCGGTTATATTTGGAACTATTGACAATGGTTTGATGGATTCAAATGGACAGCACTCAAAAAATGACTAAGTACTGAAACAGCCCGCAAAACCGTACCCCTTGAATCAACATTATTCTACCCTAATTGACTCAAGTGGAACAGAAATACGAACCATTAAGGTAAAAAGAAAAGAGATAGAAGAAGAAGTAGACTAAACAATATCAGAATCTCACAGTCGTAGCGGAATAAAATATAATAGCAACTATATATCTTTACTCAAAAATGAAATCTATAACTGTTTATATACATCATAGCATCAAAGTATCTCATACATCAACAATCATCAATAAGACATACCATACAATCATAGCATAGCAGCGGATATATATATATAGAATAGTACGTCTCGGACTCCAGCTCCTCTTCTGCTCCATAGCAACCTATCCTGAACAAATAATACTCGGTCTGACCCGAGCATTATAATGAAATAACACCCGAGTCAGTCTGGAATACCAGCTGATAATAATGCACACAATTGATTATTAAAGTTTCAAAAATCCTTTTGAAAACAAAAGCATCTCGTAAGACCACGCCACAAATAAACATGTCGGGTTTTTACCTTACGATAGCTAAAACACTTTTTATAGGAATCCTCTGATATTATAATAGGGTCTATTCACAAATACTTATAAAATAGCCGAAATTGTTACATCTATTAAATTCCAGCTACTAGCCACCGAAGTGGGTAATACAAACAAAACTCGTAAAAGGCTCGTAGGGAAAATGGATTTCCAACAATGACTAGGCACTGGGGTACCACCTATCACAGTACGTGGTCTAGATCACAGTACCGAGGACTACTCCCTTCGTCCCCTGCAACACAAGACCGGAATCACCTATGGGCAATTCCGAATAAGATCACCCCGCGGTTGGGATCAGCAACCGCACCACTAAGCCGAAATAAAAAGGAACCTCTAGACAGGGATGACCTTACTCTCCAGTGGGGGCTACCCACGAAGCCTTGCTGCATATCCCCTGATTTTCAGTCATTCCCGGTTGGTGAGGCTTGAGGCTTAACGTTACCTTTAGAACGTTTCACTTAGAATGCCCATCGTCCGCTGACGATGTCACGAGGCATTCGTCCATACAAGTCCGTCCCGGGTTCGAACGGAACCGAAGGCACTATTCCTACTACATCCATTTTGGAAATATCCTCAGGATTAGTAGCGACTAGCCCTTGCACTTCACTGCTCCATCTTCGACTCCGAAAAACGTTTATCGCACGAAAACGTACAAACCGGATCGAAGTGGTTTTCGAGAAATAAATCTCGATCCCGGTCTCTTCGAAACGATCAACGCATTTGTCCAATATTGATAGTCGGTGATTTAACTATCAATTTATATTCATAAACATCCATAACATCCATCACACAATAAATAATTCCCAAATTATTTATTTACCTCAAATATCTTTAAAAGATATATTACCAAATTTCCAAATCTCATTTGAAAACATTTCTCAAAATTCCTCCTTTACAAGGTAAATCATTTACCATATATTTCCATTGGAAATATCCAAGTTCAAAACATTTTAGATTTAAAACAGTTAAAAACATTTTAATTTAAAATACACTTTAAATAGATAAATTTACTACTAATTATTTAATCAAAATATAATTCCAAAATATTTAAAGCAAAACTGTTTAAAAGATATAGCTTAATTTAAATTAAGGTTAAGTTATACTATATATTAAAATAAAGTGGTAAAAAGATTAACTCTTATTTCAATATACTTAGGTCAAAACTAGCTTTTAAAACAAATCCATTTGTAAACATAATTATTAAAATATTTATAAAATTTTACTATTGCTAATTTATAAAAAATCACTTTAAAATAATAATTTTTAAAACATTCTTTAAAATTAGTTTAGATTTTAAACTTTCTTTTTATAAAATCAATTTAAAACTCGAACTTGGATTTTTCCCTAGGAAATCTCATTTCTACTAAATCATCACAGAAATCCTTCTCACGATTTCTGTCCATTTATTAAATTAAGTTTTAGGGTTTTATAACATAAATTTATTTCCCAAAACTTCAACTAATAACATTTAAATTAATTATCATTCCAAATTTTAAAACTTCCAATTTCCATTCTAAATAGATTTCAAATTTTAATCCTTTTAAATCCATTATTTAGCAATACCTTTATTTCTCTAAATTCAATTTATCAAATAAAATTAATTTTGGATTTATAATTTATCCAGTAATATTTCTATACAAATTTATTTCAGTTTTCCATCCAAATCAGGTTTCAAAATATTTATATTCTTTTAATTTCTTATTTAACCCTTTCTCAATTTCTTTGAAACCCAATTTAATTTCTTTATAATTAAAACTGCAATTTTCTTTATAACTAATATTCTGGGTTTATAGTTTAAACCACAATATCACAATGCAATTAAATTCCAACTTATCAATCACAATATATAAACAGGCATAATCATCAATATAAAAATATTACTACTTTGTGAGGAATCCCGTTGGATCCCTCCAACCTGTTTTCCCTGCATCCACAAATATTAGCACAACAGTATATATATCAATTCAATTTGATAATAACTAACATATTCAGCTAAACATCCAAACAAACAATCAATACTAGCTATCTACTTTACTAGTATCCAGATGTGAGTGAGAATAACTCACCTTGAGTTTCGGCGAGCGTTCGAAATTCAAATTAAATCGAACGACGTTCGATTTAACCTAAATTTCTACTTGCCCGGAATAGATCCGGATCTGCTCCATCACGTAGTGTTCGTCTCTGCGATTCCGGCGCTACCAAGATTGTTGATTTCTGATTACATATGAACAAGTTATGAATTTTATAAACTTCAGTTTGAATTTAAACAAAAATCTCTTTTTTTTTTTAATAATATACCAAATCACGGCCGTCCATCACAAGGCAAAGGAACGGCCCGCTCCTCTCTCCCTCATCCCGTTCTACAGCCTCACACGAACCCATCCCACTCACGTTCAAGCTCAAAACGCAACCCTTCACGGCGACGTCAAGCTCGATCGGAGGCTCCCACATTGAAGACCTCAACGCCAGCATAGGTCGATAGCAATCTTGGCAAGCTCGGTCACGGCCATGCACAGAAAAATGCGCTCGAACCCCCCAAGAACGGGACCAATTTCCACTCCCAATCGGCGACGATAACAAAACCCTACCGTTAGATTTGTAGGTCTCTCCACTCTCCACGATTCTCTAGTTGAAGACGAGGCCTGATATCGCTTGGATGTGGAGAAAAATGAGGGGGAAAATCAAAGAATTTCGGCCATTGAAGGGTGTATGCGGCGGCTACTGGGAAAGCTAGGGTTTAGAGATATTAATATATATATATATAATAGTTTAATAATATTTTAATCAATAAATTTCTCAATTTAACCACAAATGCAAACAACCTCCAATTCTCACGTTCCGACAGGCTATCCTAGGGTTTTTCCGCGTTCCGGACACAATGGAACAGGTTTCGTAAGCTAATTTGATCGTATGCACGAGATACGGAATTAAACGATCGATTTCAAATTAAACCGATTAAAAACGATTTCGATGCGTTTTGAGCTGCCGGGGTCAAACGACAACTCCGATAGCTACGAAAATTGAAATCCGATAATAACTAACTATTACGGATCCAATGAAACTGGTTTCGTCGAATTCCGAGACTGTGCCCCGGAAGGCTATCTTAACTCGTCTATTTAATTAAGCGATTTTTGAAATTATCGAAATCACTCCAAATCTCCACTTTTAAAATTTTATTAACTTAAAAATAATTCATATTGAATTTATAATCACATTAGAAATCATTCTGGCTCATTCTGGACTTAAATCGAATTAATTGCAATATTTAATAATATTAAATTCATTCCTAAATCAATAGAAAATTCCAGTTAATAACTTATTAACTTTTAAATTCATTCAAAAATCCAATAATATAAATTATGTCCCATTGAACTTAAAAACACATTTAAACATCATTTTACAACCATTCACATTTAATTTCCCAAATTATCTAAATCCAATATTCAATTATTATTATCCAACTTCCAATTTAGTTCCCGTATTTGAATTTTTGACTAATTTTATTAATTTAACCAAAGTCATCTATCTCTAAATTCAAATTATAATTCATATTCAACATTTAAAACGAATTAAATGTTCAATTTGAATAGCTTAAAAATACGGGATGTTACATTCCTCCCCCCTTATAAAAATTTCGTCCCCGAAATTTGTATAAGGTAGAACATACTCTCAAACTCATCTACTTATCCCATTAGCTTAGTTAAAAGCTTATATACATTTCACAAAATCCTTTTTGTTCAATTCCCAAACCTATTTGCTTTATTAATTCTAAAGCTTTAATTTTAACTTATAACTTCATAAGTTACTTAACTTTTCCCAAAACCCAAAAATTTTCTAACTCTCAAAATTTACGGAAAATTTTGGCAGAGTCTCCCCTGTACGGAGGAGCTTCTGCGATATCGCAGGATACACAAATATATATACATCGGCTCACAAGGCCGGAAACCAAAATATATCATAATATATATATCATTTTCCAATTTTATTTGCGTAGGCGTACCTTTTAGCAAAATTTTAATAGCAAGTAGCTAATATATAATGCATATACGCGCTTCAAACCCTCTCGAGCGCCTCGCATTCCTGCACTTACTCAACATACTCATTAGTTACAAGATCCGTGCATTTTAATCAACATTTTCCAATATAAAAGAAATCCAACATATCTATGGCATAATCCAAATCAAGCAAATTTCAAAATTTACTAATATTAACCATTCTTTACCAACAATTCCAGATTTTAAATCATCTTTCCAATTATCTATTCAAGTCCAACATTATTTACTTTCACTTGAATGATTTATACTCAAATCAACCATATACAATTCATATTTATCTCAATAGGATTAACATATGCTTCACTAATAGCAATCTATTTCAATACAATTCCTAATTGATTTACAAACCACCTTTATCTTCAGAGTAGAAGCATCTTCATTCTTATGCAAAATTACTTAATAACATTTCAATGCATTCCAATTAATTCAAAACCAAGTTCAGTGTTGAATACACTAAGACAACTCATTCATATTCACTTCAATATTATGAATAGGTGCTTTAATTCATTTATATGCAACATTATTTAATTTGATTTTCAATCAAATCCTTATTTCCAATTTGAAGCACTCACATTCCTTTATTAAAACTTCGCACATTTTAGTTTCCTCCAACTAACCTCATTTTACTTCACTTGAATGATTTACATTCAAGCTTTCTATACACCATTCATATTTCTTATAACCAATTTATTTCTATTTCAAAATAATTAACATATGCCTTGTTCACACTTTTTTTTTTTTTAACTTACCCTTCCAATTTGATTTGTAATCAAATTTTATTTTAACTTACATTCCCAAATTTGATTTTAAATCAAATTTTATTTAAACTTGAAACATTTGCAATTCTTTCATGATTTATTTCCATATATATGCAAACATTGCTTATTAAAATGTTAATTCATCCCAATTGATTCCAACTCAATTCCATTTGCAACTTGAAACCAATTTACTTGCATTCATTTACCAACTCTTTGAATTGGATCCTAATCCATATCAATTTATTCAAACATCAATTCAATTGCATAATATCTCAATTCTTTCTTGCATACCAAATTTAGTTTCATTTTAATTTGACTCCACTTAATCAAATTCTAATTTATCCAAAACCAATTTAGTTGTTTAAACAACTTAATTCTAAATACATTCAAATATTCAAGTCATTCAAGCAAAACAATTGCCACTTAAGCTTATAACCATTTAAAATTAATTTCAGATTAGACTTTTCTTAATTTTATTCAATTCTGCATAATTCTCCATCCAAGCATCCTTATTCTACTACAATTATTAAATCAATTCTTATTCTCACCCTCTCCAAATTTATTTTACATCTTAAGTTTATCTTTATTATTCCATCTTGGATTTATTTACAACTTAAACATTCTTGCTTTATCACCATTATCAAAATTAAATCTTAACCTTATATTTCCAATTCATTTTCCATATAGGTTTATATTAATACCATTCAACTCCGGTTTTATATACAACTCTTATATCCATATTACATAATTTAATTAAACCCATTCCACTTACAATTCAAATTTATTATCCAAACAAAATTTATACAAGACAACATTATAAAGCTTAATCACAATTATTATTTAATTTGCTTAAATGCTTTCACAATATTTTCATTATCTTCTTATATCAACTTTATTTTATTTCCATTTGATTCTCATTTAATCAAATTTTCAATTCATATACACATTTAATGCTCTTTGTTTAGTTATCCAATCCATTTTAGATTTATTTTATTAACAAAGAGACCATTTAAATTATTCCACTCATTTGAATTTTACTTACAATTCAAATCATCATTAATACATTCAAATCCCATTATTCATTCGCCCTTCCCATAATTATTACCAAAATTAAATCCCAATTCAAACTGGATTTTATTTACCTTCACATTTTGACTGATTATCAAATTCTATCCATTACAATACAAATTTCATTAATTTGTAATTTAATTCAGTCAATAACATAATCCATATTAGTTTTCAATCCACTTTCTTAATTTACTCTGAATTCATTCATAATATCACCATTTTCCAAATATTCACTTTGGCCAAATTTAAATTTTCAAACTTTCCTTTTCACTCCTTTAAATATAATCCAAATTTCTTTCAATATTATTATTTATTATACTTTACATTTCATTTATAGTCAAAGTTTGAATTTTTCCACACCATTCCACTCTTTCATCTGTGATTATAATTTCATTTTATTTATATAAGTTCACCAACTTATTTACTTTAAAAGCCTATATAGCTCATTTTAATCCATCTACAACTTATAATCACAATTCTAAATTCCATATGTATATATATACATCTGAATTCTTCAGGATACAAATTCCCTTAATTTATTTCTTTGCAAACTTCAAATCCACAACCTCAAACTATAAGTATAATACTTAATAGCTTATGGGTATAATCCAATACTCAATGATCCACAATCTCAAAATCAACTTACCTTTCAATTTAATCCAAATCAATTTTATTTTAAGTCCAACTTATTTACTTATCCAAGTAAAATTCAAATTTCAATTCACTTCAACATACTTTATTTACTTCAACATATGTTATTCACTTTCAATTTCTCAGATTAAATTGTAATTCCAAGATTTAAGATTTTCATTTCTTCCTTCTTATTAATATTACTTTACATAATAAGTTTAATAGTTAATTCATTTCACTTATCCAAGTTAAATTTAAATTCCAATTCTCAATTTTATTTAACTTATCCCAAATTAAATTCAACTTTCCATTCATTTTAATAATTTCATTTACCTCCATTTACTCAAGTCAAATTTTAATTTTATGACTAAAATTTCATTTTACTATCTTACTTAAATCAACTTCACCTTACAAGTTATGGTTGATTCATTTTACCTTCACATCTTTATTTAATTAAAATTTTCCAGAATTCAATTGCCCGGTTTTTATTTCAAAATCATTTTGAAATATATCAAATATATATACCCATTTGGTATATCAAATCACATTCCCAGATTTTTCCCACAACTTGTTTATTCCAAAACAATTTCCCTATTTTAAAATCTCCAAAACAACTGTTATACCCAATAGACCCAAACAATATCATAACCAAGTATTAGGGAAGCAATCCATCACTTTAGAAACTCGAGAATGAATTCTAATGATGTGGCCAGCATCATCAGGATTATTTTCCAGCGACTGCAGTGAGTTCAATGCTTCTTACTTTCCCAAATTTATTTCAAAACAGTTGCCATTCAAAAATATTACCCAAAACAACATTCCATTATTGCCTTCAAACATATTGGAAAACATTCCCAAACTTTTATTTTCAATACATTTAAAATCTTTTCCAAAACTTCCGGGTTTTAAATTCTGGTTTAATTCAAATTTTAATTTCACTTCTTATTTGCAACATATTTAATTAATTCTATTTGGCTATAACCATTTCAATTTTACTATCCTAAATTCCTTATTTGCTTATATATATCATTTCAAATTTTAGATCATATTCAAGATTCTTACTTAATTATGGTATTAACAATCCAACAATCACCCAATATATAATAAGCTAGAAAATCATTTCTTTTATATTAAAATATAATTTTGGGTAAAATTATTTCATTTACCCACTTTAAAAACAATACTATGTCGGTTTATCTTGTTCAAGAGTTTAGAAACCCCTATCGATACGGTTGTACTTCCCGCACCGACCAGAATTCATAAACACTCAACCGATACGTCAACACAGTATAAAAACAATTTTATAAGCACTAACAAGTACGCTCTCATAGCTATTAATACACTCAACTCATTATAGAGTACTATCGACTCTATTGAATGAGTAATTACCCCACCAAAGCCTAGGTTGTCGCCAACCTAAGCTCTGATACCAACTGAAACAGCCCGCAAAACCGTACCCCTTGAATCAACATTATTCTACCCTAATTGACTCAAGTGGAACAGAAATACGAACCATTAAGGTAAAAAGAAAAGAGATAGAAGAAGAAGTAGACTAAACAATATCAGAATCTCACAGTCGTAGCGGAATAAAATATAATAGCAACTATATATCTTTACTCAAAAATGAAATCTATAACTGTTTATATACATCATAGCATCAAAGTATCTCATACATCAACAATCATCAATAAGACATACCATACAATCATAGCATAGCAGCGGATATATATATATAGAATAGTACGTCTCGGACTCCAGCTCCTCTTCTGCTCCATAGCAACCTATCCTGAACAAATAATACTCGGTCTGACCCGAGCATTATAATGAAATAACACCCGAGTCAGTCTGGAATACCAGCTGATAATAATGCACACAATTGATTATTAAAGTTTCAAAAATCCTTTTGAAAACAAAAGCATCTCGTAAGACCACGCCACAAATAAACATGTCGGGTTTTTACCTTACGATAGCTAAAACACTTTTTATAGGAATCCTCTGATATTATAATAGGGTCTATTCACAAATACTTATAAAATAGCCGAAATTGTTACATCTATTAAATTCCAGCTACTAGCCACCGAAGTGGGTAATACAAACAAAACTCGTAAAAGGCTCGTAGGGAAAATGGATTTCCAACAATGACTAGGCACTGGGGTACCACCTATCACAGTACGTGGTCTAGATCACAGTACCGAGGACTACTCCCTTCGTCCCCTGCAACACAAGACCGGAATCACCTATGGGCAATTCCGAATAAGATCACCCCGCGGTTGGGATCAGCAACCGCACCACTAAGCCGAAATAAAAAGGAACCTCTAGACAGGGATGACCTTACTCTCCAGTGGGGGCTACCCACGAAGCCTTGCTGCATATCCCCTGATTTTCAGTCATTCCCGGTTGGTGAGGCTTGAGGCTTAACGTTACCTTTAGAACGTTTCACTTAGAATGCCCATCGTCCGCTGACGATGTCACGAGGCATTCGTCCATACAAGTCCGTCCCGGGTTCGAACGGAACCGAAGGCACTATTCCTACTACATCCATTTTGGAAATATCCTCAGGATTAGTAGCGACTAGCCCTTGCACTTCACTGCTCCATCTTCGACTCCGAAAAACGTTTATCGCACGAAAACGTACAAACCGGATCGAAGTGGTTTTCGAGAAATAAATCTCGATCCCGGTCTCTTCGAAACGATCAACGCATTTGTCCAATATTGATAGTCGGTGATTTAACTATCAATTTATATTCATAAACATCCATAACATCCATCACACAATAAATAATTCCCAAATTATTTATTTACCTCAAATATCTTTAAAAGATATATTACCAAATTTCCAAATCTCATTTGAAAACATTTCTCAAAATTCCTCCTTTACAAGGTAAATCATTTACCATATATTTCCATTGGAAATATCCAAGTTCAAAACATTTTAGATTTAAAACAGTTAAAAACATTTTAATTTAAAATACACTTTAAATAGATAAATTTACTACTAATTATTTAATCAAAATATAATTCCAAAATATTTAAAGCAAAACTGTTTAAAAGATATAGCTTAATTTAAATTAAGGTTAAGTTATACTATATATTAAAATAAAGTGGTAAAAAGATTAACTCTTATTTCAATATACTTAGGTCAAAACTAGCTTTTAAAACAAATCCATTTGTAAACATAATTATTAAAATATTTATAAAATTTTACTATTGCTAATTTATAAAAAATCACTTTAAAATAATAATTTTTAAAACATTCTTTAAAATTAGTTTAGATTTTAAACTTTCTTTTTATAAAATCAATTTAAAACTCGAACTTGGATTTTTCCCTAGGAAATCTCATTTCTACTAAATCATCACAGAAATCCTTCTCACGATTTCTGTCCATTTATTAAATTAAGTTTTAGGGTTTTATAACATAAATTTATTTCCCAAAACTTCAACTAATAACATTTAAATTAATTATCATTCCAAATTTTAAAACTTCCAATTTCCATTCTAAATAGATTTCAAATTTTAATCCTTTTAAATCCATTATTTAGCAATACCTTTATTTCTCTAAATTCAATTTATCAAATAAAATTAATTTTGGATTTATAATTTATCCAGTAATATTTCTATACAAATTTATTTCAGTTTTCCATCCAAATCAGGTTTCAAAATATTTATATTCTTTTAATTTCTTATTTAACCCTTTCTCAATTTCTTTGAAACCCAATTTAATTTATTTATAATTAAAACTGCAATTTTCTTTATAACTAATATTCTGGGTTTATAGTTTAAACCACAATATCACAATGCAATTAAATTCCAACTTATCAATCACAATATATAAACAGGCATAATCATCAATATAAAAATATTACTACTTTGTGAGGAATCCCGTTGGATCCCTCCAACCTGTTTTCCCTGCATCCACAAATATTAGCACAACAGTATATATATCAATTCAATTTGATAATAACTAACATATTCAGCTAAACATCCAAACAAACAATCAATACTAGCTATCTACTTTACTAGTATCCAGATGTGAGTGAGAATAACTCACCTTGAGTTTCGGCGAGCGTTCGAAATTCAAATTAAATCGAACGACGTTCGATTTAACCTAAATTTCTACTTGCCCGGAATAGATCCGGATCTGCTCCATCACGTAGTGTTCGTCTCTGCGATTCCGGCGCTACCAAGATTGTTGATTTCTGATTACATATGAACAAGTTATGAATTTTATAAACTTCAGTTTGAATTTAAACAAAAATCTCTTTTTTTTTTTAATAATATACCAAATCACGGCCGTCCATCACAAGGCAAAGGAACGGCCCGCTCCTCTCTCCCTCATCCCGTTCTACAGCCTCACACGAACCCATCCCACTCACGTTCAAGCTCAAAACGCAACCCTTCACGGCGACGTCAAGCTCGATCGGAGGCTCCCACATTGAAGACCTCAACGCCAGCATAGGTCGATAGCAATCTTGGCAAGCTCGGTCACGGCCATGCACAGAAAAATGCGCTCGAACCCCCCAAGAACGGGACCAATTTCCACTCCCAATCGGCGACGATAACAAAACCCTACCGTTAGATTTGTAGGTCTCTCCACTCTCCACGATTCTCTAGTTGAAGACGAGGCCTGATATCGCTTGGATGTGGAGAAAAATGAGGGGGAAAATCAAAGAATTTCGGCCATTGAAGGGTGTATGCGGCGGCTACTGGGAAAGCTAGGGTTTAGAGATATTAATATATATATATATAATAGTTTAATAATATTTTAATCAATAAATTTCTCAATTTAACCACAAATGCAAACAACCTCCAATTCTCACGTTCCGACAGGCTATCCTAGGGTTTTTCCGCGTTCCGGACACAATGGAACAGGTTTCGTAAGCTAATTTGATCGTATGCACGAGATACGGAATTAAACGATCGATTTCAAATTAAACCGATTAAAAACGATTTCGATGCGTTTTGAGCTGCCGGGGTCAAACGACAACTCCGATAGCTACGAAAATTGAAATCCGATAATAACTAACTATTACGGATCCAATGAAACTGGTTTCGTCGAATTCCGAGACTGTGCCCCGGAAGGCTATCTTAACTCGTCTATTTAATTAAGCGATTTTTGAAATTATCGAAATCACTCCAAATCTCCACTTTTAAAATTTTATTAACTTAAAAATAATTCATATTGAATTTATAATCACATTAGAAATCATTCTGGCTCATTCTGGACTTAAATCGAATTAATTGCAATATTTAATAATATTAAATTCATTCCTAAATCAATAGAAAATTCCAGTTAATAACTTATTAACTTTTAAATTCATTCAAAAATCCAATAATATAAATTATGTCCCATTGAACTTAAAAACACATTTAAACATCATTTTACAACCATTCACATTTAATTTCCCAAATTATCTAAATCCAATATTCAATTATTATTATCCAACTTCCAATTTAGTTCCCGTATTTGAATTTTTGACTAATTTTATTAATTTAACCAAAGTCATCTATCTCTAAATTCAAATTATAATTCATATTCAACATTTAAAACGAATTAAATGTTCAATTTGAATAGCTTAAAAATACGGGATGTTACAAGTACGAAATCGATATTTTCCCTATAAGAAGGATCAGAACAGAGGGATTAGAATAAGGGGATCGGATTAAATAGGATATATACAACACAACTAAGTGATGATCACTCCATAACTCAACAATCATAGGGCGGATTGAAGTGAAACTTTGAAAACAAAACGAAGGGTCCCTAGGGAGTCTACCTTAGGGATCGCACATAATATGGAAGAGTTTGGAGGGATCAACCCTTTTCTCTATGAGGGATCGGCCCTCTTCCCTATGAAGGATCAGCCATATTCTAGTTCAAACCAATGATCGGTCAATAACTCAAAATCAATAATTGTAATCAATATGATATTTGAAGGGGAAGTACACTACAATATGGGGGACCCATTATAGGGATCACACCTCATAAATCTCACAAAATAGGGATCGACCCTGATGCGTATTATTAGCACCGATGGGCCCCAAAACTTTTTGGATGGGCTCGTCTTGGCTTCAGGGTTCCAGATCTAGGTTTTGAAGGAGATATTTTCACGTCTTCTCCTATGAATACAACGTACATAGCATCAAAAAGGGATCTTCTTTCCTCTTCACTTCATCCTCTATCTAGGCTACACTCCGTCACTATAATTACTAAAATTAGTATAGTTGTAACTGTTTTAGAAGTATAAACAACTAAAGGCGTACTTTGAAGTGGACGAAGCACGGAGTTAGCCGAACCACTGTAAATATGTGTATTTCTTTACTTGCTTTCTTATTGTTTTAATTTTGTTCTTCATTTATTTCTATTCATATTTCTATGATTGGATTGGATATTGTTGCTTTCACATACAACTGAGTGTTGGTAGCCCTTTTTGCCGCCGGCATGGAGAAAGTGGATCTCCTTGCCTATTTTCTCTATTGCTATGGATAAAGCCATTAAAAGATCCATTAATAAGCACAAAATATGTAACATTATTTATACATTCTTTCATACGGTCATAAAATTTAGCATGAAAACCCATTTGTTTCATCATGTATAAGTAAAATTCCTATTAATTTTATCAAAATCCGTTTGTAAATCAATTTTAATACATACGATATTTCAACTATTTAGATTAATATTCCTAATTAGCTCATGTGCTAATAGTGTACTTTCTGCTATAAGTTTTCCTAGGATAAAGGCACTTTGGTTTTTAGAGATTAAATATTTAGGAATATTTTCATTCTATTGTAGAGTATATTAGCAATAATTTTGTACAAAAAATTGCAACAGGCCGTAGGCTTGTAATCTCCTAAACAATTGAGGATTGTAATTTTTAGCACAAGAGTAGTTAGAGTATGATTTGAAATCTTCGGCAATTTTCTAGTTTTGAAAATTTTCTTAATTGCATCAAAAAGGATATTTTTTAATTTCTTTGCAGTGTGTTTTATAGAATGTAGCTCCAAACCCATCAGGTCCAGGGGTTTTGTCTATGTTTGCATAGAAAACAGTATTCTTAATTTTTTCTAAACTAATGGAAGCAAGCAATATATCTTGGCTATTTTCATGCAGTAAATATTTGGTGGATATATTTGGAAAATTAGATTTATAAGAATTAGAATTAGAATTATATAAGCCAGTAAAGCATTTTACCACTTCCTTCTCTATTTGGGAAGCTTTATTTATTATTGCCACATTTACATCAAGTAATTTTCCTGTCATTTTTGTCTTTTCTATTAGACATTTTAGCATAGAAAAATTTGGTTGATTCATCCCCATTTGTTAGCCAATCCACTTTTGCTTTCTTTCTCATATTAATAGATTGCACAGTAAAGACTTAATGTGCTTATTTTGCATTTAAAAAAAATTGTTGACTATATTAATGTCTGAGCTGTAACTATCCATTTCATTTGCAATTTCATACATTCTTCTCTAACTCTTTTTATTTCCTTCTTACTTTTGTTCCTTTTCCAAGTTTTGGATTTGCTTTGGTATTTTGAAGCATTTTATAAAAGCATGATTACGATGTGCCTTTAATTTTAATATAAAATCTCTTGTTTATTGTTTCTTTATAATTTTCTTCATAGGCCCACCCATTAGCAAATCTAAAAGGCCTTTTATTAAACTAGTTTGGTATAGTTAAATTTGAATGGAGGTATGATCACTAGAAGCTTGGGGCAAAGTATAACATTTAAAACGAGGGAAGATATTTATTAAATTCTGATTTACTAAAATCCTAATTAATTTAAGGTGAACATTTCTAAATTCCTCATATTTTCATGTAAATTTGTTTCCAAATAGTGTAGGCTCAACGAGCCTAGTTGTCAAAATGAAATATTAACTATTCCAAGTATTTCTAACAGGAATTGGGTTGCCCCCTTTTATCAAAAGCATGGATAATAGTGTTGAAATCTCCAAGTATCTCCCAAGGGTGTTTGGTATTTATTTTAATTTGTTCTAAATGTATCCATAGAAGGCTTCTTTCATCTTCACTATTTAATGCATAGACAAAATTTATTTCTATGAGAAAACAACATATATTTTTGCATTTTCAGTGAATATATTGGTAGTTTATATAAAATTGATTTATATCCAAAATATTGGGGTCATACAAGAACATAATTCTACCGTTCCACCCCATTGGATTAGTATTTCTAATTTTCCAATTTTTCAAAACTTTAGTTTATAATCTTCTATTTTATCATCATCTAACTTATATTCTAATAAGCCAATAACAGTAGGATTAATTTCTAACAGCAAATTAGATCAAACTAATTTCCTTTCAGGGGAATTTAATCGCCTAACATTCCAAGTTGTTATTGTCACATATTATATAAGAGAAATATTTAAAATCAAAATTATACACCAAAGGATACTATGTGCAGCTACAATGTAGGCATTGTGCCTGCATACCTCATCCACCACATCAATCTATTTTCCTCTTCTTTTGTAAGCATTTTCCTTTGGACTTTAAGTTGCTCATCCCACATAGCATTTTTTATAATGTCTTTTTTTGTTAAATTCACTTTCTTCTACTGCTTCTGGGCTTTTTCTAAGAATTATGACATTTATATTTTTATTCTGCTTTTTTCCTTTTATTTTCCCTTATAAAGGAAGAGGTAGATGTTAGTTGGCTAACTGCATTTTGAATTACTTGAAATGAAATTGTTTCTTTGTGTGTAAAAGTAGTGATTGTGTCCCTAAATCTTTTGAATTTATTGGGTTTGGACAAATCTCTAAATCCTTGTTTGCCTTGCTATCTATATTCATGCTTTCAGTGTTAATTTTCAAGTATATTACTTGCTCTTCTTCATTATTATCATCTTCAAACTCTGGATTATATTCCTAAAAGATAAAGGTTTGTTTAATCATCCCACTACTATTATATTCTTGCATTCTTGTTTCTTGATGGAGGTGGAGCCTTGGTGCAACTGTTAGGTTATTCGCACGGTGATCTAGGCACCCAAATTCGAGTCTGGAAACAGCCTCTTCGCAATGCGAGGGAAAGGCTTCGTACATTATCGATCTTCCCAGAGCCCGCTATCGTGCAGGAGCCTCATGCACTAGGTTCCATTCTTGTTTCTTGATGGCTAATCTCAGTATCTTTATGTTGTTTTTGAGCATGACTTTGCTCCATTATTAACCTATTTGCTTCTTTACCAATGCTTATGGCATTTACTTTGACAGTATCAGCATTTCCCATACTTTATGGAACTTTATTCTCATTACTTGTAGTTTTATCAACAAACATACTTTTAAAACATTCATTATGATTATCAAATTATGAATTTGCATCAGTTCTCTTTTTTCTTTTCATGCTTTGTTTGCTTGATAGTTTTCAATAACATGACCAAAACTTGCATATATTTTACGTCTCGGAGGAAACCATTCATGTTCTATTTTTTACACTAAATTTTCTCCATCGTACATAGGAATATGTGCTTCTTCTGGCAAACCACATCTACTTTGATTTCCACTGAGATTCTTGCATAGCGCAATCTACTTTCATTGGTACTGAGCTCATTAGTTTCAAAGGAATTCCTATTATTCTTGTAATAGCACTGAATGCTTCTTTATCACATAATTTGAAATTATGTTCAGGTAGCTTGATCCAAATTAGCATTATCATAAGTAAATCTTTGTCAAAGTTAAACTTTTTACTTCATTTTTTTCAAGATTATTAACTTTCCATTTATAAAATATGGACCACCAATGACTGCTTTCTCATAATCTATTGCATTAGAGAATATAATTATGAAAAACCCATTGTTCCTTATGAAAATATCAAATTTACCAGATGGGTTCCATGTCCTTTCAACGAAAGCCTTGAAATGATGATAAAAGGGTAGGCTACCAGTAGCACACAAGCAATTAATGAGAAGCTCCATTTGGCCTTAATTCTTCAACCAACCTCCTCCTTTATAACTAGCACCTTCTTCTTGCTGATGATGATTGGATCAATATATCCTAAATCGTATCCAGAATTCAAACCCCATTACTTGATCATCTTTGCCTAAGTCGAGACTTTTTTCATGCCATTTTTGATCTAAAATTGGGTTCCTTGATATGCTTGGGTGGTTCTTGATGCATTATTTGCTATAGCAAATTTGGGTCGAGAATCAATCTATGCATTCTTGTCAACATTCGATTATTTAGCAATATTTGGCTGATATATTGGCTTGTGTTGAATAATGAAGGGGTGAATGGATTTGAAATAGTTTCTTTTGCGATTTTGCACCATCTTAAACCCATCATCATCTATACCGGGTGGTTTCTCTTTATGGTTCTGTCGAAAAGGAGGATTACAAATTTGCGAAGGCAAGGAGGCAATTAGAGAGGCTGAAGGATGAGACCCCCTTAACTGTCCATGCCTTTCTTCAATAAAGATAGGATTATTTTGAATTTTCATGGTTTCCATTATTGTAATAAGATGCAATGGATTTGGAGAAACTATCATGTTCCTATACTAGACAATTTATAGGAATCCAGGTTTCTCTTTTGCTTACATGTTTTGTATGTGAAAGGCCATATGAACAGTGTATGTTTTAGATGCAAGTAAAATTAGGCTCCTGTCAAAAAGTAGATTGATAGATACATTTGGTGCGTAGTTCACAAAATGTTTCTTAACGAATAATGATGCTTCAAAGATTAAATGACAACTTGTCCCTTTGTTTTCTTCTTATGTACTCATCTTCTTACGCACTCGTTAAGGATAGGATTACCTTTCATTTCCGTGGCAATTTTAAAAATAGCCACATGGCCTTTTCATATCAAGTTCTAAGAGGCATCCCCAACAACTTTGGTTTCATGGAAAATCAGGAGGAACTCCCTTTTTTTCTCACACTGCAGCATCATTGATTTGAGTGTGAGGAAGTGATTCGAGTGAGAGGAAAGAAAAGAAGTGGGGTTCATCCCTTTTTTAGCGTGAGAACCTAAACGGTTTTTTGTCCCTGTTTTAGTGTTTAAATGATTTTCATTAACCCGTTTAATGTTTTACATATTTAAATTTATATATATAGTGAATGTCATACATTTTCAAAAAGTAATAATAATAGAACATCTGACCATTTAATAAAACACATAGCAAACTCTATAAAACCAAAGCAACCCTACAAACACAAAGCAAACTAATACAAACTGAAATAAGAAAATACATGAATACTAAAACACACTCTAACATTGCAGTTCCTCTACATTGTAGAGCTTTCCTCTTCATCTTGGTACATTTATCATCGAGTCCTTAAAATTCTTTGTTTTCTAGTTAAAATGTACTCTAGCACGTCCCCAGGTAGATGACAAACATCTTTTGCTAGATGTTCTTTATCTTCTTTCCCGAAAATGACTTTTATGTGCCTTCTTGAATTCTTTTCTTCCTCTAGGAGCTCTAGCACTAATTGAACACATGATTCCAAAATCTTAGCTTTTGTGCTTTAAGCCTTAAACATTCCTTTTTTAAGGAAGATGCAATTGAAATATCATGGAGGAGTGTAGGCAGCTTATCACTAGCCACTGCCAAGTCACTTGCTTCTGTATTTCTCAAGAAGGATCTCATACTTAAATTTATTCCTTTAGGATGATCTGCAACCTCCTTATATAACATTCTTGTAGAAGTCGTTATTTCACTAGCCAAGAGATGAATTCACTGTGAGTTAAAAATGCCTTTTTGAAATTAACCTTTTTGGTATCTCATTTACCGATAATGTCTTAGTTGAGAGTTTCCTAACGTGGCCCTAAAATGAAGAGTTCCAAATGTCTCATGAGCTTCGAAATCAATATTGGTGTCATGATGAATTTTATCAATCATCTTTCAAGTCTCTAAATGATTGTCTACTTCTTAGCCTATCTCCTTTTTGGGTTACCTTTGTGTTTGGTGCACAGTATTCAAGTTATACCATGTTGTCTTTGTACTTTCAAACCAACACTTTGATTGAAATTCTGGGTCTTAGTTGTATTTTTCATTTATTATTGTATAGAAGAACCTCCCTCCAGAACGTCCTAAAGGAACTTTGGATGTGTTATCCTATGCATTGGCCAATAACCTATAGTCATGTGGTCTCTATGTCTTTGCACTATCACTTCTTGCATCAGAAGATTCTTTGGTTTGAGGGTCCTTGGGTTTTCTTTTTTTGTAAGACCTTATTTCTTGCCTTTCCCCTTTTTTCTTGGAGCAGCCTCTAAAGTAGGGTCTTGGGTTATTGTAGAAGGAGGAATGATCAGTTGTAAACTAAAAATATTTTGTTTCAGAGGCATTTGATTTAGAAGGTGTCCAAATTATTGTGCAAAATTTAATTGGTTAATTAATTGACTTCGTTGTGGAGTAAGGACTTGTGATGGTAGAACCTATGAAGCTTCATTTAATTCGTTGAAGTTTGCTAGACTATCATAGTACAAGTTCAGAGAAGATAGATTCATTATAGCAGGGAAGGCGAATTCAATGTAAAATGTTTATGGGTCATCATTTGGCTTCCTTCATCATGTTAAGAGCGCTTTTTCTCTCTTCTAGCTAAGTTTTGGACCAAATTCAATGAAAACTCCTTATATAGATAGATCATCAAATTAGGGTTAGAAAGGATATTGCTATTATTTGGGTTTGCCATTACTTTTCCAGTTTTTTCATAGAGAAAAACATGTTTTAGGATGAATAACATACGTGACACGTTAACATCATATAAATAAAAAATTTGAAGCAACTAAATATATTTTAGTTATGGTCAGATAATTAGTATATGTAAATAACCGTGGATATATATGCACACAATATTTATATATAAGTATACAACTGCCATTGTAATACGCATTATATTAAATACCAATATATATGCATATAGTGCTTGCTATCAACATGCAAACATACATACATACATATATGTATATATATTTATATACATATATATACAGTTATAAATATCAATGATTATATGTTTGTATTATCATACACACACATCTCTGTTATAATATTGTTATTTCATATGAAATTGAACTAGTATGTATATTGAGTATATGGATACTCACATAATATAACCAAATTTATTTCGCAAACAATAACGAAATAAAATATAATTTGACTTTATATTAAATAAAATTTAATATAATTTGGACAGCTGTTCATAATAACACAAACTTGATCTTTAAGAAATTTATTAGCTGGAATTTTTTAAAACGTCCCTTTTACTATGTTACTCGGCCTTCTAAATACAACAATGGTATCAGAGTAAAGTTTGGTTGTGACCAACGTGATGGGGGTTCTCATTGTATGTTTTGTGGAGAATCATTGGCTCTTACCCCTACACGTCCTAAGAAGTGTAGTGTGATTTGAGAGGCTATACATGAAGCTTACTCATGAGCGTTCCTGCCATGCCACCCTAAATGAGTTTGGACTCGGGCAACAATAGTATCAGAAACATCATGTTTTCTTATAAATAAATTGACTAACACATAGGGTAGACCTTATGATTATCTCACTAAGATGGGTGGCCAAAAAAGGATTTTACCTCTAATTAAGGACGGTTCTTATGAATGGAAAACCTCCCTGCTTCTTGCTTACCTGTATCCTTGAAGTGGTCTATTTCTAGGGTATGCTCCAAGCATAAGACCCAAATTGTTTTAAGTCTTGGTTGATTCAATTAAAAATTTAAAAATTTGCATTAAATATGAATCAAAACTAAAAATTATTTTTAAGTTTGAATTTGTAAATGTTATAAATTCAAATTTAAAATAGTTTTACATTTGAATTGATATTTATATTACATATAAAAATTTAAAATTATTTTGAATTTGAATCAAATATAGATTAAAAATTTCTTTAATTTAATTTATATTAAATTATAAATGTTATAATAATTAAGTTAATTTAAAATTTAAATTTAAATGAATTTAAATTTTAGGACAAATTAATTATAAGTTGTTATAATAAAATAAAAATAAATTGAAAAATTAATTTGTATTTAAAAGAAATGAACAATAAATAATGTAATTTCAAAATGGTTTGAAATAAAATTTTAAGTCATGAAATTTATTACACATATCAAATAATATGTAATAATAAACTTATTAAGGTATAAGGGATCTGTATGTTATATCGAGTTATGGTATGTCTTAGGATGTTGTGTGCTTATCATCCCTTGTCTTCTATAACACTCAGAATAAATTACGAATTTACAGAAAATAATTGTCTCTATTATTTATATACACATTGATGTACTACGAGGGTATATGGATGGTTGTTGCTTAAGATTTTTTATTTCTTCTAAAGAAGCCTTGTGCGTCGATAAATAGCTAAGACAAACTATATGACTTTTTTGAGCACATTCAAGAGTCATATGCTTGTACTTACACTTCGCGAAATAATATGCATTAAATGACTAATGTACTTCTTAATTTGTTGAGCATACAAAACGTCACGGTGATGGTTAGGAGCAATGATTATAATGACAGTAATTATACATGACATAACCAATAACGTGTTTTTTCACCATTCGTGTATACCATGATTTCTTAAGCATAGTCAAGGTCTCAGAAAAATGAAAGGAATTCTAATAATTCTCGCATCTCCCATTATGTTCGGGAATACATTGAAAATATACTAGAAACCTTATCAGCAAAATATGTTAAACAATTCTAATATGTATAAGAACATATGCAGTTATTATCTAATATGCTTAATAAATTTATGAGAAATTATTTTTGAAAAATGACATACTAATTATTTTGAACCTAAAAAGACCGAGTAAGAAATATAATACAATACTCTCCTACCAAACTTTAGCATGTTGTTGTTGTAACTCCCATATAAGAGCTGAATAAGGCAACTAGTACTAATAAGGTTGAAATTTACTAGCCTTGGTCATCTGATTGCAAACTGTCTCAATGTTATGTGTTGAATAATGTGTGACAACACAAGGATATGGATATTTTTTCCATATTGAATCACATATAGTAGTTATATAGTGAAATGTCCTTTTCCATAAGGAATGAGAGTTCGAAAAAGCTATTTCATTCGAACACTAGTAAGGAATCGCAGTGCAAGTTCATGTGTTTAATGCGATTAAGTATATTGAATGCTTATTTTGTTAAAATATGACTTTACATTAAGACCTATAGGTAAATCTAGTTCTAGGATCACTAATGAATTAGCTTGATCTATTCATATTTATGTAGTTGACTAAGTGCAGTTTAGTCAATCGCCTTAAAATGTTAAGGACGGTCGTAAGACACTTTTTGGAAAGAAATAACGATTTGTTGATTATCTTCTTCTAAAGGTTTGATCATATAAGAGGAAGAAATGAAAGTTAAAAGATGGTAGTAATAAAGAAATGGTTAGGAAGGAAGAGAATGGTGACTGCCACCATTGCTCAAGGAATGGACAAAGGAAACATAACAATATGAATTATTTAAAGATTCATAAAGAGAAGAGGGAATGTGATTACCCTTCTCAAAATATTTTCTTATAGATGATTGTCTTTCTACCGGTTCTACTTCTTACATTGAAATAATAAATATCGAACTTTCTTCTATAATTGTTACATAAACTTAACATTACAAGAAACATAATAAATGGTATATTAAAATTTCACATTACAAATGGTGTTATCATAATAATTGAAGAAACATAAGAGTATCGTGAAATAATTGTTTGAAAATTTAAATCTGAGTATAGTTAATGTAACTATATGCCAAAATTATTGTGAAATAATATCCATTTCGTGTTTGACCGAATGTGGATATAGTTTGATTTATTGAGAATATTATGAATAGTCATTTTGAAATGAAAATATTTTCGCATACTTGAATAACAACATTTGAGTTCAAAATAATAATGTGTTAGCGGTTGAAAATACCAAAGCATATAAATAAATGGCAATTACTTTTAGGACCATAAACTAGACTATATATTAAGAAATGATTGTACAATTGAGAAACCAATGTTATGTTTCTTCGTATGATTTTGAATCGTATGATGACCGTCGATCTTTTTTCAAAAGGAATATCAAAAGTAATATGGACAAGTGCCTAGTCAATGAGATAAATAAACGAATTATTGAACTCTTAGGGCTAATACATGCATATATATATATATATATATATATATATATATATATATATTGAATCTTGATGAGTATCAAGAGCGGATCAAATTTCTTTGTCACATATACCGATGATTTTGTAGATATGGATATGTGTTTCTTATGAAACAAAGATTATACACTTATGAGAAATTCGGAAATTATAAGACGATGGTAGAAAACATAACATGCAAAAGAGTAAATGCTTCGATCAGATTGAATATGTGAGTACCTGGATATGTCTCTATGTGTGCCTAAATGAGATTGTTATTCTCTCTTAAGGTACCCATCCTTATACTTCACTATACTATTTTATTTAAGAAGAGAGTGATGGAGATTTGTTGTACATGGTTTGGTTTATAATGAATGAAGTCGAGTTACCTTTTTCCTCAGAGGATACGCAGCAAAGGTTGTAGCTTAAAAGTAAAATATAATACCATCTAATATATGCTTGTGATTGCATACTAGATATGGACTGGAAAAAAACATATACAAAATCATTTAGGATATCAGGTTTTGTACCCTATGATAAAGAATGTAAGCTTTAGTGAACTCGAAGTTATATTGGTTTTGCGCAAGTGTATAGGTTTTGCTAGGATACTATTTTATCATGCTAAGGAACTAAAGTCATTTTTTCAATAGAAGAAACCAAAGAGTGAATTTCTTTCTAAAGAAGTAGTGGTATTATGATAAACTTGGATGAGATCCGAGTTTGTAACATGAAAATTAACCAAGTACATGATACCAGTTCTATTGTATTCCAAAATCCATACCCTGTTTGTTAACCCGCCTTTGGACAAGGCCACACATAGGCGGATTCAACTCAATCAACTGCATAAAAGTCAACCTTGAATTTCAAAAGTAACAAGCATGATAACGAAGCCAAAATATAGCATATTCGATAAACAAACGCTATAAGATGCTTAGAGTATGATTTCGACAAAGTTTGAGTTGTCTCATGTTGTTTGGAGTTAGCTTCGATTTATTTTGCATTCGCTTCAGGTCGAAGGACAGCTAGCTTCGAGTTTTTTGATAGAATAGCATGATGGCACATTACTTCGAGTCGGTACACCGTTTGCTTCGAGTCATGGGATGGTTTGCTTCAAGTCAGGGAGATAGCCAGTTTGGGTTATGGTCGTAAGCCCAATGTTCACGTCCACCAAGTTCGAATCCTTCAGCTCACTTCGTATCTAGCCTGCAGGCCTCATCAAAAATCTGTGTTCGGGTCGATTTATTCGTATCCATCTAGAAAAACCATGTTCGTAGCCGTCAAGCATTGACCACTCGTATCGATCAACCAATGCGCTTCACTTCGTATCCATCATGAAGTCACAGTTCGTGTCCATCAAGGCCAAGCAAAGCCGCTACTCAATATCGATCGATGCGAACATAGCAATTATGGTCGATGCGAACATAGCAGAGTGATCGATACGAATAGAGCAAGTTCTGATCGTTGCGAACAACATACTACTGATCGATTCGAACAAGGCACGTGCATAGGGGATACTCGGTCGATTCGGCATGAACTACGGATCGATCCTAAAATAAAGTGCCACTTCAACTTGCAAACACGTGCTCGATATCGATTCGAACTGATCGATATGAAGGTATCAATTCGAGCTAGAAAGCTTATGAAAAACACGAACTTACATCGATCATATCTCATAATATACAAGTCCAAACGCCATCAATTTTTCAGAGGAGCTTACGCACAACCTAAAGAATGTTCATGATCGATCTCGACTCGATTGGGCAGGATCTTGATTGATACGAAATTCATTCGTATCGATCACGGATCGAGTCGAAATCACCTGGGATTGATCGTGTGAGTCCACTCACATGCCAAAAGAGGTCTCCGGAGATCTGAGCGAGATAGTTGCAGCCTACTCCTATAAATAGCATCCTAGAGCCAACAGAAGAGGGACTTTTGGATTCTTCTACGTCCAGACTCGGCCGGAACCAACATTGCACTCGAAATTTGTTGTTATAATCAGTTGTAACTCACTGTAATCAGCAAGCATATATCAATAAAATCATCAAATTAGAAGTGGATTTAGGCCGGATTGCAGAACCATTATAAACTTTGTGTTTTTTTACTGCTTTCCTCTTTCTTCTCTGAGTGTTCTTCATTTTTAATTCTCTATACACTTATTATCTATGATTTGTGATTGTAAACTGGTGCTTTCATTGGCAATTGGGTGTTTGTGACCAATTTTGGCACAAACATTTTAGTGCTTTCACTGAGAATTGAACTCTGGGATTCTAAGCTTGAATTTCAGATTTAAAAGCTTGAAGACTTAGATCTGGAAAGCAATGGCAAGGCAATCGGCTAGAAGACAGCGAGGACTGAGAGGAGTCAACATGAAGGAAGTCAGGAGGCTTCCTCAAGAGCAAATCAGGCCTCAGCCTTCATAACCAGAGATGAGATGGAGATGATGGGAGCTATGCATGAAGAGCTTCTGAAAAGACAAGAGGAGATGATATAGAATTTGCTTCGTCGAACTGGACAAGCTGGAGTGCAGAATCAAGCCAACGCAGCTGTAGGAGATGCTAGAGATTTGAGGCAGGAGCATGGAGCATTCAGAACCAAGAACAGAGCGAGACCATCAGGAGCGGCCCAGCGCTAGGGAGCACTCGCCAGGAGCGTGTTGATCCAACCCTAGGCAGGATACCAAATGGAGCTGTTCAACATGGTATTGGTAGAGGAATGGACACTCGTCTAGAAGAACAGATTCTGAGACTCCCTCGCGAACTAGAGGGCATAACGGAGGCAACGGACAAGGAATACGGCTTGGCGACGGTGGAAGATTGGCGGAGATGGTTAGACGGGCCATGAGAGGTGGACTGGTGAATAGAGATTTGGAAGATGTGAACAGGAGCCCCTTCACTCCCGCAATTAGACCGGCTAGGAACCCACCAGAATTTAAGCTACCAACACTAGAGATGTACGATGGGAAGACGGCAAGATACATGAGGCATATGGAGGTATTGGAGGCATCAGAGTAGGTCATGGCCCGGTGCTTCCCATTGTATTTGACAGACATTGCAGCGCTATGGTTCAGACACCTGGAGAGCGCTCCATTGGAACATGGACTGATTTGATTGAGAAGTTTATAAGACAATTCAGAGTTCACATTTCGAGACCCAAGAATGTGATAATTTTGGCAACATTAAAGCAAAGAACCAGGGAATCTTTGAGGAGCTTTCTGACATGATTCAATGGAGCGGCAGCAACGGTGGATCGACCAGATACATCCATGGCTTTAATGGCAGCTGTATCTGGCATAGCTGATGGCACATAATTCAAGAATTCATTAACAAGGGATCCCCCTATGGATCTAGGAGAGTTTTATCATGAGACTGAAGTATATTTACGATTAGAGGATGCAAATGTTGAAAGAGAGGAAGGAGAAGGAGTCGATGTTTATGCAATCAAGGGCGGAAATCCTCCTGAAAAAGATTCAGGAACTGATAAAAAAAGAAACGGAAAGCCGAGGATAATGACAATGGACCAAAGTGACCACGAAAGGAGAGATTCACCTCCTATTTGGAATTGAATGAAACTTTGGAATGGATTTACTAGGATATAAGGGGGCAGATTCCTTATCGAAAGCCGATGAGGAGGGACCTGACCAACAATGAGAAAAGATTAGACGAGTATTGCTTATTCCACGAGCTGAATAGTCATAGTACAAATGATTGCAGACACTTGAAGGATGAGATAGAAGGGATTATCTAGAATGGTCTATTATTGCAATATGTGAGAAGGCGAGCTACGACGGTGGAATGAGAGCATCCACTGCCAGCATCAAATGAAGGTGGCTCCGGATCGAGGCGTCAGCTTGTCACTAGTTGATTAGAATAACGATGAATAAGTGAAAAACTCCACACAATGCAATTAAGTCATTTACACATGTATAGGATTACGAGCGATCCTTAAGCATGCTCTGATACGACTATCAATCGCATCAGTGTGGGTGTTTGCACTTTGACGCTCTGTTTTGCTTTTTCTTCTTCTATTTCTTATGTTTGGACTTGATTTTGTTGGACAATTTCTTTTGAAAGACTCATCTGAATATAAAGTTGGTTTTAATAATTCTATAACGGCCAAGTCACTTACACATGTACGGGATCGCGAATGGTCCTTAGGCATGCTCTAAGATGGAAATAAATCGCCATAACAAACAGTTCAGAAATTCACTCAAACATGAAATCTGACGTTAATGATACTAAGGCCCCCGGGCACACACAATTTGCCTCGAACGGCACCCGATCGCGAACGTTCACAACTCGCCTCGAACAAACCCCAATGGCAAACGACCACTACTCGCCTCGAACGGCACCCGACCGTGAATGGCCACAACTCACCTCGAATGGCACCCGACCACGAACGGTCACAACTCGCCTCGAACGGCACTCGACCACGAACGGTCACAATTCGCCTCGGACGGTACCCGACCGCGAACGGTCACAATTTGCCACGAACGGCACCCAACCTCGAATAGTCACATACCACCCCGAATGACATATGATCTCGAACGATCGTCATCTACAGTCGGGTAAGATTATCAATCTCTTTGCATGTCATTGACAGGATGTGGATATCCAGCTTATGATATTACAAAACACACCTTCCTATCATAAGCCATGTTTTGGGGGGCAAAGTGTTAACTCGCCTTTGGACAAGGCCACACGTAAATAGATTTAACCCAATCAACTGCATAAAGGTCATTGTTGAATTTCACGAGTAACAAGCATGATAACGAAGCCAAAATATAGCATATTAGATAAGTAAACACTACAAGATGCTTGGAGTATGATTTCGAAAAAGTCTGAGTTGTCTCAAGTTGTATGGAGTCAACTTCGAGTTATTTTGCATCCGCTTTGGGTCGAAGGATAGCTAGTTTTGATTTTTCTGGTAGAATAGCATGATGGTACATTACTTCGAGTCAGTACACCGTTTGCTTCGAGTCATGGGATGGTTTGCTTCGAGTCAGGGAGATAACCGGTTTGGGTTGTGGCCGTTAGTCCAATGTTCGTGTCCACCAAGTTCGAATCCATCAGCTCACTTCGTATCCATTTGCCCTATAGGCCTCATCAAAAATCCGTGTTTGAGTCGATTTATATGTATCCATCTAGAAGACCCCTGTCAGTATCTGTCAAGCGTTGACCTTTTGTATCGATCAACCAATGTGTTTCACTTTGTATCCATCATGAAGCCACCTTTCGTATCCATCAAGGCCAAGCGAAGCCGCTACTCAATATCGATCGATGGGAACATAGCAATTATGGTCGATACGAACAGAGTAGAGTGATTGATACGAATAGAGCAAGTTATGATAGATGCGAACAACATACTACCGATCGATTCGAACTAGGCAAGTGCATAAGGGATACTCGGTAGATTCGGCATGAACTTTGGATTGATCCTAAAATCAAGCGCCACGTCAACTTACAAACACGTGGTCGATATCGATTCGAACTGATCGATATGAAGGTATTGATTTGAGCGAGGCAGCTTATGAAAAACACGAACTTACATCCTATGCCTATAAATAGCATCCTAGAGCCAACAGAAGAAGGACTTCTGGATTCTTCTACGTTCAGACTCTGCCGGAACCAACAATGCACTCGAAATTTGTTGTTGTGATCAGTTGTAACTCATTGTAATCAGCAAGCATATATCAATAAAATCATCAAATTAGAAGTGGATGTAGGTCGGATTGCCGAACCACTATAAACTTTGTATTTTTTTACTTTCTTCTTTCTTCTCTGAGTGTTCTTCATTTTTAATTCTCTACGCACTTATTATCTGTGATTTGTGATTGTAAACTGGTGCTTTCATTGGCAATTGGGTGTTTGTGACCAATTTTGGCGCAAACACTATTAGAAATGTCTAATAGAATTTTGCACATTAGTAAGAAATTATGATTTTCTTATTAATGGAAAGAAAGTGGATTGTATCATTTATAATGACAATCCCCTTAGTTTTCAATGTGCTATGGAGTTTAAGCTCTAACTTACGACTTGCTGTCATGAAATCAAAAATGGATTCCATGTGCATTATAAAGTTTGGACTTTGGTATGTACTGGAATGGATGATATCCGTTGACTGTAGTTAAATATTTATGTTTGAAGATTGATGCACATGGAAGATTGTTGACTCATAGATCAAGTCTTGTTGGTAAAAATGCTTTCATTAGATTTAAAATGTTAACTTTGATGAAACCTTTTCGCCTATCACCATGATTAAGTCCATTTGGGTTCCATCAATTATCACACACTATGTATAATAAACAGGACATATGGATTTTAAAATGGTTTATCCAAATTATTATTTTGAAGAAACCACATAAATGTCACTGCCAAAGGTTATCGAGTCAGTAGGAGCGCTAATTAACCTTGTAGACTTCGTGTAATATTTTTGTGACCTTATTCAAGCATTTATAAGTTGAAATAAGTGTGTCTGACAAGATAATTAAGTAATTTGATCAGAATCAAAATACAAAGGAAGCATGCGAATATGAAAAAGAAGAAACAAGGTATTTTGACATTCATAGTAAAAATGTTTGCAAACAACTTAATACCAAATGATAATGATGTACCTATGTTACCATGGGTTAAAGTAAAACTGTATACAAAACTTATCGATGTAGGATTTAGACGGGGTAGCTTATATACAAGGTATAATGATCCATAAAGATTGATAGTGTAGTGTAACATCATCCCATCCGAAACTAGAAAATGAATGTTGATGATGCTCTAGTCAACAACAGATTTCTTTTCAAGAGTCAAAATGAGATCAGATTTCTTTTTCAATAGCATTAAGTAAACATAGCAACTAAATAATTTTCGTTGCATAATTACCTTTACATTTTACATTTTGCAAATCATTCCTATGTAAGGGTAAATAATACATAGATATTTGTGTCCTATCGATATATGAAGATGCCATCATGAACATTTAACCGGTTATATAATCTGCTTTACAACAGCGAAATTCAAAATAAAACTTTATTATCTACCAAGCCTCCTACTTCATCTTTGGAGCTTTTATTTACCGACTCATTCCAAAAACTTAGTCTAGTTGAATGAGTGCCCATGAATTTATGGGGAAAACAATAATAAAAACATTGATATGACATAATGCTTGGTATGAAAATTACAATATATATATATATATATATATATATATATATATATATAGCTAGACCACGCTGCCTAATGGGATAGCTTTTCCCCTTGCTAACTCAATAACAATAATTACACTTTACATGAAAACTTAGAACATCATATCATAAGCATACATTTAAGCATCATTTCAAACATAAATATCCCTTATACTTATTATCCATTTGTGAACCATGGCATATATTCATCCATTTTAGCCTATTATTAAGCTATACCCATACAATCGTCATTCACATTCACATGCATTACCTAGAGTCTTATTTTGGTGTTAATCTAAAAGTTGTCCTTAAATTTATTTAGCGATTACCTCTCTAAGTCAATCCATCACTAATTCATTTTTTTACTCGAGCAATGTCAATGGTGAAATGGCCAGTCATCGAACTTGGGAGTCACCCTGACTGGGGACATCCTAACTCTTCTAGGAGGTTGAATATAAGCACTCAGAATACATTGTCGATTTGTTCATTAAATTACATCCATTTTGATGTTATCACTCACAGTAGAGTTAATATTTCTAAACAGAATCCATGGTTCCTTGCTATATACCTATTAAATTTAGACTTCATTATGCCTTGGCACCTTGCTATTCAATATCTCCATCAATGGGTACATTTAAAGATCATAGGTTAAATCCATTTCTTTCATTTATTAATTGTGTACCCTACACATTTCATAAATCTTCTTGTTTAGATAAAATAATCTTTCATTTCTTTATATAAAACATATTTATCCTTCTTTTTAACTTGTCATTTTCTTAGCTTACCCTAAGCTTATCCATTTCCACCTTCACATAGGTTATTACATTATAACTTATCATTTCTCTTTATAATCTCATGTTATGAAATTCAATTTAAACATCTAGAATATGGCTTTCAAAATGCTTCACAAAATTCAAATGTTTTAATTACTATATATATTGCCATTTGCTATCGCATGCATAGCTATCAAGCTTCGAAGACCATGCTATCGAGGTTTTACTTTAACATACCTAAGCTATAGGCCTTCTAAGGTAAGCTATTGCATAATTAGGCCATCGAGCATCCAAGATTAACTATAGCATATCTAAACTATCTAGCCGATAAGGTTAGCTGTAACATATCTAAGCCATCGAGAGTTTGACATATGGCTATCGATTGATAACATATTAGTCATCGAAGGTTTGACATATTAGCTACCGAAGGTTTAACTCTATGGCTACCAATGATCTAACTTTATAACTATTTAAAATTTAACATTTTAGTAACTGAAAGTCTAACATCATAGTTATCACAAGTTTAAGATGGTGAATCCGTAATTAAGTGGAAAACTGATACTTTTTCTTAATTAAGTATTACTTTTTACTAATTCTTTACATATTTCATTTTCTTATTCGTTATTTTTGTATTGCAGTAGAAATATCAGATACTAGTCGCAACTTATTCCTTTAGTTACCCCGTAATTAATCCCTTTCTCAGATTATTTCATTAATGAAGGGTATTTTTTGCCTTACCATTTCATTCATGTTAATTTGAAAAATCATGGAAGAATTCAAAAAATTCATAGAAATTTGAAAACATACTTTCAATAAAAAAAACTAGATCAAAATACCAAATGTTAATATTAAGTATTAATTTCTAGCCAAAATTGCTCGTTTTCATCTTAGAAAATTCATAATAAATAATTTTCTTAATCGAAAATTATAAAAATTGAAATTCATCTCTGTTTAATGTTATAAACATCATATTAAAATTTTAATCCATTTGGAGACGATTAATTCATATTTAGTTCCCAAAGACATTATAAGTAATGTTACTTACCACCCAAACGTGTACAGGGACATTTTGTTATCATCAAAACATGATGATCATCATTTACAAAACAAGTGAAATCTGAATCCAAATAAATTGGAATATGAAATATGGCAAATATTACTCACAACGTTGAAAACTTGAACAAAAATATTTTTTTCCCTTTAAAACGGCAGACTGAATCCTTCCTTTGTTAGGTTTGCTCTCCTTCTATCCTTGATAATGGCGGCCTAACCTTTGTTGTATTTTATTTATATGAAATAAAGTGAATGAAGAGAATGACATATGTTTTTTGGGACAAATGTTAATAATTTGGGCTTGGGCTAAAATACCTCAATGCCTAATCCAAATTAATTCTAAATCCAGTTTAGCATAACATTCTCCTTTTATTATTTTAATCTTTATGCCGAATTTAATTATACTAATTACTCCTGGTCAACTCAATTAATTATTTTAAGTGTCCCAAACTTGATTCATTAAATTTGTCATGAGGGGAAACAACTAATTGGGGCAATTGACTTGTTCATGGAGTTTGGTGATAGAGACCAAAAGGTAGTGCGGATTTTGAAATTTATTATAATGGATGAATATTTGGCGTATGACGCCTTTTTAGGTCGACCGACCCTCGCGTATTTTAGGATAGCACTGGCTCTTTGGTGCTTAATGATAAGAATTAGGTCAAATCAATTAGAGATAAGAATGTTATGCCATTGAGCTATAAGAGTCAAGGCGATGGGAGAAAGGCAAGCATGTACAGAGAGCTCTATGTATTAAGAACTCAGAAGCATAGCATTGTAGCCCAAGCCTTGGCAAGGGAACCATAGCCAGTTCGATCTTATGGATCCTAGGAAGATGCCAGAGGAAGTGTGGGCAGCACCAGCTGAGTTGATGGTTTACGTTTCGATTGATACGGATAATCCCAGTCCGGCTCGTAAGATCGAATCTCAACTCAATGCAGGATTAAGAAGGAGGTAGTTAGTTTTCTACGAGCAAACATGGAGGTGTTTGCTTGGATACATTTGGATATGTATGGGATATCATTGGAGATAACATGCCATACACTAAATGTAGACCCAAAGTTTCCACATATGAAGCAAAGAGGTATAATCTGGGTCTGAAGCAGTCCGCTACATTAAAGGAGGAAGCAGATAAAATGAAAGCGAATGTTCTATTCTCGATTTTCTATGACCAGAATGGGTATCAAACCCCTTGTTGGTCAACAAATCAAACGAAAAGTGACATTCATATATTGACTATTCTGACTTGAATATAGCGTGCCCGAAGGATAGCTTTCTCTTGCCTAGGATTTACTAGTTGGAAAACGGGACTGTAGGACACAAGTTGCTCTCTTTCATGGACGCTTATTCCTATTATAACAAGACACTTATGCATGTGCTAGATCAAGAACACACCATTTCTATAACAAATTGGGATTGTAATGTTATCAGGTGAGGTCGTTCGGTTTGAAGAATGCAAGAGCTACATACCAGAGATTGGTGAACTCTATGTTCGGGAAAAAAATCGGATGGATGATGGAAATCTACGTAGATGATATGCTCATGAAGTCACAGCTACCAAGGAATCACATGAATGACCTTTCAAAGATGTTTAAGGTATTGTAGAAGCATGGAATGAAGCTGAACCTGTTGAAATGCTTTTTTGGGGTTGCATCGGGGATTTATCATGAATTCAAGGGGCATTGAGCCTAATCCAGGGCAATTAATGCTTTGAAGAACATGAGTGCCCCAACCATGAAGAAGTAGTTGCAGAGCTTGAATGGAAGGTTGTCGCACTGAGTCGGTCCATGTCAAAGGCAATGTGTAAGTGTATATGATTTTTAAGTACACTCAAAAAGAGAGAGAAGAACTTCACATGGACGATGGAATGTCAAAATGCCCTTAAGGAGTTACTAAGGCATATGGAGATGTCATAATTTCTATCCAAACTATTGGACGGAGAGGACTTGTTTATCTATTTGGAAATGTCTTACTCACACTAAAACACCCCACGTCTACACATATGCTACCCAAAAGTATTATAGAGTAATGTTGTCAGATAATACGGAAAATGAGGCTATAGCGGGGTACACATGTGAATATTCCCTTCAACTAAAGTTGGTGCGTATTAAAACATCAAACGAATAACTCATCTATATGTACGCAATATCGATACAAAGCAATAAACATGTGAGCCTCCAGGAAAGAACAATACATAATATATAGAAAATAATAGAGAACGTAGAGTCAAAATTGCAGCGATAACATATAATATATAATATGTATCCAGTAAGAGTACAATCCAGCTCAAATATCAATTATCTCAATGAAATGTGATGAATAATCAGTATACAAATCAGTGTCAAAATATACAATGAATCAATATCATACTAGTATACTACAATATTCCTAAGATATATTTCCACTAAGCCAAGTAAAAAACAAATGCTAGTCATATCATTCCTGTACATTAAATGTCTCGGACTGACTCGAGTATTATATAAATAATAAACGGGTTAGACTATATCTAAATAAAATGTCAAGACCATATAGTACTCTATATATACTGGGCAAAATAAATATAATAAGGTAATATCAACAATCCTAAATATCATATCCGTAAAACACCATAAAAACCCAGTATAAAAATATCATCACCCATATAAAACACATCAAATCATCAATCACAGAATCCATGCAAATAGATGAATCATACATATACAGAAATCATCATCAAAACCATCAATAAATGAGATATCACCAAGTATAATCAGGTTATCATAAAGCATTGCTTAAATATATCTCTTTATCTCAAGAAATAGAACATCAACATCAATGTATGTAAAATAGAATAGACTGTCTATCGATATATTGAGAATCCATTATGCTTTGGATAAATATCACAGTTATAATCTCATCTTTGCATCTAAAATCTACCTATGAATATCATGACAGGGAATGGCTATACAACAGACACGAAGTCCCAAGTAGAGCCATAGATCACAATGTGTGGATAAATAGTCCATATCCATACTATAGTGAGGTATATTAATCGTATGTGCCAATTTACTACTCCGTCAAAACCAGAAGGGAGACTGATAGCACAAGGCAAGCACCAGAGACACAAAGTCCTTACCATCTTAGTTACTTCTCAATCACCGTGACACGTATCCACCGGTTGCATGTCAATGCGAGTACTAATCAGTCATGACACACCAATTACCTCTATAGGTAACAGAATGCTGCCATAGATGACACAAGGGCAAACATGCACATAGAAGTACTATAAAGGTATAAAAGTACCACAAAGGTATATAAACATCGTATCATAGATCTTGGAAGCGACACCACGATCAGGCTGCTAGGGTGCATTATAGTCATCTGGTCTACTTTAATAAACATAATAGGGTACATCATAATAGTGGCACATAGAATCAATACATACATGTACTCATGGTTATCAATAGGCACAAAGCCATACTCACTAAATATTACCTCATTCCATCTACTCTACTCTCGTCACCTAAGTGTCACCTACTTTTAATAAATAACCAAATAAATATCACAATAACGTTCCATACCACTACATAATCCTTAAATGTTTAATCACCGCTTAATTATAGACTCCACTCAGTCTACATACTATTATATATAATGAGTTCAGAGGATAACCGAAGAAATATTATCGAATACCCCATCCCAAATAGTATTATAATTCTGTTAGTTCTAGTTTCTCGTTTTGCGGAATTATAATATAGAATCATATCAAAGGATGTCATCTATATCATATTAAAAAAATAAACAAATTATATCAATGGTGAACCATTCATTTAATTCAATTCAATATATAAAAGAAGTAAAATCAGAAAAATAAGATAAAATAGATTAATCAAAAAGACATGTAAGAATTGTTGAATCACTAGTTTTGATTCATGACAAAGCAAGTTAGAAGAAAAAGAGAATTCACGACAAAAAGAGATAATCAAAGGACTATGGCTATATCAAGACTTTTAATCTATGTTTTCATTGTCTAGTACTTATGGTTAAGTCTTAGAAATTTGTTAAAATCTATCCTCAAGTAATCCGCACTTCATATTTCTCATATTTAATCAAAATGGAGCATACTGTGTAAAAATAATACAGCCAGTCGACTGGCTATACTCACACAGTCGACTGACTGTGTACATATACGATATGCACTGTTTACTTTTAAAACCTATTGCATAGTTAGTCGACTGACCAAGAAAGACCAGTCGACTAACCTGAGACCAACTGTCATATTTTTGAAAAGACATCTTCTTCTGCGAAAGGAAGCAACCCTTCTCTGAACGGAAATTGATGCTCCTTTTCGTTAAAACCCTTCACCAATGGCAGTAACTCTTCAACTGCTATATATACATGTTCCCAATCACTTCACATTCACCGAATTTCATTCTAACTCTCTAATATTCTTCTTGTGCTTTAATATTCATATACATTTTTACTGCTTTGAATCCACAAATAAACTTTCATAGTCATTGATTCTTAGCGTTGCTTTCTCTTCATATCTTCATATACACTTCATATACTTGAGGATTTGATTATGGAGGTTCGTACTATCGGAGACAAATCAGTGTTAGCAAGAACACACAGTGTCAGATATTATTTTGTACTAGTGAAGTCCTCTTCTGCTGCTGAGGCGAAAATCCTGTTCTGTTGCTCAGGTGTCTGTTCTGATGTTCAGACTGTATATATATGTTCCTCCGGGTTAAGTGAGGGTTATTATAGTTGAAATTCCAGAAGGAGTCTGAGACTAGACGTAGAACGGGAAGTTCGAACCAGTATAAAAATTCCTGGTGTGCTTGTTTTATTTTACTTATTTACATCTACTTTGCTATTATCATCTGTTTCCACATTTAGATTAATTATATTCCATATTACATGATCCTACACACTTTCAAGAATAGAACAAACAAATAAATATTTGATAATAAATCAATTACAACATATAGTTTTATTTAATAAAATTAATACTTTGAATTGGATAATAAATAATAAATATATATTATAGAATTAATTAGACAATTCACTAAACTCAAATATAAGATATTCTATGCAATATATAACTGATTCTCAATCTTTTTATAAAAACTAAATGATAATTAAGTTTCCAAAAATACCTAGAAAACCCCTTTTCTTTCATTTGATAACCTAAAATAAATTGTAAAACTAATTAGTCTGCCCAAGCACAATTCCATAACTTTCTATAACTAAATATTATTTATAAGTACTCATAACACATCAAAATCAATTCAATATATTCAAATCATGTGTGTGTGTGTATTCTTAAAACATTCAAAATTAACGAATCGAATGATTATAGAAATTACTATATAATTTTGTATAGTTAAATTCTATTTCGAAATAATTTATAACTTCCAAAATAATCTTACTTTTATTTTTATCCGTTAAATATAATACAAATCTATCATTTTAAATTTAAATTATTTATAACTCAATCCATTAAATAATTTCAGAGCATTCAATATGAAATAGGCCAGTGTCTTCAAAATAATATTACTACTTCCATAATATAATTTATAATTAGCAATATAATTTATTTTTCTTTTAAAACAACTCCATATCAAAAAGAATACTCAACCGGAGCACACATCATTCATTTAATCAATATCATTCACTAATCATCAGTATAAACCAAACAATCATATCAATTATTCGGAAGGCAATGATTAAATTAAAAATATGCAAGGAAATTTTTTATACTAGATATAGTTGTAAGTAAATAAAGTTCACTCATCGATATGAAGCTTGAATTCCAAATCAGGGTCTCCTTTAGCACAACACCATCGTTACCAACTTGCCTCCTTCAACACTCGCACACATGTCTCTACCTACCCCGAACCTCATCATCCACATTAATGCCTACCTTCTTCGCCTAGAAGCTTGAACGCCATCTCACCGTCACCATCAGCTATTGTGGTGCCATCGCACTAGTCACCTAAGTCACGACTTCCATTTTCAATTGTTTCTAGAGCTAGCTCATATCGCCTACGCCGCTACGCTCGATCGCGTATTAGACTGTCGCTCCCTCTCCCATTAATTGCAAAGTGTGCCTCGGATATCAACATGCCTGGCGTGCTATCATATCAACACGTAAAGTTAGAGAGCTTCATTACCCTTAAATTGAAGGGGTTTAGCTACTCATTTATGCTATCATATCAACACATGTAAATTTCAACATTAAAAAGAAAAAGAAATAGAAAATAAGCAAAAGAGGAAAATGAGACTAACTACTAAACTACTTGCATAAAAAATAAAGCAACACTACTTGCATGAATGTAAGTCTAATCTACTAAAAATGAAAAGAAAAGAGCATAGAAATAAACATAAGCATAAAAGTAAATAAGAACAAGTAGAAAAGAAAAGAGAAAGAGGTTATGAAGCCATTTGTATTTCATGTAACTTTGACATTACAATTTGTTTTCCTAAGTATTCTAAGAGTAAGAAGATATCTACATGTACAAAAGTGGGTTATGTATACATGCATAAAACCCTAATTCAATTTTTAGGGTGCTTTCCAAAATGACCTTTAGGAAGTGTGGCCACCAAGTCACCATTAGCCCCTAATTAATCCATCACCAAATATGCATGAAGCTTTAACCTCCGCTTAGTTGATCGTTCGCTTCTAATTATGGATTTAGGTAAGTGGGTAGGTGGGGTCCTCCATGATCATATAGTTGAATTATTTCCATCTTTCTTCCTTTTTATTCTCTTGTGCATGCATATATCTTCATGAAACCCTCTTCCATATGCATCCAAATTCCTATAAGAATCACCAAAAATGCCCAAGTAAAATTCTCAAATTGACACATACACGAAAATGACCATTTTTCCCATGTATGAAAATGAATATATGATGATTTTAAAATAATTGAATTTTGGCTTAAACATGTTAAAATACCCAAATATGACATTTTTTAAATAAAATTGATAAAATATGGATGTAAATATATGCACATTTACGTGCATATCAAATACCCTCACACTTATCTTTTTATTCATCCTAGAATAAAGGAAAACTAAGATAAATCTGTTTTCGTAAGGAGCATGATTGCATTGAGCATATGCAACAAGCGGTTAAACCTCTGTGTGTCTCCAGTAAGATGAGTGTTGTCTCGTAAGGGTTTTCTGCGGACACTATCCACAAAATCCAAATGCAAAGTGAAAATATTTACAAAGTGCAAGATTTATTTACAATGGGATGAATGCAAGTTTTTGAAAATATTTACAAATGAAGGATTTACTTCCAAATTGACACGAATAGGTCCAATATAAGCTTTGGTCATTATCAAGAAATTTAAGTCCTTTTACTTATCAAAATTTCCTACAAAATTTAAGTTATCATAACAAACAGACAATAGTTTAACTTGTTGTTTTGGTTGATAACACAGTGTAACTATGAAACAGATCCTTAGTTAATTATCAAAGTTTATCAAAGTGGTATTTTTATTTCTTTTCAATAAAAAATTAATCAAACAAGTTAAAATAGTGCTTGGATTTTAATTTCTTACTCTCTCTTATTTTTGAAAATTTTATTGATATTAATAATATACACATATGCCTAACTTAGGTAAACTGAGGCTAGATATACCACCCATGCACTGCCTTGCGGGCTTATTTGAGAGGAATATATAGTGTGGTAAGTGAACACACGAGTGTGAACATCTATCTACTGTAGGCATTATTAACAAAATAATTTTTTATATACATACACCTAGCTCAGGTAAACTGAGGCCAGATATACCGATCAACCGCTACCTTTCGGGCTTACATGAGAAGGGTACAGAGCATGGCGAGTGTACACACAAGTGTGTACACCTATCGACCATAGGTCTTAATAAATATATGGAACAAGATTATTTTTTTCGTCTTTTTTTTTTCTTGATTTTTTTGGAAAGCGAGATTTTTACAATATCATCTTCGTACCACTTAACTTAAAAGATTTAAAATATTATCGCCTTTACTTTAAATCAACCACTCCTTTAAACAAAGATTTTTAATTAGAATACTTCGTAATTATCACCTACGAATCTTCCTATATACTAGTTAAACCATTGTTTATTTGTAATCAAACTTCATTTTATTTTTTTAAGACAAACAAATTTTCAAAAATTTCAATTTAATAACCAAAACTTATACTCATCCTATAGTGTTTCTTCAAAATAAGTCAAATTCTAAAAAAAAAAAAAAAATCTTTTTAGGATTTTTTTTCAATTTTGAGTTTAAAGAAAATGAAAATTCAAAAGTGCCATGAAAAACTAAAGAAATGATAATGAGTCTGCCCCATACTTAATTTTGACTTTGTCCCCACAGTCAATGCACAATATAATGAGTGCAACGGGAAAAAATATGTACATATTTATAAAAGAGGGTTAACATTCTTACTAAATTTATCATGGCTCATAAAGGATCTTGAGCTCCTCTTCTTGGTTACTTGGCAATTCTAAGAAAGATTTCAAACGGTGACCATTGACTTTAAAAATCGATCCATCCCCGGTGTTTTCTTCTTCTATGGCACCATGTGGAAAAACAATTCGTATCACAAATGGTCTGGTCCATCTTGATTTATGTTTCCTAGGAAATAAAAGAAGTCTTGAGTCATGTAAAATAACTTTTTGGTTCGGCGAAACGTTATTCTTAGGATTGACTTATCATGAAATTTTTTTGTTCTTTCTTTGTAAATTTTCTCATTTTCATATGCATAGTTCCTGAGTTCTTCTAGTTCGTTGAGTTGCAGTTTTCAAGTTTCGCCAGCCTTATTGAGATCAAAGTTTAAGTTCTTTATTGTCCACAATTCTTTGTGTTTGATTTCAACTAGTAAATGTTAATCTTTCCCGTAAAAAAATGAAATGGGGATATCCCAAGGTTAGTTTTAAAAGTGGTACGATAAGCCCATAGCGCGTCGGTCAATTTCTAAGATAAATCTTTTCAATTTTTGTTAACAGATTTCTTTAAGATTTTTTTTATTTGACGATTCGAAACTTCAACTTAGCCACAAGTCAAAGGATGATACAGAGTGGATAGCTTGTGGGTTATTGAGTATTTCTTCATTAAATTTTCAAAAGAATGGTTGCAAATATGGGTCCCGTTATCAATGATTATTGTGCAAGGTGTGCCGACCCTCGAAAAGATGTTTTCTATAAGAAATTTCACAACAATTCTATTTTCATTGGTTTTACAAGGAATCGCGTCGACCCATTTGGAGACATAGTCGACTGCAAGAAGTATATACAAATTTCCAAAGGAATTGAGAAAAATTCCCATAAAGTCGTTACCTTAAACATCAAAGATTTTGATAGTAAGAATGGGGTCTAGAGGCATCATATTTCGTTGAGAAACTCATCCAAGAATTTGACATCGATCACAAGTTTTACAAAATTTAAACGGATCTTTGAAAAATGAAGGCCAATAGAAACCACACTGAAGCACCTTTTCTGCAGTTTTCCGAGGACCGAAGTGTCCACCGTACGCTTGATTATGGCAAAATGAAAGAAGACTCCTAATCTCATTTTCCGGGATGCTACGTCGATTGATTTGATCGGGAAAATATTTGAACAACTAAGGATCCTCCCAAAAGAAATATTTCACTTGGGACATGAATTTTCATTTGTCCTGTTTGGAACAAGATGAGGGAGTTCCTTGTGACTAAGTAGTTCACTATATCAGCATACCATGGATCGATGGAAATTGAAAGAAGTTGTTCATTGGGGAAATTTTCATTGATTGGTAAATGCGATGGTGCATTCGAAAGACGAGATAAGTGATCGTCTACGACATTGTCGGATCTGTTTTTATCCTTTATTGTAAGATCAAATTCTTGTAATAAAAGGATCCAACGATTAAGCGCGACTTAATGTCCTTTTTAGCGAAGATATCTCAAAGCGCGGAATGGTCCCTGTACACAGTAATATGTGACCCCATAAAATATTGTTATAATTTTTTGAGAGTAAAAACTACCACTAGAAGCTCTTTTTCAGTGGTTGTATTGTTAAGTTAAGCATCGTTCAAAGTCATGCCAGCGTAGTAGATGACGTGAAGGATCTTATTGATGCGTTGTCCTAAGATAGCACCAACTGCAAAGTTTGAGGTGTCACACATTATTTCAAATGGGAGATCCCAATTGAGCACGCAAATGATTAGAGCAGAAATGAGTTAGTTCTTAAGACGTTCAAAGGAAGAGATACAATCAGAGTTGAAATCGAATGGAACGTCTTTTCCGAGGAGAGTCATCAAAGGACGAGCGATTTTGTTAAAGTCTTTCACAAAGCGTCGGTAAAAGCCAACGTGTCCTAGAAATGATCGAATGTCCTTAATAGATTTCGGAATGTGTAGGTTTGCAATTATGTCAACTTTTCCTTTATTTACCTCAGTGCCTTTATTTGAGATGATATATCCAAGGACTATGCCTTGTTTGACCATAAAGTGACATTTTTTCCAATTTAAAGTCAAATGTTTTTCTTTACATCGATGTAGAACCAACTCGAGATGATGTAAACATTCGAAAAAAGAATCATTAAAGATGGAGAAACCATCCATAAAAACTTCTAGAAAGCATTCAATCATGTCATAAAAGATGCCAACCATGCATCGTTGGAAAGTAGCAGGAGCATTACAAAGTCTGAATGGCATACATCGATAAGCAAATGTACCGAATGGACACGTGGAATTCGTTTTCTCTTGATCTTCGAAAGCGACTGGAATTGGGGTATAACCGGAATAACCGTCAAGGAAGCAGTAGAATTCGTGGTCTGCCAAACGTTTGAGCATTTTGTCAACGAACGGAAGAGGGAAGTGATCTTTTCATGTTGTAGTATTTAATTTTCGATAATCATTGCAAACACGCTAACCAGTTTGAGTCCGAGTAGGAATGAGTTCGTTAGTGTCGTTTGTTATAATGGTAAGTCTGGACTTTTTAGGCACGACATGAATTGGGCTAACCCATGGGCGATCGGAGATGGGATATATGATACCATTATCGAGGAGCTTAAGCATTTCATCACGAACCACATCTTTCATTTTTGTTAAGCCTCCGTTGCGCAACACGAGTGGGTTTGGCTTCGTCAATTAAGTGAATGCGATGTTGAACAATAGCAGGGCTAATTCCCTTAATATTGTAATGGACCACCCAATTGCTTCTCTATTTTTGGAAAGAATAGAGAGAAGAGAAGTTTCTTGGGTCAAGAGAAAGAAAGTTAGAAATTATGATGGGAAAAGTTTCGCTTTCACCTAAGTATGCGTACTTAAGGTGATCGGGAAGGGGCTTGAGGTCCGACTTTGGGAGTTGCTCGATCAAAGAATTAGGTTGAAATTCAGATTCAACTGGAAATGATTCAATGGGAATAGTGTATTCAATCTTGTTGGAGATTTCATGAAATAATTTTTCATATCGGCTTCTCATTCGTTATTAAGGTCAAGTGTCTCGTTTTAGAAGTTTTCGTAAATGGCATTAACTTCCAACGTTTGATCGCGAGGTTCATTTGATTGGCTTTCAAAATTGAAAATGTTGAGATCCAAAGTCATGTTTCCAAAAGAGATTTTCATCGAACCGTTGTGACAATTGATTGAGGCATTTGAGGTAGCTAAGAATGGTTGGCCTAAAATCAATGGAATTTGACTCGTGGGATTTGTCACCGGTTGTGTTTTGAGAATGATTAAATCAACGGGGGATATGAATTGCCCTACTCAAATGAGCATGACCTCGATTTATCTCACGGTCTTCTTAATGGAACGATCGGCGAATTGAAGCGTGACCTTTGTGAGTTTCAGATCACCTAAGCTGAATTGTTCATACATGGAGTATGGAATCAAATTGACACCCGCACCGAAGTCTATCAAGCATTTTTTAATCGTCTTGTCTTCAATTGTACACGAAATCGTAGGACAACCAGGATCTTTGTATTTAACGGGCATGGATTGGGACAAGACTTCACTCAAACTGGCGGCTAGGAAGACTTTTTTAGGCACTTGAGTGTGTCGCTTTTGGGTACACGAGTCCTTAAGAAATTTCGTGTATGTTGGGACTTGCTGAATAATGTTAAGAAGTGGGATGTTCACTTTCACTTATTTAAAAATTTCCAATTTTCCAATTGGTCCAAGTGATTCTTGGGTTGGAGACGATGTGGAAATGGGACACGATACTCAGTAGGTGGGTCTACTTGAGTAGAAGAAGAATTTTGATTGGCATTTGATTCAACGTTTGGCTCCACATTCTATTCCGATTCGTTTGTTGTTTTAGAAATATCGAGAGAGGTTTTCGATATATAGTTTTGGATTAATGACTTGATTATCAATTTGTTTACCGGAACGTAGAGTTTTGATAGCATTCAATTGGGTAACATTTCTATCTTGAACAACATGGGCTTGATTTGAATTTTCTTTTTGAATTTTGGGATTCGGAATGGGCTGGCTTGGGAATGTACCCCGTTCATGTTCACTTACAGACGTTGCAATTAACTCCTTTGCATTTCAAGTTTTGTAATCGATTGGTTTGTGTCGTGCATATATGAGGTCAATAAATTTTGTAAATTGTTGTTTGATTGAAGGCTTTGTGTAGTTGCTTTAGCCAATGTTTCGAGAATTTTCTCAAGTCAACTTAAATGTTTATCGTCATGGTGAGGGTGGCAGCATTTGGTTAAAATTTTGATTGTTGTGCTTGATTATGAGACGGACCCGCAAAGTTTAGTTGAGAATGGTTGGGCTAAAAGGGCGGATTTGAAACATTACTCGAAAATGCTTGAAAATTGGGACGAACCGTATTCGTATTGGGATTGTTTTGGTTCCAAGCAAAATTTGGATGGTTTCTCCAACCAGGATTGTACGTTGGAAAAAATGGGTCATTTTTGGCTTTATTGAAAGCATTGATTTTTTCGACGGAATTAAGGAATCGATCAGATATATGATTAGGATCATTACATTTATAACACATGGGTCGGGAAGCTTGATTCATTTGGTTCGATGAGAAAATGTTGTCGAATTTGTTAGTCATTGCATCGATTTTAGCTTCTAAGGCCAAAGATGATCATATCAAATGTGCGCTCGGTTGTGAGTAAATTGATTTTTCATTTGAACGTTCCCGTTAGGGCGACTTTTCAGTGAGGTTTTCAAGAAATTGTCAAGCATCATCATGATGTTGGGCAAAAAAGTTACCTTGACACATTGATTCGAGCATGGTTCGTGAGCTGTTTTCGAATAGATCGTATAAGATTTGACAGATCGTCCATTTTTCGAAGTTATGGTGTGGACAATTTATCAAAAGCTATTTGAATCTTCTAAAATATTTTCCGAATGGTTATCCCTTCAAATGATGAAAATTAACAATTTTGTTTCGGATTTTACTCATTTTTTCCAAGGGGTGGAACCTTTTAAAGAAAGCTTTTACGAATTCTTCCCGGTTTAATCGAGTTCGATGGTAAGCTGTACAACCATTTTCCAGCGTAATCCGTAAGAGCGAATGAGATTGATCGAAGTTTGATTCCGTCATCGAAAAGTTGTTGGAGTTTCATGGTCGAGCAAACTTGTTTGAATTTAGTCAAAAAAATGTATGGGTCATCTTGCTCGAAATTTCCAAATTTAGGAAGTATGGCAATATGGTTCGAGTGAATTTCAAAATGGTTACCCATAGGGCAGGTAACGTGATGCAAGATGAAATACAAACTCTATCGGGAAAGATTCTATCCATAAAAGTTCGAGGGGCATTCTCGTTCGCTATTTCGGGAGGATTGTCTGTTCGAGTTACGATTAGTTTTTGAGAAGAGTGTCAAATGATTTATTGTTGTGTCATGAGTCCAAGTACTCATGCACAAGTGAAAGTCAAGAAGAGAAAGAAGTTAGAAGCGAGTTTGGAGAATGAAACAAGATTTGAAAATTTGTTTTTTTTATAAAGAAGAAAACTATTTAAGTGAAATTTATTTTCAAAAGAGAAGTTTGATTTTATTTTATTTTTCTTTTGAAAATATATTTTTATATATTTTTTTGTTTTTGTTTTTTTAATCTTCAAATTTAAATATTTACCAAAATAAAAAAATTACTAGAAAATGGGAATTTGATTTTTGTTTTTGTTTTTAAATTTTCAATTTTTTTGTTGTTGAAAAGATTTTATAATAATTTTTTTTTTTGATTTTTTTTGTTTTTGATTGTATATTTTCAAAGGAAATTATATAAAAGGATTTTTTTGCTAAGAAAACAAGTTAAGTAAAATTTACAATTTTTTGGATTTTTTTTTTAACTTTTTTATATATGCTTGAACTAATGCAATGCAAAGGACTTAATTACAAATTTTCCGTCTCTAGTAGCTCCTAATCCAAAATTGTATAACCACACTTTGTCTCAGATTAACAAAAATATTTCTTAGCCAGATAACGGGCAGAGGTTATCGATGCACCACGAATCACCAGTAATGTAGCCGGACGTTTAAGTACGTTCAGAGGAACAACCACTATAATATTTATGAACCACCGTAATATTTATAAATGGTTATTACTCTGCCGTAGCCTAGATACCAAAAAATAAACTTGTTCAAAGAAGGCAATTGTCTAAGCTCCAAGTGAGCTCGTGATATCCTTAAGTCGAATGTCTAACATTTATTATTTGTCAAATTCCACGATGAAATGCGATTTGTGGGCTAAGGAAAGTGTGATGAAATCACGCACCTTATGCAAATTGGGGTATTGCCTTTAAAAAATAAAAATGAGATGAGATGAATGCAAAGAAAAAAATTAAACATGAATTTACAACGCAACTAAAATGATTTTTTTTTTTTTTGGGATTTTGAAATATTTTTTTAAAATGCAAACGCAACAACCAACTGTGTAATTAAAGTAAAACTGAAGAAGAGAAAACGATATTAGAATGTGCAGAATTATTGACAATTTTTTTTTTTAGTGGCAATTGTTTTAGCAAGCAAAGGAAAGCAAAGCAATTCCTTTTGATTTTCTGCTTCGGGAACCTGAAACGAAAAACAAAATATATATATGCAACTGTTTTTTTCCATGTGACAAGTAAACTAAACAAACAAACAAAAGAAAAACAAAACTTAACAAACTGAAAAAACAAATTGGAAAAACAATTTTTTTGTAACAAGTAAAACTAAACAATTTAAAAACAAGAAGGAAACAAACTAAAGGAATAAGCCTGGCCCAACAAATGTATTCCCCAAAAAAAAATTCTGTACCAACTCTTAAAAACACGGAGGAGAAAGTCAACGTCCCTTAAAACTAAAATCGCTTCGTTTATCTCTAAAAAAAATTCAAATCGAAACTAAATCCAATCCTAAAAAAATCAACATTCAATTGTGCAAGTCCATTTGCGCCAGTTTGAAGTAGTGATTCGAAGGCCGTTTCGGGATCGAAGAATTGGGAATTTGATGGTTATGGGGTTGTGATTTGGTATTGCGATTTGGTGATGGGGTAAATTGTAGTGCAGTTTGAATATGGTCAGTGTGTTGTCTGGATTAATTGGTGATGCCAGAAGCAAGGCAGTAGGATTGTCCGGGTTGAGTAATTCGATTTGTTGCTCAGGTTGGATTTGTATCAAGTGACGAGGAAGTCGCATTGAGGTTTGGGTGAATGCGGTAGTTTGTTTTGGTTGTAGAATTTGGGTTCGGCAGCATGTAAGGAGATGAGTGGTTGAGTAGATGGTACAGTGGATATGGGATGAAGGTGACAGTGATATGGGGGTATTTGCAGCAAGGTCGGTTTGTAGTTTGATGGTTGGAACTGCTGTTTGCAGTTGCACTGATATCAGAGGAGAAGTGTTTTTGTGGTTGCACCGTAGAGGAGGAAGTGGGTTGTTTGTAGAGGAGGAAGTGGGTTGTTTGTAGAGGAGGAAGTGGGTTGTTTGAAGTGCAGTAACAGTGACAGTCAGGTGGTATTGGTATTGGTGTGATTGTGCAGCTGTGGTTTTTTGGGTCAGGCAGCAAGTGGTTCGAATGTGATATGGCGGAGTTGAAAGAGGGGTGAACAGGTGGAATTGGAAGCAATTTGGTAAGTGAGTACAAGGAGTGGGAGGAGACAGAAGTGGCTAGAGAAGTTTTATCAACATGCACTGTGCAGTTTCTTTTGTAAATGTATATATTGAAAAAATGTAAATGTAAAACTTAAAATGCAAATGTGAATAATTTTTTTTTTTAGAAATTGTGTGTTTTTTTTTTTAATCAAAATGCAAACAAACAAAACAACTAGAACAACATACACATAAACAACTGCAAACAAAAATAAAACAACAAACATACATACAATTTTTTTTTTATGCAATACACACAAAAATCAAACAACTAATTCGAAAAATAAAAATTAAAAATCAAAGGAATTCCTCGGCAAAGGCGCCAAAAACTTGTTTAACAACGAATTTTCTATTGGTTTAGAAATCATCGAAAAATTTATGATAAAATTACCGCAAGCGCACGGCACACAATTTAAGTATGTCGCGAGTATGGGTCGATCCACGGTGAATTTTTAAGATTTTAAATTTTTTCTGATCAATCAAATTAGACCAAAGTGGAGAGAAGATTGTTAACTACAATTTGTAAACAAAAGGAAGCTAAAATTAGAATGAAAATGATATTAAAAACTATGAGATTGGAGAACAATTTAGAGGCACATCCACTTTATATTTTTGTAAATCAACAAACAAACAATCTATGATATCTATTTTTGATTTTAAGTGAAATAATTGTTGTATTTATCATAAATATGGTTTATTTATGTTATTAATTAACATAACTTAAACTATCAAACTATAATACAACAAATAACTCACTTATCAATTCTCATGAAAATGAATTCAAAGCAAAAGCTATTTTAATTATGATCTATTTACTATTGTAATTAGTAATATAGATCATCATCAACCTTTAAAGCAGGTGTTATACCGACTCGAGACTACGGGAAGGTTGCTAAAATGGAATATTGAGTTAAGCTAGTATGTTATCACTTACCATACGGGAAGGGCAATAAACGGGCAGGCATTGACGGACTTCATCATAGAGTTTATCGCATGAGATAGAAAAGAGGAAGATGACATAGTCGTACTTTCTTATTGGAAAATGTTTGTAGATGGAGCTTCAAACGAAAAGTAAGTACAGAAGTGGTGCTTGTAACTCCGAAAGAACGATCAATTTGTTATGCTATGAGGTTGGAATTTTCGTTAATCAATAATGAGGCTATGTACGAAGCATTGATCGCGGGGATAAGGGTAGCAAAGGAGCTAAAGATAAGGATATTGCATATATTCTACGATTCCCAGTTGGCGGTTTGTCAAGTGAATAAGGAATATCAGGCTAAGGGTGCGAGACTTGCTCCACAAATAACGAAGGCACTGGAAATATTGGATGATATAGAATACAACATAATACATACATCCTCGGAGAGGAGAATGCAATCATTGGCCAAATAGCTAGTTCTTGAGATGTGTAACTATTAGGATTGGTTCAAATGGAGGTATTATCCACTCCAAGCATCGATCAGATGGATGTCGATTGGATTTTAGAGATCGGAGAAGAGAAGGAGTCATGAATGACTCCAATTATGGATTATTTACTCAAAGGTGTTATCTCGAGAAAAGGAATGGATGGAAGAAACTCCTTTGAAAAGAACCATGGTTCATGATGCAAGAAGGATCGTTTTACAAGAGAGAATTCTTTACCACTTTCTTAGGTGTGTAACCAGGAATAAGGCTAGAAAAATCCTCATGAGAATCCATTAGTGTAACTAATGTTCAGACATTGGCAAAAAAGGCACTTTGCTCTGGATATTTCTGGCCGATGAAAAATCGAGATGCGATCGATCACACTAAGCGATGTGATCATTGCTAAAGATTTGCAAAGGTTCTAAGAGCCCCAATGATAGAGCTTATACAAATGCTTAGCCCATGTCCATTTGCAGTTTGGGAAATTGATGCTATCTGTTGCAGCTGATGGCGGAAGGAGGAGCTAATACGTTATAATTGCAGTGGATTACTTCACGAACTAGGCCGAAGCAGAACCGCTTACTACAATTACAATGAAAAGGTTATTAACTTTGTGATGAAGAACATCATCTATAGGTTCGGAGTACCCCAAAAGATTATAACAGATAATGGAAACCGGTTTGGAAGTACTGAGCTTAAGGATTTTTGCGACCGATACAAGATTGAGAAAATCTATTTAGCGATAGCACATCCACATGTGAATGGACAAGTGGAGGTAGTGAATAAAATCATCAAGTCCACCTTGAAGAAACGGTTTAATAAAGCTAACTACAACTTGTTCAATGAGCTTCTACTGGCATTGTGGTCTTATAAGACGATTCACAAGTCCGCGAATGAACATACTCCATTCGCTTTGGCATACATATCAGAGGCCATTATCACGATAGAATTGAAAGTCCCTTCTCCTTGTTAAAGACATTACAATCCAAAGGTAAACGAGGAACTCTTGCTTGAGTCCCTTGATTTGGTTGATGAGAAGAGGGAGGAAGTGGAATTAAGAGTTGCAGCTCACCAGAAAAGAGGAGCACAAACTTTAACCATACCATTGAGGTAAGGAATCTCATTTTGAAATGAGTTCTCCAGGGTATAGATGAACTTGCTCTAAATTAGGAAGGTCTTTATAAAATCGAACAAAAGTTTGGAGACGTAATGTTTAAGCCGGCTACTGTTAACGGAGTCTCAATTCCATGGGCATGGAATAACGACTTGTTATGACATTATTTTTCTTATTTTTATTTAGTTTATTATCTATAAATAAGCATCCAAGGATTTTGGAGGCAATGTAGTAAGCCCGGACTTTCCATGTTTTCTATTTATAAATAAGAGTTGGCCTTCTTGAACTAATGGAACTGTGTTCTTGTAAGAAAAATCTAGTACTTGATGATTAGTGGTGTGATTAGGTGCTGACTCCATCTAGGATCCAAATAATGGAGTGTGATTGTAAGGGTAGATCGAGTAATTCAACCCTATCTATGATGACCCTCAAAAGTCGACACTAATACATCCACGATTTTCACGTGCCGAACATCCAAGTACCAAAAAGACAAACTGTTGGGGTGAAAGAAAGGACAGAATATAATCTCACATCATGATGAGTAATATATAATATACGCATGATCTTTATAAAAGGAAACTATAATATACATATATCAATCAGAGTAAACACCTATCAACAGCCTGGACAGTTGTGGCAGCCTATCCTCACTACTAACCCACCTTTTGGCAAGTCAACATGCAGACGGATTTAACCCAATCGACTGCACAGTGATCGAGGCTGGATTGCCATGGATTTGGTTTAGACAAGTGGATGGATGATCAAATCATGGATAATAGACATGATTATGAGGCCACGATATAGCATAGTTGATGAGCGAACACCGCTGTATACTTGGAGTATAGATTTTGGAGGAAATGGGCTAGTTGGAGTTTGCTTCGAGTCAACTTCATGTTTACTTCGGGTTTTCAAGCAGGTTACATCAAGTCAAAGAGGTATTTGCTTCGAGTCACCACGGGGCATTCTTTGAAGGGGGTGGCACTGGAATTCCTTGGATCGGCACTATCTTGCTTCGGGTCAACTCAACATTCACTTCGAGTCACTAGAGGGTTTACTTCAGGTTAAGGAAGGAGCTACTTCAGGTCAGAGTCATGGATCGATCAATATGATCCGCGTCAATTTTGTATCCATCAATCTTGTATCCACCTAGTTTGTATCCATCTATTTCGAACCCGTTCCCTTCGTATCCATGTGCTCCGTATCGATAATTCCATACTCACCCACTTTATATCAATCCCACTCCAACATATTTCGTATCGATCAGTCAATTGATGGATACAAAGTAGGGAGCCAAGCATTGATACGAAGCCATAAACCAAGCATCGATAAAAAGGAAAGAGGTAGGGATCGATAAGAAGAGCTTAGTAGTCGATGGATACGAAGGACACGGTCAAACCAAAGGAAGCTGTGACAACCCGGAAAATTTGAGCAATATCAATTTAATAATCTGTATTAAATATTAAATTGATTTGATATATCTTTGTTAATAAGATTTGAATTGATACTTTTCTTTTAATAAATATCTAATTGGTAAATTTTATCTGTTAAAAATTAATTGATTGTTTCTATTTATATATGTATATATTTGTATACATTGTAAATAGGGAGGCTTTGTTTTACAATTTAACTAATAAATTATGTTTTCAAATCCTAATATACATTTTAGTGGATTAGGAATTATGTTTTATTTAATATAAGTTTTTCAAAGTGATTAAATAAATAAATATGTGGTTTTAAATACATAAGATAAATGTTAAAATAGTTTAAAGACTTGTTCTAGCTTAAGTTAAAATTTAAATGTATTGACAAAAAGATTTGTTTTATTTTCTTTTTAAGTATAGCTTGATAATATGATTTAAAATATATATAGGATTTAAATACAATTTTGTCAAATGATACATTAGTATATATATAGTAAAATAAGTAGTTTATAATAAAAAGATAGTTTTTTTATAAATCATTTCAAATTGATAAATGTGTTCTTTGTTTTTTTATAATAATTAATAAATATGTAAGTTAGAGTATAAAATAAAAATAAGACAGATTGTAAAATATAAAGCAAGCTCATACCTAAATTCAAAACAACATGTTAAAATATCATTCATTTAATTTTCAAAGTAAAATATTGAACAAAATAATACATTCCAATATCAAACAAGTAACATATATGATAAAAAGTAGAAGACTTGAGAACTAGCAAAAAAATCAAAATAAGTGTAGACTGACATGGGAAAAAGTAGCATATACTTAAGTTTAAAGTAACAAAACAAGTATACCAGATTGTACAAAGGCAACAAATAAAATCTAGAAGCAAATCAAATGTGTGCAGGTTGAAAAGCAAAATAAATAAATAAAAAATTATGTGAAGGCTTGCTAAGGAAGACAACATTATGTATTCATGAACAAATAAAAGCAAAGTAAGGTAAGATATGTTGTAGGCTGTATGGTATGCAGGCAAGTAAGGTGAGATAATAAACAAAGTAAATTAAAGCATAAAGTACTTAAACATTTAATGCAAGCCGCATTGTTTCTTATCTCAGCCTCCAAAAGCAGGGAACAGATTTGCTTAATCAATTAAACAATGGGAAGATCTCTGATATTGTACAAGTATTATCACTGCAGTGAAACATAATAATGTACCCTGTCTACAATTCTTGGCTATATATCTCTATCTTTTCATTTTAATTCGTTCATACAAAACTAGAATCTGAAGTAAAAATATGTCAAACTAAAACACAGCTTCTACTTAAACAACAACCAGGATTTAATACCACTGAGAATCAGAGGGGAGTTCAACCTGATAATTTTCAAGGCTGTTGCTAAGCAAACTAGGCTCTGTTCTTTCACAAATTTAAGTGAGCAACTTTTTAAACCAAAACTAAATAAATAAATTTCTGCTTGCTTGTGAAGTTTTGAGATCGATGATACTAGTTTATGCATATATAAGTGATAACTCAGTGTTATGAATATCTGTAAGCATGCATGTCTGGTCTGTATATTTGGGTATTGAACACGTTTGTTTTTTTGTTCCAAGCTTAGAGGTTTTGAATCAAAATTTCAAACCAATTTATCTGTTCAATATGAATCATGGGATTACAAATAAAATAAATCTGTTTAAACATAAATCTAGTTTCAAAATTTCTTCCAAGTATTTATGTTTTGAAAATCCCCTAAAAATCAAGAAAATACAGTAGAAATTAAAACATCATGTTAAATCAAATGATGAAATGGGATGAATCAGTTATATAAATCGATTCGTCTCTGGAAGATATGAATTTTAAAAATAAAATCAAGACTTTTAATAATGTGTTGTGTATGGAATTTGGTAATGACCGGAGTAGGGACTTTGAGCTTTTTCTGGTGATCTATGGGTTCGGGAAAGCCGAGGTTTTTGCTGGTGATGGGGGAGTGATCAGGGAGTATAGTAAAAATACCGCGATGGTCGGCCGATGACCATGGTGGCGGCGGGAGGCGTTCGAGTTCTGGTGACCTAGTTTTGAGGTGCCGTGGGTTTTTCGTTCGTACGACGTCACCGTTCGTTCGAGTGTCAAGTGCAGCTGGGGTTTGGTAGGGGAGTTATTGACGTAGCGGTGACCAGAATTTTAGGGGTTCCGGTGGACGAGGTGGCGAGGTCGGCGAAGTTTTAGGTATGGTTGAGATAAGGCTAGTGTGTTTCCAGGTTTGGAATGAAGGTCTCGAATTCAAATTCGAGAATTAGGAAACGATCCGATGATCGTACTTGGGTGTTTGGGTGGTTGTTGACGTGAGGGGATCATCAGCGGCGGTCTGAGTTGATCGGCAACCATGTGCACGTGCACGGAGGTGGGATTGGAGGAACTGGGTTTGTGGTTTGGGTGCTGGGTGAATTTGTGATTGTCTCGAAATGGCTCGGGTTATTCGAGTACTTTACTCGAAGCAGTGGGGCATCTAAACTCGAAGCAACATGAAATGGCACGGGTATAAACTATTTTTCCAGGTTTAGGCCAAAACCTGCTCTGTTGCTTTGAATTTGAATTAAATTTATAAAACAAAGTTAAACCTAGTTCTAAATCAAAGTTCAATAATGAATTCAAGTTAGTTTTGAAACTGAGTTGGGAATAATAAAGTTTCATAATTTAAATTATTTTAATATCTTAAAAATGTTTAAATATTTAAGTGTATTCAAAAAGAGTTGAATTCAAAAATGAAATTTAAATTGTTAAGGAAAGATTTAAACAAAGTTAACTTCAAAAAAAATTGAAAAACAAAACTTAAATTTGAAATTCTAGATGTAGAAATAAAATAAAGTTTTATAATTTAAATTGATTTAAATAAGTTTTAAGTGTTAAAATATGCTTTTAAACATGTGAGTTTAAAGGGGTTTTGAAAAATTAGTTTTAAACTTTATTAAGGATAAATTGGAATTTATTTAGGAAGCAATTTGAAATAAATGTTTTTTTCAAACATATTGGAAGTGAAAATTTAATCAATAATAAGAATAGTTTACTTTAAGTAATGAAGATTTAGAATTTATATTCATTAACCTTTAAGTTAATTAAGTATGAATAATTAATGATTGATATTAATTAAATTAGTAATTATAAGTTTAAATGTATTAATTAAAGTTAAATAATGAATTAAGTAATTAATATGTAATTAAGAACCATAGATTAGATTTTTATTTAAATTAATAAATTTTAATGGTTAATCAAACTTATAATTAATAATGATTAATATAAGTTAATTATTTAGAAAATAATTAAATAAGTGTTAATGAAGATCATTAACTAGATTATTTTATAATTAATTAATGTGATTGATGTTTAATAATTAATTAGATTAATTAATTTAATAATAATCATTGTAATAGTTTAAATGTAATTATTTATTTGGAAAGTAATTAAGAAATTAATTACTTATTAATTGAATAAATTGATTGAATTTGAGTTAATTAATTTAATTTAATTAATTTGGATTAATCACTTGATAATTTTGGAAGTAAATTACTTAGTGAAGTAATTGATGAAATTATTGGATGATGGGTAATGGAAGTAATTAGAATATATTACTTGAAGATAATCGAGGGATTAATTAAGTTATTTTATTTAAGAGTAGTTAATAAAGGGAAGTTAATTACTGTATGAAATTAATCAGAGATGATTAATATATGTAATTAGAAGATTAAGTTTTTCTTAATTTAATTAATTAATAAAATAATTGATTAGAGATCATTAATTATTATAATTAATGATGTAATTAGGAAATTGATTAATTTGGGAATAATACATCAACAAGGTAGTTAAATTGTAATAAATCTATCTAAATGTAACTAATTAATGGATTTATTCAAAGATTAATCTCTGTAAATAAATTAAAGGAAACTACTGGAATGTAGCAAAAGTTATTTAAATCAAAGATAATTAATTGGAATACATAAGTAACTGATGATACGATTAAATTAGGTTAATTAATTTTAATTAATTTAAGAAATCATTTGATGATTTGGTATGTGTAATTACTTAGTGTAATTAATAGAGTATAATTACTTAGGAAAGTAATTAGATGATAATTACTTGATGAAATTAATACAAGATGATTTGTAAGTAAAGTAATTTCGGTAATTTCTTTTGTAATTAATCAAAGGATTAATTTATGGGAATAATTAATCATGGGATGATTAATTTGTTAATAAGTAATTAAGGGTAGTTAATTACTGGTTTGTTATTATCAAGGGTGATTAATAATTGTGTTTAATTAAAGATTAATCACTTAATGTAATTAATTTAAATAAAGCAATTTAATATAAATTAGAGATCATTAATTAATATAATTAATGATGTAATTAAGAATTGTTTAATTAAGGAATAATTAATAAGGAAGTAATTAAATGTTAGTTACTATGAATGATTTAGAATAATTCATTTGAGAAATTAACTAAAGACCAAATTACTTATTGTAATTAGAGAATGATTAATTAATTTGATTTATAATTAATTAATGGTTGTGAGAGCAGGATTTATGGAATGAGTAATTAATTTAATTTATTTTAAATTAATTAGAGATAGAAGTGGTTAATTTAATTCATTTTAAATTAATTATAAATGGTATGATTATAAATCATTGCTTATGGATGAATGATATTGATATTTCATTGATTGATTGTGAACTCAGATATGAGATGAATAATATCTATGTGATATGGATGTATGGTATTTAATTATCTGTTTTGATGATAATATTGTTTATCTGTTTATGATGATGATGTGATTATCTATTGTGATATTGTGAATTATCTATCTGTGTGTATATTGATAATATTGAATTGACTGTTAAGACTAAATAGACAACTTGGCCTTAAAAGATACGTTTTGGATTTCGATGAGACTGGGATCGGGTTTCCATATTTGGACATCCGAAAACCACATCGATCCAAATTAACGATAGGTCGTGAATCTGAAGTGAAGATGAAGATTCAGAGTACAAGGATTATTGTCGTTAACTCTAAGGGTGATTCCAAAACGAGTGTAACGAGATGATTCCTTCGGTTTCGTTCGAACCTGGAACGAACTTGTATGGATTGAATGCTTTCAGAACATCGTCAGGCGGACGATGAGCATTCTAAGAGATGTGTTCTATAAAGGTAATCGTAGCCTCAAGCCTCATCAACCGGGAATGGCTAAAACAGGGGAGGTGCAGCATGGTTAGGTGGGTCATGCCCAAGCAGGACGAGGTATACCCCTGTCTAGATGTCCCTTTTTATTCGGCTGTGTGGGCAGTTAGTCTGCAGCCAACTGCGGGGTTATCTTGTTCGGGACTGCTCAGTAAGGAATGGTTCCGGCCTTGTGTTGCAGCGGAGCGGGCGTACTCCTCGGTACGTTGATCTAGGTCACGTACTGTGACGGACGGTACCCCAGTAGCCCTGCCATTGTATGGAATCCAAAATCCAATAAGTGCCAACGGTTTTGATTGTATTACCCACTTTTGTGGCTAGTAGCTGGAATTTAATAGATGTAACAATTTCGGCTATTTTCTATTTACTTGAAAACCCTAGACCTATTATAATATCACAGGATTTCCTATCAAATGTTTTGGTTAGCATAAGGTAAAAACTTTTCCATGTTTATGTGTGGGAAGTCTTACGTGATACCTTTCTTTTCAAAGGTTTTCAAAATTAAGCAACTTTAACCTGTTACTCACACCAGACCCATGTCTGACCCGGAGTTTATTCTCTGTTTTCCTTAAACTCTCGGGTACTCAAATTTTTACGAGTAGCCAAGGGATTCAGGTTGTCTTCGACGAATTCTAGAGGAGCAATGGAGCAGGAGGCTTCAACGTTTGTATATATAGTGTTCCGCTGTGTTGGTATCTCTATGTTGTATTGTGTATTGAGTTGTATAACTAGACATGTGTCTATAACTGTCTAGTATGTGATGTATTATCTGTATAACTCCGATTGATGTTATATATTATGTAAATACTTATGTGATCAATATAATTTATTCGTTCCACCGTGAGATTCTGTTGTTGTTGTTCTTTCTTCTCTATCTTTTCTATTTTCTCACCCCTTTCTTTCTTTAAGAACGATACGTCTTCCTGGGCGTAGGAAGTCGGGTCGTTACAGAAGCGGTCAACAAGCATGAAATGTGGATCTCCTATGGACTCTCAAGCCACGCCATCGGTACGAAACGTATCGATAGCATGCTTTAGCCAACCTACAAATCCAATATTGGATTGACCATAACTCAGAATCTACAAGTCCAAATGTATGAAACTTTCACAGACGCTTCCTCATCAATAGTAGAACCACGATGATCGATCATAGCTCCATCGGGACTTTCCTTAATTAATACAAAATACATAAGGATCGATCAGAGACCGATCCTTAACAAGCTATGATCAATCTTGTGGGCCTACCCACATGTGAGAAGAAGTATTCCGAGCTTTGAGGAAGATATTTCAGGACCTACACCTATAAATAGCAACCCTACACCTACAAATAGGACTTTTTAGCTCTTCTATGCCATTACTCTGCTGAAACTCCATTGTACCTCAATTTTCATTGATTATACTATTATAAATCAGTTGAGAATCATTTGTAAACATCAAACTCTTCTAAGTGGACGTAGGCTACGACGTCGAACCGGTATAAATCTCGTCTTTTTACTGCTTTTTTTAATTTTTATTATTCTTCGTATTTATATCCTCTTTATATATTCTACCTGTGATCTGTGACTGTGAGTTAGTGCTTTTATCTGTTATTGAGTGTTTATGACCAGTTTTGGTACAAACATTTTGGTGCTTCCACTAAGAAAGCTAACGCTAAGGGATTCTGAAGCTTGGGTTTTGAATTTGAAGGCTTAAGAACTTGGATCTGGGAAGCCATGGCTAAGCAATCAACAAGTAGATAGAGAACAGAGAGGACCCATCATGAAGGAAGTCAGGAGGCTTCCTTAAGAGCTAATCAGACATCAGTTTTCATCACCAGAGTTGAGATGGAGATGATGATGGGTGCTATGCAGGAGAGATGTTGAAAAGGCAGAAGGAAATGATGCAGAACCTACTCGATAGGTTGGACAAGCATGAGTGCGAAATCAAGAGAATTGAGCAGCAAAGCAGAGGGAGTCCAGAACTAGAGTCAGAGGAACAATGAAACTAGGATTCATGATAGAGCGGGACCATCAGGAACAGTCCCTAGGCTAGGGGCACGCCCTCGAATCATGTTGGCTCAATTCCAAGCAGGATATCAGGCGGGTACTATGCAATTTGGCATTGATAGGGAAACAAATGCTCGTCCAAGAGAGCAGGTTTCGAGATTCCCTCACGAACTTCAGAGGAGGGGGTCGGATGTAGTGGACAAGGACCAAGTTAATCGACGGATTTTATATCGAATTACAAAACCATCGAAAAATTTCAAAAATAACCGCAAGCGCACGACGTACTATTGTAGTACGTGGCGAATACGGGTCGATCCGTAGGGAATTATTTGAGTTTAAAGTTCTATTCAATCAAATTAGATCAAATGGATGAGGAATTGTTAACTATAAATAAAATGAGGCTAAAACTAGAATTAAAATGATTTTAGAAACTATGAAATTAGAGAACAATTTAGAGGCAAATTCACTCTGATATTTTTGTAAATCAACAAACAAACAATTTATGATCTCTAGTTTTGATATTAAGTGAAATATTGTCGTATTTATCATAAGTCTAGTTTGTTTATGTTATTAATTAACATAACTCAAACCATCAAACTATAATACAACAAATAAACCAATTATAATTCTCTTGAAAATGAAGCCAAAGCAAAAGCTATTTTAAGTATGATCTATTTACTATTATAACTAGTAATATAGATCAACAAATTTCATTTTTACTTAAATTTCATAATCAAAATTGGATTAGCAAATGATGATGCAAATTGTGTTTATGTTGAATAAGAATAGCTCATTTGCATAAGCAATATAAGCTATCAAACCCACTTGTGTAAACTTGCATCAAAATTCACATTCACGAAGCATAAACAAAGAGATCATAAATCATAAAAATGTTGAAATTACATAAAGTTAGAGAGCTTCATCACCCCAAAATTGAAGGGGTTTAGCTACTCATTTGTGGCATCGAAGCAACACAAGTAAGTTTCAACATTAAAAAGAAAAGAAAATAGAAAATAAGCAAAGAAAGAAAAAGAGATTAGCTACTAACTACTTGCATAAATGTAAATCTAAGCTATGAACATAAGGAGAAAGAGAGCAAAAAAATAAACATTAACAATAAAACAAAGAAAGCATGTAGAAAAGAGAAAAGAAAGAGGCTTGAAAGCCATTTTTATTTCATAGAACACTGAGCTTACACTTTGATCTCTTAATTTTCTAAGTAAAATGAAAGAGTAGAAGATGATTTGTTAATGTACATAAGAGGGCTATTTATACATGCATAAAACCCTAATTCCATTTTTAGGGAGCTTCCCAAATTGCCCTTGAGGTAGTGTGAGCACCAAGTAATCATTAGCATAGGTTAATTCTCCACTTAAATGTACATAAAACTTTAATGACCTTTTAGCATGTGCTTAGCTCCTAATTGAAAATCAAGGTAAGTGGGTGGGGTCCTCCATGATCTTGAACTTGAATTATTTCCTCTTCATTCCTTTGTAGTTCCTTGTGCATGCATATATCTTCATGAATCCCTCTTTCATATGTATCAAAATATCCTATAAAAATCATAAAAATTGTCCAAGTAAAAATTCTTACATTGACGCATGCACAAAATGACCGTTTTTCCCCTGAATGAAGATGAAAATATAATGGTTTGAAAATAATTGAATTTTGGTTTTAAACATGTTAAAATGCCCAAATATGATGTTTATTTAAATAAAAAGAGATAAAATATGGATGTAAATATATGCACATTTACGTGCACATCAAGTACCCCCACACTTATCTTTTTATTCGTCCTCGAATAAAGGAAAACTAAGATAAATTCGTTTTCATAGGGAGCATGATTGCATTGAACGTATGCAACAACCCGTTAAACCTTTGGATGGCCCCAATATGATGAGTGTTGTCTCATGAGGGTTTTCAGTGGATATTACCCACAAAATCCAACGCAAAGTGAAAATATTTACAAAATGCAAGATTTATTTACAAAGATATGAATGCGAGTTTTTGAAAATATTTACAAATGAAAGGTTTACTTTTAAATAGACACAAATAAGTTAAATACAAGTTCTGGTTATTGTCTTGAAATTTTAAGTCATTTACTCGTCAAAATTTCCAATAAAATCAAGTTGTCATAACATATAGGCCATAGTTTGGCTAGTTGTTTCGGTTGATAACACAATGTAATTATGAAATGGATCCTTAGTTGATTATCAAAGTTTATTAAAGTGGTATTTTCATTTCTTTTCAATAACAAATTTAATCAAACAAGTTAAAATAGTGTTACGATTTTAATTGCTTGCTCTCTCATTATTTGCAAGAAAAATTACACACCTAGCTCAGGTAAACTGAGGCCAGATATACCACCCATGCACTGCCTTTTGGGCTTATGTGAGGGGAGTATAGAGCATGACGAATGCACACACTTTCATGCATACACCTATCGACCGTAGGTGGTTTTTATTAAGTCTTTTTTTTACATGTGTTCCATACATGCATAACCGTGAGGACTTTTAAATGAGTATGAAAGCACATAATCAAAGATTCCAAGTAAGTCACCCATGCATAACCGTGAGGACTTTAAAATGAGAGTGAATACTTTGGATGTTATTATTATTTTTTATATTTTATGTTTTTTTAAGAGAAAGAGTTTTGCAAAATCATCTTAGCACCATTTAACTTTGAAGATAAAAATGTTATATCGTTTACTTTAAATTTACCACTTTTTTTTAAACAAAGATTTTCAATTAGAACATACTTCATAATTAACACATATGAACCTTCCTATATACTAGTTAAACCATTATTATTTGTAATCAAACTTCATTTTTATTTTTTTTAGGACAAATAAATTTTCAAAAATTTCAATTTTATTAACCAAAACTTATACTTATATCTCATAGTGTTTCTTCAAAAATAAATCAAAATGCTAAAAAATGTTTTTGAGATCTAGAAATTTTATGATTTTTTTGAAGTAAGAAAATAAAAATTCAAAAATGCCATGAAACTAAAAAATAAAATAAAAATGAGACTCTCCCCCACACTTAATTTTGACTGTGTTCCCACAGTCGATGCATGATATAATGAGTGTAACGGGAAAAAATATGTACATATTTACAAAAGAGGGTTAACGTTCTTACTAGACATAGCTTGGCTCATGAAGGATCATGAGCTCCTCCTCTTAGTTATTTGGCAATTCCAAGAAAGGTTTCAAACGATGACCGTTGACTTTGAAAATTGATCCATCCCTGGGGTTTTCTATTTCTACGCCACCATGTGAAAAGACAGTTCGTACCACAAATGGTCCGGTCCATCTTGATTTCAGTTTCCCCGGAAATAAATGAAGTCTCGAGTCATATAAAAGAACTTTCTGATTAAGAGAAAACGTTTTTCTTAGGATTGACTTATCATGAAAAACTTTGGTTCTTTCTTTGCAAATTTTCTCATTTTCATACACATCGTTCCTAAGTTCTTCTAGTTCGTTGAGTTTTAGTTTTCAGATTTCGCCAGCTTTTTCAAGATCAAAGTTTAAGGTCTTTATTGCCCATAATGCTTTGTGTTCAATTTCAACGAGTAAATGGCAAGCTTTACCGTAAACTAAACGAAATGGCGACATCCCAAGGTTAGTTTTAAAAGCAGTACGGTAAGCCCAAAGCACATCGGTCAATTTCTAAGACAATCTTTTCGATTTTTGTTGACAGCTTTCTCCCAGATTTGTTTTATTTGACGATTCGAAACTTCAACTTGCCCACAAGTCTAAGGATGATATGGAGTGGATAACTTGTGGGTTATTGAGTATTTCTTCATTAAAGTTTCAAAGGAACGATTACAAAAATGGGTTCCGTTATCACTGATTATTATGCGAGGTGTGCCGAACCTCGAAAAAATGTTTTCTTTGAGAAATTTCACAACAATTCTATGGTCATTGGTCTTGCATGGGACGGCTTCAACCCATTTTGAAACGTAATCGACAGCGAGAAGGATATACAAGTTTCCAAAAGAATTGGGAAAAAGTCCCATAAAATCGATACCCCATACATCAAAGATTTCGATCGTAAGAATGGGGTTTAGAGGCATCATATCTCGTCGAGAAATTCGTCCCAGCATTTGACATCGATCGCAAGTTTTACAAAATTCGAACGAGTCTTTAAAAAGAGAAGGCCGATAGAAACCACACTGAAGCACTTTTTCCGCAGTTTTTCGAGGACCGAAATGTCCACCACACGCTTGATCGTGGCAAAACGAAAGAACACTCCTTATCTCATTATCCGGAATGCAACGTCGGATGATTTGGTCGGGGCAACATTTGAACAAGTATGGATCGTCCCAATAGAAATATTTCACTTGGGACATGAATTTGTATTTGTCCCGTTTGGACCACGATGAGGGAGTTTCTTTAGTGACTAAGTAGTTCACTATATCAGTGTACCATGGGTCGATAGAAATTGAAAGAAGTTGTTCATCGGGGAAGTTTTCATTGATCGGCAAAGAAGATGGTACGTTCGGAAGACGAGACAAGTGATCAGCCATGACATTATCATATCCTTTTTTGTCTTTGATTGTAAGGTCAAATTCTTGAAGTAAAAGGATCCAACGAATCAAACGGGATTTAGCATCCTTTTTAGCGAGGAGATATCGAAGCACAGAATGGTCAGTGTAGATCATGATGTGTGAACCTATCAAGTAAGGTCGAAACTTTTCAAGAGAAAAAACTACAGCTAGAAGCTCTTTTTTGGTTGTTGTGTAGTTGAGTTGAGCATCGTTCAAAGTCATACTCGCGTAGTAAATGGCGTGAAGGATCTTGTTGATGCGTTGTCCTAAGACAGCACCAACAGCAAAGTTCGAAGCATCACACATTATTCCGAAAGGAAGATCCCAATTAGGTACACAAATGATTGGAGCAGAAATGAGTTCGTTCTTAAGACGTTCAAAAGAAGAGATGCAATTAGAGTTAAAATAGAAAGGAATGTCTTTTCCAAGAAGAGTCGTCAAAGGACGAGCGATTTTGCTAAAGTGTTTCACAAAGCGTCGGTAAAATCCAACGTGTCCTAAAAATGATCGAATGTCCTTAACAGATTTGGAAATGGGTAGATTTACAATTACGTTGATTTTCGCTTTATCTACCTCAATGCCCTTATTTGAGATGATTTGTCCAAGGACTATGCCTTGTTTGACCATAAAGTGGCATTTTTCCCAATTCAAAGTCAAATGTTTTTCTTTGCATCGTCTTAGAACCAACTCGAGATGATGTAAACATTGGGAAAAAGAATCGCCAAAGATTGAGAAATCATCCATAAAATCTTCTAGAAAGCATTCTATCATGTCTGAAAAGATTCCAACCATGCATCGTTGGAAAGTCGCAGGAGTGTTGCAAAGTCCGAATGGCATACGTCGATACGCGAAGGTACCGAATGGACACGTAAAAGTCGTTTTCTCTTGATCTTCGGGAGCGATTGGAATTTGGTTATAGCCGGAATAACCATCAAGGAAGCAGTAAAATTCATGGTCGGCTAAACGTTCGAGCATTTGATCGATGAAAGGAAGGGAAAGTGATCCTTACGTGTTGCGGCATTTAGTTTTCGATAATCAATGCAAACACACCAACCCGTTTGAGTACGAGTTGGAATAAGCTCATTTGAATCATTCTTGACAATGGTTAGCCCAAACTTTTTTGGGACAACGTGAATTGGGTTAGCCCATGAACTATCAAAGATTGGGTAAATGATTCCATTATCAAGAAGTTTAAGAATTTCATCACGCATCGCATCTTTCATTTTTTGATTAAGCCTTCGCTGCGCGTCACGAGTAGGCTTGGCATCGTCGATTAAATGGATGCGTTGAACAAGAGTGGGACTAATTCCCTTTATATCGGAAATCGACCATCCAATTGCTTCTCTGTTTTTCGAAAGAATAGAGAGTAACAAGGTTTCTTGATCAAAAGAGAGTTGCGGAAATTATGACGGGTAACTTTTCGTCTTCACCTAAGTATGCGTACTTAAGGTGATCGGGAAGTGGTTTGAGGTCCAACTTGGGAGTTTTTCGATCAAAGAGTTGGATTGATTTTTGTACTCAACTTGAAGCGATTCAAAGGGAAGAGTGTATTCAATCTCGTTGGGAATTTCGGGAAACAACTTTTCGTACTCAGCTTCGCGTTCATCGTTAAGGTCAAGTGTCTCGTTTTCGAAGTTTTCGTGAATGGCACTAACTTCCAACGTTTCGTCATGAGGTTCATTCGAATGGCTTTCAAGATTGAAAATGTTAAGATCCAAAGTCATGTTTCCAAAAGAGATTTTCATTGATCCGTTACGACAATTGATTAAGGCATTTGAGGTGGCTAAGAATGGTCGGCCTAAAATCAATGGAATTCGACTCGAGGGATTTATCACGGGTTGTGTTTCGAGAACTATAAAGTCAACAGGGAAAATGAATTGCCCTACTCGAATGAGCACGTCCTCGATTTCTCCCACGGGCTTCTTAATCGAACGATTGGCGAATTGAAGTGTAACTTTTGTGGGTTTGAGCTCACCTAAACCTAATTGTTCGTACATGGAGTGTGGAATCAAGTTGACAATCATGCCTAAGTCTACCAAACATTTGTTCATTGTCTTATCTCCAATTGTACAAGAAATTGTAGGGCGGCCAGGATCTTTGTATTTAACGGGCATGGAATGGGATAAAGACTTCACTTAAACTGGCGACTAAGAAGACTTTTTTGGGCACCTGAGTGTGTCGCTTTTGGGTGCGCAAGTGCTTAAGAAATTTCGCGTATGTGGGGACTTGCTGAACGATGTCAAGAAGCGGTATGTTAACTTTAACTTGTTTAAAAATTTCCAACATCTTTTCCATTTGGTCCAAGTGTTTCTTGGGTCGAAGACGATGTGGAAATGGAACATGAAACTCGGTAGGTGGGTCTACTGGAGTAGAAGAGAAAGAGTTTTGATTGGCATTCGATTCGACGTTTGGCTCCCCATTCTGTTCAGATTCGTTTGTTGTTTTAGAAACGTCGAGAGAGATTTCCCGTAAATCATTTGGGTTAACGACTTGATTATCGATTTGTTTACCGGAATGTAAAGTTGTGATAGCATTCCATTGGGATGACTTTTTAGCGAGGTTTTCAAGAAATTGCCAAGCATCATCCCGATGTTGGGCAAGAAATTTTCCTTGGCACATTGATTCGAGCATTGTTCGCGAGCTGTTTTCGAGTCCATCGTATAAGATTTGGCAAATTGTCCATTTTTCAAAGTTATGATATGGACATTTTATCAAAAGCTCTTTAAATATTTCAAAATATTTTCCAAATGGTTCTCCCTTGAATTGATGAAAATTTATAATTTCATTTCGAATTTTACTTGTTTTTTCCAAAGGGTAGAATTTTTTCAAGAAAACTTTTATGATTTTTTTCCCAGGTTTTAATCGAGTTTGATGATAAGCTATACAACCATTTTTCAGCGTAATCCATAAGAGCGAATAGGATTAATCGAAGTTTGATTCCATCATCATAAAGTTGTTGGAGTTTAATGGTTGCGAAAACTTGTTCGAATTTCGGAAGTGTGGCAATATGGTTCGAGTGAATTTCAAAATGGTTACCCGTACGGGCGGGTAACGTGATGCAAGATGGAATAGAAAACTCTTTCGGGAAAGATTCTATCCATAAGAGTTCGTGGGCCATTTTCGTTCGTCATTTCAGGAGGATCGTCCGTTTGAGTTAAACAGTTTGTAGAAGGGTCGCGAGTCCAACGATTCGTTGTTGTGTCACGAGTCGAAGTACTCATGCACAAGTGATAGGAGAAAGAAGATTTGAAAAATTGTTTTTGTTTTTTATTTTTTTACAAGGAAGAAAACTATTTACCAAGTGAGATTTATTTTCAAAAGAAAAGTTTATTTTCTTTTTTTGGTTTTTCAAATTTTTTTTCTTTTTCAAAAGATTTTTTTGATTGAAAATTTTCAAAGGGAAGGAATTTTTTTTGGATTAAAAACTAAGTTAAGTAAAATTTACAATTTTTTTTTGGATTTTGGATTTTTTTAAATATGCATGAACTAATGCAACTAAATGAATGTAAATGACTTAATTACAGTTTTCTGTCCTTAGTAGCTCCTAACCCAAAATTGTATAATCACACTTTGTCTTAAATCAACAAAAATATTTCTCGGCCAGGTAACGGACAGGAGTTATTGGTGCACCACGAATCACCATAGCAATGCAGCCGAAGGTTTAAGTACCTTCAGTGGAACAACCAGTATAATATTTATGTATCACCGTAATTTTTATTACTGGTTATTACTCTACCGTAGCCTAGACACCAAGAAATAAAATTGTTCAAATAAAACAATTGTGAAGATGCAATTAAGCCCTAAGTGAGCTCGTGACACCCTTAGGTCCAACGTCTAACCTTTATTATTAGTCAAATTCTACGATGAAATGTGTTTGTGGGCTAATGAAAGGGTGATGAAATCCCTCACCTTATGTGAATTGGGGTATTGCCCTTAGAAAAGAAAAATAAGATGAGATGAATGCAAAGCAGAAATTAAACGTGAAATTACATTGCAACTAAAATGAAATTTGTGTTTGTTTTTGGATTTTGAAATTCTTTATATATACACAAATGCAAATGCAAGCAACCAACAATGCAATTCAAATAAAAACAAGAAAAAAGGTGCACGATACCAGAGCGTGCAGATTATTTAGCAATATTTTTTTTAGCGGCGATTTTTCTTAGCAAAGCAAAGCAGTTTATTTGGCAAGCACTTCTTTCTTTTGAATTTCTGCCTTGGAAACCTGAAATGAAGAACATGATATATTTACAATTTTTTTTCAATATAAGGATGAAACTTAAGAGCAACTTGAAACGAGACAAAACAAATTTACAACTAATTTTTTTTAAAAAAACTATATAGTATAACAAAACCAAACTCAAAAGAAATCAAAAAAAATAAATTGGGCTAACCTTTTTTTTTATAAATAACAAAAGTGAAAGATAGAAAACTTAAAACTTAAAACGTGATAAATAAATAGAAAGACAAAGGACTTAAAAGATCAACCACACAAATCTTAGCTCGGCCCAAAATGATAACACTCAGTCCAAAAATAAAAATGAATATGAATACTTCAAATTCACCTAGACAAAAAGAATGAAACGCGGAGAAACACTTAAATCACCGATTAAAATTTCCTAACACACAGACATCCAAACTTAGAACTTCCGCAAATTCCAGAGTTAAATTGATTTCAAGCAAAATATTGTGACTTGAGTCAATCGCATTGATTTTCTGGTTATTGCCTTGGTTTAGAGGCGTGGTGAGTGAGTGCAAGTCGAGGAAGAGAGGCGATGTTGGAAATTTTGATTTGCTGAGAACGAGGTGATGAAGTTGAAGTGCAGGTGGGTCTTTGGGTGTTTTTGGTTTTCGATTTGAGTCGAGGCACGGCAATTGGGTCTCGAGTTCGGTGAAGGTTGATGATGTTGTTTTGCAGAAGGTTGCATTCGAGGTGGTGAATCGAAGTGAGGCGATTGGGGGTCTGCGGTTGATTCGGTGATGGATTCAAGTCGCGTGATTACAGTTGTGTTTCAGGAGAGGATTTTGGGATTGCAGTTGACTGAAGGCGATGGAGGTTGGTTATGGAATAGGGGTGGCTATAGTTTCGGCAATTGGCGCAGTGAATGCAGAGGTGAGTTTTTTTTCTGGTTGTAAATGGTCTTGCGATTTTGGACTGAGGAGATGCAATGTTCAGGTGAAAGGTAGTGCACTGGTGAAGTGTTAGAGGAGGAAGGGGATGGATGTGTGTGTATGGTTTGTACTGAACGGTGGTAGTGGCTATAGAGAGAAGTGTTGTAGAGGAAGAAGTGGTTATGTGAATGGAGTGGCTTTGATTGATGAATGTGGTTGTTACACTTGTTGATAATGTAATGTTGTGAGAGAAGTGAAGTGACTGGTAAGGAGGAGGCGATATATAGATGATAGTAGATGACTGGTAGCCTGCAATTGGGTAATAGGCAGTGGCAACAGACGCAAGCTTTATGTTTGTAGTTGTTTGAGAGACAGTGGTATGACAGAGGAGGTTGTTATGAGATGTGAAGAGGGTGGGAAGAATGTGATTGAAGTGCGCTGTTATGTATGGTAGCAGTATTTGAGGGTGGTATGATGGCTTGTAGGTGACTGTCGAACGTGTGTGTTGTAACATAAAAATGAAGGAATGATGGATGTGTAGTTTATGTAGAGGTGATGGTCAGAATTGAAGTGTTGCCAGTCTGATGGTAGGCTGCACTATTTTGGTCAGATATGATGGTTTGTATGGGGTAGAGAAGTTGTTGACAGAGGTCAGGCAGTGTGAGGGTTTTTCTTTTTCTTGTGAAGATGGTCTGATATCTGATGCTTTGTGGTGGTTTGATGTGTTGTAGAAGGCTGTTATATGGTGGACAGGGAAGTTGTGTTGAGGCAGAGGGCAGGGTGAATGCAGAAGTGAAGACCTGGGTTAAGAAGTATGTTGGAGGCGATAGGCAGTTCAGAGATGAATGTGAATGTAGTGTGGTGAGAGGAGAATGTTTGGATGTTTTGGTTTGTGGAGTTAGGCAGCAGAGCAGTTTTGTTTGAGAGGCACAGTTTTGTGCAGTGCATAAAGGTTAACAATGAAAACAGAGAGCAGCAACTCAAAACAGTGTTTTTCTTTTAAATCGTAACTTGTAAATGCAACTATGAAATGTAAATTGTAAAATTCAAATTGTAATTAAATATTTTGTTTTCGTTTTGAAATTGTGAATGTTTTTTTTAGAAATGCAATTGGAAAATGAAACTAGAAAACAAGAAATGCACACAAACAAAAATCACACAATACAGAAAACACACAAAACAAAAACACACAAAAATAATTCAAAGAATAGAAAAATAAAATCAAAACACATTCCCCGGCAAAGTCGCCAAAAACTTGTTAATCGGCGGATTTTCTATCGAATTAGAAAACCGTCGAAAAAATTAAAATTAAAAATAACCGCAAGCGCACGACGTACTATTGTAGTACGTGGCGAACACGGGTCGATCCGCAGGGAATTGTTTGAGTTTAAAGTTCTATTCAATCAAATTAGACCAAATGGAGGAGGAATTGTTAACTAGAAATAAAATGAGGCTAAAACTAGAATTAAAATGATTTTAAAAACTATGAAATTAGAGAACAATTTAGAGGCAAATTCACTCTTATATTTTTGTAAATCAACAAACAAACAATTTATGATCTCTAGTTTCGATATTAAGTGAAATATTGTTGTATTTATCGTAAGTATGGTTTGTTTATTTTATTAATTAACATAACTCAAACCATCAAACTATAATACAACAAATAAACCATTTATAATTCTCTTGAAAATGAAGCCAAAGCAAAAGCTATTTTAAGTTTGATCTATTTACTATTGTAATTAGTAATATAGATCATCAAATTTCATTTTTACTTAAATTTCACAATCAAAATTGGATTAGCAAATGATGATGCAAATTGTGTTTATGTTGAATAAGAATAGCTCATTTGCATAAGCAATATAAGCTATCAAACCCACTTGTATAAACTTGGACCAAAATTCACATTCATGAAGCATAAACAAAGAGATTATAAATCATAAAAATGTTGAAATTACATAAAGTTAGAGAGCTTCATCACCCCTAAATTAAAGGGGTTTAGCTACTCATTTGTGGCATTGAAGCAACACAAGTAAGTTTCAACATTAAAAAGAAAAGAAAATAGAAAATAAGCAAAGAAAGCAAAAGAGGTTAGCTACTAACTACTTGCATAAATGTAAATCTAAGCTATGAACATAAGGAGAAAGAGAGCATAAAAATAAACATTAACAATAAAACAAAGAAAAGCATGTAGAAAAGAGAGAAGAAAGAGGCTTGGAAGCCATTTTTATTTCATAGAACATTGAGCTTACACTTTGATCTCTTAATTTTCTAAGTAAAATGAAAGAGTAGAAGATGATTTGTTCATGTACATAAGAGGGTTATTTATACATGCATGAAACCCTAATTTCATTTTTAGGGAGCTTCCCAAATTGCCCTTAAGGTAGTGTGGCCACCAAGTAATCATTAGAATAGGTTAATTCTCCACTTAAATGTACATGAAGCTTTAATGACCTTTTAACATGTGCTTAGCTCCTAATTGGAAATCAAGGTAAGTGGGTGGGGTTCTCCATGATCTTGAACTTGAATTATTTCCTCTTCATTCCTTTGTAGTTCCTTATGCATGCATATATCTTCATGAATCCCTCTTCCATATGTATCAAAATATCCTATAAAAATCATAAAAATTGTCTAAGTAAAAATTCTTACTTGACGCATGCACAAAATGACCGTTTTGCCCCTGAATGAAGATGAAAATATGATGGTTTGAAAATAAATGAATTTTGGTTTTAAACAATTTAAATTGCCCAAATATGATGCTTATTTAAATAAAAAGAGATAAAATATGGGTGTAAATATATTCACATTTACGTGCACATCAGACCACCACTTGATGACAATGACAGATTGGTAGAAATGGCCAAACAGACCATGAGAGGAGGACTAGTGAATAAAGATTTGGAGGACATGAACAGGATCCTCTTCGCTCTCACAATTAGGCACGCTAGGAATCCTCCTAAATTCAAGCTACCAACGCTGGAGATGTATGACGGAAGGACAGATCCCACAATCCATCTGACAAGGTATATGAGACACATGGAAGTACTGGAGGCATCGGAGGAGGTCATGGCCCGGTGTTTGCCTTTGTATTTGATGGACATAGTAGCATCGTGGTTCAGGCAATTGGAAAGCGGCTCCATTGGAATGTGGATCGAGTTGATCAAGAGGTTTATGAGACAGTTTAGAGTTCATATCTCAAGACCTAAAAATGTGATGAGTTTGACAACACTGAAACAGAAGACCAGAATATCTCTGAGGAATTTTTTAACGCGGTTTAATGCAGCGGCGGCATCCGTGGATTGCCCAGATCCGTCTATAGTTTTGATGAAAGTTGTATCTGGCGTAGCAGATGGCAAGAAATTCAGGAATTCATTGAAAACGGATCCACCTATGGATCTACGAGAGTTTTACCATGAGGTAGAAAGGTTTCTACGTCAGGAAGATGCGAAGGCTGGAATAGAGTAAGGAGAGGAAGTTGATGTTTATGTGGTCAAAGGAGGGGATTCGCTCGAAAATGATTCAAAAAAGGATAAAGGGAAGCGAAAAGCAAAGAATTGCTTTGACGAGTAACACGAATGGAACCAAGATTTACCTCTTATACAGAGTAGAGTGAGACTTTAGAACGAATATACCAAGACACTTGGGGGCAGGTTCCCTACCGAAGGCCAATTAGTAGGGAGCCAACCAATAACGAAAGGAAATCAGAAAATAATGCCTCTTCCATGAGCTAAGCGGCCATAGTACAAATGATTATAGGCACTTGAGGGATTAGATAGAAGGACATATCCAGAACGGCATGCTATTATAGTATGTGAAAAGATGAGCAACGATAGAGGAACATGAGCGACCACCATCTACATCAAGTGAGGACGACCCCAGATTAAGGTATCATCTTATCATCAGCTGACCGGAATGATGAGAAATAAGTAGGAAACTCCACATTAAAATGTTTAAGTCACTTACATATGCATGGGATCACGAACAGTCCCCAGGCATGCTCTGAGATAACTATAAACCGCAACAGTGGAGATGCTTGAACTTTGATGTTTCTATTTTGCTTTTGTTTTCTCTTTTTTGCATTTGGACTTGATTTAGTTGGACAATTTTATTGTAAGACTCATTTGAATGTAAATCTAATGTTTACAATTCCAAACCCAACCTCAAACAGTCACAATTCACCTCGAATGACATCCGACCACGAACAGTCACAATTCGCCTCAAACGGCACCGACCATGAATAGTCATAACTCGCCTCAAACAACACCTGACTTTGAACGACCACATCTCATCTAATGGCATCTAACCTCGAGCGATCACGTATCACCTCGAATGGCATACGATCTCGAAAGATCGCTATCCACAATCAGATGAGATTATTGATCTCTTCATATGTCATCAACAGGATACGAACATCAAGGTTGTGGCACTACAAAACACACCTTTCTATCGTAAGGCATGTTTTGGGGGGCAAAGTGCTAACCCACCTTTTGGCAAGGCACCATACACGAGGATTTAGCCCAATCGACTGCATAGTGATCGAGGTTGGATTGTCATGGACTTGGTTTAGAAAAATGGATGGACAATCAATTATGGATAATAGACATAATTATGAGCTAGGATATAGCATAGTCGATGAGCAAACAACGCGACATACTTCTAGTACAGATTTTGGAGGAAATGGGCTGCTTGGAGTTTACTTCGAGTCACCTTCATGTTTACTTTGGGTTTTTAGGCATGTTACTTCGAGTCAAAGAGGTGTTTGCTTTGGGCCACTGGGGGGCATTCTTTGAAGGGGTGACACTATCTTGCTTCGGGTCAACTCAGCATTCACTTCGGGTTAAGGAAGCATCTACTTCAGCTCAGAGTCATGGGTCGATCATTATGATGCACGTTAATTTTTTATCCATCAATCTTGTATCCACCTAGTTTGTATCCATCTACTTCGAACATATTCCCTTCATATCCATGTGCTTCGTATCGATCAATTCCATACTCATCCGCTTCGTATGGATCCCACTTGACCATGTTTCATATCGATCAGTCAATTGATCGATACTAATCAGGGAGCCAAGCATCGATACGAAGGAAATGAGAAGCAAGATACGAAGGAAAGAGGTAGGGATCGATACGAAGAGCTTGGCAACCGATGGATACGAAGGACACAGTCAAACCAAAGGAAGCGATCAACAAGAATGAAATGTGGATATCCCCTGACTCTCGAGGCATGCCAGCGATACGAAAGGTATAGATACACAATGATCTATATGCATGCTTCAGCCAACCTATAAATCCAATATTGCATCAGTCATAACTCAGAATTTACAAGTCCAAATGCTATGAAACGCAGAAGCTACCTTATCAACAATAGAACCACCATGATCGATCGCAGCTCCATCTGGCCTTACCTCGATCGATACGAAATACATAGGGATTGATGAAGGATCGATCCTTAACAAGCCCTGATCGATCTGGTAGACTCACCCACGTGTGAGAAGAAGTATTCCGAGCTTTGAGTAAGATATTTCGAGACCTACACTTGAAAATAGCACCCTACGCCTACAGAATAAGGAATTTTTGGCTCTTCTATGCCGTTACTCTGCTGAAACTCCATTGTAACTCAAGTGCCGTTGATTATACTATTGTAAATCAGTTGAGAATCATCAATAAACAGCAAACTCTTCAAAATAGACATAGTCTATAATGCCAAACCATTATAAATCTTATCTTTTTACTGTTTTCTTTTTAATTTTTTTTGTCTTCATATTTATATCCTCTTCATATATTCTATCTGTGATCTATGATCTGTGACTATGAGTTGGTGCTTTCATTTGCTATTAGGTGTTTGTGACCAATTTTGGCGCAAACACTCATAAATGCTGATAAATACAAAATAAGAAATGCAACATAAATAAGGATATGTGAATATGTCTTGGTGGCATCCAGCTCATCACTTGAAGGTCCAAAGCATCCGTAAATAAATCTGGAAATATGCTTCGGCTGACCAAATTATGAGAAAATAACATCCGAATCAATCTGGTAAACCAGCGTGAGAAACACCAATCATATGGATTTTTAATGTTATAAAACCTTTTAAAATTAAAGGTATCTCATAAGATGCCACAACACATAAATACAGATAGGTTTTTACCTTACGATAACCAACCATTTTATTTGAAATCAAGTAATATTATAATAGTGTATAGGATTTAAAATTAATGTATAACATATATGGAATGGTTACCCATATTTACATTTAACTGTGCTAGGTTTACAGCTAAAACAATAAGGAACGTATTGGAGATTGGATTCCGCACAATGACAAGACACTAGGGTACCACCTACCACCGCACTTGACAAAACTCACCTAGATTTGAAGCCCTAACCACTACAAACTCAATGGATCCAGTATTGTTGATTTAAGTGGTTTATATATATCTCATGATTTTGATTTTTGCAAGGTTGATGTATGGTTTTAATTTACTAAAGAGAAGGAAAAGTGAAAAGAAAAATGGGAAAAGAAGAATGAAGAAAGATAAAAGGGCAGGAGTTTGTTTATTTTAAAAAATTTGGTACTTTGTTACACAATATCCTGTTCGAGCATGAACCACGAAACGATAGAAATAAAAATATGGTCACATACAAAAGGGCAAAACGATCTCAAAACAACAATGAAATACATTGGTTGCCTTATTCCGAGAAGTTTCAAAAGGATCAACGATTGTCGTAAAATACGTCAAACAAAATTTAAATATTTTCCAAATTAAAAATTATGGAAAAATCATATAAATTCATGTGAAAAGTTGTCATTAAAATCATATCGTTTTATTAACAATTGATTTCCTTTTCATTTATTATATTTGAACCAATATGAGTATTCAAATAAATTAAATATTCTCATTCAAAATGTTAAAATTGTGGTCATTACATTGTCTTCACTTAAAAGAATTTCATCCCCGAAATTTCTAAAAGAAGAAAATGTCTCATACTTATTAAGCTTTAAAAATATGTAAGTTCTAAAAAAAATTTGACAGCATTTCCTTTGCGCGGCTAGGTCTAAAAAAGATCACAACGTTGGTATAAGCCCATATCTGGGACAACACAACAACGGTATATACTTACGATATACCTTATAAAGTGGTATGATACATAACAAACACACCCATTAAGCATAATTATGTACCAATTTTTGAGTTGTCAAACTCTACTCATGAAACCAAAAGCAGCAAGCATGGCTTTGTTCCATGTGCCTGAATTTCACTTACATAGCCCAAAAGAGAGTTAAACATGACAAATGAAACAATACAACAACTCATTCATCATATCATGTATATAAACCTGCTAAGATATTATATATAGTAATCATCTCACATAAACATTCCATACCAAACCATCCATATAATGCACATAGACCATCCATATGCAATATCAAATCCAATCGCTTGCTCGAATACATAAACTTCTCTTTCATAGAAGTATCGCTCACTTGATTTCCTAGTGCAGACTCCGATCAGCCTCCTTGATTAGAAACCTCTATTCTCCTTTCATAACCATACACTATGACAAAAAAACTTCATAAACATATCAAAAATCCGTATTAAGTGTTCACCACCAAGAATCGAGTGAAAAATCCTTGTTTAGATGGTGTAAATCACCTTGGAATCATGTACTCGAATCTAGATCAAGAACAGTTATGCAAATAAAATGATCTACGTATAACCTAGTTATTTATTCCATTGGTTTCTTAATTATACAAATTACTCATCATTTTAAATCAAATTATTTTCATCAAATATTATTTCTACTTTAATACCAGTATTCATTTATGATGCATTTAATAAAATACCGTCTTTAATTTATAAACATACTATAAAGACTTATCTTAAACTTAAAACCATTCCATACTTAAGTTCGTATTCGTATAACACTCTTCTACATTCTAAGAGTATATACACCATATCAATTTTTTGTACTTAACATGAATGTTCAACAAATTTAAAACTTATTTTAACTTATAATCTTCCCATTCTAGAGTTACAAAACTCTACTTTTTATACTTTCGCAAACACTTAGCTTCAAGTTCTTAACTAATTAGGAAATTTTAAACTGTCCAAAATCTTTGAAATTTTCATTTCATTTCAATAAATGTAAACCACCAAACAGCATATCATAATGAGATGCATAAACCAAACTACCCTAATGCATATGATACATGAATCCATAAAATAACTTAATAGAAAACTTAAGAACTAAACACCGGGCTATATTTCAAATCATTTTGAAACAATAATATACATATCTCCTTTTGTATATCAAACCATACTTTTGGGATTAAATCAAGATATGTTTTACTAAAACAACTCTATAGCAAACTATTATAACAGCATCATCCATTTAGAAACTCACAATAAGCACCGATAATGTTGCAGTCATCAGTAGAATTATTTTTTACTAATAGAAGTGATTTCAGTACTTTATATCACCTTTAAAATCCTTTATAGATTTTTCTATTGATAAATACTTTCAAATAATAGTATTATTGTTTTCCCCAAAAATCCAAAAAACAATTTTTAAAAATACTAGGATTTAAGTTCTCAAATTCTCAGCTTAAACTCTTCTAATTTATAAACTATAGTTATAAACCATACTTATGTAATTTCACTTTCTTATATAAAACCTTTTCACAAATGTATATCATTATTTAGCTTATAATAAACAACTTATACTAAATTAAATTTTAACCAACATTATCGTTGAACGCCTTATAATCAATTTGTCAAACTTAATTCATAATGTGTTCGTTTTATTGCTTTAACGATTACTGTATATTTAACCCATGTAGTAAAAAGGTAAAACTAGTTATAAAATGGTCGAGCATAATTCAAAAATCAATAAACAATAATAAATGCTCATAAACTGGCCGAGCACAATTATGAAAGTGCGGTGTGTATACAATTATATGTGCTAATATAGTACACACGGATCGTGTAATATGGACTACAATATAAATGCGGAAATAGATGATAATAGCATAGTAAATAAAAAATAGAAAAAACACACCAGAGATTTTTATACTGGTTCGGAGCACCGTCCTACGTCCAGTCCCAGACTTCTATCTGGATTTTCACTATTAACTACCTCGCTTCACCCGGAGGAACAGGTTTACAACACCCGAACAACCGAACGGGATTTCACGCCTCTAATACACTGAGGACTTCAACACTTGCCTCTTACAACACAGAGGACTTCAACAAAAGAACAAATACAATTGTTGTTGACAACTTGTGCTCTTGAAAACACGGATTTGTCACTAGTAGTACACCCTTCCTATAATCTTATCCTCAAAGTATGCAAATGATGTTTTGAAAAGATTAAGGAAAGTATATTACTTATTGAATCAAAAGATATGAAATAGTTTCAATGATTCAATAAATAATCGAGAGCTTTTTAGAATGCAGGAGTATGTAGAAAGTAAGATCAGAGATTAGATTAAAAAGCATATAAAATCATGTTGTTTTAATCAACGAATTAAATGAGTTTATATAGATAAGAATGGTTATAACTCTTTGTGAGTAGTTGCCATTAAGAGATATGATCTTTGGTGAAAGGTAAGAGATGCAACCTTTGGAGAAGAGAAGTGTCTTTTGGAAAAATTGCTTTCTGTTTAAAAACGGTCGACAGGTTAAAAAGTGACCAGTAGACAGGAATTCAAATATATATACGTTATGTGCATGTGTGCACGTTCAGTGTGCAAATTATGCAGGAACGGTCGACCGCATATATTGTGACCGGTCGACCGGTCTCTGTAAAATTGCACACTGAATGTGCAACTACATTCTAATCATATATTAATTTTTTTGAAAATGCATGATTATTTAAGGATAGATTTTAACAAGTTTATCACTAATATAATATCAAATAATCAATCTACAATCTAGAGTACCATATGTAGCTCTAATGACCTTGTTTTGTCGATCGCCTTTAGTTATTTGTCAGAAATCAAAACTTTCATAAAACTTGTGACTCAACATTCTCCCCCTTTTTGATTGATGACAATATATATCTGCAAATCTGAATCTCCCCCTGAGTATGTGATCTCTCTCTTTGAATTCCTATATATGTATGTTCCTGCAAACAATTGTTAGCCCTTTCTCCCCCTTTGTCATCGACAAAAAGGAGTAACAGATACTAGAATAGTAGAATGAATATGAAATGCATAGCAAAATAAAACATTAACACATCCAAAACATAACAGAGTATAATACAGACCATAATGTCAAATGAAAAATAAGAATAACGACACTATTTAGTACAAGTGTCGATGAATGTTTTTAAAGTGCTAAACCATAATAGAATCTAGGATGAAGCAGATCGTATCTCCTCTTCATCATCATCATCGTCGTCATTATCATCATCTTCTTCTTCTTCCTCATCATTGTTCCCTCTAGATGATTCTCCATGTCCATGACCACTCATACCTGTAGACTCGTCAGATGATGTCCAGGTGAAAACAGGAGCAGCAGGACGTTTTCCTGGGTCTTGTGCTTGAACAGAGGTGGATGTGGAACATGATATAGCATCCCATAGCATACCAAAGAATGACTTGACCTTATTGAAGCGCTTATCAATTTTAGAGTCCATGCGCTTGAGACGTGATTCAAGCAAAAATTGGTTACGCGCAATTGTTTCAAGTGATTCTTTTGTGGATGATTTTGATTTTAATAGTTTTACTTCATCGGAACGAGGACGAGAGGAAGTTGCTCTTTGTTTTCTTGGTCCTCTTTGTTGCCATTCTTCAAAAGGCATAATCTCAAGATAAGGTGGAGGAAGCTTCATTCGTTTGATGGTTATGGAATCAATGCATTTTGGTTTTGAGGTTGCAGAATCAGGAGGATTGACCCCACAAGCTAACAAAAGTCGCATGATATATTCATTGTAGAAGAAATGAGGTCGTGTAGAGTTATTTACCTTGAGAATTTCATCAAAAAGAATGTTACCCAATTGATTTGGATTTCACCATAAATAGCATAGAGAGCTTTGAAGTTTTCTTTATATACTGCATCATAATTTCCAAGTCTAGGAAAAAGAGAATGCATCAAAACATGATGAAGTAGTCTGGCTGTGGGTCGAAGTCCAATAGACTTTGTGCCATCACTATTATCTTCTATGAACTGATGACTGGTACTATTTCGAGTGAAGACTTCGCAGAAGGTAGATGAAACTCATCGCTTCGATTTGGTATACCAAGTATAGAGGCAATTCTAGCATGAGTAAGAAAAATTTTCTTGCCACAGACCACAGACTAGATGACTCCGTTTGGATTATCAGGTTGATACTCATCGAGATTCATGTTGGCGTAAAACAATTTGATCATCAAATGATTTATCTCCACATTATTTTCTGAAAAATCTATCAATGGAGTAATGTTGGAATTATTGGCTAACCTCCGAACTCTATAAGCCGTGAAATCATCAAATTTGATGAAAGAGCCTGGATGAAACTTGTAATTTGTCATCTGATTCCATCTTGTTACAACAATTGGACTTTGAAGCCACTTTTTGACGGAGATGCTCAGAGATGAAGTTTCAGAGGTTGTTCCTTTCTTAGATTTCTTTTGAGGAGGAGCCATTGTTGGAAGATTTGAGATTTGGGAATTGAAAATAGGAAACTAGGGTTTGTGATTTTGGGAAAAAGAACAGCTTGAGTCAAAAGAGAAAGAGGGTAGAAGGAAAAATGACGCATATGTATATATAAAAACTGAAAATACGTCAACCGGTCGACCTATGAAATATGGCCGGTCGACCGTTTTCAATCAGAGAGCAAACGGTCGACCGGCTATAACTGGGGCGGTCGACCGGTTCTGGCCTGCTGAGTAATAACTTGTTATTTTGCAAGTTTTTATAATATATCAACCTATATATATTATATTTCATTCTTAATACAAAATATAACCATTATTACACAAGTGATAGATAAAGATATAATAACTATATATAAATCTAATGAGAAGGTTCGTCATTAGAATTATCGTTGTTTCCTTCAATACGTTTTGACCATGGACTCCATTGTTTCTGAGCTCCTTCATTCTTCTCATAGTTCCAATCCCACGAGTTAGGACTTTTAGATGTTGATGGCCTAGACGGCATTGATTCATGCACGTCATGCTTGTTGGAACCGCAGAAAAATGTTGCCAACTTTTCTAAAACGGATAATCATGCCGATGTCCGTTGTTTCTCATGATAAAGTTGACTTTGCCCATAATGGAGCTGTCTCTGAAGGTCTATCTGATGTTTCTGATAGTGGTGTATCTCATCGATTTGTGCTTTGGTACGAGGAGAATAGAACAGTGTCCTCTTCACTCGTTTTTAATTTGGAGTTTTATCAGACATACAAGAGCATTGATGCTGACAACTTGGTTTTTGTTTTGGTGTTGTAGGAGAATAATATTCCTCCGACTCAGAACTCGTAATAGAAATGTATGATTCTTGAGCACATTTATCACAAATGTGAGCCATAGTGAATGTTGTATAGAATATTATGGTTAGATAAAAAAAAAGATGAACAAAATATAAATTTTTTGCAAGCTTATATACAAGTTTCTTATGTATAAACCTATGGATGTGAGTTAATGGAAAATTTTAACCAAGAAAACATAAGCAGAAATTTTATGTTAATTCTAAAAATAGCTTTCCTTTTAAAACTGAAATTATAAAATAAGAAAGGAAAGGACGATCACTAAAAGAAAAGAATGAAAAAATGAGTAAAGATAATTAACCATTAAATCAAGCAGTGGCTTATATTTAATGTAAAAAAAAATAGTTTATGCAAAAGTTATGGTTAAAGAATAACTAAAAAGAAGACGTTCTTTAGAAATTACTTAGTCAAGATTTTTTCTTGAAATTAAACCAAGCTCTCTTCGTAATCTAATAAAATTAGATTCGAGCAGAGGCTTAGTAAAAATGTTCGCTAATTGATTGTCAGTATGAACATATTCAAGACATATATTTCCTTTGTCAATATTATCTCGAAGGAAATGATGACGGATATCAATGTGTTTGGTTCTAGAGTGATTTACTGGATTTTTAGAGAGATTTATAGCACTAGTGTTATCACAGTATATAATAGAATTTGATAAATGAATATCAAAATCTTGAAGTGTTTGTTGCATATATAGTACTTGAGTACAAGCGAGAGCTGCTGATATATATTCAGCTTCACATGTTGATAGTGAAACACAATTCTGTTTCTTACTGAGCCAAGAGATAAGTGATTTTCCAATAAAATGGCACGTACCACTTGTACTTTTTCTATCCGTTCGTGAGCCACCGAAATCAGCATCACTATATGATACTAATTCAAATGGACATTCTTTTGGATAAAAAAGACCAAAATCTTTGGTATTATTAAGATAACGAATTATACGTTTCACTGCTCGTAGATGTGATTCCTTTGGATCGGCTTGAAAACGAGCACATAAACAAACACTCATTATTATATCTGGACGACTAGCTGTAAGATAAAGAAGAGAACCAATCATGCTCCGATATAATTTCTGGTCAACATTCTTACCACTTTCATCTTTTTCAAGATGTGTAGCTGTACTCATAGGAGTTGGTTTACCATATGTATTTTCTAATCCGAAGCGTTTGATAAGGTTTTCACAGTATTTTTCTTGATTGATAAAAATGCCGTTTGAAAGTTGCTTTATTTGAAGTCCAAGAAAATAAGATAGTTCTCCCATATGAGACATTTCGAATTCTTTGGTCATAATACTTGCAAATTCCTTGCAGAGTTTATCGTTTGTTGAACCAAAGATGATATCGTCTACATATATCTGGATAACTAGAATATCTTTTCGAGAATGTTTAATAAACAAAGTATGGTCGACTTTTCCTATTTGAAATCCTGAGTTAACAAGATAGCTACGTAGTCGTTCATACCAAGCACGAGGTGCTTGTTTTAAACCATACAGAGCTTTCTTAAGTTTGAACACATGGTCAGGATATTTTTCATGTACGAACAAAGGAGGTTGTTCGACATAGACATTCTCTTTGATAAATCCATTGAGAAAAGCACTTTTGACATCCATCTGATAAAGTTTGAAATTATGGTGACAAGCAAAAGATAATAGGATTCTAATAGCTTCTAGTCGAGCAACTGGTGCAAAAGTTTCTTCATAATCGATACCTTCTTCCTGATTATATCCTTGTGCTACTAATCTTGCTTTATTTTTGGTGATGTTTCCTTGTTCGTCGGCCTTATTTTTATAGACCCATTTAGTACCAATTACTGACTGATCAGTTGGTCTTGGAACAAGTTCCCAAACGTCATTGCGCTCAAACTGATTTAGTTCTTCCTGCATGGCAATGATCCAGTAATCATCTGTAGCAGCTTCTTTTGGATTCTTAGGTTCGATATTTGAGAGAAAAGCGACATGACCCATTTGATTGAGTTGACTCCTTGTTCTGACATGTGATGTTATTTCATCGATTATATTTTGAGCCGGATGGTCTCTTAATATTCTTGGTGGTGATTGTAACTCACATATTTGAGGAATATTCTTAATAATTATTTCCGAGTCAGAATCAATATTTGTGATGATTGGATTGTCAGTGACTATTGATTCGTCATCATCTGATATAGTGTGAGGATGCTGATAGATTTCATCAAAAGAGACATGAAGTGATTCTTCAATAGTTTTGGTTAGTTTATTATATATCCGATAGGCCTTACTTCGTTCCGAATAACCGACAAATATGCCTTCATCGGCTTTTGGATCGAATTTGCCAAGCTGGTCTTTCGTATTTAAAATAAAGCACTTGGAACCAAAAACTTTGAAGTATGAGATTTTAGGCTTTCTTTTGTTAAATAATTCATAAGGAGTATTCTTGGTAAGAGGTCTTATGGATACACGATTTAAAACATAACAGGCAGTTGCCACAGCTTCCGCCCAAAAATGTTTTGGTAAGGTGGTTCCATTCAATAATGTTCTTGCACATTCTTGTAAAGTTCGGTTCTTCCGTTCTACAACTCCGTTCTGTTGTGGAGTTCTGAGAAACGAAAAATTATGATATATACCTTTCTTTGTACAAAAATGTTCAAATTCATTATTTTCAAACTCTCCGCCATGATCACTTCTTATATTTTTAACTTTAATCCCTTTTGATTTTTGAATTCTTTTGACGAAAGATTTGAAATGATCGAAAGTGTCACTTTTATTTTTTAAGAAAATTGTCCATGTATAACGAGAGAAATCATCAACAATTACAAGCACATATTGACTGTGATTTATTGATTGAACCCTAGTAGGTCCAAATAAATCCATGTGTAGTAACTCAAGTGGTTGTAATGTTGATATGACTTTCTTGGATTTAAAAGATGATTTGGTCAATTTTCCTAATTGACATGCATCACAAATGTTGTTAACTTTAAAACTCATTTTGGGTAGTCCTCTAACTAGATTGTTTTTGGCTAGCTTGTCAATAGTTCTGAAGTTTATATGACAGAAGCGTTTGTGCCATAGCCATGGATAATTGTCATTAGCCACAAGACACATATCTGAATTATGATTAATATTCATATTCAGAATATATATATTTCTGTCTCTATAACCTTCGAAAACCAAATTATGGTCTTTATCTAAAATACTACACTTATTATTCGAAAATGAAATTATAAAACCCTTGTCACATAACTGACTAATACTAAGCAGATTGTGTTTTAAATTTCTAACAAGCATGACATTAGTAATAAGAGGTAAGTTAGATGTACCGCAATTGCTCACATCGCCTTTGCCGATGATATAGCCTTTTGAATTGTCTCCAAAAGTGACGGAGCCACCATCTGAGTATGTAATATTTGTTAATAAGCTCTTGTCTCTCGTCATGTGCTTTGAGCAACCACTGTCCAATATCCACTTTCCTCTTTTCTTAAGTGGGACCTGCAAAAAATAGAATTAAGTCCATGGTACCCACTTTTTATAGGGTCCTAAGAGTTAAATCTTAGGAGTCCAAACCCATTTGGGTCCGGTATCCCCTTTATATATATAATTATTATTAAAATGCACAGTATTCATGAATTGCTGAATGTATTTGTTCCTAATCAAATTGTTATTTGTTTTAGGAACCCATATTTTGATAGTCTTGATATTTTTCTTTTGAAATTTCACAACTGGTTTTGGTTTGGAATATAATAAACTAAGATTTTTCTTAGCTTCAGTTTTTTGTACTTTCTTCTTCCTTTTATTTCCAAGATGTTTCTTGGTTTCTTGTTTGTTATATCCCAATCCTTGTTTGTCTGAAATAGATTGTGAACTTTCAATGATTTTTGTCAAATTTTCTCGACCTTTGTTAAAGTTAGAAACATTTTGAGTAATGTCATCAAACTTTGTTTGTAAGCTAGCTTTTTCTAGGTCAAGAATTTTGACTTTTGCTTTAAGCTCATGATTTTCAGTAGTGAGAGCATTATTTTTCTCTTTTTGAGCTTCTATTTCTTGACTCAAAAGAGATATTTGAGAGTCAACATTAGATGATGATTCTTGAATATTTTCAAGTTCCTCTTCTAATATTTACTTCTCATCTTTTAACATATCTCGTTCAAACTCTGCTCTACTTAAATCTTCTTTGACTACTTTTAATTGACGTTTTATGTCTTTATATTTGACTATCAATTTAGCATTAATATCAAGTAATTCATCAAATATAGGAATTTGTACCTCATCTTCTGTTGCCATAAAACAAACATTAGCTTGTTCATTCTCTGAATCACTTTCACTTTCTGATGAAGATGACTCTGAATCATCCCATGTTACTGAGAAAGCTCGTTTCTTAGATTTGTCCTTCTTATATTTGAATTTTTCATTTTCTGACTTCTTCTTTTGTTCTGGACAATCCTTCCGCATGTGTCCCTTTTTGTGGCAGTTGAAACATTCTATAGCAGATGAAGATGGTTTGTTTGATCCAGGTTTCCTTTTATTGTAACGACTGGCTTTTCGATATTTTAGGAATTTTTTGAATCCTTTCGCAATGAATGCCAAATCTTCGTCTTCAGAATCTGATTCATTTTCATCTTTCTCAACATGAAATGCTACATTTTTCTTTTCTTCTTTCTATTCTCTTCTAGTCTGCAAATTTGCTTCATAGGACATTAAATTTCCTATCAATTCATCTGGCTTCATGATGGAAAGGTCATTAGCTTCTTCAATTGCTAATATTTTTCCTTCCCATTCACTAGTCAGAGAATGTAGGACTGTTGAAACGACATCGAAATCAGAATACTTTTTCCTAAGCCAATAAGTGCATGGTGAATAGTTTGAAACCGTGAATACATGTCATTGATTGTCTCATTTGGTTTCATTTTGAAATTTTGAAATTGACTTTTCAGCATGGCTATTTTGGCTTGTTTAACCTTGTTAGTACCTTCATGAGTGATTTTTAGTGTTTGCCAAATTTGATATGCAGTAGTGCAGATACTAACATGGTTATATTCATTTTGGTCTAATGCACAGAACAACATATTTATTGCTCTTGCATTTACGGCTGCTGCCGTTTTCTCAGCTGCAGTCCATTCTGAATAATCAGTTGTTGGATTCACTATTTCTCTTTGAGTGGCATTCCAAGCATCATAGCTATTTGATTGCATAAAGAATGACATACGTGTTGCCCAATAACTATAGTTAAGACCATTGAAAAATGGAGGTCTTTGTGTCGATTGACCCTCCGTGTAAGTGGTGTTTAGAGTGCTAGTACTTACGTTATTTGCCATATTACTATAATATATCAAATAACTGTGTTACGGTTATATGATAACCGTGCTCTGATACCAAATGAAAGTGCGGTGTGTATACAATTATATGTGCTAATATAGTACACACGGATCGTGTAATATGGACTACAATATAAATGCGGAAATAGATGATAATAGCATAGTAAATAAAAAATAGAAAAATCACACCAGAGATTTTTATACTGGTTCGGAGCACCGTCCTACGTCCAGTCCCAGACTTCTATCTGGATTTTCACTATTAACTACCTCGCTTCACCCGGAGGAACAGGTTTACAACACCCGAACAATCGAACGGGATTTCACGCCTCTAATACACTGAGGACTTCAACACTTGCCTCTTACAACACAGAGGACTTCAACAAAAGAACAAATACAATTGTTGTTGACAACTTGTGCTCTTGAAAACACGGATTTGTCACTAGTAGTACACCCTTCCTATAATCTTATCCTCAAAGTATGCGAATGATGTTTTGAAAAGATTAAGGAAAGTATATTACTTATTGAAATCAAAGGATATGAAATAGTTTCAATGATTCAATAAATAATCGAGAGCTTTTTAGAATGCAGGAGTATGTAGAAAGTAAGATCAGAGATTAGATTAAAAAGCATATAAAATCATGTTGTTTTAATCAACGAATTAAATGAGTTTATATAGATAAGAATGGTTATAACTCTTTGTGAGTAGTTGCCATTAAGAGATATGATCTTTGGTGAAAGGTAAGAGATGCAACCTTTGGAGAAGAGAAGTGTCTTTTGAAAAAATTGCTTTCTGTTTAAAAACGGTCGACAGGTTAAAAAGTGACCAGTAGACAGGAATTCAAATATATATACGTTATGTGCATGTGTGCACGTTCAGTGTGCAAATTATGCAGGAACGGTCGACCGCATATATTGTGACCGGTCGACCGGTCTCTGTAAAGTTGCACACTGAATGTGCAACTACATTCTAATCATATATATATTAATTTTCTTGAAAATGCATGATTATTTGAGGATAGATTTTAACAAGTTTATCACTAATATAATATCAAATAATCAATCTACAATCTAGAGTACCATATGTAGCTCTAATGACCTTGTTTTGTCGATCGCCTTTAGTTATTTGTCAGAAATCAAAACTTTCATAAAACTTGTGACTCAACAAATTAATCAAGCAATGATGATAATAATCAAATTTATCATTTTCTAACAAGCATGCACATCATAAATAACTATATAAATTTTGAAAATTATTCTTTTATATGTAAAAAATAATCCTAGGTAAATTTTTATCATTTACTAATTTTTAAAAATAATACTGTAACGGTTTGCCTTGTCCAAGTGTTTAGCTACACTATCGATACCATGGCACCCCACGTATGGACTAGAATTCATAAACCACCTATCAGACCAATCAAAAAATATAAAATAATTTTATATCACTAACAAATAACCACTATTATATACGCATGCACACATTCAAACTCATTACAAGGTGTTACTATGCCTATCTCTAATAAGTTCACCCCGTGCAAGGCCTAGGTGTTTGCTCAACCTAGGCTCTGACATAACCTGTAACGACCCTCATAAGTTGACATTAATTCATCCATGGTATCTATATGCCAAACATATAAGTGCTGAAAAGATAAATTGTTGGGGATAAAGAAAAGAAAAGATGGAACAAAATGTTTGTACCAAAATTGGGCACAATATTCTTCGGGTGTGTTTGAAGATACAAAATGAAGAAAATAAATGTAAAATGAGGTAGATTAAAAAAACACACCAATCAATAAATAAGAAAATGCACAGAAACATACGAATTTAGAGTGGTTCGGCGTATTGCCGACGTCCACTATGAAATGATTGATGTTTATTGAATTTCACTCACTAATAACAAGAGATTACAATCGTACAACTGAAGTATAGTGATGATTTCGGTAGAGTATCGGCGTAGAGAAGCCAAAAAATTCCATTTTCTATAGGTCCAGAGTCATTATTTATAGGCGTAGGTAGCAAATATCTCGCCCAGATCTCGGAAGACTTCTTCTCTCACGTGGACGGGCCCACGGGATCAAGTTCGGGTGATTTCGATTTGATCCGAGAGCGATACGAATTGAGTTCTTATTGATCCATAAATGTTCCTTTGGGGATGAAATTTTTAGGTACATTCTTGAGGTTATAGGCAAGCTCTTGTGAAAATTTGGTGGCATCTGGACTTGTAGATCTTGAGTTATGATCGAGGCAATTTTGGATTTGCTGTGGGCTGCTTGAATTCATATTGGTCTCGTTCGTGTCGCTTCATTCGTATCCATAAAATTCGTATCGATCAAGATGATGTGGAGCGATATCCCAGGGTCGATCCACTTTCCATGCCGAATGACTGAGTCTTCCACTTTCTATGCCTTGTTCGTATTGACCTGATGTGCTTTCTTCGTATCGGTAGTCATCGCCCTTCTTCATGTCGATCAAACATATTCCCTTCGTATGGCTTGTTTGAGTTCGATTCATATCGATAGCTTATATTCCCATTCATATCGATATGGGCTCAAACTTTTTGAATCGGTTTACGAGTGATACAAAATGTTGTTAAATGATGGATACGAAGTGGAATTCCTTCACGGAATCGAATTACTATTTACTTGATGGATACGAACTGTTGTTAGCCATGATGGATACAAAATAGGGTGAGCTCGAAGGATATGCGGCAATGCACATGCGATGGATACGAAGTACTTGCCGCTTTTTGGATACGAAGGAGGGTAATGGCTGATGGGTACAAACGTAGGACTCCCTCCATGGATATGAATTAGATGCGGTCTCCTTGTCTTTGACCGATACGAATGTGGTTTTTTGAATGGATTCGAGTGGAGTGGATACGAAGAAGATGATCGCTGAACTGATGGATACGAACTCAAGGGATATCCACTTTTCCTGTGAAACTTTATCAGTTCATAACTCAGGCATACGAACTCCGATTGACTCGAAACTTGAGACGTTGGCTTTCAAAGCTTTGCTTGTCGTGTCATGTTGATTGTAGCTCGATCCATACTAGGACAAAATTTACCGGTATCCATAGTGAACCTATGTATAACCAATCTTCGGGATGGATTGTCCTTGATTGCCAGTCAAGTCCTTGATGTCACGGCCTTGCCAAAAGGAGGGATAACATTTGCCACCTAAAGTATCTCTTGTGTGGACATGACGTGCTTTGAAAAGCTACAATCTTCACTTTGAAGAGTTCTATCTAATTCGTTGAATAGCTGTTATCTTTTTGCCAAAAAATGTAACCTTCAATTAATTTGCCGATTATATAAAACTGAATTGTTGATTGCCGATGTTTATGCAGTGTATTATTGTAACTAAGTGTCGAGCATTAGCATTTTGTCGTTCACTGTTGTAATTGTCACCAGTGAGCATTCAATTCCTGTCAATTTCAAAAATTAAATGTTAGTTTGTCATGCATGAATGTATGTAAACCTGACTCTCGTTAACGTTCGCACATTGACGAGTCGTTGTCAAGTTTTTTTTGAATCGAGTTTCATATCGATCCTCTCCTAGATAGATGTGAAATTCAAGTTGTAATAATGCTTGATGGTCGTTTTAGTGTATCCCTTCGTATTGATCCTCTCCTGGATCGATTTGATAAGTTGGAAAACTATCTTTGTATCGATGGTGATTGATACAAACTAGTTGGGCTTTTAAAAAAAATCCATATCAATGGGTATAAATTTCTACGGCCTTCAAAGTAATAGATACGAGGTTCCCATTTCGTATCAATGAAGCTCTAATGGTTCTAAATTGCTTCACCATAGATAGGCTGTGGATGGATGAAAAGGAAGCTTCATATCGATATTATTAAAACTGTTTCGATCTATCACTGGATATGCATAGGCTATTTCGTATCGATTGGGTGGAAGGGTATGAAGAGGGCTCTCGTACCAGTGATATTGTACACCACCTCAACCTGTCACTGGAACTAGGAGATGAATCATCTTTTGTCTGGGTTCGAACCATATAAATATGGTTTTGGACTTAGAATTTTTTTCACTTGTTTCCATTTTTCTACCTTGCTTTTGTATCGCTCCGAGTATTAGAAAATTAAAACTGCCTTTCGTCTTCAAGTTATTTAATCCACTTAATTGCCACATTAAGTAATTGCATTATTAACCCACACTTGAGTGATGAGATTTTGAGATCTAGTGCCATCCCATTCATAATCATGGTTGATTTCGGTCCTGTTGAGGCTGGAGTTTGGCCGGAGAAGATGGAAATAGCATCTGAGTTGATCGGGGAAGATGAAGTGTGGAGAGATGTACGGCTTCAATTTCGTATCGATGGAAGGAAAGAGAAGACTGGGCTTCGTATCGACCCATGGAGTGGGGCTCGTATCGATGAAGAATTGATTGGTGAAATGGTGAATTTCGTACCGATCTGGAGTGGTGACAATTCGTATCGATTCGAGGCGATCGACATGAAATCGAAGAGCCGAAGACCGATACGAACTCGTGGTAGGTGATTGATACGAATCTTATGGTTGAGGATCGGTACAAAACCAACAATCTTTGATTGATACGAAACACTATATAACCCAATCAATACGAAATCATTGAACTTTGATCGATATGGAGTTAATAAGCTTATATCGATATGAATTTAAAGTTTTTTGCCGATCGACCTAAGTTTGGACCTTGATGGATACGAAATTTTCTCGTACTTGAACACTTGAATCCGACGAGCTTCTACCTTGCATAACTAGACTTAATTGTTTCACTACATATTTGACTGCCCTTCAAAGCTCGTCGATGGTACTGTAACTTGACCAATTTGATGAACTTTGACTTGGATCGATCGCTAAAGTCCGGATGGCACGGTTGTGATGGTCAACGATGACGATCACTCTAATTGAATTTCGAAGTCCTGTCATAAATATTTTGTTAATCTTCATAGAATTTTCTTAAGTAATTCGCAGCACTGCACTGCACAGTACATTCATGCATTTCACACCGGGGAACACATGGGATTATTGTCACCTAATGATGGTTTTTGATGAGTTGATTAGCTAAGGAACCCGGGAGTTCACAGCAGCAAGAGGCTCAAAATTCACCTCCATTAGTAATAGAGATGTCGGCCCTCGCGGCCGAGGTCATAAGTCCAGCTCTAGATGAGCTATTAGGAGCAACCTTCATTGGAAATCCACAATATTCCATACAATCCAATGTTTTTGAAGATATGTTGGGGAGAGTTTGCTTGCGGCACGGACTATCGTTGAACGACGTCCTGTTACCAGAGCCGAATGGTAGGCCACATACTCCTTCAGAAGGGTATGCCGCTTTTAATCGATTCTTCTACATAGTTCGGATGCTTCCACCACTCAATCAATATATTTGGGAGGTGCTGTATTATTTAGGGATTGCCCCATCACGGTTACACCTAAACGGGTATGCTCTTTTGAACAGCTCATTAATCATCTTCATGGAGCACCTTTTTCGACCCTCGATTCTAGAGGAAATCAGTTCTTGTTCAATGTAAAGAGTCGAGGAGATAATCCCTCTTTCACTTTCTTAAAGGGAGCCAGAAATTGTCAAATCATGATTGGAACTTGGACCAAACTTAGCAACTTCAAAAATGAGTGGTTCTACGTTCGTTACTCGCCAAGATTCACTAGATGGTGGATAGTCGCACGTAAGTGCCGCAATTTCTCTAGTGACTAATGGGATAGTTGTAATCGACGTTGAGTCTAACATTTTCTTCCCTTTACAGCTTCAATTCCACGACCTGAAGGTGCCCAATTCAAGGAAATAGTGTGAATTCTTCAAGAGGCCATGCGAGATTAGAGAGATCAAAATGGTTCTTATAGTTGAAAATTGAGGGCTATCTGGCTAATTGACAGAGCAGAGCATATGGCTTGAAAGTCTCTTAGGGCAGCTCCGGCAAGATGGGCGGGGCACCTAGGATTGTAATTGCTGAGCAGGGCAGTGAAGAGGATATGCCCACTGAAGACGAACCAGTAGCCGGGACCTTAGATAGTGCTTGACATTCAGAGGAAAAAAGAAAAGCAAAGGCGCTTGCTTATAAGCTTCGCAAGTCTACGAGATGGAAATCTGTGGTCATGTCCCTACCAGCTACCGGTGTTATATTCTCAGAGGCTCCTTCCTTACATATGGAGAATCCCTTCGAAGGGCTTGCAGACATTCCAATTTCGGATTATGTGTCGCTCCAACAAGATACTGGATTGGAAGGGCTTCAAAGTGCTTTAGATCTAAGCGAGTCAATTCCTTCGAGTATGGCCGATATAACCGATTTGTCGGGAGGTTTGCGCACGCATATGCACACTACATGGAACTATACAATTTCCAATCACAAGCTATTCATCTATGGAGATTACCAACTTAGCTTCCATTTTTATTGTACAGATATGACGAGGTAGGAATCTATGCTTGGTAGCCTTCGCTCAGCGCACCGTTCATCCAGCCCATATTCTGAGTCTCAGAGACGTAAGGTTGATAGAGACCACGATTGTGGCTATTCCAGTCAGGAGAGGGAGCACTACGAGAGGGAAAGGAACAGAGAGAGAGAGGGAGTATAGGCGTCGTTCTTGGTCATGCTCTCCGCTACCTCGAGGTCCAACACAACCTTCTAGTTATGGCAAACAACCCCTGGAACCTTCGCGTCAAATACCACCTTCTCAAGCACCAAGGTCCGATCCACAGCGTCATAGGACCAAAGTCAAAACCCCCGTTGCCACTGAGCAGGCCATCATAGAGCCCATTGGGGAGGGAGTGATTAGAATTGCTAAGTTGAAAGAAGATTTTTCAAATATCTACTTTGATGGCTTCATCTTTCCCCCGCACTTAAAGCAAATTCCCATCGAGGCAGAACAGACAATGCATGACTACATTCATGATGTTTATGGCCAATACTGGGAATGAATGAAGATTGCGGACAAAGTATCAGCGGTGGCCTTTGAGAAGGCGAAGACAATCGAGAAATTAGAAACCGATCTCGCTCAGAAGGACCGCATAATTCAGGTGCTTAATGATGAAAATGAGTCCACGAGAAATTCAGAAACAAAAGCCAATAAAAGGGCCGATGAGGCAACCTGGAGGATGGAAGAGATGAGGTGAACACACTTAGCCCTGGTTGAGGAAATGGGACTTTGGACTACCATAGTTATGGTTGAAAGAGATAGGGCGCTTAAAGAGCTCGAGGAGCTTAAAGCCAAACTTGCTAAAGTCATCAAAAAGAAAGATGATGCAATTAAATCCACCTAGGAAGCATCCGAGCAGGCTGTTGTGCTTAGGGATGAGAGGGATGCGACAACGCTAAAGGTTTAGGAAGTCGAAGCCAGGATTGAGGGTGAAGTGAGAGCAGTGGAGACCGGGTTGGAGGTTGACATTGAAGATCTTCTTATTACATACAACGCCAATGTTATGAAGCATCAAAATCTAAACTGGCTCGAAAACTATCCATCACATCTATATAATGCTTGGTGCCGCTTGGTGGAATATGAAAAAGCAGAGCACCATATTGAATCCATTGATGAGTTTGAATTAGAGAACCAGGTACCAAATGAGAATGAGAGAAGAGTTCTTCATGACATCACTATCACATTCGAGAAAGAGAGACTCGATAGTCAGCCTTCAGAGGCTAGAGAGGGTTATGGCGTTGAGCATTACAATGTGGGTTCCGAAATTCTTATGCCAACCTTGTCCGAATCTACTCCTACGGTTGATCCTCAATATGTGCCCATATACAATCCTGATCATCCGCAATTATCTCTAGCTCATGGGCAGGTCACTTAAGCTGTTTTGGCTCCATCCGCAAGCCATTCTAAGGAAGTTATTCCGAACATTTCTTGCACCTATTCAAAGTCGGGAGCATTGTTTAAAGTAACCGCTAACACTTTTTTCCTTATCCCAATTTAGGATAGGAGTGCATCGGCCTTGCCCCCGCAACCAAGAGCCACATCACGAGCAGGAGGACCTTATAATAGAGGCGACCACAACAATGGCCGCTGCATAAACCGATGGAGCGTAGGGGAGCATTTTTACTTTTGATGAGCAGATGATGGAGGAACTTCTTGTTCATCAAAGCGACCATTTTACCAACCTTCCATTTGTCATGGGCGGAGGCGCACCTGTGGGCCTCTACTCGGTCCCAACTGCTAACTTCCCCATGGACGTCCAAACAATCCATGAAGAAGAGACAATAACTGAGATCAATGTCAAGATGGAAACAACCGCGCGGGCCAGCGGTAGTGGAGTTGGGATGGCAGGTCCTGGTCCAGCCCCTCTGCGAATGATTTCTCCGGAAGGAACGATTGTCGACATCGGTGCGCCTCCCTCGCCTTCTAACATCAGGAGTGTTCCTATCCTTCCGACTTCACATTCGAAAAGTATCCCAATTCCTGTGAGTTCTGAGGAAGAGGTCACCATAATTCCCCCGATTGGAGATAAACCATCAAAAGGCAAAGACTCGAAGAGGCATCAAAGCGGTAGCTCCGGCGGGTAAACGCCGAAGAAGAAGAAGAAAATGATAGAATATACATGTCTTCTTGCCTCATTTTTGGTAGACGGATAGGAATTTCCTTTTGTTTCCTATAGGCCGTGAATAGATGCAGGTTTGGCCCATCTAGTAGGATTTTGTGGAATACTTTTGTACATTTCCTTCTTTTCCAAAGTATAGTTGAAATAAAATTCCATTTTATCTTCAGCACAGTTTCACGTTTATTTGCTTAAGTATTTCAGCGCTCAAGCCATGGCTGAACGTTAAGTCGAGTTCCAATACTGCACTGTCTCGATCAGTAGCTGGTACTTAAGTTTTGTCCCAAGTCCCGGGGATAAATTGAAAAGATCGGTCAGTGGTCGCTTTTCGCCTTTAATACATTGAGCTTAACTTTCTTGAAACGAGGCTGAAACAAGACGAGTTCGGGTGGTCGAATCACACTTGCTCATCTTTTGGTGATTGCATCCACAATCTGGGGATTGTACTTGTACATCGGCAGTCGGTCACCTCCGCTTAAGGTTTAGAGATATGTCCGTGCTCTAGGGACTTAAGTTATTTTACGGGCGGTCAGTCACACCCGTCCGATATTTAGAATTTCGTCAGTACTCTGGGGACTTAGATTGATTCGTGGATGGTCAGCCACACCCAATTTATGTTTATACTCCCCGCACTCCGGGGACTCGGAGTTGTCTCACAGGTGGTCGTTTCACACCCGGTTTGTATTTATACTCTAATTCACACTCTGAGTAATTGGAGTTAGTTGTTGTGTGGTTGGTTACACCCATTTTGATGTTTGTACTCCAGTTCACACTCTAGGAATTTGGAGTTAGTTAACAAACGGTCGATCACATCTGTTACGCGTTTTATGATTTTGTTCACACTTCGGGAACGATAGAATTATCAAGACCGTGGATGGTCAGATCACATCCACTTTGAGTTAACAAGTGAGGTCGTTAGATGGATGGGTCCATCCTCCTCGGACTTGGTTTAGCCATGAGCGAAGTCGCTAGGTGGACAGATCCTCCCTCTTCGAATCCGCATTTGTATGTTTATACTCTAGCTTGCACTCTGGGAGCCAGAGTTAGTCAGAGTTGTCGTGTATCAATCCTTTTTTTGTTTTAATTTGATGACTTTCCCTCGAGCTTGGGTTTCACTTAGCGAGTGACCATTTATGTCATGGTGACTCTCTATTTGAATAATTCCCACTGTATGGTGGAACTCAGCTCTCCGTGCATGGTGATGGTTGTACGACGCATTTAAAAAATCACTGCTCTGACTCAAAGAGATTGCATTTTATTACTGAAATAAGAAAATACGGCAAAGTCAGCTTCCTTATTACAAATTCAAATTTTGAAATGCATAAACAAATTGCAAATGAAAAGCTAACTGAATGAACAAATAAACCCCTTTATGTGTAGTAGCGACGAAGACTCTCGCTGTTCTAGGCTCTCGGCAAAGTGAGACCATCAATGGTTGATAATTTAAAGGTTTCAACTCCCAATCTTCATTCAATAACATACGGCCCTTCCCACGTTGGTTTCATATGTGATGGGACCGGTTAAATTCTCTTAAGGATGAGATCGCCGAATTCAAAGGATCGACGTCGGACCTTGGCGTTATATAATCGGGCGGCTCGACTTTGGTACGCGGCTGCCCTTAAATCAGCCTCTTCTTGCTTCTCAACCAATAAGTCCAGAGATTCGGCAAGTAATATAGCATTGTCTTTGGATCGTAATATGTCACAAGATGAGAAGATACTTTCATCTCAACTAGGATTACGGCATCCGAACCGTAGGAAAGAGAAAATGGAGTGTGGCCAGTCGTGGACTTGTGGGTTGTTCGATAAGCCCATAGAGCCATAGAAAGTTCATCGACCCATTTGCACCCAGCCTTTTCTAGTCGTTTCTTCAGAACCAATTTTATAACTTTATTAAGAACTTAGACCCGTCCATTCGCTTGAGGGTGTGCAATTGTAGAGAACTTCTTCTGGATGTGGAATCGTTGATAGAAATTCTTAAATTCGACACTGTTGAATTAGGCTCTGTTGTCAGTGATGATGGTACGTGGGAGACCAAATCGACAGAGAATGTTGCGTACAACAAAGTTGATCACTTTCTTCGTTGTAATAGTAGCAAAGGGCTCAGCTTCCGCCTATTTTGTAAAGTAATCAATTACAACGATGTCATACTTCATACCACCTTTAGCTAGATGTAGAGAACCAATAATGTCAATGCCACATACTACAAACGGCCAGGGACTGAACATCTGAGTTATTTCGGTAGATGGGGGTCTTGGAATCCGAGCATGTTTTTGATATCTGTGACACCTCCTGGCATAACTCGATGCATCACGATTTACAGTAGGCCAATGTATCCATACCGGAGCACTTTCTTGGCAAGATCTTGCCTCCGGTGTGATCGTCACATTCTCCTTCGTGTACATCTGCAATACTGATTTGATTTCATCATGGGAGATACACCGAAGTAAAAAAATAGATTATTCTCTTCTATATATAACTCCGTTCTGAATGGTGAACCGTGAAGCCTTTCGAAGAACTTGTCTTTCTTCACTCCTGCGCTCTGGCAGGGTCCCATGCTCGAGATAGTTTCTGAATAGAGTCATCCATGACTCTATATAAGGAATGACTTCAAATACCCAGTCGGTCTCCATCTGATCAACACTTGGAGAAGATAATGTCTCAATGGAAACGAGTCCCATTTGCTATGCCTCGCCAGTACTAGCTAATTTTGCTAAGGAATTGGCCTTCTGATTGTGTTCTCAAGGTATGCAATGGATGGCAAAATAATCAAATTGGCTCATTATTTTCTAAACCCGAGCAAGATAAGCAGCCAGCCTTTGTTCTTTGGCCTGATACTCCCCTCAAACTTGCCACACAACCGATTGTGAATCGCAGTAAATCTCCACAACAACAGTTCTTAAATATCTAGCAAGCCTTAATCCGGCGACCAGGGCTTCGTATTCGACCTCATTGTTGGTCAGACGGAAATCAAACCTTAAAGCATAGCATATAGATTGGCTTTTAGGAGTTTCAAGTATAACCTTGGTGCCTGAGTAGCAGTCATTTGATTCACCGTCGGTATGTAGCTTCCAAACATATTTAGCAGATTCACTAGTTTTGGGCAAGTCTTCTGAGATAGTGAATTCAACGACGAAGTCTGCTTGGACTTGTCCTTGAATAGCTCTCCTTGGTGTGTAAGTGATGTCGAACTAACTCAACTCGATATTCCACTTGAGTAACCTACCAGACCTCTCAGGCCGCGTAAGGACCTGTCCTAACAGCTGGTTGGTGTATACGGTGATAGGATGAGCCTGAAAATATGGATGGAGATTCCTGAGGCAATGACAAGTCAATAAGCCAACTTTTCCAGCTTCAGATAATTTCATTCTGCTCTGGTCGGTCGTTTGCTAATGTAATAGACTGGCCGTTGTATTTGGTCCTCCTTTCGAATGAATGCATCACTGATTGCATTTTTTGACACCACCAAGTAGATGTACAATCTCTCGTGATCAATAGGCTTTGAAAGAATGGGTGGTGTGGATAGGTGTTGAGCTAGTGCTCGGAATGCGCCCTCACATTCCATAGTCCATTCAAAGTTCTATTTCCCTTTTCTGATCAGATCGAAGAAGGGAATGTATTTGTCGGTGGATTTTGAAATGAACCTGCTTAGTGCTACTACTTTCCCAGGCTTTTAACTTTCTTTATAGTTCTTGGAGTCTCAAGATTTTTGATTGCCCAGATCTTCTTGGGATTGGTTCAATTCCTCAAGCATTGATGATGAATCTAAGGAATTTTCCAAACGCAACCCTAAAGTGACACTTCAACGGATTGAGTTTCATTCTATACTCTTGGAGGATGTTTAACATCGTTTCCAGCTCTTTGATATGAGTGGTGGAGAATCTCGATTTCACAAGCATGTCGTCCACATATACCTTCATGGTTTTTTCTATCTGGTTAGCGAACATTCAATTAACTAGTCGTTGGAAGGTTGCTCCGGCGTTCTTGAGTCCAAATGGCATGACTTTGTAGCAGTAAAATCCTAGATCAGTGACGAAGCCGGTATGCTCCTGATCGGGCAAGTGCATGGGTATCTAGTTGTAGCCAGAGTACGCATCCATGAAGGATAAGAGTTCATGTCTAGACGTTGAATCTACAAGCTGATCAATTTGGGGAAGTGGAAAGCTGTCTTTAAGGCAAGCTTTATTCAATTCTAAGTAGTCAACGCATGTTCTCCATTTCCCGTTAGGTTTCCTGACAAATACAGGATTGGATACCCATTTTGGATATGATGCATCTCATATAAACCTGTTTGGCCTGAGTTTATCTACCTCTTCCTTAAGGGCGGCAGATCTCTCTAGATCCATACTACGCCTATTTTGCTTGACTGGGACATGCCATGGGTCAATGCTCAATGTGTGGTTGCGATGTCCGAGGAGATTCCACACATGTCGGAGTGCGTGCAGGCAAACACGTCGAGGTTTTCCCAGAGAAATTCAACGAATTCCTCCTTCATCTGTTGGCTTAGCTGAGATCCGATATTTACCATTTTAGAATCGTCATTATCATCGATCGGAACATCGATCATCAGCTCTGCCGTAGAAGCCTGAATGTCTTTGACTTTTTCTTCACTTTTGGTATCTCTCGGGTCAAGATCTCTTGGGAAACGGTTGTGATGTTTGGGCCTTGGCCCAGGCGTTAGCTATCAATTCTTCACAAAGCGGATGCAGAGAGATTCCTCTACATCCTTTCTCTTTTCTTTTTGCTACGCTTCCCATAGCTCAGTAACATAACAGGCTTGTCCAGCAGCCTAGTCTCCCTAAACGACTCCAACTTCATTATCGGTAGGGAATTTCAAAGTTAGACACCAAGGGGAAATAGCAGCCCTGAACTCAGCTAGGGCTGATCGGCCCAAGAAAGCGTTGTACGGTGAGTTTATGTCCAATACAATAGACTGTAATATCCGGACTCTCCGGCGTTCTCCAACTCCCAACTCCACTGGTAGCTCCACCATCCCAGTGGGTATAGTTGCACTTCCATTGAAGCCATGAATACGACACCGACAAGGCTTCAAATCTTTCGCTTCCATCTTCATCTAGTTATAGGCTCGCTTAAAGAGGATGTTCACTGAACTTCCACTGTCCACTAAGATCCTCTTCATCCAAGCATGATCCATTTTAGATGAAATGACAAGTGCATCAATGGTTGGGGCTTCGACTCTATCGGCATCTCTGTCTCAAAATACGATGTCGTCTGTCATCGTTTTTTATTGTTTGGCCAGAGCCTCATCTTCCAAATTACTGCAACATTCGACGATCACATGCCTAATAGAGCTGGCATACGACTCCATTTCCCTCCAGCTCTAATCTACTTGATGAGGACCCTCACTAACAGTATTAATCACCAATCACCCACCGGTATGAGCGGGTTCCTCTGGTCTAACCTAATTTGGTATTTGGTTTTGATTCGACCTCCGGACTGTGGCGCCCAAAAAAACTATTCCAACTTTCTTTCTCAGATCAACTTCTCGATAATATCATGTAAATGACGGCACTCCTTCATGTTGTGGCCATAACTATCGTGAAATCTACAGAACTACCCTGTTTGAATCTGTTTTTCTGACGATTACTTCGAAACAGGTTTCTTATATTGGATAGTAACATAGGTCCACAAGTACATATTTTTCAAAGGTGTATTTAAAGGAGTATAAAATGTCAAAAATAGGAGCTCTACGTCGAAGGCCCGCGATTCTGGTCCTATTTCCTGCCCTGATTTCCATCGCCTTTCTGTTGATTCTTTTTATTCTATATGTTTAACTGCACCTTTCCAGAACACCCCCCAGTTTGTTTTACAGCAACATTACTTTGGTTTCCTTCCACACTGGGCCCTGCGTCATCCTTTTTCCTAGACTGTTTTGCATCGTCCCTTCCTATAACTGAGCTACCTTGGAATAGAAATGGTCCAATGACGCAGGGGGTTTTCGGCCAACCAGTTGCCAAATTCGAAATCGAGATCGATCCCCTTAGTTACTGCCATCATAATTGAGTTGTCGTTAGGATTACCAATCTCAGTGCATGCAACATGAAACATCTCCAGATAACCTCTGAGTTTCTCTCTAGGAACTTGAGTGACACAGGATAAATTATTAACATCTTTGGGCCTTGTGACATGCATGCAAAACTATTCAACAAACTTCGTTGCCAACTGGTCGAAACATGAGATAGATTGAGGTGGTAGGTGATTAAACCACATAGTCGCGATGCCCCCTATGGAAATTGGGAAACTTTGGCACTTGATCGCATCATTATCCCGTATGGCGTTCATTAACCATTCATACTTTAAATGTGCTGGTTAGGGTTAGAGATCCCTTCATAAATAGGTAGAGTTGGCATTATGAATCGCCGAGGCGATTTAGCATAGAGGATGTCATCGATGAAGGGGGTATGGCCCTGGGAGATTCCCTAGTCGTCAATTGTGAGGCCCTGACTTTCACGGATCATCTGAAGGATCATTGTCGGGATGTCCGACATTTGGACATTCTAGTCATGCTAAGCCAAGATGCGGTTGAGTTCCACAATGCGAGAATGGGTCGGTCGCGGTCGACGGTCCATATCTTGCCTCTTTGGTTCTAGGTCTTTAGAAACATAAGGCTCAAGGGTATACTCATGATGGTGACAGTATGGATCCGTTCGATTTCGAGTGTCAGCTCCCAACTCAATAGTAGCGGCGAAAGCATGGTTATCAGTAGTATGATAAGGAGTCGTCCCTCCTCGGGTTGAGGGTCTAGTCTAGTGTATGGTCGATGGGCCAACTATCGGTTGCTTAAGATTCAAAGTGTGCTGATGTCCGGTAGCCTGTGTATAGCTTCCATCCAGCCGTGGGTGAATGGATCTGTGATTGTAATCAGAGGAAACCGAACTTTCGGTGGATGAGTAAGAAGCCCGATCCCTTCTGGATCTCCTCGTCTTTCATGGTTCAGCCGATTAGTTAACTCCACGTTGGCATGGAGCTGCTGGGTAAGCTGTTGGCGGCTTTGAGTCAGCTCTTGCATTAGCAGCTGGAACTCTTCCCTGGTGACAGGGCCTTGTGGAATCAAAGGTCCGATAGCATTCTAGTGTGTAGGAGGAAGTTGTTCGGGGTGCTGCCTATCCTGTCCTTCTTGATCTACAGCTGTTAAGGTAGTTCAGGTAGCAACCATGGTGAACAGTGAAGCTCTCTCCTAGCCATGGTGCAAATCTGAATAGGATGGGAGAACTTCCAAGCTTGAGATCTCGATCTTCTCCTTAGATTCTCGCAATCCATTATCGGTAATTGATCTAATGAGTAGGAGAAATGCTAGGTTTTCTCAGTGAAAGCACCAAAGTGTTTGTACCAAAATTGGGCACAACACCCTTTGGATGTGTTTGAAGAGATAAAATGAAGAAAATAAATGTAATCTAACTAACACACCAATCAACAGATAAGAAAATGCATAGAAACAAACGAGTTTAGAGTGGTTCGACGTATTGCCTATGTCAACTATGAAATGATTGATGTTTATTGAATTTCACTATCTGAATACAAGAGATTAAAATAGTACAACTGAAGTATGGTGATGATTTCGATAGAGTATCAACGTAGAGAAGCCAAAAAAGACCATTTTCTATAGGTCCAGGGTCATTAGCAAATATCTCGTCCAGATCTTGGAAAGCTTCTTCTCTCACGTGGATAGGCCCACAAAATCGAGTTCAGGTGATTTTGACTTGATCCGGGAGGATACAAATTAAGTTCATATCGATCCATAAATGGTCTTTTTGGGCTGAAATTGGTAGGTTAGCTCTTGTGAAAATTTGGTGGCATTTGGACTTGTAGATCTCAAGTTACAGTCGATGCAATTTTGGATTTGTTGTAAGATGCTTGAATTCATATCAGTCTCGTTCATGTCGCCTCATTTGTATCCATACCGTTCTTACCGATCAGGATGACATGGAGCGATATCCCAGGATTGATCCACTTTCCATGTCGAATGACCGCGTCTTCCACTTTCTATGCCTTGTTCGTATCGACCTGATGTGCTTTCTTCGTATCGGTAGTCATTGCCCTTCTTTGTGTACATCAAACAAATTCCCTTCATATCGATTGTTTGAGTTCGATTCGTATCGATAGTTTATATTCCCATTCGTATCGATATGGGCTCAAGCTTTTCTTATCGATATACAAGTGACAAAATGTTGTCAGGTGATGGATACGAAGTGGTTTTCTTTCACAGATTCGAATTACCGTTTACTTGATGGATACGAACTATTATTAGCCGTGATGGATACAAAGTAGGATGAGCTCGATGGATATGTGGCAATGCACATTCGATGGATATGAAGTAGAGGCCGCTTGTTGGATACGAAAGAGGGTAATGCCTGATGGGTACGAACGTGGCGCTCCCTCTATGGATATGAATTAGTTGCAGTCTCCCTGTCTTTGATGGATACAAATGTGGTTTTTCTAGATGGATTCGAATGGAGTGGATAGGAAGGAGATAATCGCTGAACTGATGGATACGAACTCAAGGGATATCCACTTTTCCTATGAAACTTGATTAGTTCATAACTCGGGCATATGAACTCCGATTGACTCGAAACATGAGGCGTTGGCTTTCATAGCTTTGCTTATCATGTCATATCGATTATAGCTCGATCCATACTAGGACAAAATTACCAGTATCCATAATGAACCTGTGTATAACTGATCTTCGGGACGGATTATCCTTCATTTCCAGTCAAGTCCTTGGTGTCACGGCCTTGTCAAAAGGCGGGATAACACAGAATATCACATTATGACGTGTAATATATAATATACACATGATCTTTATAAAATAAATCTGCAGTATACATACATTGTTCAGAATAAACCAACCCATGATCAGCCTAAACAGTTATAATAGCCTATCCAAATAAATGTTAATAAATACAAAGAAAGAATTGCAACAGAAATAAAGATACGTGAATATGTCTTAGAGGAATCCAGCTCATCTCCTGAAGCTCCAATGCATCCATAAATAGATTTAAAAATATGCTTGGACTGACCTGGGCATTATAAGAAAATAACACCTGGATTAATTTAGTAAATTAGCATGAGAAAAAAAATCATATGGATTTTTAATATTACAAAACCTTGCAAAATTAAAGGTATTTTGTAAGACCACACTATACATAAACACAGATTGGTTTTTATGTTACAGTAATTAAACCATTTTATTAAAAAATCTAATGATATTATAATAAGGCTTAAAATAAGCATATAATATATCTGGAATGGTTACCTATAATTATATTCAACGGTACTGGGTTCTACAACTAAAACAATAAGGCATAGAAATTGGATTCCATACAATGATAAGGCAGCGGGGTATCACCTACAACAGTACATCTCTGGAAAATGTACCGAGGTTGCAAACCTTGCAACCCCATCAAACAAAGAGCCGACCTTCCCCTCGAAGGCACTACGTTTACTACATTCTTAGGATTAGTAGCAAATGGACCTTGCATTTCAAAGAACTCCTTCGATTCCATTATCTCAAACCGATCACTAACCTCTTCCAAAGTGTAGAATGCGAAAATGGTTTTGGAGTGGCTATAGTTTCAAGTCATATCATATAAGTACAGTCTCCCACTTACCAGGTGCTCCAAAACCAATCGATATATTTCGGTAAACACAAATTCGGTTTTTTTAGAAATAAGCTGACAATATATAGGAGTAGAGATCACCTCCTAACCGGTCGGGGTTGGATTTTCTTATAATTTGTCCTAGAAGAGAAAAACCATATTATACGTATAACATAGCATCACCAAAGATAAATGTACCATATAATTTTCGTGTTTATTCTAGATATTTCTAGAGTTATATTTTTGTAAAGATTTAATAGTCGGTTATTTAACTATCAAATAAACAAACAATCAAATCAAAGATTTAACTAAGCATGTACATAAACAACCACTAAGCTTCTTTAATTAATCCTCTTATTAACTAAAATTCACTCTGTACAAGACAAATTCACAAGCTCTCTTTACTCTTTTCAATATTTGAAAATATACTTATCTCAACTATATTAGTATACTCAAAAAATATTTCACTTTCAATACTTAGAAAACTTTTCCATATACTTATATCAACAGTATAAGTATATTCACAAAACTCTACATTTTCAATGTATAGAAAATATATCCATATGCTTATCTCAACGGTATAAGTATATTCTCAATCTTATGAACGATTTCCCTTTTTCCAACATTATATTTAAATGGGCCAAAACAAATGTTACTTAAATCATTGTTTACTATAAACAAAAACCACTTACTTTTTAGTGTAGTTAAATCGATCGTATAGAAATTGGACCAAATATACTTACTACCACTTTTGATTTCAAACTTGTACTATACCTCGATTAACAATAAAGTCGGACAAGCCAGAGAACTATCCTTGCCTCAACATACATTATTAAATTCTCACAGATAGAGTTAGGTTTTCATATCTTGGAATTTGGTGTTAGGTACAAAAAGAATACTTTCTATGCCACCATAAGTTATATGAGATCATTTATAGAAATCAAATCTCATTTCTTCTATAACTCCTTTAATAATCTCCTGATTTATTTATAAAACTTCTTCTATAAATCTTTAAATTTAGTTATAAAATTCCCTTACTTAACAGCAATCTTTGTTGGACTAAATACTTTACATAAAACGATCATTTTATATATCGATGTAAATTCTTAAATGTGATTTACTATTCCAATTTATAAAAACGATATCATTTCCCTCATATAAAATATTATTTATAAATCTATTCTTTTATTTATAAAATACCATTTATAAATCTATTCTTTCTATACAACAATTTATATAAAGCATTTCACAAATATTTATACCAAAATATTTCTCTCTTCTTTTAAAACAGAATCACTTTATTGTAAAAGATAAATTCTTTTTTTATTTTTCTTTAAAATAAACATTCCTTATGTCATTAACCTTTTTTTAAAATAAATATTTTTTGAAGTACTTTTTAAAACATTTCCATGTAAATTAGAAAAGACTAACAAAAAGGTTGAGATAAAATAGTGAAGTTCAAAAATTATTTCTAAATAAAATACCATGGAAAATTCCAAAAATCCCACTTAAAAATCATTCTCCAAATCAAAACCATTTTCAACTCAAAAATAGCAAATAATAGTATTTTAAAATACTACAATTGAGCCCTAGAGCTTTCATAACACTTAATAAGTGCTTCAATGGATCTACAATTAAAAAAGTTCAATTTTAAACATATCGAAGTCATATCCAGTATGGTCAAACTACCAAGTTTTGGCATTCAACAAGTTATACAACTGGTATATAACTAAAATTTTAAATCACAACAACGAGGAATCTGGATCCCTTTACAAAATTCCTTGTATTACTTGTATTTCACTTCATATTTGCTTTCCAAAGCGAGAGATTCTACCAAACCAAACCAATAAATCATCCACGCTTGAAAATAATAATTTGTATATACCATATGTCATATAGTATTCACCCAAAGGTGAGATAATTCACCAAAATTTCAACTAACGCTTATGTGTTCCTGCTTAATTTAAAATCGAACGACGTTCAATTTTAGCTAAAAATCCTACTTGCTTCAAAATTGACAAAATCAACTCTGCATCACAATTGGACATCATAGAAGTTATCGATTTTATAAGTTTTTAGATTAAATATTGATTAATTAACTTAATCACTTCATTAACTTATTAATACCTCCCCAATTCCTTCTTCCCTTCCAAATTCAATTCCCCTATAGTCGCATGATGATACAACCAATCTACATCATGCATACTCCACCTTATCTCACTCTTCGATACACCGTTCAACAAACGGACTTTGCTGTTATTCCTCTCTTCGCGAGAGCTCTGCACCCCGCCTGTCCTCATCACACTTGACACCCCCATGCGATTTTGACCTGCCGATCCACCACATGAGTGTACGCATCTTACACCATTTAAACCACCAAAACACTCCACAAAACTTTGGTCGTCGATGCTCTTACGCACGAGAAACCCAATACCATCAACACCAAGGCCAATCGTTGCCTAAATCACACCTAATCCCTAACCCTAGTTGCCACTCATAATATCTCTCCTCCTCAAACATGACTGCACTCAACAACACTAACCTAGATTTGAATCCATAGCCACTACGAACTCAATGGTTCTAGTATTGTTAATTTTAGTGGTCTATATCTCACGATTTTGATTTTTAAAGGTGGATGTAGGGTTTACTTTTACTAAAGATAATAAAAGGTGAAAAGTAAAAGGGGAAAAAAGAATGAAGGAAGGTACAAGAGTTGGGTTTGTTTATTTTAAAATTTTCGATGCTTCGTTACATAACCACAAACGACAGAAATAAAAATACGATCACACACAAAAATGCGTTTTATTCTAAAACAACAATAAAATACACCGACTATCTTATTTTTATAAGTTTCAAAAATACCAACCTTTGCCGCAAAATACGTCAATCGAAAATTTTAATATTTTCCAAATTAAAAATTATAGAAAAATCCTATAAACTCATTTAAAAATATGTTATTAAAATCAAACCATTTTATTAACAATTTATTTCCTTATCATTTATTATATTCAAATAAAATTTAAGTATTTAAATAAATTAAATATTCCGACTCAAAATGTAAAAAAATTCAGGTCGTTACATTATCCCTCCAATATTGACTATTGCTTGGAAATAAGCAAGGTCAATGAAGAATAGCTGGAGGCAAGTAGTAAAAAGCACTCATTTCTAGAGATAGAAACTGGTGCATGGACAGAAAAATTATGACAATGCTTATGGCTGGTAGGATACGCTAGGTCAGGAATAAGCAAAGATAGTCAGCGGATGCTCTTGGTCAATATCCGGAGATGGGTTGGATTGAAAGTGAATGCCTAGAGATAGATTTCAAAAGGTATAAGTTCCTAGATATATGAACCGGTCTACAATTAGGATACCACGATCACACTTTCGGTCCAGCAGGGTATGCTCGGGTGAGGATAAGCGAGGATGGTTAATGGATACTTTCAATCAACATATAGAGATAAATGGGATCGAAAGCCAGAACTCAAAAATAGTTACCGTCGGACTACTCCGGTCCAACATTAGAACTAAGAGAGTATAGTCAAACCGAGGGCAATCAAATGATTTATCCTACATTATTAATCTTTTCCCAATGCTCAAAGGTAGAATATGACAAGGAAATGATGTTTGGATTCTTGAATTTGAAATGTCGGGTCTTGGAGACAAGACTTTATATATGGTAGAATAGCCCAAATGGAGTGATCACGCTCATGGCCCAATGAGATACACTTGGCCGAGGTCAAGTGGTGAAAATCAATAATAAATATTGATCATGCCCCTTTGTTAGAGAAATCGAAGGTATTGGGATATAAAGGTCTAGACTACTCTTTTCTAAAGATAGGAAATGGCATGAAACTCGGTATATTAATAACTCGTTATAAGCTGAGAGAAACTCAACCAAAAATGAAAAAGAACAATAATAGAGTTGATGACATATTAGTTTTGTTTTTCCAAGTTGTAGTACCTTGCTATAATAAATAGAACTAAATAATAGAATATAACAAAACATTACAGGAATTTAATTTATACGCACAGAGTTACAGTAAATGAAAAGCATCGAGCAGAGACAAACATGTATAATATGGATAAATTGCATACAAACAATTATATTATATTAGTAGGCAGTTGTATATATGTAGGTATAGTATATAAAAATGTGGAAATTTAAATGGAACAAAATGATTGCAAAGGAAAAACAGCCTTTTATTACATCACTTTTTATATAAATTAATGTTTACGAGGCCGCTTCTGCACAAACCTGGCCTATATACAACAAATGGGAAACATAAACGATCCAACTACAAAAAAAACACATAGAAACTATCTTACTAACACTACGAGATCAACAAGGAGCCTATTTATTCTTACTTTTCTTTTCCCTCTTCCCAGCTTGCTACCTGAGCTATCATAAGGCCTCTTATAGCCTTTATCATCTTTTGGTATGGTGCCTCCAGAAGGGGTGGTATCGCCTTTAGTAGTAATGGTAGCATGATCTTCAGGATGGTTGATTCATTGCTCGAAAGTCTCCATATAGCGTCGGTGCTTTCGCTCTTTGGAGGATGGATAGTGATAGGAAGGATGGGAGAAGAATATTTTGGCTCTTTAGTACTTATATGCATCTCAAAACTAGATTCCATTTTAATCTTGACTTTGGACATGTCGATCTTCCACTTCTTTGCTATGGAAATCGATTTGGTTAGGCCTGAGGCATTGGTTATGGTAATGTCTTCCCCCAAGGACTAAAAATTGCCATCCAACCCCTCCAAAACTAGAATCCTCTCTAAATCAGGACACATAGTAGAGCCAGAGGTAGGCTCGAAATGACTAGTCTCGCAATCACGGGAGGTTACTCAGTGGTTATAACAGTATTGCCTATGACTTGAGTGATTGGCAGAAGAGGATGTGGAAGAGAAGGATTACCTGTAACTTCACAAATGGAGAAGTAGAGGTTAGTTAAAATCTCAAGCAAGAATTGGTGGACTTCGAATACTACAGAAATAAGGGATATATCTTCATCTGGACACGATTACTGAACAGGGAACTTAAAGATTTCCCCCTCTTCAGGGGAATGCTGAGTTGGTGGACCAATGAAGTGGGGAACATAAAGTTTAGTAGGAGTGGTCACTGTGGAAGTGGGAATAACTTAGGTGATCACGGAGATAGCCCCCTTATTTATAGGAATATCTGTTGCAAGCTCTTATGATTTAGGAGTTGATGATTATGCCTGACTTGATTCGCTTGGGTCGATAGGAGCTTTAGCGGAAGCTTTAGTAGTAGCATCTTCCATGGTCAGGTAGCCTTTCCTTCTTTGAGTGTTAGGATATCTTCAGCATTGAGGCTCTTGGCTTTCAAATCATCTTAGGAGTAATTGGTGGCCTCTGCATGGCGCATAACTTCCTCCCAACTATCGACGAGGGTAACGGCATATGTACTGCCCAGCTACTTAAGGTTCATGTATTGAACGACTTTAGCAAAGAACGACAGAAGGTGTAGGATCGATTTCACCCTAGAGGGGGGGTGAATAGGGTGATACTATTAATTATAGAAAAATTATTGCGGAAGTTTATAAAATATTTTCAACAGAGATAATAGTCATGTAACGGCAGCACAGAAAATAGCAGAATAATAAATGCAGAAATAGAACAACACAGAATTTACCCAGCTTCGACAAAACCCTGCCTACATACTGCCCCTAAGGTTTCTACCAGAAATTAAGAAGTCAGACGCTTATACACGTAAACTCGCGACACCCGCTATCGACTAACCTTAACTCTACGCTCAAAACCCTACAACAACTCAGCTAATGAGTTGGCGAATTCTCGAACTACACCGCCGTAGTTCGTCCCCTAGTCACACGACTAGAATTTACAAATGTTTAAAGAAGAAAACACAAAAACAGTAATTTAAAAACAATTAAACCCTAGTTTATATACTAAGCCCAAATATAAAAGAAACAAGCCCAAATGAAAAATTAGAAGTGAATTCCCCTTTTTATTATATCGGCATGTTTCCTTTTCCTTTTGAAAATGGCTGCTCATTCTCTTTCGTTTTCTCTTCAACGAAATTAGGGTTTCCTGAATTTCGAAAGCGTCGACGTTGTTGATCAATCAAGTGATGTTCTCGTGAGTGTTTTGATGATCGATTATATCTTCAAATTTGCATATGGCTGATCGAGTTCAAAAAGGCTTCGGTATAAAAAAATTCTCTTTTGCTTTTTCTGGTTGAATGCTTGAACTCGATCGATGAATCGATTTGAATGATTATTTTTTGTTGCTTGAACTTGAATGAGTATTGGCCTATGATGTTACCGGGTTTAAATAGGGTTCGATACCCTATATTTTCTTTCGTATTTTATCAGTTAAACTCGTCTATAACTATGCTTGGCCGCTTGATTATTTTTGAATGATTGTGATGATTTCTGACTTCTTCAATTTCGTATACTTCGTTGCTTGATTCTCACGGCTTAGATTTTGAACTGTTCTTTTTTCTTGGTCATCACGATTTCGATTATTTGGTACTTAGAGTTTGATATCGTTTTGACTTCGGCCTTGACTTTGTTTATGCAATGATATTGTATGAATTATTCCTCTGTAAAAATATTCCCTTTTTGACTTCGGCCTTGTTACTGTTTCGACTTGGTTTTTGACATCGTCCGATTTTGTTCTTTGTGCTTGTTGACTTCAGCATGACCACGGTTTTGATTTTAATTTTAAACTGCGTCTTTTGTTCATGTTGTGCAGTACTAGTTCTGGTTACATATGTACTGCCTACATATGTGTTTGCATTAACTTCATGTAGTCATCATTTTGATTCCATGTTGCCAAGCATGAAGTCTTGATAGCATTTTGGTCATTGTTAGACCTGATGTAGGCTGCACTGTGTATCTCCATTCTCTTGTATAGCTATGCATGTCACTGTTGTATAGTATTTGTATCATGTTTATGTGTATATGTGTGTGTGTGTGTATGCGTGTGTGTACCAGTGTGTATGCTCCTTTTGAAGTCTGAGTTGTTGTCAAGTGTACTCAGTTGGTTCATGTATATGCTTCATTTGTATATCTACTTGAGTCTGGTTCATGATGTTTATGAAGCTTGTTCATTTAACTAGCTCGAGTTGCTTTGAGTCTCTATTGAATAGTTGCTACTGCACCATGTAGTCTTTGCTTGAATATATGTATCAGCGTTGCATTCTGTTGTGTCTATTCTTTGTTTCACTGGTGTATGTGTGTATGCCTTCATTTACGGTTGAATTTTAACTTATACTTGGATTGCACCTGCATTGAATCCAGCTTATCGCTCGGGTTTGACCTTGTGCTCATTTGTCACGACTTTATTTGTATAGCACTTGAGTTGGGCATGGCTTTTGATTTGGATTTGACCTTGTGCTCACCTGTCCTTGCAGCTTTATCAAGTGTATATCGGTGTGCACGGCCTTATGGCATGATACACTGTGCATGTCGTAAGCTGTTCGTGTATGATGAATTCAAAATTAAATGATGACAAACAACCCAAATAAATGAGGCAAATAATATTTTTAAAAATCATTTTATTTTATACTGCAAAATATTTTCTTGTTCAATTTTACTGCGTTAGTGTTTATTTTGCAGATTGCTCAGATGCTAGATTCAATCTAGAATAGAGTTGAAGATGAATACGAGTGAATGAACGATATGTAGTGAGGACATTTGTAAATAAAAAATTATGATGTAATCAAAATTTTATTGTTTGAAAATTGTGTACATAGTGAGAGCTCAAATTTGTACTATTCAAAATTGTAATAAATATTTGTTTGAACAAAATATCTATTTGAATTTAAACTCTATGTTATTTATTTTATTTAGCAAATATTTATTTAATTATGTGAAAAATAAAATAGTACATTATCAAATACATTTAAATGAATATATATATGTGTGTGTATACATGTTTATTATCATCAAACAAAAATCATATACTTGCATATTCAACAATCTCCCCCTTTTGATGATAACAAACATATATTTAAGATTTTGAATATATTAAATATATTTGATCATACAATTTGCTTCCCCTATTTGAATGCTCCCTCTCTACATAAAGCTACCCCTTCATATATGCATATAAATAAAAATATGCAAATGAGCCTAGATGCAAATAGAAAATATTTGACCTTTATTTGCCAACATCTTAACTTTTCTCTCCCCCTTTTGTTATCAGCAAAAGAGTAATAGTGTTAGAAAAAAGAGATGAAGTGATAGACATTAATACAACGTTAATACTCAGTCGAATATAAATATTAAATTTCAATAAAAAAATCAAAAAAAATCATAAATACTTTGTTAGTTGCATATTCCATTTTGGAATGATAGGAATGATGTCATCATATAAAACCATATAGTTGTGTCTATTTGTGGTATATTTATATAAGGAATTAGAATATCTACTAACCATGCATAACCGTTAGGACTTTTAAATGAGATTAATAGTATTCCAAATTTTTATTAAAAAAATGAATTCTAGAATCTTCTAACCACGCATAACCGTGAGGACTTTTGAATGGGATTAGAACCAACTTGTCTATTAAATCAATCAATTTTGATATGTGTTCCATACATGCAAAACCGTGAGAACTTTTAAATGAGCATGGAAGCACATAATCAAAAATCCAAGTATTCACCCATGCATAACCGTGTGGACTTTTAAATGAGAGTGAATACTTTGGATGTTTTTATTGCCACAGATATAATAAAATGAAAGCGCATAATTTTCCCTTTAAAATACCACATATTCACATATTATATTGGATTTTGATGAGTGGTGGTCGATAGAAATATGATGGAAGTAGAAATGGTCATGGAATTTTTACCAACAAAAAGTTTTTATAACTCTTGTTCAAATTTCTAAAGAAAATTACTAAATATACCGTCTCAAGTTATAACATATGATCAATATCAACATTCATCACTTTTTTAATCACTATTTATCCTTTTGATAATCAATAGGGAGTCAGATAAGTTAATGTAATCATTTAAGCTCAAGTTCAAAATAATCATCAAATTTTCTAAAAAATGACTAATCTGAAACAAGGTCAACAAAATAATTTTCTGGAAGGGGTTTTAGAAAAATGTCTGCTATTCGAAAATTATTTGAAATGAAAAATATGCAGATATTTTCTTAAAAAAACTATGTAATTACTGAATTTCTCGACATAAATCACGTTCCACTAGAAATTTTTCTATCAACTGGATTACCAGTGTAATCTGCATCTGAATTTTCCTTCAACTCAAGTTTACCATTAATTGGATGTTATAGACCAGTCTGTGAAGTTGCAACAATTTCTTGAAATCATTTTTAAAAGCTTTTAAATGAAATTGAGTCGAAGCCATGCAAGTAGTGATCATGGTGTCAACGGTAAAGAACCAAATATATCCGAGAGTAATCATCAATGAAATGCCATCATTAATCCAACAAATCTATATGAAATAGTTGATGATTGGTCAACATTTTTTGAAAAAAGTCAGAATCATTACCAACATTCATTATTACATAATTGGCTGATTTAAGTGCAGATTATTACATTTAATAAATTATTCAAGATAAACCGTTACCTTTTTTTACCCTTACGATAATTTTTCATTATTGCTCATTGTGATTCTACCACCTTTATACTAGGCTAAGGAATTGTGATTTGTCGCCCGTTGAGTTCCTCGAACAGCCAGAATCCAAGTAACACAGTTGATGTTCCTTAGCCTGCCACCACACCTACACGATAAATGATTTTTGTGACCTATTTATTTTTATAGATCCATGGTTGTTAGTGACAATAGATTTTGAAAAATAAGTTTGTGGAGACCCAAAACTATTTATATATGTTCCTTTCGGCACCTAGATTTTTTTTACTTTAAGAGATTTTATATTTGTGCCTTTGGGAACCCAAATTGGTATGTTTTTCACTTGTTTGGGTATCACACTTTTCCCTTTAACAATGTTAGTAGTTGTTTGTTCATATTTTGACACTTCTGTAAATCCAAATGTATTCCTTTTATTCTCGAAGAGTTGGTTTTCTAAAAGTATATTAAATGATTTATCTCTAATGTGAAATTTCCGAGTAATCAACTCAAGTTTATTAATTTTGGATTTTAAAAGTTTATTTTCATTTATTAGCTTCGAACAACAACTAATACTATTTCCTCTCTTTTCAAAATTCTTCATTTTCAAGTGCATATTTTCCTTTTTAAGCTCTCTAATTTTATTGTCAATTTCAAGCATCTCACTTTACAAGAGTTGGAGTTTTTTAAATTTAATTTTTTTCAAAATCCTTGAATTTTATAATCTCTTCTTCAAACTCATGATTTAATCCAATAATATCAGGTTTGCTTAAAATCACATTTTCATTTTCAAGGGTTTCGAAATTTTCTTTGGTCTCATTTAATTTCTTCTCAAAAATCTTACTTTTAGAACTTTATGACTTCTTAAAGCTATCCAAATCATTTTACAAAATATTATTTTTAAAAATCAACTCAGTTTTGTTTTTCTCTTGAAATAAAATTTCATTTTCTAACTTTTGAAATTTTTCATGAAGACGGGCAAATTTTTTTGCATGATTCAAACACCTTTTGCAATTAGAACTTTTAATTTTCTAAATATTTTCAAGCTCATTTTCCAAACCATTATTTTTCTGATGAAGTTTAGCTTCTTCCCTTTTCAACTTATTAATTTGCAACTTAAGAGCTTTATTATTTTCAATTAATTTTTAGCACAAGAGAATTAAATCATTGATTGGAAAATTACTTATCTCATTGGCTATTGAATCTTTATTATTGCTGCATTTTGCCAGTCCTGTCAAGCACGTTTCTGAGTTGACTGTGGAGAACTTCTCATTGCTATTGACTTTTGCACCATATATTGCATCAAAAGTATTCCAGATTTCCTATGCATTTTCAAAATGAGAGATAAAGTTAAAATTATCTTGATTAATATAAGAATATAATATATGCATAGCAAGTGCATTAGTCGAGATAATTTTCTCGTCTGCTATATTGCACCCATTTTCAATAATATCCCAACGTTTAACATTAACAGATTTTAAATAAAATTCCACTTTCAATTTCCAATTCAAAAAATCTGTTCCATCAAAAATAGGAGACTGACTCTCAGCTAAAGTAGCCATTTTGAACATTCAAATTTGTAAGAAAAAAATTGGACTTTGAGAAATCAAACTTTTTAAAACAAAAATGGCTTTTGTTCCTAGCTTTGATACCGCTTGTAGGATCGATTTCACCCTAGAGGGGGGTGAATAGGGCAATACTATTAATTATAAAAAAATTATTGTGGAAGTTTATAAAATATTTTCAACACAGATAATAGCCGTGTAATAGAAGCATAGAAAATAGTAGAATAATAAATGCAGAAATAGAACAACGCTGAATTTACCCAGCCTCGGCAAAACTCTGCCTATGTGCTGCACCCAAGGTTTCTACTAGAAATAAAGCAGCCAGACGCTTTTTTTACACACGTAAACTCACGACACCCGCTATCAACTAACATTAACTCTATGCTCAAAACTCTGCCACAAACAGCCACTGAGTTGCAAATTCTCGAACTACACCACCATAATTCGTCCCCTAGTCACACGACTAGAATTTACAGATGTTTAAAGAAGAAAAATACAAAAACAACAATTTAAAAACAATTAAACCCTAATTTATATACTAAGCCCAAATATAAAAGAAACGGCCCAAGTGAAAAATTAGAAGTGAATTCCCCTTTTTATTATATCATTATGTTTCCTTTTTCTTTTGAAAATGGCTTCGTTCTCTTACGATTTCTCTTCAACTAAATTAGGGTTTCATGAAATTCGAAAGCGTCGACGTTGTTGATCGATCAAGTGATGTTCTCATGAGTGTTTTGATGATCGATTATATCTTCAAATTTGTATACGGCTGCTTCAATGATTGAGTTCAAAAAGGCTTCGGTATGTAATTTTTTCTCTTCTTCTTTTTCTGGATGAATGCTTGAACTCGATCGATGATTCGATTTGAATGATTATTCTTTGTTGCTTAAACTCGAATGAGTATTGGCCTATGATGTTACTGGGTTTAAATAGGGTTCGATCCCCTATATTTTCATTCGTATTTTATTAGTTGAATTCGTCTGTAACTATGCTTGGCCGCTTGATTATTCTTAAATGATTGTGATGATTTCTGACTTCTTCAATTTCGTATACTTCACTGCTTGATTCTCATGGCTTCGATTTTGAACTGTTCATTTTTCTTGGTCATCATGGTTTCGATTATTTGGTACTTTGAGTTTGGATCCGTTTTGACTTTGGCCTTGACTTTGTTTTTGCGATGATATTGTTTGAATTATTCCTCTGCAAAAATATTTCCTTTTTGACTTCGACCTTGTTACTTCGACTTGGTTTTTGACATCACCTAGTTTTGTTCTTTGTGCTTGTTGACTTCGGCATGACCACGGTTTTGAATTTAATTTGAAACTTCTTCTTTGGTTCATGTTGTGCAGTACTAGTTCTGGTAACATATGTACTGCCTACATATGTGTTTGTATTGACTTTATGTAGCCATCATTTTGATTCCACGTTGCTAGGCTTGAAGTCTTGACAGCATTTTGGTCATTGTTATACTTGATGTAGTCTGCACTGTGTATCTCCATTCTCTTATATAGCTGTGCATGTCACTGCTGCAATGTATTTGTATCATGTTCATATATACGTGTACCGGTGTGTATGCTCCTCTTGAAGTCTGAGTTGTTGTCATGTGTACTCAGTTGGTTCATGTATATGCTTCATTTGTATATCTACTTGAGTCTGGTTCATGATGTTTATGAAGCTGGTTCATTTAACTAGCTCGAGTTGCTTTGAGTCTTCATTGGATAGTTGATGTTGCACCATGTAGTCTTTGCTTGCATATATGTGTCCGTGTTGCATTCTATTGTGTCTGTTCTTTGTTTCACTGGTGCACATGTGTTTGCCTTCATTTCCGATTGAATTTAAACTTATATTTGGATTGCACCTGCGTTGAATCCAGCTTATAGCTCTGGTTTGACCTTGCGCTCATTTGATGTGACTTTATTTGCATAGCACTAGAGTTGAACCAGGCTTTTGATTTGGGTTTGACCTTGTGCTCACCTATCCTTGTAGTTTTGTCAAGTGTATATCGGTGTGCATGGCCTTGTGGCATGTACAGTGATACACTGTGCATGTCACAAGCTATTCGTGCATGATGATTCAAAATTAAATAATGACGAACAACCCAAATAACTAAGGCAAATAATAATTTTAAAAATCATTTTATTTTATACTGCAAAATATTTTCTTTTTCAATTTTACTGCGTTAATGTTTGTTATGCATATTGCTTAGATGCTGGATTCAATCTGGAATAGAGTTGAAGATAAATATGAGTGAATGGGCGATATGTAGTGAGGACATTTGTAAATAAAAAAATTGTGATGCAATCAAAATTGCATTGTTTGAAAATTGTGTATATAGTGAGAGCTCAAGTTTGTATTATTCAAAATTGTAATAAATATTTGTTTGAATAAAATATCTATTTGAATTTAAACTCTTTGTTATTTATTTTATTCAACAAATATTTATTTAATTATGTGAAAAATAAAATAGTACATTATCAAATACATTTAAATGAATATATATATATATACGTTTATTATCATCCAACAAAAATCATATACTTGCATATTCAACAGAAGGGTGGTATTCAATTCCTCTCTTTCCTTGGCTTCCTTCACTTTCAGCTCGCTTAGATCATGCGTGGCTGCGGTATAGTCAATGTGAGTCTCCAGCATCTCAGTTTTCGACAAAAGCAATTCAGATTCAAGCTTCACTTTTTCGACGCGAAACTTTTGGATTTTAGTTGCTTGGTCCTTTATTGTTTTGTCCTTTGCTAGGATAGTTTCATCCTTCATGGGAAGGGCCAAGTCCTTCTCAACAAGTTATATCTTTAGAGTAGCAATGTCCTCGTGAATAATCTTTGATAAATCTTTTATCACAATTTCTTCTTGGGGTGGGCTCTTTTAATGTCCTCCATCAACCTTCTGGCCTTTGCCTCGAATTTCAAAGCCGTGTTTCTCTCTTTCTTCATCTTCTGCAAATCCCCTTTATACCCTTGTATGAGGTTGTCATAAGTTTTCTTTTTAGATTCAAATGATTGAATGTTCGTTTGGTTGATTTGGTTAATACTGGAATAGGCATAGCAAAGCTTCTTCCGCTTGTAGCCTTGGTCAATGAGCTCCTAGACCCATTTAACTTTGTGGTCCGCTTCTTCTTTTGGAATATTTTTTATGTCATGGTCAATATGATTCTAGTTAAGCGGAGATCAGGGAAAGTGGCATGCGTGCGGCTGGACGGAACTGGAATAGGAGTTGGAGGAGTAGTGATTCCTTTAGATCAAAAAGGAATAGTAGGGGCAAGTTAAAGTGAAGCCAAAGTTTAGTGCTGCAGAGGAAGATGAAGCTGGGAACGAGGTAGAGGAATGCCAGAAGAGGAGCCATGGTGGTTTTGTGAATCTTTGTGCTTCTTTCTGTATTCATAAGGCTGCCTCTCTGTAACATCCCCTATCTGGAGGTCCGTAAAAGCGCTACAGTTGTTGCAGTCGTCCATAGTATTAACTTCTGGTGACCAAATATGATAATGTTAATGGTATCCATAATATCGGAAGCACATGAATATGAAATAAAATCACAGATTCCACAAAAAAACTTTTCTGATTACATTTCACAGAACATGTTTCATATTCCATTACATAATCCCAAATTTTTCCTAAGTTTAGATCAAATATAATTATTATAAAATACGCCAAAAGCGACATATGAAGATGCCCCATTGGATGACCAGATTACCATATAGTCCTAACTAACATAATACAACATAGTAGGATCAAACAAAATAAAACTGCAACTCCTAAATAGCTACCCGTCAGCACCTGTCTTTGGAAGCTTTATTCGCCAACCTACTAAAACCAGTAAAACTTCAACCCTCAGCCTACTCAAATCAATTTTGAGCACCCAAGAGTTTAAGGAGAAAAAGATAAACTTTGAGTCAAACATAATGTTTGGTGTGAATAATACTATACATCTCAGTTATTTGATATTAAGTGAGACCACATCACTTTGCGGAATGGGTTTCCCCTCACTAATATCCTTTTAAAACATATCTTTTGCAAATCATAATCCTACAACTAAAATTGGTTAAAAACTGTAAAGAAATATCATGTAAACTTACATATTAGGTAACAAATGAGCTATCTATCTGAACACTATAGTTTTGTTTGGTTAACTACTAACCTTTGGCTGACTCGGGCCTACCAGACGATATAAACAAATAATCTAACACATATTAAACACTCCTTTTCTTGACAGTTTGTTCCTAATTTATCTTCTTCTATGGTCACCTGATCCTAGTGGTTTTGTGGGCTCACCAATAACCTACCTCTGTACAGATATATATTCCCTTCTGTGTGTAACATCATTTTAGTCTTACCTGTGATAAATTCCTATACACTGGAATTTTGGACTAAATTAGCTGGGGCCAATAGCTAATGTATAGGTTGTGATCCTATACCAGTCCTATCTGATATACAAATATCTGAGTCATTTAGGGTAATCTTCCCTTAAATTTTCCTTGAAAACATTTTCACCTCAAATTGATTAAAAACCTTTAAATAAAACTTAAACAAGGAAAATATATACTCTATTCTTTAATCAAAATCATCTTGCCATATTATATATACTTTAATCAAATCTTTGTTGATGAAAACATTTAAACCTTTAAAAGTACCCTTTTTGAATCCATTGAAAGTACCCCTTTAAAAACCAAGTAAACCCCTTTCTTTTACGTAGGCCGAAAGGCCAAAACATTCCTTTTGAAACCATTCATATTCATCCTTTCAAAATCATTGAAAAATATCACCTTCGAAAGCTTTAAAACCTTAGATATCCTTCTTTTAAAACTCTTTAAACATTGTCTTTTGAGAACATTGGAAAAACATTTCTTTTTGAACCTTTCAAAACCTTCCTTTTAAACCTTTCGAAACCATTCTTTTCAAACCATTCAAAAGCATCAAACCTTCGAAAGCATTTGGGTTCAAGTAAAACACGTGGAATAACCTTTCGAAACCATTTAAAACTATCTTCTTCGAAACTTTTGGGTTCTACCTTCAACAGAGCAAAATGTTCATAAAATATTAAGTCGAGAGCACTCTTTCGAACGCCCCAAGTAAAGTGATGGTGTTAAAACCAACCTTCATGAAGCATTGGAAAAGTGGCTAAGCTTTTAAAGAAAAGTATTCCCTTCGAAAACCATTGTTTTGAAAGATAAGAAAAGCAGCAGCAAGAGGTTCCGACTCCTTCGAAAGCATTTACTTAAAACAAAAGCCGCAACCCATTTGAAACCTTTCTTTTAAAATATTTGACTCGGCCAAAAGCCAACCAAGTCGAAAGCATATCCTTCAAAAGCAAAGCAAGCACATTTTAATTAAAAACAAAGTCATGCTTTGAAGCCATCAGAACCTTTGGTCTTGACCCAGTACCTTTTGCCTTAGTCCAGTTCACCATGTACCAAGTTATTGATGTCGTGCGCATTAGTTTTGATGGAAATTGAGGCGGAAGCCCTCAATCGAAACCCCTATGCCAAAAGAGGTGAAATATGCCAAAAGCATGTAAAACCGATTTTTACTTTAAAAAGAAATCCTTTTCAACTAACGATCCTTGTTTGTCAAAATTTATTAGTTACTAAGTTTTTGTTCTAAAAGTGCTACCAAAATTTCATAATTAAACAATTTAAATAATTTACAAAATACCCCTTCTCTATTTAACAATATATAAAACATCTAAGTCTCATACCTTAAATAATTTTATATATCTATTAAAACACTTAGGAAAATTCTACAAAAGTTCTAGAAAGTCATTTTCAATATGTTTTCTAGCATATATTAATTTCAGACCCAAAATTTATATTATTTAGCCGTAAATAATTTTAAACCCAAATAATCATTTTTCTCACTAGTAAAATAATATAAAATCCAAATTAATTCAGAAAATTATGAAAATTGAAACCCACTCACAAATATCATTTCTGATTTAAATCTAAAATTGCAAGGCATTTGGATGTCATTATATAGGGTTTTCACATTAAAACATATCATAAAACCTATATGAATAAGCATAAGTCATCAACAAGCATATACAAACAATTAATCGTCCGAAAATATGGCATAACCTTGCAAGATAAATCGATTTTAACTTTAAAACTGAAAATCATTAGAAAAAATAAGATGTAGTGACTATTCACCTTAGCTTTGAGACTAAAGACTTTGAGATTTGAATAGCTTTGATTTGATTAATCTTCTTCCTTACCTTTTCTTATTTATCTTCCTCTTTCTTGTTAATGGTGGCCAGCCTCTACTTTACTTTGATTTATTAATGAATGCGTAAATGAATTCCTATGGGTTTAGGATATAAGAATGCTCTTTTCCCAACTTTTCCCTTGCCTATTACCCTTGTATATTTTAATTCATGTTAGCTCATTTTAATTTACTCATTAACATGGCATGGCTACCCCTATTAATCACAAATCTCAATCCCCTAATCATCATATTATTCTATTTAATTTAGCTAATTAAATATCCTAAATAATGTTACTAAAAATTAGGAGCATTACAGACTTCCCTCGTTAAAGAATTTCGTCCTCGAAATTACGATTATGTACACAACAAATCAACCAAAAAGGTAAAACATACCATCAAACAAATCATGATAAGAGTCTCTAATCCTGCTCTCGGTCTCCCAAGTACAGTCTCTTTCTTCTTCGATCCACCGGACTTTAACCAATATGACTGTCTTGTTCCTTAGCCTCTTCTCATCTCTCTCGACTATATGAATTGGCTTTCTAACTATAGTCAAGTCTTGCTCTACCCCTAAATCATCTAATACAGTCGGTGATATAGTAGTCTTCGGGTCTCTAACACTCTTCCTTATATGAGAAACATGGAAAACATTATGGACTCCTTCCAAAATATTCGATAACTCTACTCTAATGACAGTTTCCCGATCCTCTCCACAATACGAAAAGGTCCAACAAATCTCGATGCCAACTTCCCTGATTTTCTGAATTGAATCACACCCTTCATCGGTGGTATCTTAATAAAAACATGATCTCCAACTGAGAACTCTAAGTCTTTCTGTCTTCTATCTGCATAACTCTTCTGTCTAGACTGAGCTTCCTTCTTCTTAGCCTAAATCAACTCAACCTTTACTACAGCTTCTTTAACCAAATCTAGACCAAGAACCAACCTATCCCCGGTCCCTAACCAACAAGCTGGCGATTTTCGTGGCCTTCCATACAAAGCCTCAAACGGTGCTATCCCTATACTAGTCTGATAATTGTTGTTATATGAAACTCGACTAAGTGTAGATGATCTTTCCATGATCCCTCAAAATCTAACACACAAGCTCTTAACAAATCCTCCAAGACTTTGTTAACTCTTTCCATTTGCCCATCGGTCCGTGGATGGTAAGCGGTACTCATCTTGAGCTTGGTTTCTAAAATATCCTGTAGACTCTTCCAAAACTCGTTAGTGAATATGGAATCTCTGTCACTTACTATGCTACTAGAAATTCCATGAAGTCCAACTATATTCCTCATAAATAACTTAGCTAAAACGGGTACCGTCCTAGTTGAATTAACTGGAATGAAATGGGCACTCTTGGTTAATCTATCCATTATGACCCATATACTTTCATTTCCTCTGTTTGATCTTGGCAAACCGTCTATGAAATCAATAGAAATAGAATCTAATTTCCAAACTGGAACATCTAAGCAACCCACTTGGCTTCTGATATACGCCCTTACCTGTTGACAGTTCAAACACTGCTTCACCCATAAGCCTACATCCCTCTTCACGCCTTCCCAGAAGAAACTCCTCTTCATGTCCTAATACATCTTAGTTCCTCCAGGATGAATAGTTAATTTTGAATGATGGCTTTCCTCCAAAAAATTATTTCTAATGTCTCCTACATTTGGAACACATAACCTACCTTTCTTTCTTAACCACCCATTCTGGTCAAGACTAAAATCCATTAGGTTATCACTCTTCGTTCCTTCTTTAACTTTCTGATCCTTTCAATTAGGTTATCAAATCCATTAGGTCAAGACTAAAATCCATTAGGTTATCAAATCCATAAAGAATGTCGGCATGTTAATTAGTCCGAACGACATCACTAACCATTTGTATGATCCATATCTAGTTCTAAACATCGTCAAAGGAATACTATCCTCTGCTACTCTAATCTAAAGGAAACCTGTTGCTAAATCCAACTTAGAAAATGCCTTGGCTCCACTCAACTGATCGAACAAATTGTCAATTCTAGGCAATGAATATCGATTCTTTATCATCTTCTCATTCAACTTATGATGATCGATACATAACCTCAACGATCCATCTAGCTTTTTAGCAAACACTGCGGATGCTCCCTAAGGCGAACTACTAGGTCAAATAAATTTTTTGCTTCCAACTCCACCAACCGCACCTTCAGCTCTCTCATCTCTATAGGTGTCATCCTACTTGGCGGTCTGCTCACTGAGTCTGCTCTAGGCACCAAATCTATCTGAAACTCAATGGCTCATTTCGATGGCAATTCTACTACCAACTCGAAAATATTTGCGAATTTTCTAACTACGAAAACTCGATTCAACTCATCTTCTACCTCCAAAACACCCAACAAAGTATTCACCTCATAACTAGCGTTCTCTATGGTATATACAATCCAATCACTATTATCAGGATGTTTAAGCGATATTTTCCTATCATAACAAAATACCATAGCATCGTACTTACTTAACCAACCCATACCCAAAATAATTCCGAACCTTACAAAGTCAAACACATGCAAACTACAAACAAAGGTATGACCTAACAAATGAAACTCTATATGGTCACACTTCATCCTAAATATTGCATGCCCTCCTACCGAATTTGCAACCCTTAAGGAAGTAACTAAGTATGAGGGTTCTTGGTTAAGCTTATCTACCAAACAACAAGATATAAAAGAATGCGATTCACTGGTATCAAAAGGAACGCTGACAAACATACCATGGATCTAAAGTGTACCTCCCAAAACTGCCTTTTCTTTTTTCCGCATTGTTAGTCCTGATGTAGCAGGTTCCAATGCAAATACTTTTCCTCTTCCATCCTTAGCAGGAACTTTGCACTAATTCTTATAGTGACCAATCTTATCGTAGTTGAAGCATCTGATATTTTTCTTTCCGGTCACTTCCTTCACCTTTCCAGTACGACATTCATTTGCAAAATGTCCTTCCTTATTGCACTTAAAGAAAACAACCTTCGATTTCCCTTTCTTTGTGGCTCCATCTTTCTACGTACCATTCTTATGAAAGAACTTCCTTTTCTAACTCTACCCCACCTACACCTCCTTTGCCTTATTCTTCTCCAGAGAAGCAAGCATCTCCTTTATCTTAAAGCCATCTCAACTACGACATCACAAGGTCCACTAATATGAGGTAAGGTAGCCCTAGTCAACTCAGGCTTCAACCCCCTGATGAAATTCTCATTCCTCTTAATCACGGTATTCAAAATAGCATACCTGTACCTTACCAACTCCTCGAACCTTCTAGAATATTCCAACACAGATATCTCCCCCTCCTTCAACTCAGCAAACTTTCCGAGCAAAGAAGACCGCGACATCATAGACATGAACCTCTCCTGGAACCTTCTCCTAACCCGACCCATGTTATTGTCTCTTCGTTCACTCCAGCTGTCATACTATTTCACCATAATAAAGCTACTCCTTGAAGCTGTCTCGAAGCAAGCCTTCTTTTCTACTCATCATTGAGCCCTAAGTCAGCAAAGATTCTCTCACAATGAAACAACCAGCTCTACACCTCAATAGCATCTTCAGTTCCAATAAATGACTTCCCTCTAAGCCTAACATAATCTCTACTCAAGATAGCAAAATTATTGACCACTGGAGCTTCCTGAACTCCAACTCCAGCATTTCCTCCAACCACTCCAGCAGCAATTCTATCTTGCATCATGTTCACAAAAAACTAATATATAGCTCCCATATCCACTTGTGGGACTCCAGCACCAACATTCCCCGCTTGTGCCTGACCTTGGTTCCTTCTAGTATTGGTCTAGCATTTCCATTCGTGGTGGTGCTTCCTCCAAGATTAACTCTTCCACTTCTAGCATCCATATCTATATTCAAGCCTCATGAAATACATAAGAATAGCCTAAGAGAGATAGGAAACTAGAGATATAGCATATACTTATGTATAGCAAATACAAGTACGTTACTATACGTTATCTCATACCCCGATCTTACTCTAATTCTTTAGGATTATGTTTTCAAAAATCATTTTTAGTTAAAGTTTTTCATAAATCTATGCTCTGATACCAAGCTGTAACATCCCCTATCCGAAGGCCTGAAGCTAAGTGTTGTAGATGCTGCAGCCATCCATAATATTAACTTCCAGTGACCAAATACGGTAATGCTAATGGTATCCATAATTCAGAAGCACATGATATGAAACAAAATCAAAGATTTCACAAAAATAATTTTCCTAATTACATTTCACTGAACATGTTTCATATTCCATTACATAATACTAATCTTTTCCTAGGTTTAGGTCAAATATAATTATTACAAAATACACCAAGAGCGACATATGAAGTTGCCCCTTGGATGACCAGAGCACTATATAGTCATAACTGACATAATACAACACAGCGGAATCAAACAAAATAAAACAGCATCTCCTAAATAGTTATCCATCAGCCATATGCTCGTCTTCGAAAGCTTAATTCGCCAACCTACTAAAACATCAACCCTCAGCCTACTCAAATCAATTTTGAGCACCCGAGAGTTTAAGGAGAAAACATCAACTTTGAGTCAGACATAAATCCTGGTGTGAATAATACTATACATCTCAGTTATTTGATATTAAGTGAGACTACGTAGCTTTGCAGCAAGGGTTTTCCCTCACTGGTATCCTTTTAAAACATATATTTTGCAAGTCATAATCTTGCAACCAAAACTTGTTAAAAAAACTATAAAGCAATATCATGTAAACTTATATATAAAGTAACAAATGAACTATATGTCCAAACATTATAGTTTCGTTTGGCTAGCCACTAAACTTTGGCTGATTCGGGATTACCAATAAATAGAAACATATAATCTAACACCTATTAGACACTCCTCTTCTGGACGGTCTGTTCCTAACTTATCTTCTCCTAGGGTTACCTAATCCTAATGGTTTTGTGGACTCACCAATAATCTAACCCTATATAAATATATATTCCTTTCTGTGTGTAACATCATTTCAGTATTATCTGTGACAAAGCCCTACAAACTGAAATTTTAGACTAAATTAGCTGGGGCTAATAGGATGTGTATAGGGCACGAGCCCTATACTAGTCTCTTCTGGTACACAAATATCTGACTCATTGTACTTAGAGTAATCTTCCCTTAAATTTTCCATGAAAACCTTTTCATCTCAAATTGATTTGAAACCTTTAAATCAAAATAAAACAATAAAAATATATACTCTATGCTTTACTTAGAATCACCTTTCCATGTTATATATATTTTACTTATATCTTTGTTGATGAAAACATTTAAACCTTTGAAAGTGCCCCTTTTGAGTCCATTGAAAGTACCCCTTTCTTTCACCTAGGTCAAAACATTCCTTTCGGAACCATTCATATTCATCATTTCGAAACCATTGAAAAATATCACATTCGAAAGCTTTAAAGCCTTTGACATCCTTCTTTTAAAACTCTTTAAACATTGCCTTTCGAAAACATTGGAAAAACATTTCCTTTCAAACCTTTCAAAACCTTCCTTTTAAACCTTTCGAAACCATTGGGGAATCACCCATTTGAAACCATTCTTTTCAAACCTTTCAAAAGCATTGAACCATAAAAACTTTTGAAAGCATTTGGGTTCAAGTAAAACATGTGGAACAACCTTTCGAAGTCATTTAAAACTATCTCTTTCGAAACCTTTGGGTTCTACCTTTAACGGAATAAAAAGGTCATAAAACATTTAAGTTGAAAGCACTCTTTCGAAAGAATTTCCTAAGTAAAGAAGTGATGGTGTCGAAACCAAGCTTCTGAAAGCGTTGGAGAAGCGGCTATGTTTTAAAAGCAAAGTATACCTTCGAAAACATTCTTTCGAAATATAAGAAAAGATGCCGCTAGTAGTTTTGACCCATTCAAAACAATTTACTTAAAATAAAAGGCGCAACCCATTCGAAACTTTTCCTTTAAAATATTTGACTCAACGGGAAGCCAACGAAGTCGAAGACATATCCTTCAAAAGCAAAGTAAGCACATTTTTAGTTAAAAACAAAGTTATGCTTCGACCCCTTTGAACCTTTGGTCTCGACCAAGTACATTTCGCCTTAGTCCAATTCAATATGTACCAAGTTATTAATACTGTATGCATTGATTTCGATGGAAATGGAGGTGGAAGCTCTCAATCGAAACCCCTGTGCCGAAAGAGGCGAAATATGCCAAAAGCATGTAAAAACGATTTTTACTTTAAAAAGAAATCCTTTTCAACTAATCTGCCTTGTTTGTTAAAATATTATTAGTTGCTAATTTTCTTTTCTAAAAGTGCTACGAAAATTCAGAATTAAAATTTTTAAATAATTTACAAAATACACATTTTCTATTTAAAAATATATAAAACATTTAAGTCTCATACCTTAAATACTTTATATATATACTAAAACACTTAGGAATCTATAAAAATTTCAAAAATTTGTTTTTAATATGTTTTCTAATGTATATTAATTTCAAACCCAAAACTTATATTATTTAGCTGTAAATAATTTAAACCCAAATAATCATTTTTCTTACTAGAAAATTAATATAAAACCCAAATTAATTCAAAAAATTATGAAAATTGAAATCCATCTCTAAAATATCTTTATTGATCCAAATATTAAATTGCAAGACATCTGGATGTGGTTATATAGGTTTTTCACGTTAAAACATATCATAAACCTATATGAATAAGCATAAATCATCAACATGCATATAAAAACAATTAATCATTTGAAAATGTAGTATAACCTTGCAAGATAAATCGGGTTTAACCTTAAAATCGAAAATCATTAAAAACACGAGATGTGGTCATTATTCACATTAGCTTTGAGATTATGGATTTTGAGATTTGAATAGCTTTGATTTGATTAATCTTCTTCCTTAGCTTTTCTTGTTTATTTTCCTCTTTCTTCCTAATGGTGGCCGGCCTCACTTTACTTTGATTTAGTAATGAACGTGTAAATGAATTCCTATGAGTTTAGGGTATAAGAATGCTCTTTTCCCAACTTTGCACTTGCCTATTACTCTTGTCTATTTTAATTCATGTTAGCTCATTTTAATTTACTCATAATCATGGCATGGCTAATCACAAATCTCAATCCCCTAATCATCACATTATTTAATTTAATTTTGTTAATTAAATATCCTAAATAATGTTACTAAAAATTAACACTCACTTAGCATGTCTTTTCTTTTGATCTCTCTCAGCTTTGTGGTCTCTTTCCACCTCTCTCTCTCTCCATCTTTTCATAGAGATCTCTCATCTTCTATTTTCTAATCTTGTTGATAGCTAAAGTAAGGTAAGTACGTATCAGGAGTGCACTTTCTCTCCTTGGAAATCCCTTACTGGAGATTGCTAAATGTATCTCTACCATGGTATTTGAAACAAGAGAAGGGATCGTATAAGTTTCAAAATATTGGGTTTCAGATGAATGCCAGGCATGATTGTTATTGATCCTAGAAGTGTTAGAGTTCCAGTGTCCCTTTTAAGTACTCTAAGACTATGTTTGAAAAAAAAATAAGGGTGGGTCTCGCCTCCTTTGGCTAGGATACCTTTAAATAAGAAGATAAAGCCAGGAGAACCCTCCTTAAGGAGATTAGCAATTGGAATATCAAAATCTCTCAACTAGCTAAATATGTTAAATGAAGAATAAGGTTGAGAAATTACCTTGGCTGCCCACACTGTGCTTGGTTCTACGGTTATCTTTAAAGTTTTACCATGATATGCTTTGGAACAAGTGAGGTAGGAAGTTTGGTGCCTTCGACAGACGGCTCATTATACGACCCGTTCCCCTCTTTATTGATATCATAGTCACCATCACCTCCATTTTTACTCTCTTCTTCTTCTTTCTCCTCCTCATTTCCCTCTCTTCTTTCTTTCCCATCACTTTTTTCTTGAATCATTTGCATTTCAACTCCCTTATCTACCTCTCCTAAAACTTTGTCGGCAACGTGCTCTGATGTTGCTCTATCAATGGCCCCATTAACGTTTTTCATATCAAATGGCTTTGATGGGATTTCAACTTCCCTTTAGAGATTTCTGTCAGAGCTAGGGTGGAGGAAAAAGACCTAACCGGCATTCTGGAGCTACTTGGAGTGGTTTCGTCATGAACGAAGAAATGATCAGGATGTAAAAGGCTTCATCGATGAAGGTTCTTTTTCTCAGAAGATAAGGAATGGAGAGATATCATATAGGGATGCTCTTAAGGAATCTAAGAGTGTTAGAATGTTCTACATCGGTGTCCTAAATAGTAACATCTGAGACTAACGGAGATAACAAGTTAGACCACGAGGGATGAAAGTCGGAACATAGAAAAGAAACGAAAAGAAAAGAATCTAACTTCTAGAAAGCCAGAGCCTATTAAATTTGTATGGACTTCTAACAAAGAAGTAATCTTTCTTGAAGTATTAACGTTTATTGTGATGCGCTTCGATGACCTTATAGCAGCATTAGGCTTCGATGATCATGTAAGATGGTGATTCACATTGTTGTTTGAAGCTCATGATGTGGTTAGCTCTTTTAAGTTAGGCGGTATTTGGAATTGGTTCATGAACAAGATTTGTAAGGTACTTAGCAAGGCATATCCATTGGAATGGACTTGTGTTGGAAACCGGCCTGAGCTTTGGGAGAAGTGAACGTAGGAACGGATTGAAGGGTAATCTAGCATCACCAAAGCACATGTATCTATTGCATGCCATATAGCCCATTGGAGGATTGTGAAACCACCAAATTTTCATCGAAATAAGGACGTAATCCTCAGGAATCCAATGTTGTCGACATATACTTTGGAGCATCTTCGTAGTTAGAATCATTGGCATTTTTTAGGCAGATCATCCAGAAATCTTAAGCTAATATGTTTGTTTAAATGAAGAGGCTGATCTTGAATCAGTTCTGCTGGTACGATCATTCTTTGCAACTCGGCCATAGTTGAATGCCTAGGTTTGAAAGGTGTGGAAGTTGAAGCTTGAGCAGCGGTAGCTTCAAGAAGAGTTGACGGCCCAATGCCAACATTAAATATAGGAGAATGGCTAGTCATTATGGATAGGAAAACTTGGTGTTCAACTTGGTTAGGTATGTTTATTTTGGAATTTTAGTTTAAATGTGAATCCATGTAATCGACGCCTATAATCCAATGAATGTCAACTTGTGTTGACCAGTCAGATTTTGAATATTGACCGGGACAAGGGAAAGTGTTAACCTATGCAGTGTGAGCCCTAAGTCCTATATATGAAGACTGGCCTATCCTGTGTAGATAGCTCGCTCATGCTAGAAAAATGATCCACATCGTACAATGAATTGTACGTCATATTTTACACTTGATCGTCGGATAATCGATAACGAAACCACTGCCCGAAGCGATGCAGAAGTCTTTCTTATATAGGAACATGGGAGGTGCAGTAATTGGGAATGCTAAGCAATCAGATCATTTGAAAGCTGGAATTCATGAAAAATTATTTATGATCTATAATTAATTGGCAACGTATGCTCATAGTTTGTAAACGGATGGAAAAACAAAGGTTTTTCAAAACTGTGAATAGTACAATTGTCAATTCAACTCGGTACATGAATATGGAGTTAGAAAAATATTTCGTTCAAAGAACGATCATAAGTTGATTCTCATCCGTCCATTACTCATAAGCGATCCCCAAGCACGACCATGGACAACCACAACCACCGCCATAAAATAAAATGACCACTGGCCTTGAAGAATTTGGGCCCGGATTTATCTTTAGGTTCAATAAGTCGATGATGAAATCAGTACAATGAATGGTGATAGTTGAAGTAAACATTAAGTGGTGGTGATGCCTTTAAGTAGGCAATAGCAGCTTATAAAAGGCAGTGACGATAGGCTTTGATAAAGAGGGTCTAGTCATTTAAGACGGCACCGGTTAGAAGCATTAGGGGTATCCAAACATGAAAAGTCAATGACACAGAAAAATGAAAGGTGAGAAAAATATTCTTAGCCCATAAGTATTTATACTATCGAAATGACAGACAATTACTCGGTGTTGAGTAAAAGAGATCGTTGCAGAGGTGAATTTTTGACCAAAAATTTGAAAAAGGGGAATGTAGGAAGATAATATGTAATTGACCAAGGCATGGAATAGTCTCCAAAGTGTAGATCTTGTCCCTAGCACGCACAATGAAATTATTGCTATATAAAGCAATCGATCAGATATCCACGAAATGAAGGCAATGCATGAAGCAACTCTTAGATAATCAGCTTATATATGTGGATGGTGATTTATGCTCAACTTGTTCCAGAGCATGCTTTGTTTCCAATAAAATGTACTCTGGGGGCTAGTGTTATCCAATTTCTTAGCCAAGTAGGCTTTCAGCAAATCTGAATGTCAGGATGAAGACAAGACGATTCATTGACTTGGGAACATGTTTGTAAGGACAAAAGAAATGGGCTCAAGAACTTGGAAAATGATTGGAATTTAGGAAGTAGATCGGTACCGACCACTTTCAAATCAGTATCAATCACTTTTCTACTACCTATCGGCTTTTGAAGTTATGTTATGTGCACTACTAATAAGAGTGATTGTCTTAGGGTCCTTTGTTTAACGAATTGACAAACAACTCAAAGGAAGTTTTGAAGAAAAGCAGACAAGTGCAAGTGATATCGGAACCTCTCAAAAATGACACGACTTATAAAGAAATGTGCTTAGAGTTCGATGGATCAAAGATGGAAGTCCTAAGAAGGAAAGATGGGACAACTCCCCATTGAAAATTCAGGCCGGTATCGATCAAATGTTATCAGCACTGAAATGAATTTATTAGTTATGGATTCTAGCTTTCCCTTTAGCCTTTTTGGATCTGAAGTTAGACTTGATAAATTAGTATCTAGCGATTCTGTCGGATGATTTCCCTATAGACACAAGACCTATGGAATTGAGGAAAGGACTTCTGGCACTTTGCTTTCTTTATCTTCTATCTCTCCACAATCCTAGTCACAGAGGCAGTTATAGTTTGTTGTTGTAGGCTTTTAGAACTTTAAACTATTTGTACTAGTGATAAATAGTCTATAATCAATAACAATAAAGTAGACTTAGGCCACAGATGTGTTGAACCACTGTAAAAAATTTGATGTTCTTTCTTTTTTACTTATAGTTTTTGCTAGATCTCTATATTTTTATTCATTTTTAGGTGTTGTGACATTTATATACCCAACAATAATAATGATATGGGTCAAACCACTCCACTAAGTCTAAAGCAATCCAAATTAGCACAAATTTCAAGATAGATAGTAACAACCTGAAATCCAAATCAATCTAAACAACATCAAAGTGATCCTCATCTAGTTCGTTTGATAATTACCCCTTAATTACTTAACCAGGCTAAGAAAATTAGATTTAGGTAGCTCTTGGTTTAAGGAAGAGATTAGTTAAGGTTTTAATGTTTGGGTGGCTTTTAAAACAATTAGTTATATCTAATCCCAATAAATTAGAGGGCCTAATCCGGATTTAACCTTAGTTGCCCACTAATTAGTCCAAAACTATCTAGCTTTAAATAGTCATATCTTCTAAATAGTACCAAATAGCTACTATGATGATTCTACGGAAAGAAAAACTATCATATCTTTCACATGGAAATAGTTTCAGACTATAATATGGCTCCTATCAAATGTTATGAAACTTACATTTTCTCAGATACAAAACGGTCAAACAAAATTTATAAGGTTATAAAATATCACTACCCAACATCGCCTAAAGTTTGAGAACTATTCGACCCAATATATGAAAATAATATTAATATTTTACATCATCTGATACGTAAAATATAGGTCGTTACATATACTAACTCATGGAATTTTTGTATGGTTGGGCAGCAGGATTTATGATGTGTAAAATTCAATGGTATATGGTAGGGTATAAAGACTTAGGAAGTCTAAAAGGTCAATTCCAAAAATGAAACTTTGTGTAAGTCTTTGGCAAGGTACCAAACATCTAAATGGATGTAATTTAATGAATGAATCAACAAATGAAATGAAAAAAAATTTAGGACTAGGCGGGGCAATTGATGATTTGTAAGGATGCTTCCAAGAATGTATTTGTTGTGCCTATATTCAACCTCCTAAAAGATTCTTGGTGGCTCTAGTCAGGGTGGTCCAATGGTGGAATGAGTGGTCATTTCATTGATGACATTGTTCGAGAAAAAAATATATTAGTGATAAAAAGGTTTGGGAAGGCAATTACTAAAATAAGTTGATGATAACTTTATAATGACATCTAAATATGAGTCTAGGAGATGTTAGTGAATGTGATTGATGTTTATATGGCATGGTTCATACCAAGCAGTTGATAAGTACAGGGTATACTTAAGTTTAAATGTTGAGCATTAATATGAAATGGTTCGTTGAATGTTAAGTATGTGGTATACTCGAGTTTGAAAATGATGCTATGTGTATACTAATTATGTAATTACTGTTTACATGATATGTGATTTTTGTGAGTATAAGTGAGGGGAAAACCCATTCCTGCTTAGCGGTGAAGTCTCTTTATGTTTATGTTTAAGGTATAGTTTTACTCATAACAATCTTTATGTCTGACCCATGTTTATATTATTTTCCGTAAACGCATGGGCTCCCATTAGAGTAAACTGAGTATACAGACTTAGACAAGTTACTTTTGGAAAGACAAATATAGAAGCTGAAGATGAACAAGAGGCTTGTAGTTAACAAATCTATTTTTATTCCGCTATTATAAAACTAGGGTTTATAACTATAAGTGTTCATGCCGGCGTCTTCATATGTTGGGCACGAAGGTATTATTTATGTTTTATTATATTTTACCCCTACGTGGGCGCATTTTAGGATTATGAAAAATGTAATGACAAATATGTGAAATGAAAATTACCTAGTTGCACTGTTTAGTTGACATTGTGAAAAAAAACATTGGTTCCATTTTGTCATTTAAAAATAATTCTGGTGATGATTGCACCATCGTCATCTCTCTAGGTCTCAAAATGGGGGACGTTACAGATTAGCTATAAAGGTAAGAAGTAGTGGTGGACTGTGAGGTGTTATTAGTGAAATTAGAGATAAATGATGAGCTAGGCTAGAGTTAGGCTACAAATTCGATGATGCAATCATGGTTATCTTTGTGTATTCGCTCAAGATCATGCATGATGAGTTTTCATCAGTTTCCATGGTGAGGGAATATCTATATATTTGGGGGAATGATCGGATTACCACCACATCGTTCGGGATCTGTATTTATTTGCTGAAAGATGCGAGCCCAGTAGTTATGCCATTGAGGTATATGACACACAAAGAGAAATGTGAATTAGAGGTGCAAGCGAATGACCTAATATGGAAAAGGTTCATACGTAGGAGTATATTTAAGTAGGAGGCACCTATAGCGTCCGCTACTGAGGTGGACGGATCTTTAAGACTTTTTATGGATTATCATGAACTGAATAAAGTGGCTAGGAAGAGTAGTATCCACTACCGCATATTGATGACTTGTTCAAAAAGCTTTGTGGTGCGAAAGTGTTTTCTCTGTTGGTTTTGATGACAAGGTTCCACCGATTGAGAGTGGCAAAAGAGAGTGTGTTGACTATTGCATTCCACACCCCATTGGGGTTCTATGAATGGTTGATCATGCCATTTAGGATAACCAATTGTTCGACATACTTGTTGATCTATGTGTTTTTAGAGAGTAACTAAATAAGTTTGTACTTGTATACATTGATGATATTCTCATCTTCTCTCTGATGGACGAAGAACAAAATATGCACTTGAGGATTGTGCAAGAGGTGTTGAGGAAGCACTGGTTGAAATCTAAGTTTTCAAAATGTCACTTCTGGAAGAGAGAAGTGCATTTCTTGGGTCATGTTGTCTCGGAGCAGGGAATCGCAGTGGATCCCACCAAAGTAGAAGTAGATCAAGATTGGGATAGAACCAAGAATGCTATGGATATGAGATGTTTCCCTGGATGAGTCGGAAATTATAGACGATTCATAAAGGACTTCTCTACCGGCATCATTAACCAACTTGACGAAGAAGAATCTGACTTTCTTGGGATGTGTGAGTGTTTGTCAGTCCTAGTGGGAATAAGGAGTTGATAGTATAAATAGATGCTTGTGGTACTAGAGTGTTGAAAAAAATGGCTAATGTTATAGCTAATGCTAGGTGGTAGCTGAAACTGCATGAGAAGAAATACCCAACCCACAATTAGGAGTTATTAGAGTTTGTGTACGCATTGAAAGCACGGTGGCTTTTGCTTGGAGAAAGTTATATCTATTCACCGAGCATAAATCGTTGAAGAACTTTTCTCACAAATGACCTTAACCTTCATTAACAACAATGGTTTGAGTTCTTGACCTTCCATGACATTGACATTTGCTATATGCCTAGTAAGCGAACTGCAGTCGCGGATGCCTTAAGTAGGAGATATACCAGCTGTGGAGCTATGCTCCTAGAGTAGACAAAGTTAGAGTATATTGTTGGTTATGATTTCTGATTGAGATGTGATCTAGAGCCAAACATGTTAGTAAGCTAGACCATTAGACCTACTCTGATTGAGTGAATCGGTATTAGCCAGAGATATGATGCTAGACTAGAAGAGATCATTGCGAAGATAGATATAAGGTTAGAGTCTGATGAAGCAACACAGATTCGACCATGATTGTTGGCTTCATAAGGATGGTATACTATTCGTATTTGATGTCGATGGTTAAGGGATGAGGTGCTATGAGAGTGCCATCATTTGAGATTGACCATACATCCCAGACACAATTAAATGTATCAAGATATGAAGTAGATATTTTTTTGGGAAGGAATGAAGATGGACATTGGGACATTCATATTGAAGTAAATGAATTATCATCTAGTGAAAGCTGAGCAGAAGAAACTAAGTGGTTTGGTGCAACTGCTTGAGTTTCCCAAGTGGAAGTGGAAACAAATATCGATAGTTTTCATCCATGGATTGCCAAGGACTAAAATGGGTATAATAATAGCTAGGTCATAGTTGTAAATTGGCATTGAGTACTCGATTTATGCTTGTGTAGTACAACAGAACGACATCAAAGTTGACTGAGTTGTATGTAAATGGATTTTATTATTCCATGGTGTGCTAAAGAGGATCATAAGCAATCGAGACCCAATATTCACAAGCATATTTTGGAAAAGCTTACTAGAGGTGTTGGGATACAGCTACATTTGAGTACAACCAAACACCCACAAATTGAAAGACGGATGGAGAGAGTGAATCATATATTAGATGATCTCTTGTGAGCCTGCATACTTGATTGTAAAGGTTCATGGGATAATCATTTGCATCTTGTTGAGTTCGCATACAACAACAGTTATCGATCGAGCATTGATATGGCACGATTCGATACAATATATGACCAACCATGCAACATCCCTTCATGTTGGTAAGAAGAAAGCAAGAAACTAATATTTGGACTAGACATGACAAGAGAGAACTAGAGAATATCAAGGTCATTCAATAATGAGTGAAAGTTGCACCGGACAGAAAAAAGAACTGTGGTAATAAGAGAAGACATGACCTTGAGTTCCTTGTCGACAATACGGTGTTTATCAAGATCTTTCCATTGAAGGATACAGTTTGGTTTGGTACTGAGGGAATGTTGGCACCAAGATACATATGTCATTTTTCAATACTAGAGATGATTAGGCACCTAACATATATGGCCGACTTAACTCAGAAGATGGCAGTTATGCGCAATGTATTTCCTATTTATCATCTGAGGAAGTTTCTTTATGACCCAAGCGTGATTGTGGCACTGAATTAATTGGACGATATAGAGTTTGAACCTAAAGAATCAAGGCCTTGGAAGCCAATTCATATAGTCGAATAGAAGGCAGAGCAGCTTAGGAGAAAGAGAGTGCAGTTGGTAAAAGTTCAATGGAGTGGACGTAAGAGTATAGCACTTGAGAGACCAAGGAGAGCAAAAGGACTGCTTATCCGGAGCTCTTTACTTGATAAGATCTTATTCGTCACGTTTACTTTCATCTTTGGTATTCTATTTTTCCAGTTTAGTACCTTGCATACTAAGGTCTGCAAATGATTTTTTTGGTTATGTGTGTATGTTTGATATGCTTATTTGATTGTTAGGCATGATTCTTATCTATATTATTTGGTTCTTGTTGATTATAGGAATTTCATGGGTGAAATTCCCAAAATTCCTAAAGAGAGGCGAAATTCTAGCACATGGCATAGGCATACGAGTTTGCACACACTTATTGTAGTAAAAGTTGGAATCTTCATTATTACGTGCCTACCAACCCATATTTATCCACCAAATCTCCATCAAATTTTAGCGATGTGGAACTATTCTAATTCTAAACTTTCGTTCCAATTTCCATATAGGAGACAACCCTAATATATAGAATAAAACATTTAGGTATTTTTATAGTATCACTAATGAGCTATTTTAAATACCTTACCTAGATCCACTATTCAAGATATGACCCATCATAAATGGACTGATCTCACTTAATTAGTTAAATCCATTTATTTGATTCATACCTATATATTTTGACCCCCTTATTTCAAAACAATTTTAAAATTTTCAACGTTCAAAATGATATAGGTATGATTTTTTTAATCATCCTTCATAAATTTAAAAATTCACTTCTGCCCCTTGTCAAAAACAGGTATCACAAGAAACCCCTCTAATGTTTCCAACAAAAATGTGTAGTCTACATTGCAAATATTTGTATTACATATCGTAAGTATTTGTGATTCAAACAACACATTTTTGTAAAATAAAAATTTAAAGTCCACATCGCAAATAGTTGCATCTATGCTATAAATATTTGCAGTCTACACTGTAAATATTTATTTTACAAATGTGTATATTTAGAGCCACAAATATTTACATTAAATACTCCATATATTTACAGTCTACACTGCAATTTTTTGCTGAAATTATTGACATTATCCATAAAATCCTCTTAAGAGTAAAAATATGAAAGAAGAATCTATGGTATTTAAAGAGGGCCACTGAAGGCATTGGAGTAGCCAACAAAAGATTCAAAATGGATTATGCAAACATTGATGAGGTTTTGAAGGCATTAGAATGGCTTCTGCAAGCATTGATGAGGCTCTAAAGGCATTATAACGGCTTCTGCAAGCATTGATGGGGTTCTGCATGTACTAATATGGTTTCCATATGCATCAAAGAAGCTTTCATGAGAGTTAAGGAGGGGCTTTCGAAGGTGTTAAAGTGGTGGCCTCCTAAGCATTAAGAAGACACTTCCATTATGATCGAAGGAGCTCCTGCAAATATCAAAGTGGATGCCTTTACATAGGTCAAATGGAATACTTTCGCTAACATTATTATTTTTCGAAGAAGTTGAATCTCTGCCTTCCACAAAGGTTGAAGCCACGCCTTTCGAAGGAGCCGAAGAATCACCTTCCGCAATCTTCAAACTACCAAGATAAACTATTATATCATAAGGCAAGTATCACCCCTTCCAAATAAATTGGACTCTTCCTAACGTATCAATTCCCTACCTACCGAAGTCATTCCTTCCGCAATAGATGCTGCCTTATGCATCATGCCTTTGCAAGTATTATGTTTGCATCTTTCGTATATGTTGGAACACCCTTTCGCACTTATTCAAATCGTTAATAACACCTAGTGTTGATTACATACCTTCTTACAGTGTCAAAGGCCTCAAATCTCATGTAATAGCAACATCAACATTCACACAATGTCACGAAGGTACCCCTTTTGATGTCTTCAAAAGGACAGATGTAGAAGGCACCAACTCACATCTATAAATAGGATCCCAAGGGTGCTGCTTAGGGGATTAGATTTTTCATTCTTTTGATTTTATGCTATTCTTAATTTGTAAACCATAATTTCTAAACTGAATTAGAGATTTCACTTCATTGTAACACTTTAGCCTTTGTATTCATAAGCGTCATTAATAAAGTGAACACTTAGTATCGATAGTAGCTTCTATCTCAACTAAGTGTCGTGTATTGCATTACTGAACAGATTTATTCATTACCCAAAGGAGTACCTTTCGAAGTTATTGGTTACCTTTCGATACCATTGCAACTAATCTTAATCTAGCTAACTTTAAGCATTTTGAAAGCTCTTTCAAAGGGTTCCTTTTCAAGTTAATTTCTACTTTAAGCACGATTGGGTTGTTGACAAGATTTTTTGTTAATATTTTTGGCGCTAGAAATAGGGCTCGAACCTTCGATTCCCGATAACCTTCTCTATAGATTAATTGCATAAAGTACTTCATTCTAAAGAAGAAAATGATAAGAGAAAGGAGCAATAATGACATCCCATATGAAGAAGCTGCATCACAATCAACTTTGGAAGATAATATAATATTGAACTTTAACTTAGAGAATATGGAAATCGGGCAACCTTCAACCGTAATAAGATTTTAAAACAATGAGATTAAAAGTCCAAAATTTACTACAACAAGTGATAGCTATGTGAGAACTTATTGAAGGGGCTTCATCTCAAGAATCATTAAAGGTTGTGGTAGGAAAAGATGAAGCGCAATCTCCAAACAAGGACCAAATTGGAAACCAAGAAAGTCAAGCTAAGAGGTTCCTTGCGCAATCAAATAGTTAAATTCAAAGAGACGGTAGAAATTACCATGATGATGAAACCGACTGAGAAGACAACTCACACCAAATAATAATGGATATGCTTAAAGAGAAAGGAATTCATAATCTAGAGAAATATGTTATCCCGCAAAAGACTCCTTGTTTAGAAGAAATAATGGCAGTTAGTATTGCTCCTCACATTCAAATTCCCCCACTAAAGTATGATGGAACAACTGATCCAGATGATCATCTTATAATTTTTTATACTCGAGTGGACTTGTATAATGCTTCTGGGTAGGTCGTTGCAAGCTTTTTTCGTTAACTTTTTAAGGAGCAGCCATCAAATGGTATTAGAATTACCAAGGAAGGACCATCCTCTCCTGGGAACAATTTTCTTATGAGTTTATTATGCAATTTTTCATGTACAAAGATCCAACTATGGATTTTAGTTTGTTAGCTACTATCAGGCAGAAGTCAGGAGAGCTACTTGATGAATACTTGAAAAGATTCAACATGGAAGCATTGAAAGCACAGAGCACAACCGATAGAGAAAAGCTTATGGCAATTTGATCAGGACTGATCGAGCAAACCCCTTTCCAGAAAGATCTTTATATTAATGGATGCAAAGGTCTACAATATTTCTAGTCTCAAGATAAAAGATTTATCCGTTAAGATGAAACGTACCATGACAAGCATAGATCACAATAAGGCATAGAGAAGATCTAGTTTCAATTACCCAACAAAAAGTCAACGGATGGTGAAAGGATTTAGAAAAGAATTCCAGGAGCCGACTATGCAGTCTTATATCAACCTCTTTCTCACATATTCGCTGTAGCAAGAGACGATGGAAGCTTCTCAACTACTCATAAAATGCGAAGCCAGCCAAATTTCAGAAAAGGAGGAATTTATTGTGACTATGACAAAGTAAATGGACATAAGACCGATGAGTGTCGCATCTTAGCAGGAATAATTTAGAATACGATCATATAGGGACCTTAAAGGAATTCACTAAAGAAGCTTGAAGAAACTTCTTGCTCAAGCAAGGATAGCTCAAACACTTGAAGCTTATTTTTCCATATAAAAAGATAGCAGTTTAGCAACTTCAAATTCGGACTCCTATCAAGCCATGAAGTCTTATAACATTTTCCCAATTATGAATTTTCTTTCCTCATAATTTTGTACTTAAAATAGATCATGTATTAATACAAAACACAAGTACCATTACAAGTAAAAAACCAAACCAGTTTATTGCATCAAAAAGACTCTGAAAGAATGACAAACTCTTGGTTGTTTTTGGAAAAAGACAACTTAAATGCCAGAAACAAAAGACAACTCAAATGCCAGAAACAAAATGACTCTGTACATCAATGCTTGCCATCAACCCTTCACTAACTTATGAGGAAAGGACCATTTCCTTTTACTAAGAAATACCTTCCAAGATACAATTATATATAAAGGTGAAGACAATATACATCAACTCCATTTTTGACAAATCATTTTATTACTGAAAGAAATTTTCCAAACATATCTTTAAAGAAAGGCTATTTTCAATCACCTAATAACTTGGGGAAGACATGTACCTATCTATTTCAAGAACTGATTTATGTAATCTTCCAAAGATATTATATAGCATTAGTAAATGCTTAAAATGGATTTTGATTACTCACGTTTTGACATAAACATCTTCAAAGCTTTCTAAAACTATAGACAAGAAAATGCGTGTTCATATTTTCTCAAGAAAATCTTTAAAAGCAGTGAAAAATTAGCATTAAAAAAATCTGAACGGAGAGCCTATTCTTGGTTAAAAGACTATTAGTTCATGAATCATGACCTCCTAGTTTTTTGTTTGAGATTTGTGTTTCCACCATGAGAAAATCTATTTTGGCCTTTACCAAATGCACCTCCTAGAGGGAGTGTTAAAACCTCTAGAAAAGCCCTTACCAAAGGCACCTATGAGAGGAAGGATTAAATCCTCTTAAGCCCTTACTAAAGGTACCTCCTAGAGGGAGGGTTAAAACTTCTAAAAAGCCCTTGCCAAAGGCACTTCATAGAAAGAGGGTCAAAACCTCCAACAAGCCTTCTCTAGATGCACCATTTAGAGGGAGGATTAAAACCTCTAACTTCCAATTCACCTCTTAGAGGGAGGGTCAGGTCTAGTACTCACTAGCAACCTTTTGAAGGAAGGTCAATCTAACATACAGTATAGCCCTTAGAATCAAGGGAATCCCAAAGGGGGCACCAAACAGACAAAGAAGGACAAAGATGTCTGCAACTCAAAATAAAAGTCAAGACCTAAGGGAACAAAGGGTCAAAAGAATAAAGCTATCCATCATCTAAAACAAAGATGAAGCCCGAAAAAGGTCTACAAACAAAAGGAAAAGGACTAAGACGTCCTACGCTATAGACATGAATGCATAAGATATCTAAGACCATAATAAAAAAGGACAAAGTACCAGCAAGCAATCTTTAATACATCTGATGCCTGAAAATTGGCTCTCACAGCAAAGAATTAAGGAATCTGCATTCTAAAAGAAAACACGAAACAAGTAAATGGATAAAAAGATCCACATTTTGAAATGGAAAATAATGATCTGTACAAAAACTAAAGGAATAGAACATATAACAAATTTTACTGTAAGGATAAAAGTATTTTCATTCGAAGAACAGATTAGGCAAACCACTTCTAAATCCTTAGAAATAAGGTGACCCTTTAGGATAAGAGGCCTATATATTATATATATTAATAAGTTATTTGGACCATTACACTTCGAACGACCAACTAGTAGGATGAAACTTGCACAGTTGAACAACCGATTAGTCAAACGGAGCTTGCACCGCTGAACCGCCAGCCAACTGAATGGGTTTGAACGGTTGAAAAGCTGAACAGCTGAATGGAACTTCCTACTGAATGGTTGACTAGTCCTACGGAACTACTACTCTGGATGGCTGACTGGTATTACTGAGCTGCTATTCTGAATGATTGCATGGCCTCACGGAACTATCCGACTCCAATATAACAGTAATATTACTAACTTATAGGCACTTTAGGAATTACTTATCTGCTAATATTATACTTTTCCTTTGAATAACGGGAATCCCTATGGCTATTCAAGGCATGAGTTCTATTTAAATCTCTAGCATAACATTTTAGGTAGAACTTTGGAATTAGGGATAGATAGGATTAAGGGTCTTTTGCTTAAGTTTGCTCAGGTTACTATTACTAGACAGTTTACTGACCTTATACTTATACTGATGAAATTTTGAGTAGTCTATTCATCAAATGAGATTCTGAAAAGTTTCTTATTGGATTCTTGATTTTGTGAATTTTCAGTTCCCTTATTTCTTCTCGTAATGATTTCTTATTGAATGTTTGATTTTATGAATTTTCAATTTCCTTATTGGATTTTTATGATGATTGGCGAACTTCCTGTTGAATTTCTGGTTTTATGGATTCTAATGTTCTTGCTGGTTTTCGTAGTAAATCTGAATATTGCATTGGATGTGTGATTTTATTATGAAATCCAGTGCATTCTACAATTATTAAATAGGAATTATGAATAGGGATTTATAGTTCTCTATGGATTTCTAATCCACTAGTTATTAGATGATATTTAGATGGTAGTTCTCTAATCCTTTTATTACTAATCATTCCGAATTAATGTTAGATCATTCACTAATTCATTACTGAATGAACAATTGATTTATTAAAAGTTATTGACATGTCATCATTAAAGAATTAGGGGTCTTTTACTTTGAGTTTACTTGGGTTATTTATTGCTAGGTAGCTTTTTGACTTTGCACTAATATTACACAAAATTTTGAGCAGTTTGTTTTTCAAATGAGATCTTTCTAAGTTTCTGATTGAATTCTTGATTTCATGAATTCTCGATTTCTTTTCGTGATGATTTCTTATTGAAATTTCTGATCTTATGAATTCTTGATTGCCTTATTAATTTTTCATGATGATTTGTGGAGTTCCCATTGAATTTCAGGATTTGTAAGTTTTCTGGATAAGTCTTGAGATTTTGTATTGAAATTGAGGTTTTTCTGAAAATTCAATATTTCCACTATATTAGACAGGAATTTTGAACAAGAGTCTCTTGGTACCAGACCGACTTCTATTCTTTTTGTTAGAAGATGATGGTAAAAGAGAATAAGTGCCATCGATCTTCTTATTATTAGACAATGTTCAAAATTAATACCAAACTATATGCTAATTTATTAATGAATGAATGAAATTTACTAACATACAGCGCAGGGTTCGAGACAAAATTATAGCAAGGAGACAAGATAAAACCACCTAAAGAAAGGAATTAATTCTCGATGGCCAAAGAAAACTTAACCCAAGAAAACAGGCTTTGGAGTGTATGATAGCTTTCTTGAAAGGTCCTTTCACATAATCCAACACCTGTTGATCAGGTGATATTATTCCACATTCCTACCATCAATACTAGAAAGGGTTGATTTCTTTGTCCTATCATTTCCTCTTCTCCCAAGACCATGGTCGTACCCTCTCCTCTCTCCAATTTCGCAACTGCCTCCATCATTGTAGGTTATTGGAACATGGAATTGATTCGTCTTACCCTTGTTGCCACCTTTTCACACCGATGATTGGGAGATTTCCCTCTGTTTTGACAGTAGTTTCCTTATCTTCTTTCCATCTACCGACCTCCTAACCCAGGCTACTAACCGTCATTTCATTGTTAAGCTAGGTGGATCGCTCTTCATTGCTCAGTAGACTCTGGCGTCGGATGCCTACGTCAGGGAGTAATAGTCCCCATCATGGGTCCGTATAACGGGGGTGCTAGAGAATGTTCGCTCCTTGCAATTCATCTTTTCTACAACGCTCCACCCCCCGGCCTTTTGTGGACTTTGAAACTTATGAATGGGCCCTAGTGGCCCATCTTTTTATGTTCACTCAGATCAGCCTTGATAAAGCTTTAGCCCTCCCATGTTCTTTCATCCTTGATGTGAATAATTATGACTATAGAATTTAGTGGAGCATTGGCTCATGTTCATCCAGTCCCAGACCCCACCAACCTTATGCTCGGGGAAGATTTCACTGGTACTTGGAAGAATCTCTATGAACCTCTTTATCTTCCTCCCTCATCTCTTGATTGGCCCCCATTCAGATTTAAGATTTGATGCTACATTCGCTGAAGCTAAACTGGCAGATGTCGCTGTCGGTGCTCCTCCCGTGACTCATAACCCACCTCCCTTGTATGATTTATCTTTTGAAGCGCTTGGTCCAAGAGGATGGGACCATTGAATAACTTCCCCTGAACGAAGATGGGACCCGCTGGATGTTGTTGATCATTCCATCCCTCAACTCCCTGTTTTATCCTCCACCCCATTGCCAGAACTCCTGCTATAAAATCTCCTAGCGGATTTCAACATGGAGGCTTCTTCCCCTATTTAGAATGCCCTTAAGCCCTCCCGTGGCATCCCTTCCCAACTTTCTCTACCATTTCAGTCAGACGTAGTGCTCGACTGCTGCCTTTTAATGCTGGATCTATGCCTCCCACCTCTGGTAAGAGAGCTTTGTCTCCTGCGAATTCAGACATTGAACCTGTAGGAAGTTCGGAGGTTCGAGATAGTGGTAGGGCTGGCCCCTTAACCTGTCGTGTTTTTGTTCGTCCATGGTGATGACCTTGTTTCGGTTTCTGTCAACTTGGCTGAGCAGCTCTTTTGGTTTCTATGGTTGGAGTTGTTACATGCATGGGGTTGAGAATGTGCCATTTTATTCTGCTACTTTTTCCAATTTTTTATTTTTAAGTCTGTCAATGTTGCATTGTATTTATTTTTACATTTAGTTTAACTCTCCATATTGGCTACCGGTCAAGTTTGCTGACCAAATCTATACGATAACTACATTATTATCTAATCGAACATGAAGTCTCGCACTATACAATCTTTTTCCTCGAAAATGCTTGAAAGGGTTTGATCGTGTATTTCTCTGGATGGTCTATCCAATGATATTATCAGATAATCTCTTGAATTTCAATTTTAAAATTTATCCACCAAAATCTCATAACAAGTTATAATCCTAAAAGAAGTTATTATCTATTTTACAGAAAAAAAAAGAAAAGAAATTTCATTGAAGTTTGAAGTAGTTTGGAAGGAATTCGTGGAATTTTATCTTAAAGAACAAAAGCTTCTTTCATACTAGAGGGCTAAATGTCATCCACAAAAACCTCTTAAGAGTAAAAGTATGAAATAAGGAGCTACAATATTTAAAGAGGGCCACAGAAGACACTGAAGTAGCCACCAAAAGAATCGAAATGGCTTCTACACGCATTGATGAGGTTTTGAAAGCATTAGAATGGCTTCTGCAAGCACTGATAAGGTTCCGAAGGCATTAAAATTTAATGGCTTTTGTAAACATTGAAGGGGTTCTGTATATGTTAATATGGTTTCCGTAAGCATCAAAAAAGCTTTCGTTAGAGTTAAGGTGGGGCTTTCAAAGGTGATAAAATGGCACCTTCGAATACATCAAGAGTAAACAAGGCTTCAACGAGGTTGAAAAGGGCATACTAAGCATTAAGAAGACATGTTTGTAATGATTGAAGGAACTTCTGCAATTATATGAGTGGATGCCTATGCATAGGTCAAATGGAATATTTTCATTAACATTGTTACCTTCCGGAGAAGTGAATCTCCACCTTCCGTAAAGGTTGAAGCTCCGCCTTCCGAAGGGCCCCAAGGATCACCTTCCGCAATCATCAAGCTACTAAGACAAACTATCATGTATCAATTCCCTACCTGCTGAAGTCATTCCTTCCATAGTAGATGCTTCCATATGCATCATCCCATTCGCAAGTATTATGTTTACACCTTTCGTATATGTTGGAAAACCCTTTCGCACCTATTCAAATCTCAACAACAACATAGTGTCGCTTCCATACCTTCCTACAGTGTCGAAGGCCTCAACTCTCATGCAATAGCAACATCAACATTAGCGCAAAGTCGCGAAGGTAACCCCTTTTTTTGCCGTCGAAAGGGCACATGGGAAAGGCACCAACCTACATCTATAAATAGGACCTTAGGGGTACTGCTTAGGGGGTTCGTTTTCATTCTTCCGCTCTTATGCTATTCTTGATTGCTATTCTTGATTTGTAAACACTTATTTATAAATCGAATTAGGGATTTCACTTCATTATAATACTTAAGCCTTTTTATTTGTAGATGTCACTAATAAAGTGAATACTTAGCATCAATGGCAGCTTCTATCTCAATTAAATGTCCTGTATTACATTACTGAATGGATTTACTTAGTTACCCTTTCGAAGGAGTACCTTTCAAGGTTATTGGTCACCTTTTGATACCATTGCAACTAACTTTAATCCAGCTAACTTCAACCGTTTTGAAAGCTCTTTCGAAGGGGTCCTTATCAAGTCAATTTCTACTTTCAAACGCGATTGGGCTGTTAACAAGATCTTTTATTAATAGGAATGTTTCGTGATACTTGTTTTTTAGAAAGGTTTTTTGAATATTAAATTTGAAAATAAGGGACAGACTTTGATTTCTACAATAATACACGCATGTACACGCACGCACGTGCACACACGCATGCACGCGCGCGCGCACAAACATATATATTATTTCTTATGTTTAAATTATCATATTGACCCAAAATTGATTTATCTATCCATAATAGCAATTTATGAATTATTTTCATTTTGAAAACTAAGATCTACGGTTATATAACTCCCAAATGTGAAGTCGTCCTTTAGTAAGATTTAAACTATTTTAATATGTTAAAATCTATAAGGACTTTGCTGAAGCACGGTAGTTGGCCCGAGTTCAGTTGCTTATAGATTTTATATGTAAAATCCAATTTCTTATCTTTTAAAGAGACATCATAAGCAGTGGTATACTGTGCACGTTTTCTCTACGTCATCACTATAACACTTAGACATCTAGAGCTCGAACAGTGCTAAAATAATCTATTGATATATGTAGTTAATTGTGAATGCCAACACTAAAGTTCAAGGTTTAATCCAATAACAATTATTTATTAACTGACTTGTTTTTGCCAAAACCTTTGACTTTACATTAATTGTCAATTATGGTGATACCAATCTTCCTTTCGAAGAAGAAAAATCTTCTCTTAAATAATGTCTCACTTCAAGTGGTTCTAAACCCAATTATGGCTTTAACATGACCATGTTATCGTGTTACTAAGCATAATCAAAGTATAGTTTATATACTTAAGAGTTAAGATTCACATTATTCTGAAGTCAAAAGACTACTACACATCACCATGTGAGATTCTATATTTGACTTTTAACCTATATAACACTCTCGGTGAGTCAATCTGTAATTGTTCTAAATAAATACATTTATGTAATCTCTTGTTGCCCCCAATGGTCGTGACTAATTAACTATCCATCATATGGAAAGCGTTGCGTATACTAGTCTTAACAGATATATCGATATCCCGTTCATAATACATCATGACTAGAAACATTGAAGGACAAATATTTATCTTGTCAATTCAATACTCGTGGTCAGAACACACACGTAACTACAATCAATTAAACATTTTTCCTAAGAATTTCCACTCATATATATTTAATGTATTTAAAATATTTAAGTATACACAAATACAACAATACATAATAAAACCAAAAGCTTATTTTATTTCGAATAAGAATTGCTATAAGATTAAGTTATATAATCAATTTACATAGTTGCTCGCAAGACACACCCTTAATTCTATTAAACCGACCCTTGTGTTAGGCTGTGTCTCGGTTTTAATGTATAGTTTGGATCAGACAAAACCAAACCCGCATAGGATTGAAACTCATCGATTTGGGTCCAAATCCGACCCTTCGAGTCTTATTGCCCCAATCTCAAGAGATTTAATAATTTATTTGCAACTAATAAGTGTGGAACAGCTTAAAAGCATGCAGAGTCCATACAAAAATCTGCTTGATTATGGGGAGAATGTTTATTGTAACACAGGTTGCATATAACCAAAAATAGGAAGCCAGACTCAACCAAATCTATCTTCAGTCATCATAACGACCGTACCTCTTGTTAGCCTAATCTTTTAAGCTAGAGGCTTCTCTCATGTTGCATTCGATCACAAATGAATCAGAGATGTGAACTAGTTAAAATTTGACTAAGCTACCCACATTGGTTATTGCAACCAACACCCTTAATGGCATCAACTCCTAACTATATTCAGGTTAAGCATGGAACCTCTATTTGATGGCGTAACTTATTCAATGCCTAACAGTTTTAAATCTAAAAAAAATTCAGACCAAACCACCATTCTCTAAATTGAAGTGGCTTTAGGAAAATTGAAGGTACTGTTAAATGTGATAGCCACAATATCAAAATCAAATCCAACGGTTAAATACTAAGCTCAAGGAATAGAAAATTTGAAATCTAATTACATTGAAGAAATGCGAAGAATACTGAAACATAAATTAGCTAGTTAATGAAAATGAAGTAATTACTAGATTCCTTTTTTTTTTTTTTAAATATCTCTTCTTTGAATTGTGAGGGTTTCATCAGGAATAGAACGAAAACGACGGTACAGTAAACATTAATATACACGTGCAACACCAATTTACCTAAGAAGGCATTTAAGAAGGCATGATGACGGTTGACTTTAAAAATGATGCAACTATAATTACCGAAATGAGAAATATGATAACTGTTTTACAAAATAAAACAACCGCGTAGAATAATTGTATGAAAGTGATTCATCACTAGTAGACTGCTTCCAACACACTTCCTTTACTAAAATTTATTTTATGCTCACATGAAAGTGAACATCAATGCAGGCGTTTAAGTTAATTTTTGAGGAATTGGTTCGTTTAAATGATTGTTCGACAAGTACTTTACTTGTTGACGCCAACCAGGTTATGATCTTTACAAAGAAATAACTTTTGGAACCAATCATTATAAGTTTTTTTCAATGTGATTAACCCATTTTAATCCACCTACAAAAATTAACAACATAGAATGTTATGAAAGGTCACTTGCATGAACTACTTGCGTCAAATTTAACCCATCTGATCATTAGCTTTGGAAGTTTATATGACCCAATTATGAAAACTCACTTACCACTTTTAAACTATGACCAAATGAGTTAATTCCTCCTTTGAACTAAATGTCTCTAGAGGAGTCAAATTGAGACCGTGTCAACTATGCTAAGAGGATCAGACAACAAAATTTATCCGTAACACTTTGAAAAATATCCCCGATAACACTCTATATATTTTCACAAATTTTGCCCATTAACAGTCCAAGATCAACTTGGAAGAAAGGACTTTTGGATTCATTGGAATTTTGGTACTTATTTTCTACTCTTTAAATCTGCCATTGTAACCTTTTACCATTTTGAGTCCTTGGTTTTCCATACTGTTTTTACTTAAAAGTCAAATCATACAGTATAATTTTACAAGGATTAAAGTATAACCACAAAGTGAACGTTGATTTTTAGATCGAAACAGTACAAAATTTTGTTGTTTTTATTTATTTTAATTCCACATGTTTGCATTTGCTTGTAAGTATAAATTTTCTAAATAATGCTATTATTATGCTTATCAAATGAAAGGCCAAGGTTGTTCGACCTAGCCAATCGACCTAGCCAACTTACTACCAACAACCTTGCTTCCATCAACTTAACCAAGTTTAAAAACGTAAGTTCACAAAACCCCGTCATTCAGTGAACGGTTGAACTATGTGTTCACTAATGCACCCTAAACCACGTGCATTAATTATTAATTAGCTTCTAGATACGCTCGTTCAGCGTAATAACATTGCAAGTATCACTAACTACAGTGAACTAACTACTTTACGTAAGCAATTGATTAACTGGTTAAACTAAAGCATCTACCAACCAAACTCTTATTCTGGAGAAAAAACACATCAACAATTCCTGTCCACTTCTGCCAGCATACCAGAGCAGGCAATTCCATCTACTTTCAACCGTGATAAAATAATTAAAGGAGTTCAAGCTAACCTTTCCAACTTGTTTCTCACTCTTCAAAGAGTAGTTTAGAATATCAAAATTAAAAGATTTCAATATAGCAATCGTGCTCATGTACAATTCATGTTTTCCTAAACAATGAAACTTCAAACCCATATTTACCCAAGTAAATAAATCAAAAGAAGTTTTACCTTTTCTCATCTTTAACCTTAGAGAAGTTTTACACTGAATTGTTCGTAACGTATTCCAAATGTTACTAAGAGCTTCTCCAACAGTTATAAAAATCTCAAATCTGCATCAAAAATCATTCCAACGGAGTGCAGAAATGTAGATAGTGTGGAAAACAGTGGGCTGGGGTAGGAGAAACTGGGTCATACGAGGCTATTCAGGCGCATGTTTAACAAAAGCCTGGTTTTTCCTCCTCCAACAGCTCCCTCCAACGGTCACATTCCGTCCAACCGCTCTATTCCACCTTCAAATACAACTTTCCGCATCTTCTTTCCTTTACAACCAATTTCCTTCAACAATCTTAATTTTTTTACTCTCACTTATCGCAACCGAACATGTATTCCGATTTCGACGTGTATGCTGCAAGGTGCAGTTTTCAAGACTACGACTTACAAGACGTTATGGTTTCGATTGGTGGAGAGATAACTAATGCAAGTTGGAGCGTTGTGGAAGACTACGATTATTGCTACATTTACTGTGCACTCTCAGTCGATCCTATTTGAGGTGTCGATCAAAATGGTGAGACTTTTTGGGACAAAATTACTAATTGCTACGATCAGAAGAACATCGATCGAAAAAGAACGTTATCTTCAATCAAAGGTCGTTATGGAAAAATCAATCGTCAAATGCAAATATTCGATCTCAAATTTTCAAGCTAAAGCAAAAGCAAACAAATCCTAGTGGATTGAAAATGAAACGCATTTGGTAATATTTAATATAATTTCGTTGTTCTAAATTTTATCATAGTTCTCTAATTATACTGGTGTTTTTATTATTATAGAGAATGGCCGCAAACAAGTTGTTCAAACAAATCTATAAACCTGATAGTAAATAAGCACCATATTTTTATCAGTTCATGCATGTTTATGATATGTTGGTCAAGCATGTTAAATGGAAATTATCGCTTCAGAAAACCATTCAGCAAGTCCAATCAAACATTGGTCGTGGTAAAACGCCTAAAGTTGGAGAAATCTCTAGTCCTACGGAATCGTTAGGAAGCAACGGTTTAGGATCAGAAGAAGACATGACCCCCTACCGTAGATCATTTTGTTAGGCCACAGGGAGCAAAAGCGGCCAAAAAGAAGCAGGCTGCTAGAGCGGATCAGGTAGAAATTAAAAAACTTCTACTTGAATCTGAAGATAGTTTTAACCGGACAATGGAAACTCGAGCAATTCAACGCCAAGAAAAGTTATCAAGAATGGATCAACTTCTTGTTGGAAACCGACAAAGAGTCGAATATGCAATAATGTTCATCGATACATCGCATATGTCTGTAGAAAATAGCTGGAGTATACGGAGCATAGAAGGAGAGAAACTATGAGACATAAACTTGAAGAGGGTCATTAACTGTTTCTGTTTTTCTACAACCTTTGTATCTTTGAATTACCGTTAGTTGTGTTGTATTATGAACGTAAGCAATTATTTATATAAATGCTTTCATTGAAATTGCATTACATTGAGAAAAGATCATAAGAACATTACGTTAATTAAATATAAATAGATTACAATAACAATAATAAGTAACAACAACGTAAACAACAATAGAAAAATTAACAACAGAAATATAGTTTCATTGACTTTCAGGAAAGTTACAAAGATGATCTATGAGGTGATTTCGCAGTCTTCAATGCAGTTGAAGGCTACGGTAGGACATTTGGCTTTTTATATGAAACTCGAGTTCTAGTGCGCTTTCAATCATACATTGGGCCAAATAGGCGGTGGTGTTGGAGCACCCTCGTAAAAGCTGTGACGTCCCACCTCTATACTCACGCTAACCAATGACACTACGGAGTAATGCCGTCAACTAGCACGAAGAGTAAGGCTGTTGAGGAGCGACCATCCGTGTAATTGCTTTGTGCGAGTACCGATATGTCAGACAGAAGGTCACGTATTTCATTTCAAGAGGAAATCCGACATATCAATTGCAAACTCAAGGTTACTGCACAGTGGCTAAGTGGTCTTCGGAAACAAATATAAAATAAGCATAACACAAATCAGTCACAGATATTCATATCACTAAGGTAGAAACAGATATGAATATAACACATAGAAGAGTACATCAGAGTAGTGGTCAAACAAGATCCACTACATCACAAAAGAATAGGTACAAGTGCTAGACAAAAGAATAAGTATACAACAAGGAGCCTCTATCTCGAATGTATAGTAACAAAAACTACTAAACTAGAGTAATTAGCCAAAATTCAAAAGCTAGTCCTAGCTAAGAAGTCAAGTGGAAGCACCTGTAACACCTTGGTCTGATCCGAGTATTATTTAAGAAGAAAATAATAAATGGATCAGTCTAGCTATAAATATCATATAAAATGAGATAGGATACGAGATATGACAAAAACGAATGATAGCAATAATGTCATACTATGAAAATTATACATTAGATAACAACAAAATCATACAATATCTCTAATATTCTCAAACATGAAAAAGAATGTCATATTCTTTCACATATTCACCAAACAACAAATATTGATAAAACTTATCAATGTAAATCAAAAAATTGGTGAAACACAAATTCTAGAAATCATCTACTAGAAATACAGAAATCACAAAGGAGGAGGCCTATCATAAACGGGGGCGTGAAACCAACATGTGCACCACAAACGGAACGCTATTCCATAAACCGAACAACGATGCACCTTAAAAGATACGCCCCATGCTCAGTCAAACATCGACGCACTTAAATAGATATGCCTCATGCATAAACAAATATCGACGCACCTAGAAAGATACGTCTCATGCATAAACAAACATCGACGCACCTAAAAAGATATGCCCCATGCATAAACAAACATCGACGCACCTAGAAAGATATGCCGCATGCACAGTCGAACATCGACGCACCTAGAAAAGTAGCCCCATGCTCCGAATTATCGAGCCGACTACTACATGAACGATCCAAAGACCATGGGTTGCTAGCCCATAAAAAAATAAGACGAAGCTCAATAAAACGAGGTACAGTCCCCCACGTGGACAAAGAGACATCGCATATCGCTAGTCTAAACTATAAAATGATCATCATTGATCAATAAGAAGTGTGAATTACACTAAGCTAGTAAATAATTAAGTTTAGCTTCATGTCCCATAAGCACTGGCTTAACTTAAATATTTCGAAAAAATTGTAGATTTTCACTTGAAAATTGTCACAAAAGTTTCAATCGAACGAGTCTAAGAATTAACCGACGAAGTAAGCACAAGTATTTCATACCACTTGTTTTGCTAAATCGTTTAATTGGATTTCTCGAACGAATGAGTAAAAAGTTTGTATATACTAATAGATTGGAAAACGATTTTATAAACGAGCTTTGTATTAAAATAGAGTTGCAATCATCTTTGTGAAAGAATTTGAATATTTACTACTAGTATAGAAACCTTTGTATTTCAAAGTGATAAATCACAAAAATGATTGTAAAAACAATCAATCATCCAAAATTCACATACAAAGACATGAATTAAATCCATAAAAATCGATACCAAATCCATCAAAATGGATATTCCCAAAAATCTCGAAAAAGAAATTAGCAAAGCCAACAAAAGTGATAACAACTAATCGGATCAACGAGAATCAATTTAAAATTGGAAATCCACACAAAAAGGCAATTTGGCCGAGATAAGCAGATTCAGTCGACTGGATACAGTGGTCAGTCGGCTGACACTGAACCCAGAAACTTTCGATTTTCAGCTTCAGTCAACTCAACTGTGTGGTCAATCGACTAATACTGACACTGGAACCTCTCTAGTTTCAGGTTCAGTCGACTGAACTATATGGTCAGTAGACAGATACAGGGTCGGAACATTTTTTGTCCCCAGGTTTAATCGATTGACCTTACAGTTTAGTCGACTGAACTTTGATTTCCAGTATTTTCAGCCTAGCCCCAAGAAGGAAAAAAATCCTAACCGGAGGCGATCGGACGAGTAATGAAGACTAGGAATTTGTGCTAAGCGACAACCCAGCCTTATAGGCTCTTTGATACACCCCAAAAACATGTTCAAACATTAAAGATAGGATTTTAGATATTTTTCACTTCAAAACACCGAAATTGGAATATTCTTCAAACCAGTTCAATTCAAAGGCAAATGGACAAGGAATAGATGTTAGGAATTACTACCCACAACTATCAAAGATATATACATATATGTGAGTTCAAAAACTCACCTTTTAACCCAAAACAATAAAGGAGAAGTTTTAAAACAAAGCAAGACCAATCCCACTTCAATACACCTCTAGAATCTTCAATCTATTATCAAAGGTGAAGTTTTTCCTAAGTTAGGTTACAAAAAATTCTGAAAATTTAAGAGAGATTGAGATGAAAAAGATGAAGAGGATGCTTACCTAAGCTTCTCTTTGATTATAGAGCAAGAACTTGAATTTCCTAAGAAAACCAGGGCTTAGGAATTTCTAATTTCCAATCTTTTCCCCTATTTTTCTCTTGAGCTAGAGTGTTAGGAAATAATGAATGAAATGAATGAAGAGGAGTTGAGTTAGAGTGTTTGATAAAGGAGTTGGATTCTCTTATTGGGTTAGTGGGCTGAAACCCAAACCCAAACCCAAACCCCCAAATAAAAATATCAAAATTCTAATCAACTCCAAATATATCGATGTTTATACTCAAAAAGGTCGCAAACATCGTTTTGGACTCAATGGAAGTGGTCTCGAGTCCCAATTCGACTGTTTGCAAAAAGTGACATTTTGAACTTAAATCCGACTAACGATGCAATATTTAAATATACAATCGTAAAATATGCGGGTTGTTACAGACTTCTCTACTTAAAGAAATTGCGTTCTCGCAATTCTTAAGAAGAAAACAAAGAGTAACAACCATAAAAGCATACCAATATAAAAGAAAATTTGAAGTAAGAAGTTCAACCTAAAAAGCACGAGAGAGTAAGTCCGGATGTGTTCGCTCATAAGTCAAATTAGGTGAAACTTCAATTTCTTCAATAACACCAGGCGCAAGAACAGAATTGGAATCCCTAAGGCATTTCCATAGTTAAAAGACGTGGAAAACGTCATGAATAGTAGAAAATTGAGCCGGTGCAACGACGTAGTTCAATAACGGTATGCCCAAGGAACCCGAAACTCGAATAATTTGGAACAACGACGTAGTACAATAACGGTACGTCAGACGAACCTGTCAAAAAGATCATTCAATTCGGACGTCATCAGAGAAACAACCATTTATTTTTGACGACTAAGGGCATTGGCAACACCATTTCCCATTCCAAAGTATAACAAATATCAAGATCAAAAGATGCAAGGAACTCGAGCCAACATTGTTGACGCAAATTAAGTTACTTTTGAGAAAATAAATACTCCAAAGATTTATGATCGGTGTAGAGAAAAAATTTCTCTCCCAAAAATAATGATGCCAATTCTAAAAACGAAAACAATAGCCACGAACACTAGATCATGAGTGACATACCTAGCCTTGATAGGCTTTAATTGTATAGAAGCATAAGTGATAAAACGTTCTCTTTTGCAAGAGAACGACACCCAAACTAATACGACTAGCACCGGTACAAACAGTGAAGTCATTGTACCCTTCGAGAATCACAAGAATAGGAGTATTAGAAAAGATTTATTATAATTGAACCTCTTTCCCGAAAAGCTAAAACTTTCAAAATTATAACTAACTTTATGTAGTCATTTTTCTAGAAAAATTTACTTATTCCAAGTCAATTTACTGTGTCTGATTGCCTCATCATAGCATTTAGGAGATTCCTATCGATATCGTTGATCAGGCGTATCGACCAGAATTCTTAAAGCACTCAATGGGCAATACAACAAAAAATCATCTTCTATATGACAAAAATATCTCTTAAAAAAAACTTTATGAATATTCTTTGCTCGTTTTAAGAAAAAAATCCAATTGTACTTATAAATGTATCTTATTAAAAAGATTTGCAAATTTTAAATTTCTATTTTCATCCATAATCAATAAATTCAAAAACGGACTCATCGAGGTATTCGTAGAATACTTGACTCATAAGTTGGGTGAAATAAGCTGGATTGTTCGTCAAACCAAATGGCATAACAAGCCATTCTTATGAATCATAATGACCGTGGAATGCTGTTAGTGGAACACAATCGTCCACAACTCATAGTTAATGAAAACTGGTGCCAAAGTTGAACTAAAAAGACCTTAGCACAACTCAATAAATTTGCTTAGGTGATAATCCTAAGACAAGCTCAAAAATACCGAAAAATTCATGAACTACTTGAATGAGGAGAATAACATCTTCCTCAACAAGTAGGTCTAGAGAATAAAATGATGCCACCAAATTGGAATCGAAATCATCAAGAAAAATAAAAATATGCATAATAGATTGAGGATGTCAAACATATATAGTCCACTCAGGACATAAGATATGGGCTTCATAACGGTTAAGCCCATCCATTCCCAAAATCATTCTGAAGCCTAAGTAACGCATAACATGCAAATCGTATCGAAAAGCATAATCACATAAAATAATCTCGATATTTTTACAAAGTAAACCGAGTGTTGCGGATCCACCAATCGGATTCACAATTCTCAGTGAAGTCATCAAGCCCAAAATGTTTAAAGCAAAATAATCAACAAGTTCTTTTGATATATAAAATAATGAAATGAACCTGTATCAAAAAGCATTCGAATAGGATAATCACAAAATAAATGTCATCAAGGACTGAATGAGAAATATCTTGACCAAGAGAAGTGTTACTAGGGGCTTGCACAACATTCAGCTTTCCCTCCTTCCTACTTGGAAGTATGGGAAAGGTAGAAATATGGTGACCCGAATTTTTGAAATAGCGACAATAAAGAGATTTCGGACACTCCTTTGCATATTGGTCTGTGGAACCACAATTGTAGCATTGTCCACGACTAGAGGTAGGAGTCTTTGCTACCGGAGTTTCTTGCTTCCCTTTCTTGTTGGGATTGGGGCCTTTGAACTTAATAGGCCACTTCATGCTACTGTTGAAGTTCTATTTGGCAACCATAACTTCAACATCACTTTCTTTATCGGCCTCTTTAAGTCGAAGAGCAATATCAATAAGCTGATCAAAAGAAACTTCTAGTTTCAAAAGTAATGGCTTATTGAGGTTCTTATTCAACCCATAGACAAACCTTTGATTTCTCTTCAATGGGGTATTAATGCACTCGACCCCGTATTTAGAGAGAGATTCAAAAGATGCGACATAGTCTGTCATAGAAGATTCGCCTTGAACAAGGTCAATAAAGCGCCGGGCCAAAATTACCTTTTCAGCCTCTGGCACAAACTTTAACTCGAACCTTTCCCGGAATTGCTCCCAAGTAAGATCCGCCTCAATAATCTCAGAAACCAAAAGCTCATACCAATCTAATGCACTTTCTTGGAGCATACCAGTAGGCACTTGGACACGATGTAGATCAATAAGATTCATGCAAGAAAAGATGCGATCGCATGTTCTAAGCCAAGCTTGGATTTCTATAACACTTTCGGATCCCCTGAATGGCCATCCACCCAAATCGGTATAGTCTCTGCACAAGCGTGCGAACCCATATCTAGGACGAGCAGGCTCTGGAATGGGTCCGGCAGCTTGAGCATTCTTTATAAGATCTAAAAGCTGCTGGGCAGACATGAATACTCCGTCATGAGGAGCATCACTAGATTGACCAGCGCTGAAACGGCATGGTCTAATCATTTCTCTTCTTTAAGAAAGAAAGAAAGAAGAAGAAAATGATTATTCTCAAAATTAATATCAAACAATCATGATTGATAAAACAAGGCATCATAAAAGGAAATATGATGGAATGGGTCCAATGGATTGAATAAATCCTAATGCACGATTCCTAAGAAAGGCTTAGGACAATGATCCTTGCTATAATATTCTATATTGTTCCGAAGTTTGGCTCTGATACTAAGCTGTGACGCCCTAACTCTATACTCACGCTAGCTAAGGACACTACGGAATAATGTCGTCAACTAGCACGAAGAATACAGCTGTTGAGGAGCGACCATCTGTGTAATTGCTTTGTGCGAAACCGAAATGCCAGACAGAAGGTCACGTATTTCATTTAAAGAGGAAATCTGACATATCAAGTACAAACTCATGGCTACTACATAGCAGCTAAGTGGTCTTCGGAAACAAATATAAAATAAGCATAATTCAAATCAGTCACAGATATTCATATCACTAATGCGGAAACATATATGAATATAACACATAGAAGTGTACATCATAGTAGTGGTCAAACAAGATCCACTACATCACAAAAGAATAGGTACAAGTGATATATAAAAGAATAAGTATACATCAAGGAGTCTCTATCTTGAATGTATGGTAACAAAAACTACTAAACTAAAGTAGTTAGCCAAAAGTCAAAAGCTAGTCCTAGCTAAGAAGTCATGAGGAAGCATCTGTAACACATCGGTCTGACCCGGGTATTATTTAAGAAGAAAATAATAAACGGATCAGTCTAGCTATAAATATCATATAAAATGAGATAGAATACGAGATATGACAAAAACGTACGATAACAATAATGTCATACTATGAAAGTATACATTAGATAATAACAAAATCATACAATATCTTTAATATTCTCAAACACTAAAAAGAATGTCATATTCTTTAACACATTCACCAGACCATAAATATTGATAAAACTTATCAATGTAAATCACAAAAATTGGTGAAACACAAATTCTTGAAATCATTAGCTAGAAATCCAGAAATCAAAAAGAGGGAGGCCTATCACAAACGGAAGCATGAAAACTCACCAACACGTGCATCACAAACGAAACACTATTCCATCAACCGAACAACGACGCACCTAAAAAGATACGCCGCATGCTCAGTCAAACATCGATGCACCTAAATAGATATGCTCCATGCATGAACAAAAATCGACGCACCTAGAAAGATACGCCCCATGCATAAAAAAATATCGACGCACCTAGAAAGATACGCCCCATGCATAAACAAACATCGACGCAACTAGAAAGATGCGCCCCATGCACAGTCGAACATCGACGCACCTAGAAAGATACGCCCCATGCTTCGAATTGTCGAGCCGACTGTTCTATGAATGGTCCAAAGACCATGGGTCGCTGACCCATAAAAAAATGAGATGAAGCTCAATAAAACGAGATACAGTCCCCCATGTGGAGAAAGAGACATCGCATATAACTAGTTTAAACCATAAAATGATCATCATTGATCAACAAGAAGCGTGAATTACACTAAGCTAGTAAATAATTAAGTTTAGCTTCATGTCCCATAACCACTGGCTTAACTTAAATATTTACGAACAAATTGTAGATTTCCACTCGAAAATTGTCACAAAAGTTTCAATCGAACGAGTCTAAGAATTAACCGACAAAGTAAACGCAAGCATTTCATACCACTTGTTTTGCTAAGTCATTTAATTGGATTTCTCGAACGAATGAGTAAAAGCTTTGTATATACTAATAGATTGGAAAACGGTTTTATAAATGAGCTTTGTATTAAAATATAGTTGAAATCATCTTTGTGAAAGAGTTTGAATATTTACTACTAGTATAGAAACCTTTGTATTTCAAAGTGATAAATCACAAAAATGATTGTAAAAACAATCAATCGCCAAAAATTCACATACAAAGACGTGAATCAAATCCATAGAAATCGATATCAAATCCATCAAAATGGATATTCCTAAAGATTCCAAAAAAGAAATTATCAAAGTCAACGAAAGTGATAACAACTAATCGGATCAACGAGAATCGATTTAAAATTGAAAATCCACACAAAAAGGCAATATGACTGAGATAAGCAGATTCAGTCGAGTGAACACAGTGGTCAGTCGATTGACACTGAACCCAGAAACTTTCAGTTTTCTAGTTCAGTCGACTTAACTACGTGATCAGTCGACTGATACTGGCACTAGAACCACTCTAGTTCCAGGTTTAGTCTACCGAACTGTATGGTCAGTCGACTGATATAGGGCCAGAACATTTTCCGTCTCCAAGTTCAGTCGACTGACCTTACAGTTCAGTCGACTGACCTTACAGTTCAGTCGACTAAACTTTGATTTCCAGTATTTTCAGCCTAGCTCCAAAAAGGGAAAAAATCCTAACTGGAGGCGATCGGACGAGCAACGGAGACTAGGAATTTATGCCAAGCGACAACCCAGCCTTATAGGCTCTTCGATACATCCCAAAAACATGTTCAAATGTCAAAAATCGGATTTTAGAGATTTTGACTTCAAAACGCCAAAATTGAAATATTCATCAAACCAATTCAATTCAAAGGCAAATAGACAAGGAATAGATGTTAGGAATTACTACCCAACAAATATCAAAGATATAGACATAGACATGAGTTCAAAAACTCACCTTTTAACCCAAAACAATGGAGGAGAAGCTTTAAAATAAAGCAAGACCAATCATCTTCAATACACCTATAGAATCTTCAATATATTATCAAAGGTGAAGTTTTTCCTAAGTTATGTTATAGTAAATTCTGAAAATTGAAGAGAGATTGAGATGGAGAAGATGAAGAGGACGCTTATCTAAGCTTCTCTTTGATTTTAGAGCAAGAACTTGAATTTTCTAAGAAAACTAGGGCTTAGGAATTTCCAATTTTCAATCTTTTTCCCCATTTTTCCCTTGAGCTAAAGTGTTAGAAAATAAGGAATGAAATGAATGAAGAGGAGTTGAGTTAGAGTGTTTGATAAAGGAGTTGGATTCTCTTATTGGGTTAGTGGGCTGAAAGCCAAACCCAAAGCCCCAAATGAAAATATCAAAATTCTAATCAAGTCCAAACATATCGATGTTTATACTCAAAAAGGCCGCAAACATCGTTTTGGATTCAATGGAAGTGGTCTCGAGTCCCAATCCGACTGTTTGCAAAAAGTGATATTTCGGACTTAAATCCGACTGACGATGCTATATTTAAATAAAATATTTAAATATACAATCGTAAAATATGCGGATTGTTACAAAAGTAATCTTCTTTCTTGTCTCTTTCATCCTCTATAATCATATTATGTAAAATAAGGTCATTTTAACCATTGACCAAAGTCTGCATGAATCACTGAGTATGACAAATCTAGTTTGAAAAACCCCAAATGCTCTTTCAACGTCCTACCTCTGGCCATCTTGTATCGCTGCAAACTTTGATTATTTATTGTTTTATGGGTTAGGAATTGTCTTGACAATGGTACTCCATTAAGGATATATACCATTGCCAAGATAATATCCATGATCGTACGTGTTACCTCCTAAAGTAAAGGTACAAGAAGTTGATCTACCATTTGCTAAATCATTAAACAACGTAGATCGTTCGACTACGTTAAGATCATTGTTCGAACCCGGAATTCCAAAAAATGCATGTCATATCCATAAGTCATACGACGCTACGGTTTCAAGAATAATAGTGGACCAAAGAGACTTACCCTGATAAGCTCCAGCATACGCCTTTGGACAATTCTTCCACTCCCAATGCATGCAGTCTATACTGCCTAACATATCAGGCCAACCTCTACAACCATGCATATTCAATACATTGCTATATCCGCCTCGTTCGCTCTGTGTAAGTATTGATCACTATAAATATGCATGATAGCTTGATAGAAATGCTCCAAACACTCTAATACCGTGCTTTCTGCCACTTTCAAATTTTCATCAAGCGCATCTGCCGGTCCTGCATATGCAAGCGTTCTCAGTGCAGCTGTAATTTTCTAAATTCCAGTAAATCCCATTGTACGAGATGCATTAGGTCTGAAGATAAAATGTTTTTCATGATGCTTGATACATTGGAGGATTCTAAGAAATAGAGGTCTCCGCATGCAGAATCTTCTTCTAAAATCAGCATCTGTGTAAGTAGAATTTGGAACAAAGTAATCTTCCATCAGTCTCTCATTGTGCCATGAATGTCTACGATTTTTATACCGACAACCAACAACTGATCCACCATGTTGCCAGCTCGATTGACCAACTTGTAGTGTAGCCATAATTATAAGTTCTTTTTCACGACGAAAATGATCTTTTCGTCGCCATCATCGAAAAATATATAATATTCAGCAGCCATTTGTTATCATTGAAATTGTATGAAATATGAATGAGCAATAATACTTCTAGCATCGAATAAGCTTTTTATAGCTTAAATCACATGCTGGTTTTCATAACAAAACAAACAATCACGACTAGTTGGCGAGTAACATTAATTCAATTCAAACACTATCTATAATGTAGATTCAATTTATGTCACGTCTATGGTGTCCCGTCCCATCTACACACCGTTGACTGTCGGTGCAGTGTCTCGTCCCATCTAAACACTGTAGCCACGTTCTCACAAGCCAAGAAGGAGATTTGACTGGTGTAGTATCTTGTCCCATCTACATATTGTTGCATGTTGGTCTAGTGTCACGTCCTCTTTATACACTATTGACTGTTGATGCAGTGTCTCGTCCCATCATGCAACTGTAGCCATGTTCTTAACAACTTTATGACACTACCAAACAACAGTACGATTAAAAATTTCTACGGTAATAATACAGAAAGAAACAAGACAATGTTACTGAAACACCCAAATATTAATATAGTCAACGATAATAAATAAACTAACAATAATACAGTCAACAATAACACACTCCACAATAATACAACCAACAAAAATACCATGACTAGGACTTAGAACAGACACGAAGAAACTACTAGTTGCAATCAAATTGTAAGTTTTGTAGGACATTTCAGAGACGTCTTATTTCTCGTTCCAGCTTGTTGGCATAAGTTATGGCCCTCGGGCACAGCTGTTCATCAACCTATTCTGCATAATTACACCCTTCAGGCCAGATGGGACACAACTATATTCGACGACCAATATCTTCGTCATCGGCTCTAACTTTAACTTCAATCTTATAACCACAGCGGCAACATACTGCGTAAGAGTCAACCTTTTGTTCAACCAAAGATAGAAAATTTGGTACTTGATCAACCTCTTATTCTTGTGGTAGTTGATGAACCAACTGTTCGTGTACAGGTTAGACAACCGTACGTTCATACAGTAGTTGAACATCTTCTTGAAGTGTGAGTTGGTCAAGATTTAGGAATTCACGAGCAATGTCCTCGTAATGCTGATCTTGGTAATTGATATTCCAATCTTCATCGGTGTGTTCGCTTTCCATTGGAACGTAGTTGAAATCAGAGTCAAAAGATGATGATCAGGAAGGCATTGGTATGAGGAATAGAAGAATGAAGGAGTGGAGAACTGAATTGTGTGTTTGAGAAGAAAAGCTCTTATGTATATATTGAAGCGTGTGAATGCTAGCAATTTTTAATGTTTAAATATGAGCATTGTATTTTGATTTGACAATATACTAGAAAGTGTAATTACTCACAAACATGACAATAATAAATATGGACACACAAAAATAATAATACACTCAACAATAATACACTCAAACTACGGATATCTAAACTGTTCTAGCCAATTTTAACGTACGATATAAGCCTCGTGTCCAGTGAATGTGCTGCGATATTTGAGAAAGTAACGACCTTCAAATGTGAAACGGGTTGGTTCGAACAAATTTTCAAATATAACCTCATTGATTACCGTGCTGTACCGCGTACAAGCATTGCAGAAGTTTTCATAAACAGTCCTCAACTCTACATTCGTACGTCTACCGGTACACTCAACATTGCTATTGTAAAGTTCAGCAATATGTCCCAAAACAAAGTTTCCATTATCTCCTCATCGTCGTACATCTGATCGGTTTGTATAAAAAAATTTACTAGCAGTTTCAATTCTGTAGCCGAAAATATTATGTTAGACATTGATTGAATTTACCAAACTTTTAAATATTGTGACGTTTGAATATAATACTTTATCTTGGTCGTAATCCGCATCAAAAAAATGAAGCATTAGATTAACGTCCACATGTCAAACATTCATAAACTTTTTGATAAACAAACACAACTGTGTTTGTTACTTTAGCATTTTTACTTCATATACGCTTAACAATAAACAAGCATAAATTATAGTCAATACAATGTTATACTCAACATAAAATATAATCGACAAAACGCCATAACATATAGACAATCACATATAACAATAACATCATTACCAACATAATATGCAACCAACTATCGTAATGCATGAAAAATAATAACATAAACTGAAACATCTATATGCAGCACATCAGTCTGTGTGATTGGAACCGCTATCAATCTCCTCATCGTCTCCACTATCGTCGTCACTGTCATCGTTGACGTCATCAAAGTCATGAGGCTAAGGTCCGGCATGGAGCTGCTCTTGAAGCTGCTGAATCTGGGTCTGTAACCAATGTATCTGCGCATCATGCTGAGTCTGCTACTGGCCGCAGTCTGGTAACTCTGATACATCATCTGTGTATAACCGATTGTCATACGCTCAAATGCAGCAATCATCCGTCTATCATTATCCATGTACCGAGAAAACTGATATGTGCACAAGAAAAATTATACATAGGTGGGGAATATAATGACAAGTAATTTAAAGAAAATTTAAAATTCGTACAAACCTAATGAGGCTGATACAATCCGGTGGATGATACACCCATAACAGTGTCATCTGTAGGATACTGCAAAAGATGCTCTACCACCTGACATGTACATCATACGCTCTAAATGAATGAGGAGGAGGGTCGAAAGTAGAAGGCTGTATGTACTAAGACGATGTAGGTTCAAAGGTGGCAGGCGGTAGTGAAACTCTACCAAAAGAGGCACGTGGACCAATATGATCGGAGTTCAAATCTTGAACATAATCAGGCAACGCGTAAGCATATGAGGCTACTCGTGCCCAATATGAATCATAGACTCTCATAACTGTAAAAGGCTCACCATCCACCCATCGCGCACCCCTTATCCCAAGAATATAAGCTAGTCCAACCCTAATATCACCATACATACCATCCCATGGTAGCGGATCTGATGGAATGCAAACTATACCATACAATTGTAGCCAACACCGTTCTCCTAAATACTGTATGAATGGACATGTAGAAACTTGAAAGCAAACCTGCGTTGCGACATGAAAACTGAAAAGTGAGAGGATGATCAGGACCGAGCTCTAAAAGCTATAAGTACCGATCCCATAGACGAACGATAATGTTACCGCGCCGTCTCATATCCATTTGCTGTCTAGCCTCCATCAGCTCATTGTGCACCTCTTGTGCAGCATGAGAGAAATGCATAAGAGGACCCCAACGACGCAATTTAGGAAAGTAAATATAAGGTGTGGCGTTCGCCTCTACAATAAGTCGAGGGTGCATATTGGCAGTATACCCGTAGTACAAAATGGAAGAATGTACCAAAATCCATACATCTGTCTAGACTGTCGAAGCGCATAAGTATCCAATGCTACGTACAAATAACCAATAATAGCAGTACCGTAACCATATATATGCAGTCCATCCACATCTGCTAATCCAGCCAAAAATCCAAGCCTAATAGTACCCTTATTGTTACTAAAAAATGTAGATCCAAAAAGGTATAATATGAAGATATGGATAACCGAAATGTGCATATCCTCAACGGCCATGTACTCTACTATATATCGCTGCAGACAAGTGAGAGTAAAGCTCCTCCTCTAACCTCCTCATCGGCCAAAGCCTGTAAATAAGCTGAATATGATTCGAACTCCTCAAATGAAATATCAAACAGAATAGGGAGACGGTTCGGTCGATCAACCTCTATTCTAGTGAGCATATAAAAATCTAGATGAGTCAGTTCTAGCTCAAAATCAGGAAAATGAAATGTGTGAGTGGTAGGCCAACATCCCTCAATGAGGGCCTCTACAAGGCAGCGATCTACACATGCAAATCTAGATAAATCTAGAAATTCACCAAAAGGTGACACATGTAGCCTATCCAAAATCGGCCGTGCTAACTGATCAAAATACTCAGACATACACCTGTACCGACTACCTCGCATCGCTACGTGACGAACCTAAATATAGGATTATTTAATGTTAAAATAAACAAATAATTTTCATGCATATACAGTTACACGGTTGTTCATCAATCAATAACGAAATAAACGTATACTTGTGGCGTTGCTCTAGCCGCAGTAAGTCGATGCGAAACAGTAGAGGGCAAGTCGTGTAAGGATCGAAGATCGTCTGAAGTCAGCTTAGTATCGAAGGGACATGAGCATTTCCGATATTGACATCTGTTGCATATCGAATGGTCGGTCTATCAGTTTTGATCGGACGGGGCGACATTTCGACGCAAAATAAAATAAAATAAAATAAAATGAAGAGGGTAAAGTTGAGAAAATGAAGGGGAAGGCGGGGTCTGCGCTTGATATAGACGTCCGATGTGTTTCAAACTCGGACATCTTTTGAACAGACGTCTGGTCTTCAGGCACATGTTCAACATGCGTCTGACCTCATTTCTGTTGGAGAAATATGGCCTGAAGAAATATGGCCTTCAACATTTCGAAGTGTGGAAAATTCAATTTCCACGCTCCGAAATCCGAACCGTTGAAGATGCTCTAAGAAGCAGAATTTATTCCCAACATTTCCTTGAGATGTGGCCTTCACTCTTCAATATTTAATGATCCATTGATTCACCGCTCTGACAATAGAGAATTCGATTCCCATTCGTATATACTGTCACTTTCATAAGATTATCAGTGTACCTGACTGGCTAATTTACATTCATCAGCATATCCCTGAATACTTGAAACTTCTCCATCTAAAATCATAATAAAATATTTTGTAATTTCTACTCAAGGTTGCACGCTCTTTCAGGCCATGTAAATGTGGTATACAGGTATACCACAATAGTCATTCAGTTGAAAGTTTCTATCACAGACTTTGACACAACTTCAAAAATTTATTGCCTTCAAACTACTTAAGTTTGTTCAAAGTGGTTGCATCCTCCTCCCTCCAACTCTTCCCCACTTGTTTCAGTACCAAAATTCAAATTAAATACCCTCATTTCTTATATATACACACACATATCATCTACATTACCACTTGTAACTAACTCAATCTAGAGCCAGATTCAAAAGTGTTTAACTGGCAATGTCTGAAAAGAAGAAAATTTCGAAATATGCAAAACTTGCATATCACCACCTCATTTCCAATACCTTATACATCTTCATTGTCATCGTATCCATATGCATCTCTCGGTATTCACTCGATGACATTAAGTCAATTTGCAGTGATATATATAGCAGATATCAAAGTCAGTTAATTCTTTTGGCTGTTACAGTAGCGTTATTCACGAGTCTGTACTTTATGACTCGCCCTAGGCCAGTTTACCTCTTGGACTTCTCATGCTACAAACCCAAAGACAGCAACAAATGCAGCCGAGAAATATTTGTAAGTCACTCCCGGCTAGCAAACATATTTACAGAGGAAAACCTTTCATTCCAGAAGAAGGTTCTGGAACGTTCTGGACTAGGGCAAGATACGTACTTTCCAGATTCAGTCCTCAGGCTGCCTGCGAACCCATGCATGGCGGAGGCGAGGAAGGAGGCGGAGATGGTACTGTTTGGGTCGATAGATGATTTGCTAGCGAAGACAGGGGTGAAGGTGAAAGATATTGGGATTTTGATCATGAATTCTAGTTGTTTTAACCCGACGCCTTCGCTATCGGCCATGATTGTGAATCATTATAAAATGAGGGAGAATGTTATGAGTTATAATCTTGGAGGGATGGGATGCAGTGCAGGAATGATTGCTATTGATCTTGCTAAGCAGTTGCTTCAGGTTGGTGTTCTATATATAACAACTAATATATTACATATTAATTATACTTTAACTTTTCATTTTATTTTTCAAAGAAACATTGCAACTAAACTCAGGGTAAGGTCTTTCGCATCATCTGTTTGTTTTTAATGAAACACCGATTAAATTATATAGTCGACTCATGATGGTTGCACACACATTATTTTGGAAAAACACTAAACATGTTATTTAAATTATAAAGAATGATTCTCTGATCCGACTTTTTTTATAAAGATGTTATAAAACATTATTGAAATCAAATAAGTTTTCATTAGAAGCAACCTTAGAAATTTGTTATTGAGTAATGAAAAAACAGAGATTGAAAATCTTCCAACCTTTTTAACCAAATTTAAACCTGTTTTTTTTCCTTTTCTTATTTTAATAAATCTTCGAACGTATTCGAAGTATTTCATAGAAAAATAAAAATAAATAAGAAAAACAACAATAACAGAATCTTGTGGAAATAAAAGATCTTGCAAATGTTCGAACTTTGAAAATAGAATTTTTTTTTTTTTTTTTTGGAAAATTTGTTGTTTCTACATTTTGATTTTCTTGAAGAAAAAAAAATCAAATAATTTGCTAGACTATGAATATTTGAAATTTTCTATGTTTTCATTTTGAGAAACTAAGAAACAATTGGTTAGAGAGAATAAGTGAGATTGTTTCAAAGGGTGAAGTAATACATAAATAAAAGGGAATTCGAAATAGCCATAATTGATGCGGCGGGTGGATACTTATATAATACCTCCAGGGTCGAAACTTCTTCGTTGAAAGAGTGAACATCATGTTCGATCAACCATTAAAAGATAAATGTAAAGGAGTTTGGTCGGGATATGAAATGAATCTCTGGACTAAGATATTATTTACCATCAAGCTGAAAAAAGTGTTGAATTTTTATCGATAGGATATAAATGAATTATAAAATTCATTCGCTTCAGATTTTATTTTAATAAAAAATATCATTTTTTGAACGTATTTGAAATTCACAATTGAATTTTTTTTCAAACAGTTTTTCTTCAAAAAACAACGTTAATATTCGGAAAGAAAAAAGGTTAGAATTTCTAAAATATTTGAAATATTTTTAAGAATTTTTTTATTTCCTTCTAAGAATATTTTTTTAAAAAGCCATTATTTGTATAAAATATTTTTTCTTTCCAGAAAATCTATGCTTTTTTTACAACCTATAAATTTTATTCAAGTGGTTTTAGGCTCAAGGAAAAAGTTAGAGAAAAATTTAATTTCAGAGACAAAAGTTTGTTTTTAGACCGAAAGATATTTTTTAGTGTAAATCACAGAATGCAGTTATAATTATCATTTTTAGTATGCACTAAAAAGTGTCCTTCAAACTAAAAAGCAAACTTCTTGTTTCTGAGACTAAATTTTTTACAACTTCTTCCTCGTGTCTATTTACCTATTTTTTCAATTTGATTATTTATTTTTGGTTAAAATACAATGAAATATTTGGTTTGAAGGATTTTAGCAAAAATATGGTGATAGATCAAGAGAAATATTTAAAATAGTACGACATGTTAATTTTATTCAGTCCTTTTGTCGGTTTCGAACGGAGAATGTTTGGCTTTCCTTCACTGCATTCTTAAAACCTTTCCACGGGTCCATTTTGATTAAGAAGTCTCATAGTAGTACACCTTGCCGAGATAATGACACACTGATAAAAACTTTAAGAGTTAAATCTCAATGCGAGGAGTAAAACTTGTTAATAAACCGAGGCCAGTAATTTAGATCTCATGCCTTCAAATTGCAGGTGCCTTTGTCGTACCCCTAAAATCAACCCCCTCCCACCCAAAAAAAAATGTTGCATAAAGGCTCCTTTATATGTAACATGATAGTTTTATACTTCTACGCTCAAAAACAGTGTTAAATCATATGGTTTTTCATACCTTTATTTACTGCATAACCAACTACAAAAATCTCCTTTCGTTTTATTGTTAAAATTGACATCAAAAGACATTTTCCTGTTGAGATGCATCCTACGTATCGCTTCTTCTTGGTATTAATTAGAGACATAATATGACATAATGATAGGTGAACTAGCAAGGTCCACTCGCCAGGTCCAAGTCTTTTGTTAAGAAAATTGCTGAATGGCCGACAAATTCAACACTTTGTGCATAGATTCAGTGGACTAAAAAATTAACCACATAGTACTCATATGCAATAACTTCCCATTTGTTACATACTTCGATATCTTCCACTTTATTACATGCGTATCAACGATCACGATACATAATGTTATTATGTGCACATATGATAATGCATTAATTATTGAGTACATTTTTTAGAAGCATATCGGATTTTTAAACCTGGCATTGTGTGAGCCACCTCCACCTGTTGGGAGTAATTCAGTCTCATAAGTACGCGGCCAGACATACTCTTTTATTCATTAATATGGTACGGCTACCCTATTAGTCAAAAATCTCAATCCCCTACTCATTTTACATTATTTTGTTTGATTTACCTAATTAAATGTTCATAATAATGTTACTAAAAATATGAGGTGTTACAATCTCCCCTCCTTAAATGATTTCGTCCTTGAAATTATGATAAGGTACGTAGCAAATCAATCAAAAAGGTAAAACATACCATCAAACAAATTGCGATAAGTGTCTCTAATCCTGCTCTTAGTTTTCTAAGTACAGTCTCTCTCATCGTAACTCCACTGGACTTTCACTAATCTAATTGTCTTGTTCCTTAGCCACTTTTCATCTCTCATGACTATGCAAACTGGCTTTCTAACTATAGTTAGATTTGGTTCTACTACCAAGTCATCTAATATAGTCGGTGCTATAGTAGACTCCAGGTCTCTAACACACTTCCTTAGATGAGAAACATGAAAAACATCGTAAACTCCTGCCAAAGTACTTGGTAACTCTACTATAGATGTAAGTTTTCCGATCCTCTCTATAATACGAAAAGGTCCGATGAATTTTGGTGCCAAACTTCCCTGATTTCCCAAACCCGATCACACCCTTCATTGGTGATACTTTGATGAACACCTGATCTACAACTGAGAACTTCAAGTCTTTCCATCTTCTGTCAGCATAACTCTTTTACCTAGATTGAGCTTCTTTTATCCTAGCTCGATTTAACTCAATCTTTTCTATGGCTTGTCTAACTAAATCTGGACCAAGAACCAACTTATTCCCAATCTCCAACCAACAAACCGGACATTTACATGGTCTTCCATACAAAGCTTCAAACGGTGTCATCTTAATAGTAGTCTGATAATTGTTGTTATACGAAAACTCGACTAAATGTGGATGGTCTTTCCATGTTCTCCCAAAATTATGCGAAATTTGTATTGATTTCAAAATTTTCAACTTTTTCAAAACTGCAAATCAATATTTATCATCAAAATCATATAGTTTAACCGATTATTTGAAATGGTATTTTGAAGAGAATAGAAATTTATAAATAATTTCATATTTTACGTGGATAACATATCTGCAAAGGTCACTTCGTTTTGAAGTTTTTTTTACACAACAAGACAAATATGGAATTCTACGGGATAAAGATGAGGATTGTGTGTATATATGAGCAATGATCCGCACATGCAAGACAAAAGGTTGCAAATTGAAATTCAAAATATAGAATGTTACCTTGTGATTTGCACTTTGGTGCATTGTAATCTTGAGAAGAAGAAAAGTTGGATGAGGGGAAAACATTGCATCTCTATTCCACATGTATGTTTTATTTCTATTCTGCTATCACAGATGACCTCGGGTGGTGGTCGGAGACAAGAAGGCTAAGACCGGTTTTGCCAATAGGTGCAAAACACGTAATCTACGTAGCATAGAATAACAGAATTTATTGACCCTAGGAAGTAAAATTATACTTTTTTTTTTCTCCTTGACAATATAATTTTGTGGAATCCTGTAGGTTAACCCAAATTCGTACGCGCTAGTTGTAAGCTCAGAAAACATTACACTAAACTGGTACTTTGGTAACAATCGCTCCATGCTTGTATCAAACTGCATATTCCGCATGGGAGGAGCAGCAATTCTCCTAACCAACCGCCGCTCCGAGCGCAGTCGCTCTAAATACCAACTAACCCAAACAGTTCGGACACACACAGGCGCAAAAGACCGACCCTACAATTGTGTCTATCAAGAAGAAGACGACATCGGACAGGTCGGTGTAGCCCTTTCAAAGGATCTCATGGCCGTGGCAGGCGAAACTCTGAAAGCTAACATCACCACTTTGGGTCCACTAGTCCTTCCCATGTCAGAACTACTACTGTTTTTCATAGGGTTGGTGGCACGAAAAGTTTTTAGATTGAAGATTAAGCCCTACGTTCCAGATTTCAAGTTAGCGTTCGAACACTTCTGCATACATGCAGGTGTGAATTTGATTGGTTTTCATATATATATACTTTATAGATATGATTCGATTCATATCATCTTCATATATATTTCATCTTTTTTAGGAGGACGGGCGGTATTAGATGAAGTTGAGAAGAACTTAGAGCTGAGTGAATGGCACATGGAGCCATCAAGAATGACGTTATACAGATTTGGGAATACATCTACAAGCTCGCTGTGGTACGAACTTGCATACACGGAGGCAAAGGGAAGGATAAGGAAAGGCGATCGAGCATGGCAGATAGCTTTTGGGTCAGGGTTCAAGTGCAATAGTGCAGTTTGGAAAGCACTGAGGAATATTAACGCTGCAAAGGAGAATAACCCATGGAGTGATGAAATTCATAGGTTTCCAGTTGATGTTCCAAAATTTGTTTCAATTGAAGCATGATTAGCATGTACATTTTTTAGTGCTTTGTAAATCAATTTGGAGATTACGAGGATGAAGATGCAAATTAAAACGAGGTGTTTTTTAAAATATCAAAATTTATATCAATCCAAATATTTACTTACTAGCCGCAAAAATTATAAAAGTCTAGAAAACTACAAAATAATTTAGCAACTCTACAATTTTTAGAACTACCATTCTAATCACGCAAAACGTGAAAAATTGAATTTTTTCTTTATTGATTTAGAAACTATGGTTAGAATTTTTTCTTCACTGATTTAGAAGCCCGGTAGTGAAAAAATGAATTTTCTCTTAGTAAATCTACGACCCATAAAATAAACAAGTAGTGAAAAATTGAATTTTTTCTTCACTGGTTTAGAAACCCAATTCATATTTTCTTCAGAACTACAATTGAATTAGAAAATGACATAAGAAGATAATAGAATTGAGATGAAAGAATGTACGCAGCTATCTAAGATATTTTAGTCTTTAAAATTTTATTTATTTTACAGAACTACTAAGTAATTATTTGTGTTGAAATAGAATTTGCATTTTAAAATAACGTCGATGAGTAGAGTTTACTCCACAATACTTGTTATATCAGATTTTCCTTTCATTTTTCACATTTCATATCAAAAGCAATGCGAAATCTTCATCACTGAAAACATTAAGACATGGATAAAGTACAAAATGAACTAGATAAGTCTAACATTTCATTTTGCAATGGGGAAATTATATAAAAAGAAAAGATTGATAAATACAAGAAATATGCTTAAACAGAGAGCCAGTTATCATGAATATTAGTTCTTGTATGGTTTAATTGTTACTTGAACTTTTTTTAGGTTGTTTGTTGATTTCAACACCCAGGTTGTGTGACACTGAAATGCTGATAACCGCTGTAATATCTGCTGCATTAAAGTCATTTTCTTTTCTTGTTGTTGGCCTGCTTACCATCAAGTCTCTGGATTGTAAATTTAAAAAAATGTCAAATCTCCACAGAGAGGAGTGTATATTGATGCAAAATGATTATAAAAAACGGAAATTTTTTATCAAGGACAAAAAATTTCAGCGTTTTCGACAGAACTTCAGTATTTTAGTTTGAATGACAACTTATTTGGGTATCAATTTTTAGTTATTGATAGCAGTTTTTAAGTATCAGTTTACAGTTATAGGTAGCAGTTTTTAAGTATCACTTTTTAGTTCGATAACAGTTTTAGAAGAATGTTTGTCCTTATAATTAATTTTTAGAAGAATGTTTGTCTTTTTGGTTAAAATACTGAGGTCTTGCCCTTGAGGCTAAAAATATATAACTTTTTGTCCTTTAAATTAATTTACTCTATAAAAATTACAGTAAATTTCGACTTGTACATGACATTTTCATAGCGTTGGATATGGAAAAAAAAAGGTATAACAACGTGATCGACTTTACATTAGTCTGGTGGGCCTACAATTGGTTTCTAATGTTATGCTAAGAAAGGAACACAAGAGGACCATGAATGAAAATTCAAAATTCAAAATTTGTTATAAACAAATAAGAATATGTTATAAATAAACAAGAGCAGAAGCCATTAGAGGAAAAGAGTGGAGACATTTTATTCTTTCAGAGAATTGGTTATATCAGATTGATTCATATAATTACATTACACAGGCTCCTTTATATATAGACATTGGAGCATGAGATGGAACATATCCCATGATGTGGGACTAATAGAAAAACACAAAAGCATATTCACTTATATATTTACATATATTATAACACTCCCCCTTGAATATGCGTCTTCAAAATCTTGAATGCTCGGATAATTTGAAAATTTCCATTTCGAAACGTGTATGATGATTGCTCCCCCTCATTATTATCTTGCTTGCATTTATCGATTCAATCGATATAGATTTGCCTCATTAAAAACCTCTATTAGAAAAACCCAGTGGGAAAAAACCTTGAACGAGGTAAAGAGTGCAACTTGTGAAATCATAAATATCATACTAAAAATGATATTTCTTATAAGAGTTTGATACTTCAGTATCAAAATAATGCCTCATTAAAACCTTACTAAGAAAAACCCAATAGGAAAAATCTTAGTGAAGGAAAAAGAGTACAATGACATATTTTATTTTCTTATTTCTTTAAGTAAAGCTTGATACTTCTGGATCAAACTAATGCCTCATTAAAACCTTACTAAGTAAAACCCTATGGGAAAAATCTTAGTGAAGGAAAAAGAGTACAATATAGTATGTCATATTTCAATAATTTACTGCATCAGATAGAGTTTGATACTTCTGGATCAATTTAATATTTCAGTAAAAACCTTACAAAGGAAAACCCGATGGGAAAAACCTTAGTCAAGGATAAAAATATAGTTTAACTTAAATAACATATTTGAGATGTTATTTCTTGAAAAGACGTTTGATTCTTCTAGATCAAGATAATGCCTCATTAAAACCTTAATAAGAAAAACCCAGTGGGAAAAATCTTAAATAAGGAAAAAGAGTACATTATAGCTTATTTCAAATGTTACAGGGAGTTGATACTTCTGGATCAAGATAATGCCTCGTTAAAACCTTACTAATAAAAACCCAGTGGGAAAAATCTTAGTTAAGGAAAAAGAGTGCATTATAAAATACTTATGGATGCTCTCCCTGATTTAAAATTTTCCTCTGAATTCATATTCGTCTTTCGATAACTCAAATTGGTTATAGATACTTCTGGATCTATAAATATGAATCTCATTAATAATACAATTTATTAATAGTTTCCTTCGATACAATCAAATTTTCTAAGATTGTTTCTTCCAAATATGGTTTGCATTTTATGCATTTGTATGCTACTTTTATGAAACACACTTCATATGCTTTCATTATTTTTTTTTTTTCAAATTAGTTTTGTGCATTGCAACTATACATCTTTCATGAATATTAAAAATTTCATTACAACATTACTAGAAAGCAGGAAGTAATCTACTCATCTTGATGTATCAAGATTTTCATTACAACAATACTTAGAAGAAATTTGTAATCTACACTTCATGTCTTTTTCATTCTTTATAACTACAAAAGTTATATATATTCTTCAAAAATTTGTATACTTTAATAAGTATTTGCATATCGCAACTATCACTTCAATGGATATTAAGAGTTTCATTACAACGATACTTAAAAATAGGAAGTAATCTACTCATCATGAATTATATCAAGATTTTCATTACAACAATACTTGAAAGTAGGTTGAAATTTACTCTCCTTGTTCTTTGCATTCTTTATAACAATGAAAGTTATTTATATTCTTCAGGAATTTGTATACTTTCATTATTTAATATGATTTTAAACCACATTTATACCTTCAGGGTATATTAAGCATTTCAAGTACTTTCGGTACTTTGCGGACTACATGTCCATATTTCAGATGTGGTCTACAAATTTTGATCCTTCAGGGATTCAAATCTATATTGGAGAAAGTCTACTAGGGATAATATTGATAATGTTTTGCATCATTGTATATTTTAATAAATATTTAACACTGATGATCAAAATGAACTTGTATCCCTTTATCCTCCCCCTCAATGTTGACAAACATTGTCACATTAAATAATAATCATCTTTGGATTCTTATTTTGATCCATTATGATATTGCTACTAGCAAATACATCATACATATTAATAATAGGAGGATAATTCTTTTGTAAGATGCATTCAATTGATATTGATTATTAGAGTTTGTTCTCATTCATTGATCTAAGCAATTGGAGGAATTTACTTATTGTGTAGATCATTTGAATACATACATGACTTCAGGTCATTCAACATTTATGTTGATTGAATTTTAAATCACTAAATAATAGCTTATAACAAACTTCAGGTTGTTAGCTAAATATTTACATATATGGATGTATACGTGCGTCCACGTATCACATATATATAGTATAAAATTTTCATATTCTTTCTCATATGAATTAGTGATTTTTAGAACAAACTATTACAAGGATCCAAACTATTAATTTCTATTTATAAATCAATGTCAATGCAAACCTGTCAAAACAGCATGATAATTTTCAAAACATTTGGTTTGAAACCATATCGAACTTCTGGTTCGAATAAAATATACACACAACTTCAACTTGTTAAGTTTATTCCTCAATTATATCTCAAATATCAGTTTTTAACATTAATTATGATTACTTATCAAGGAGTAATTTTTAATTGCATATAGACATTTCTACACATCTCTATTGAGAGTTCTGTAAAAAAAATTAGAGCAAAAATAATAATAGTATCTTCTAGATACTTGGAATGTTACAGATACAGATTTCCTCTTAGCTCTCAAATTTTTAGGATATAATCTAAGCTAAATTAGGATCCATTATAATCAAATTTATGCATACTTATTTGGTTTAATAAAATTACCAAATATATGAATAAACCTCTTCTAGAGATATGTTATCATTTTCAAATTTATAAATCTCTTCTAGAGATATATTAGTATCACCACTTCTGGAGTGAACTTTCTCTTCTAGATATATATATATATATATATAATTATAATTATATATAAACATCTCCTCTAGAGAGTTCAGTAAAATAGATACATTTACAACATAAATAAGAGTATCTTCTGGACCCTTGAAATGTTATAAAAATAGGAAATTATAATGGTTGCACATACCGATTTGTTCAAGACCGTATTTATATAGCTTTAGTGAAAATTATGATATGACATATAGATTATCTCTTCAGGAGCATATCTAAAGATATTTCTTCAAGAATAGTTATGCATATAATATTTGATTCATCGTAAGTTCTGAAAAGTAAAAGGTTACATATCACTATTTGTCTAATGGAGCTACGGGTCCATGACAATAGACGATTGAATTTTGGATAATTTATTATCACATTTGACAATATTTTATAGGCAATTCTTTTATAGTGCTATACGATGATATAATATCACTTCTGAGGATATTTCATAAACACCGCTTCTAGAGTGGTACATATCACTTCTAAAGATACTTTATATGCATTGTTTTTTTTTGGATGTCATCAATAATCAATATCTTTTTCTACATAATTGACATAATTCTACAACATCTCTTCTAGGATGTTTGGATTTTGAAATATAAAAATCATAATACATCTCTTCAAGAGTATGTCATATGGATTATCTCTTCTGGAGAATATTAAAATGTACTTATTCAAATATATAGTTTGGCACACATCCAAAGATTATCAAAACTTGGGTTTTACCAATTTCAAACTGATTTATTGAACTGAAATAAAATAAAATCCACATAGCAGACTTCAGGCTGCTATTATTGGTCAATTCGACCATATCATTTATTACTGCACTTAGATTTTCATCATTAATGAAGTTTCCTTCATCTTCGAAGAAATGATCTAACTTCAGGTTAGTATTACTAGACAATCCTTTCACATATTTTTAAAATAAAATTCCTATAGCATCTCTTCTGGGATGTTAGATTTTGCAATATAAATATAAATAAATCTCTAAAACATTGTCAGAAAATCTTTTCATAATTCAAGACTTCAGGTCTTGGACTTTAAGTTATACAACTTCTGGTTGGAAAAAAAATCTTTGCACAACTTCAGGTTGTTCAAACTTATTTTTTTTTTTTTATGATTAAATTTTCTGATCCTCTTTTTTTTTTTTTTTTTAGTTAGAACTTATGGTTCTTTATTTTGAGGAAACTTGTAATTTACTGATTTATGAAAACTGCAGGTTCTCAATTATTATTTCCTTTTTCCCTTCTTTTTTTTTAACAAGGAAACATTGGAAGATATTAAGCTTATCATGTAAGCTTTTACTAATGTTTCCATTCACTTAATACGATCTTCTAGATACGTATTATATTTATATTTGTTTCTCTTAGAAACAATAAAATATTTCTTCTGGAAATATAAATCGTATAACAAAATAATTTCCAAAGTCTTCATTTAAATCTAAATCAAATCAAAATGTTTTCAAAATGAAAACTTCATTTACCAACCATAATTGATTTCTCAAATCCATATCCAAACTAAATGCAATCAAATTCAATAAATTTGTTGAAGCAATAATATCAAATTTTGTCAAGTTCAAACTTGCATTTCAAAATAAATGAACTATAAAACACAAAAATAAGCATGATATGACAACCACCATTGTCCAAGTGGTTAATTGATTCGGCTTTGGTGCAAGATGTCACAAGTTCAAAACTTGCTTTCGAACGTTTATTGACATGGGATACGCTGTCCCAATGATTTGTTGTATATAAAGTACCATTTTCAAAAAAAAAAAAAAAAAAAAATAAGCATGATATTGAGATCAACAATATAATATGATCAGAAAAATAGCAAAAACAAACAAATTAGATCTGAAATATAATAACCAACAAAATAAGAATTAGATCTCAAAGTTTAGATCTATATAAGATATAAAATTATAAGACTAGTATAATAAAATCTAAAAAATAATACAATAGATTTAGATCTGAAGAAGTAGATCTAGAATGGAATGAGATATATAAAAAATAATAATTTGGAAGATTAGATCAATCATAATAGAAAAATAACTTACCGTTTTGAGATCTATAATTAGATCTGGAGAAGAATAGATCTGATTTCATAATTGTAGATCGTCCTGATAACGTGTTATAAACAAATAAGAATATGTTATAAAAAAACAAGAGCAGAAACCATTAGAGGAAAAGAGTGGAGACATTTTATTCTTTCAGAGAATTGGTTATATCAGATTGATTCATATAATTACATTACACAGTCTCCTTTATATATAGACATTGGAGCATGAGATGGAACATATCCCATGATGTGAGACTAATAGAAAAACACAAAAGCATATTCACTTATATGTTTACATATATTATAACAAAATTGTCTTTTCAATCAAAAAACATCAAAATAATTCTCTAAGCATATTCCAAAAAACTTTGAACCCGCTAAGCAATAATAACCTCTCTTTTCGATTCCTCTTTGGTATAGGAAGTTCGGATGCCTATGAATCATTTATCCACCACGGAACATCATTTCCTTGCCTGCTAAAGGCACCTTTGTATGAAACTTTTACTCTGCTACAGGTCCATCTTTTCAACCCATGATGACAATCATGAATAAATACTGAATCCTAATTCTAATCTAGGTAGTTATCCACTTGCAGTAGAATAGTAACTTAATCATTGCAATAGATTATGTAAGGTGTAGTACCTACTAATCCGTGTCTACGTGGTTCACTGTTTAGCTTCCTCGGTATTAATGGTGAACCCCTAGTATTCTGTTCAAGACTAAGGGAAAATATTGACATTTGCCTTAAATGAATGATATAATTATGGTACCGTTCGCAGATTTTGAATGGTCCGTTAGCATGTGTGTCGACGCATCTCACGTCCAAACAGGATTAACCTCTTCGCCAATTCGGCTCGATGAATACAAATTGTTGCTGCGTTTGGCTGTTTAATTATATTAATTATTATAATTTATATTTTTATAAATTTATAAAATTAATAACATATGCAAATAAAATATGTTTGAAACGTCGTTTTTTATGTTCCGATCGTATCAAAGCGCTCCATATTATGGAGTTGGTTTGAATAGAATTCGAGCAATTTATAATTTTACAATTTATTTATTTATTTTTGCAAATTATCGACACTTATTATTTATTAAACAGTAAATAATTAATTACAAATTAATTAAATTAATAATCATAATTCAAATATCTCGTTCGTAGCTCTAAACGCATTCTCCAATTTCTCCGCTCAAAATGCTCCGTTCAAATTTTCCATTTTCGTTAGTTGTAAACATACCCTATGTTTCTTGATGCCACTTGCCAATGTGCCAAATAAGCAAACTCTTACATATTAACAGGAGCAAGTATAGTCTATGACATAGTTTCGAAGAACAAACCATGTATCAAACCATGCTGATCCATGATTGAAGGATTTGGAGGCCCGACTGCCGTCTGCTGATTGAAAGTAGAATCATACATCCAAATTATGTTGCTTAAGCTGATATATTAGCAGTATTTATTTATTTATTTTGAATACATAAATATAACTATAATGCATGCATATACTCTAGTTAAAGTTGTTAAGCAACTATAGAGGAAATACATTTATCATCCTAGTTTCTATATTTTTGTTTTGTAAGTCACATATCTGAAAGTTGTAAGCACCATTCTGCTTTAATTATATAAACTAGCAAATGGGCCAAAGCCCAGAACGTATACAGTACCTTCCCTTCTTCTCAAAACCACGCAAGCTCCTGAAGCTTTCCTGGAACAATTCACAAACATGAACAACTCATGCACGCGGATATTCATACACATGCAAGCCTCACCGGTCTGCCTAAAGTCAATATCAAAGCCACCAGCAAGTTTCTTTCCCCATGCTCGACCCTATGGCACCACCGCTACTGCCCCTAAACGTGTCGTTCAAAATCCGACTGAACTCCTCCCCCTATAATAAAAAAAGCGCGACATTTTTATATTTAAACGGAAAGCAATGGTATTTTTGAAATTTCAAAAAGACGTCGAGTAAATTAATTCAACGAATTTTTTTTATTAGTAGTAGAGATATGTGATCTTAGCATGGATCCATATCATGTTGCTCCACATTTGCAATATATGAATCCGGACTTGATTATTTGCCTCGAACAGAAAAGGCCTAACTAGTGAAAACTGGGCTTCACTGATATTGGACGGCTGGTTTTTATGGTTCAACAGATTTCAACACGGTCCAATTGAGCTTCGGACCGGATTGCTTCTCAGCTCATGGTTTTCAGGGTTTGACAAGCGACGTTGATCTGGTGTTCAGAACACTGGTCTACAATGAGTTCGGGCAATTGTCCTGCCTGTGACAACATTTTTTTACACCGAAAAAGTAAATAAAAATAAAGAGTATTTACGTCTCAGCCTACCTATGATTTTAACAACTAACCCTATCTTGAAAATAAAAATCAATTAAAATTAAATGAATCTTAGCCCAACCATAGCTCGTCCAACTCAAATACAAGTATTGAACTTGATTTCACTATTGCAGCATCACTAAACACGCTCTCGTCCCGATAAAATTTAAGTTATATATACGAGTGTTACGGCACGCACTTCACGCGTGATGATAGCACATGCTTCGTTAGTAAATTGAGTTTTTTACAAACTATACGTGTTTAACATATTCAAGAGAAATAATATTCATAAATATTTAACTATATTTTTGTATTAGAATCATGTGTAGTTAATTTGATTCTTTATTTTTAAGTTGCAACATTTATTTATTTATTTTGAGTTTTCGTTTCTGTTATCAATTAATAAAGAGCGAAAATATATAAGAAATTTATTTGTTAGATTCTATTTTTAGACGATGTTAAGTTTGGTAATATATGTAAAAGAACGTCATGAATTTGTAAAAAATACATTCGTTGAATCCTATTTTCAAGTTATTAACATTTAATAATATCTAAAGAGAGGTGTTTTTGAAAGCTCGCACTTATACCTAAAATGTGTTACACCAATGCTACATATTTAAGTCCTAATGTCGTGTACTATTGGCGTGCATTTAAATAATACAAATGACATATGTTTAAGAAATGGAAAAATGTATATGTAGTAGAAAAATATACGGTTGCTTTGTTTTGATCTAATTTCGTTTAGGTTCAACTGGTTTAGACAAATAATAAGTAATGCTTGCATTTTCTTATTCATTCTTCCGACTAATTCAAGTGATAAGTGATGATAACCAAAGTAATTTTAATATTTTCATTGGTGTTTCCTACATATGGGTTTACTTTTATTCTTTTGTACGATCATCCAACGTCCGACTTAGTTTGAGACATAAGATGTAACATTAAGATACCAGGCCATATAGTATGTAAAAATCATTTTTGTCTTTTTTTTTGTAAATTGTAGATAAAATAGCCAATCATAAATATAACAGCAGATAAGCATATTCCAATTATGATAGTGACTGTAGTGGCCAATACAAATGTGCAAAAAAAGTCAATTTCGCATTTACGCATTAATCATAAAGCAATTTTACTGGCATGCAAATCAAGTTTTATTCATGTATGTATAGATATTCTAACTATATTTATGTATATTTTGAGTGACAAAAAATTAATAGACATTACAACCTAAAAAACCATTAAGATAGCTAGCAATGCCATGTGTGACACATGCTATGCGAAGGGAAATATTTATGTATATTTCATTATTGCATGAACATATAGTGCAGTTTGCCTCCGTGCTTTGTGATGTCGCGATCAATCATTCATATGCAATGTCGCGATCAGTTTTGTGTATTTTTTTCCCTTCGCATGCCGCTAATTAAAATCCTTCGTGAATAATATTGCTTGTTTTAATAATATATAATGATGGCCATGTGAGCACATGCAAGCGTGAGCCTTTTCCTCATGTTTTATAGTAGTAAAACTCACTATGATATATTCATCTTGGGATGATTGGAGTATTTACTTGAAGAGGTTAAATGTGGGGTATTGCTTATGTATAATTATGTTATTTTCGTTCACTAAAAATTGTTTGGTACAATATTTTATAAAACTAAGCAAAAAAGATAACTTGCACATGTGATGTCAAAGATCAATGATGGCGCACAACTTTGAATGAATAACAGCAAACAATATAGAATGTTGGAGATGAAACAATTATGGAGAGGGATCTGAATATGGAAATCAGTAGAGAGCAGTGGTTCAGAAACTGTGGTGAAAAAGTATACAAATGTGAAGGGTGGAGGGAATGGTATTTATAGGGTTCGATAGTTTTTTCTAGAATGTTGTATTTATTAGAGCTTTGAATATTTCAAGGGTAACCAGTCAAAGTTATGATGTTTGCCTAATCTATATCATAATTCTGGGCACTTTATTCCCATGCAATCGCCAAAATAGGCTGATATTTATGACCACTTCTATGATATACCGGGTCCGAAGATAGTCTTTCCATAGTTAAAATGAAAGTTATGATATTTATTATGCTATCTATATCTTGTATTTATTTATGTATGTCACTTAATAATTTATCTTTCATGGAATAATCAATTTTCTTATGAATAGACTGTAGAAATGCATGCATTATTAAGTTTAGCAATGTGGGCATTTTCATAGCCAGTACATTTGTTAGACTCATAGGGCATTGTACAATTTGGTTTTTAATATTTTTGCTATCACGTCCAAGGAATAAATAGTAATGGTTTTTTTACAGTGATGTTAGTCCATTCCAATGTCAAAGTGAATGATTTTCGACTAGATTCAAGCACTCAAGAGGATATTTTATTCAGATCCTATTTTTTAGGACCAATTACAAGGACAATATTTTAAAGGGTTGTACATAAAAGATAATTTTGAAACTTTATGGCCGGACTGAAAAATTATCCTTCCATTCCAACTATATATATCTATACGTATGCATATGTATATGTACATGTATTTATATATGTATGTTTATATGTACATATGTATGTATATATACTGCGCGTGCGCGCACACACATACATAAGTAAATACGGAGAAGCATTACATAAACGAAATTAAAATACAGTGTCATGTATCTTGATTTTACTATCTAGATTTAAGCTATATAGTCTTCTATAATGTTTGCTTAAGGTAGGTTATATTTACTTTATATAAACATATATATGTGTGTACACACACAAAGCAAATATGGAGAAGCATTACATAAACGAAATTAAAATGCAATATCATTTATCTTGATTTTACTATTTAGATTTAAGCTATATAGTCTCCTATAATGTTTGCTTAAGGTAGGTTATATGTGGCCAACATTGACAACCTAATTACCTGTATCATAGTCTAGTTTAGTAAAATAATGTTATTTTGTCTGTTAAGGTTTACTTAATTGCTTCCAACAACATTACCGTTTATGTTATTATTTTACAGTCCAATGCTAATTGTACATGTGCAGATTAACACATATCTGCAATGTATACTTTTTAACTTAATAACTAATTATCAGACCATTATATTTGAGTTACAGGTATCATTACCCTGGCATGATGTAGTTTCAAAGTTTAACATGGTATATCAATTTATGTATACTATTTATCTTTGCATGTTCTTTTTTTTTTCCATAAATTTTTTGCAGTTCGCCTTGAATAGCAAGTTATAACCATGTCCATAACACCTTATAATAACCACAAATTTTTTCCCCCTTCGTTGCCCATATTGTAGTAGCTGTTCAGGGCGCTGCTGCATTGCAACAGCCTACTTTACTTTTAGTTTTATTTTTTATTATGCAAGTTTTTTTAATTATTTTTTTGCGTTCCTGCTCTATAGCAATAGGCCCCTTTTATTTTCATATAATAGAGTTTGATAAATTGCATTAATTTGTGTATACTTTAAGAAATTCTGCATGCTAGAAGTAATAAAATTTCATGCAAATCATATTTATGTAAATAAAGAAAATTTTGCCAAGTAATTTCAGTTCTTGCTTAACATATCTACATGATTTAGAATTTAACTGAAATCAAGTACTCATTCTTTTCCAGGTTTCAAGGATTTATTCTCAAAAGCATATTAAAGATACGTTCAAGAAGCAAAATTTTATGTACATGAAAGCATATCTAATATTATTGCAATATAAACGAAGTATTTCCTTACAAACTTAGTTTTAATGACCTCAATCGTTTTTTCCCAATTCTTCATTTTACATCATTGCAGTTTCCTCCATCATCAGATCAACTAAAAACTTCATCTAAAAGCTGCTACAACAATTGCACTGCACTTTGTAACAATTTCACTTCATCTAACTAGTTACGCTGCAACACTCACAACCTCAGCCAGTCCGCACTTCAACCTTCTACTGCATGTTATTACACTCAGCCACTTCTCACCAAACATTATTGCTTCAATCTCCACAATACTATCATTTCTTTCTTCACCGTCAGTCGGTTTCATCATCATACTTCTTCCTTCACGCCAACAACAACATAGCCATCTTCATTCATTAACAGTGCCCACCACCATTACACTGACACATTTCAGCCACTGCACTTATCAAGCCATCCACTGCTATTCAAATACCCCCTTGAAATCACAAACTACATCACAGTGCCCTTCACCGAACTCTACTCACGAACCCATGGACAAATTTACTGCCCATTCCAACATCGCATGCAAGCACCATCACCCTAATTCGCCTTCAACTCAACTCGCCTACCACCCTCAAAATCGCGACCAAATCAGTGAACTCGTGACTTCACCGCATTCCAACAACCACTCGTGGCCATCCTCTTCGCCATTGAACTTCGCGACCACTCCAATCCAAATCGAATTCGTGAAAAAAAAACCCAATTCAAATCAGCTGTCGAACCCCACAGCACAAACGAACTATCTCCTTCTCTAAAATCTAGACCGCAACCTCATCGACTTGTGTGCCTAAATCACTACAATTTCCTTTTCGGAATTTAGTCTAGAATTGTGTGTTCACGAATTTATAGTACATTGGTTTTACTTAAATTTATAGTATAGTGGATGGAAGAAAGGATGAACAGAAGTCCAAATTCAGAATATACAGAATCAAATTATAATATAGTCGGTGGATGTTAAATCTAGAACATCGGATTTGTAAACTAACCTTACTCGACCATCGATCAATCCATAAACGTTAATCGCATAATGAAGCTAGAGAAGGTGTTAGATCTAAGATTGCGCTAAAGTAACCCTAATTTGTAATTTGTTTGATTCGTTGGAGAAGACGTTGGGAGTGGAATTAGCTTTGGTTTGGAATCACCTCGAAGTATCCCTAGTCTATGCGGCTCATTGGAGAAGACGGTGTGGCATCGCCTTGGATCTGGAATCACTTCGGGGTTAAGGTTTTTTTAGTTTTGGATAAGCAGCTTGGGAGGTAAAAAATGCAGAAAGGGCAATTTGGTAAATTCCAAAATACACGGTTGATTTATCTTGAATTTAAATGTAATTTGTTGTGTCCTTGAAAAAGGTTTTCGAAATGTAGTTAACGAGAACTGGGGTCTAGTAGCTGCCATATTTGTCAGTTCGCTTTCTGACTATCCCCTACTTCCTCTATTTCCATCGTCTCCTCTTTACTCCTCATTCATCAACCATTTTAACCTCCTCCTCATTTTTTAACCCTTCTTTCCGTTTTCGTTTTTGGCTCCCTTCTGCATGAGATCCAATGCTCCTTCTTTGTCTTGCAACCAGCCTCTCCCCCATCTTTCATGCCCTAAGCATCTTTTGCTAGCTAGATTTAGGTTTTCGTGGCTCTCTTTCGTTGTGGTTCAGCCTTCATTCTCTTATCTTTCCTACGTGATGCTAACACATTAGTCACACCCTGCAATCTTTTCCATAAATTAGAACACGTGTGATGACCGGTATTTGTTCAAGGTAGCAAAATGTGCCATGAATTTTAGGGTATCCAAATATCTGGTGGTGTTATATGGCTTAGTCTATTTTTGTGTTTGTGGAGATATTTTTGTGTGTTACTTTCTCCCCTATTTTGGGTTGATGCTGAGTTTTTTGCGATGGTGGACTGCCCACCATTATATCCATGCTTATTACCTTTTTCTTCAGCATGCTCCATGATGATTGCTTTGCAAAGGATGTGAGTCTTTCCGGTTGTGGTTAAAGACTTGCTTCATGTTTTGATGCTGATGATGTGTTAGTTTTTCTATTGTGATATTTTAATTCTCTAAGCAGATGGGGCTTTAAAATGTTTTCATTGTTAGCTCTACTTTAGTGCATTTTCATGTTTAAAATTGTGTAGCTTTGTTACCTTTAGAAACAATCCTGGTCAGGCTTTAGTCTGTTGAATGAATTTGTTATTATTTTTGTACTTTTTTAGTATCACCTATGTAATGACCCACCTTTTTGGATGGTTTAAACCAACGATAAACCACACACGTTAGACTCAAACCATTCAAAAGGGAGAATTGTTATGGGATAAATAAGAAAAAAACAGAGAAAGTAAGAAAACAAACATATAATCTCACAGTGGAATGAAAAAAAATATAATAATCAAATAAATAGTTCATGAAGTTGTTGACAAATAACATTTGATTACACTTTTACAATGAAGAATCAGAGTTACATACAACAGAAATAAATAACAATGCAACAGAACAACATGATGTAGTGGAATAAATATAATAAATAATTATAGTAATAAATCTCCATCTTTGTCTTCCAGAAATCAGTCTTCGATACATTGAAAAGCTTAGACTGAACCGAGTGAATTAAAAAGACAAAACACTCAAGTCAGAACTAAAAGATCTTATGTAAGTTAAATCAATAGTAAATAAATATGAGTGTAGCGGCGACAGAGATGTACAAGGTTTGACATCTCCTATCCAGTGTCTAACGTGAGTGCAATAACTTAAGCGATGTTCAAGATTTTCATCTCCTAAGGATTCATTAGACTATCTACATACATAGTACAATACACTATTATAATAATGTCTACAGTAAAGTAACGTATTAAAACAGTGTTAATGCGTTATCCATATCTTCTTAACATATTTTATATAATGTCGTGGTCTATACAGCACTGTAAACTCCACCCTAAACTGGTGGGCTATCAGGGAGTACTCTATAGGTACGACACAAACCAAGCTTGTAAAAGGTGCGATAAGGCATGTGACATGGCACACGTGGCAATGCCAGGGTAGGATTCTACCGTTTTGCGGAGCCGGACGGGTGGTAATTCTTAGCAACTACTACTGCCTACCTCGGAACACACTCCCATAATAAAAATCGAGGGGTGGCCACCAAACCAATCATAAAATCATAATATGGTATCGAAGAAATATGCTCGATAGGAGGAGCGATGTCACTTGGCAAATAACATTTGATTACATTTTTACAATATAGAATCAGAGTTACATACAACGTAAATAAATAACAATGCAGTGGAACAACATAATGCAGTGGAATAAATATAATAAATAATAATAGTACAAAATATCTGTCTTCGTCCTCTAGAAAGCAGTCTTCGATACACTGAAAAGCTCATAACTGACCCGAGCGAATTGAAAAGATAAAACACTCGAGTCAGAACTAAAAGATCCGGTGTAAGTTAAATCAACAGTAAATAAATATGAGTGCAACGACGTCAGAGATGTTTACGGGGTTTGACATATCTTATCCAGTGTCTAACGTGAGTGCAATAACTTAAGAGATGTTCGGGATTCCATCTCCTAAGGATCGGTTAAACTATCTGCATACATAGTACAATACGTTATTACAATAATGTTTAGAGTAAAGTAAAGTATTAAAATAGCATTAAGGCGTTACCCATATCCCCTTAACACATCTTGTATAATGCCATAGTCTATACAGCACTGTAAACTCCACCGTAAGCTGGTAGGCTATCAGGTAGCACTCCATAGGTACGACACAAACCAAACTTGTAGAAGGCGCGATAAGGCATGTGACACGGCACGCGAGGCAATGCCAGGGTAGGATTCTACCGTTTTGCAGATTCGGGCTGGTGGTAACACATAGCAGCTACTACCATCCACCTCGGAACACACTCTCATAATCAAAGTCGATGGGTGGCCACCAAATCAATCACAAATTCATAATATGGTATCGAAGAAATGTGCTCGATAGGAGGAGCGACCTCACTTGGCCCGACGTAGCTCCTATTTTAGTCATATGAAGTTCACTCGTAGGAGTTGGGGCTACATAAATACCTCATACAGAATCGTTCATCAAACCATCCTACTTCATTCTCGAATCTCCACCACGTACACAGTTGTTAAAGTGGTTTTCGGTATTGGCAGAGAGTATGACAATATCTAAACCCGGTCTCTTTAACAACCAAATGCTTATTTCACACCGGATGGTTCTTTTAAATTTCCAAAACCATTACATAATTGATATCAAATATCATATTCAAATCAAACCATATCACTTCCGAAATTATATTCACTTTCGAAATCATATTTACTTTCGAAATCATATCGATAAGAAAGGTTAATTAAATCCTCATTTAAAAATTATCATATTTACTCAAATATGCCATTTCACTAGTAAATATCATTTCAAATCCCACATTAAGTTATAACATCATTTAACCATATTCGCTTTGAAATTAAGGATTTAAATATAAATGCTTCCACCTTACATGGTCTGAATTTTAGAAAACAGTTTAGATAGTTATAAATAGTTTAAATAGTTTAGCATTGTTTACAATAAATTTTATATAGTCAAAATACCCTAAAATAATTAAAAATAGATTTAAATTAGTTTAAAAGGTTTAAGATATTAAAAGGTATAAGATAGTTTTAATAGATTTAAAATTGATTAAAATAGATTAAATAGATTTAAATTAGATTAAATAGATTTAAAATAAATTAAATAGATTTAAATGAAATGAATAGTTTTAAAGCAGAATAAATAGATTAAAAATTGATTAATATGGGTTAATTAGTTTAAGTAGGTTAAAATACACTAAATTTGATTAAGTAGATTAAAATAGATTAAATAGATTAAAATAAATTAAAATAGTTTAAATTATTTAAAATAGTTTAAATTAGGTTAAATTAGTTTTATAGTTTAAAAATCTTAAAAATCAGAACATTTAAAATGATATATCTTTAAACAGTGTATATTAAAATAATAATTTTGGATTTAACATCAAATTTAACTATTTCTTCCATTTTAACAAATCTGGACCAGATCCGGATTTCAAATCAAAACTCAATTTCAACTCTTGAAGTATCAATTTTAAGTTATTCTAATTACAATTGATTTCAAAGTTACAATTTCAAACGTTTTCAATAACTCAATTTCGATAAATTTCGTTTATACTTCAAATTCAACTTTAAAATTTTCAATTTAAATCCTTAAGCAATTCACTTAAAAACAATTTCAAATTTTCAAATTAAATCCTTTGAACCATTCATTTAAAATAATTCAGTTTATATAAATCAAATTCTATTTCGAAATATCATTTAACCGAATTCAAAGTTTAAAGATTTAAAATCACTTAATTTAACCGAATTCGGTGTCCGTATATAATTTTCTACCTTATGGTCAAGTGATATGGATATTTATCGTTTCAATCCGCAAATATTAAAATTTTACGGGTATATATTATTTCAACCCGCAATCCTAAGTTTTACTTCAAATCCATGAAATCGCTCGAGTCTATCGTTTTAATCCATAACGATTTCTCCCTAATCTATCAAATCGTTCGGGTATGTATCTTTTCAACCCATAAGGAACTTTTAATGTTATAACAATATAAAGATATAACATCCAGTCATCCAATATCAATAATCAACATCCATCATAATCACCATTCAGTCAAACAATAAATAACAACAATTTACTGATTATCAATAACATGTATTAATAGGCAATTTAAAATCTAATATTAAATTAAATAGCGGTTAAATTCAATAAAAGTCAGATTTAACTGGAATGACAATTTCAATATACCAAACATCAACCAATAAATTTCTAATCACATCATAACTTCAAGTTAACTAACATAAGAAAATTTAGTAGTTGTGAGTGGGTTAAAATACTCACCTTTGATTTCAAATCGATTTGAAATCCAAAATAAGGCACAAAATTCAACAGTCTCAAAATTCTTGCACGTCACCATCTCTCCTACTCACGAGTTAACCCTATCTCATCTCTCCTATTCACAAGTTAACCCTATCTCACACCATAGTATCGCATCTGAACCCTAGAAGCCGCCACCCTGACTCCACGTTACACTCGATCGCGCGCGCCAGGCTACCCACCAAACAACGCTTCCCCATCTCAGCCTAGCGACCCCCAACATGACCATCCGCATTGCCTTAGGTTGACCCAAAGCCAGCCGCCGCCTGTGAATTTTGTAACCCTATTCGAATTTTTGCAGGCAATCCGACCATCGATTTGATAAACGGCTGGCTCTGATGAACTATGTGCGACCCTTTCCACACGATGGTACCCGTGAATCGACGATCCGTCGTCGTTGATCAAGCCCCAATGAACGACCGAGATTTAATCATCCATTTCTGGTCAAACCATGGTCCAAATCAAAAAACAAATCATTGCAGAAGATTGCGCTCGTCGAGAGCATCAAATTGGTAATAATATGATAGGGTTTGGAGAGTTTGAAATGTTTGAGATTGATTTTGATTTGAATTTGGATTTGGGGAAAATAAAGTTTCTGCCAATGAGAAGGAGAAGCCAGAGAGAATTGTTTAAATTATTAAATTAAGTTCCAAAAAATCCTTTTATTCGATTTATCATCTTATTATTCAACCAATTGTCATCTTATAGATATAATTAACATTGGTTTACATCTTGTTGTACAAATATTATATGATTATCATCTTAATTCATATTAATGTAATATTTAATTACATTTAATTGCAATTGATTTCCAGTTTAATTCAGTTGATTAAATAAATAGGTAACAAATAACAATTGTTACCTTTAACTTAATTTGATCACTTTTGCAAGTTTATTATCTACAACAAATGTTATAACTATTTACACAACATTGATTTTATCCAATTACAATAAATTACATAGTTGCAATTGATTTACTATTGAGTTTCAACAGATTAAATAGTGCAATGATAATTAAACCACTGTTACCACTTATAATTTCAAACATAATTCTATTTCTATTATTAACAAACGAAACAAATAAATTCACATACTAATAAATTATTTTATATTAACCAATTTCAGTTAATTATGTAAACTTCACCATTTATATACAATACTTGGTTTATTTACTTATTTATACTTTATAACCAATCATAACTTTTCAATCATTCCAATTAATTGGAATTACGATAAAATAGTTATCCATTATCTTAAATTAACATTACTAACATTACATTCTCATTATTTTTCTTATTAACAAACCATAAATTTTAATTTCTTCCAATATTAAACACCATCATCCTATTAAATTAAATATTTTTAATTATCGAAAATTACGGGTCATTACACACTCCCCCACTCAAAACTTTTCGTCCTCGAAAATGGAAAAAGGGGTTAAGGGAATTAATATATTTTATTCAAAGTATTCAATTCATAAGCAATATATTTACATAAATAAATAATTTAAATAAAATACATCAATTTATAAATAATTGAATCCCTTTATATCCAAGTTCAATAAAAGTTTGAAAACATTTTCACTTTCACAAAATTTTATAAGTTCAAAATTCATGGAAAATTTCACCAGAGTCTCCTTTGTACAGAGAGGTCCAGGAGAAATAGTAATATCAACAATAAACATATATATATATATATATATGTATATGTATATCATATTTAAAATACAATATCTCAAACCACAGGAAAATAATATAATATCGCTAGAAAACCGTAGTTCGAGAGCATACCTATTTGTCGGGAAAATAACGCTTATTTTATGAAACCAAAAGCAGTGGCTATTGCTTCTATAAACCTGTATTTCATTTATACAATCCAAAGAGGTTTAAAGTTATGTAAATAGAAATATTTATGTTGTTTCTATTAATAACAACAAAAAAGTTATGTAAAGAGAAATATTTATGTTGTTTCTATTAGTATCAACAAAATAGTCACAACTTAACAATAATCATTTGCAAACAAATAGTACAAAAATCATTTTCAACAAAGAAATCAACCATCCATCTATAGCAACCAAAACAAATGGTTTGTTCGGGTTCAGAAACTTTTAATCATATAAAAATGATAAACAAACTACTGAGTATAACATACACTCAACAGTCTTGGATAAAACTTAATAGGTTATTTATACATCTTTATACAGCTAGAAGTATCCCTTTCCAAACATCCCATCAGCCAAACAAACAAGAATTCCAACTAATATTTAAGCTTATCCTTATTAATCTTGTTTCACCAATTATTGTTCATTTTTTTCATTTATACAATGCAATGTCACTATAAATTTTCATTCATTACTTACAAAACTTCGTTTCTCCTTTATTCATACAATGCCATTTTCATTACTTACGTAAGATATTTCCATTTCAATTATTTAGATCATCGATGAATTCATTATTGAAGTATTGCATACATTTTATTTCAGTTAATTCACACTTATTGTTTACTTTGATTTCTTTTCTTTTTTTCAATATTTTTTTGAGAAGCAACACATACTTAAATTTTTATTCTTTTTTTTTCACTTTTCGCATTTATCTCCTTTTATATATAGTGTTTCCTTTTACTATTTACTTTAATTATATTTGGATTCGAACATCACTTAAGTTTATAGTCATTTACTTATAATGTTCACAATTCATTAATTATAAATACCAGCATTTCAAATTATTAACTTAAGTTTATAACATTCTTATATTTCTTAATTCTTCATTTATAAACATACTTCGATTGAACACTCTCATTTCCTAAGTTTTACTTGTATAATATCCTATTGCCTATTTCTATTAACATTTCAACTTTTAATATTTTGGAAAGTTATATATATATATATATATATATATATATATATATGTCTTTTACGACGCAATGGAATGTTACACAAGTTTATCTTATTCATCTAGTAAATAAAATGTTCAACAATTACAATTTCTTATTTTTCATACCCTTTTTAATTTATAGGTGACAAACTTCAATTTCTTTACATTTCATTATCACTTAACTATTAATTTCTTTTTTTTCCTTTTAGAAATTTTCAACTATTAAAATAGTTAATATTTCATTCATTATAATAATTAAAATTTCTAATTTACAAAAACTTAAGAACTAAATACCGAGTTTTCTTTTACAAATCGTTTTAAAATAATATACATACACACACACACACACTCATATCTTATATATACAAAGCAAACTTCAGAAATTAAAATTAAGATTTGTTTATCAAAACGAATGCGCAGTAAAACTACTACAACAGTCTTTCCACTTTGAAACTTGAAAATGAACGTCGATGATATGTGCACTCATCACCAAAATTATTTTTCAACGACAGAGAGGGGAATACAGAACTCATTTTCTTTCAAAAATCCATTTAAAACATTACTTTCAAATCATATCGAAATATTTATATCAGAAAATACTTCCAAATATCACTAGATCATATTCCAAAATCTTTTGATAGTAGTTTTTCAAAAATACTGGAACTTAAGATCTCTAATATCAATTTATATTCATTTTATTTATAATCTCAGTTTGCAACCAATGTTTGTAAAATTTTCAATTCCTAAAAAGCCAACAAACATAACACATACCATTATATCCATTTATAAAGATTACTCTTTTATATAAAAAATATAATACTAGGAAAAATCATTTCATTTACCTATATTTCAAAAGAATATTGTGTCGGTCTGCCATATGGAGTGTTTAAAAATCCTTATCGATACTATAGCGTCCCATGTACTGACCAAAATTTATGAATACCCAATAGAACAAATTAACACAATACAAAACCTTTTATAACACCAACAAATATGCTCTCTCATATACGCACTCAACGACTCATTTTTGGGTATTACTACCATATTCCTAATGAATTAGACCCCACAAAGCTAAGGCTTTGGCCAAACCAAAAGCTTTGATATCACATGTAACGACCCATCTTTTTGAATGGTTTAAACCGACGATAAACCACACAAGTCAAACTCAAACCATTCAAAAGGGAGGATGGTTATGAGGTAAATAAGAAAAAAACATAGAATCTCACAGTGGAATGACAAAATATAATAATCAAATAAACAGTTCATAAAGCTGTTTGACAAATAACATTTGATTACACTTTTACAATACAAAATCAGAGTTACATACAACATAAATAAATAATAATGTAGCGGAACAACATGATGCAGTGTAATAAATATCTTTATCTTTATTACCAATAATGTAAATTTCGCCCACTATATTCAACCGCGTCTTTTTGAAACACATAATATACCCTTTGTCTTTCCATTCACATTCCCGCTCTGTAAGATCTTATTCGCTGTTTCTTCCACAAATCAACCATATTCCCAAATTCAGTTCCTCACACCTGATTCATCACTGCTAACATTCCAAAATTTCTTACCAATTTAAATTCAATTGTCACTGTCTTGCCTCATCGTAGTCGCCTTCAGCAATTGCGGTTTCCGCCTTTAGCACCTTCACTTCCACTCCTTTTGGTCAACTCTCATAATAAATAACAATAGTACTAAATCTCCGTCTTCATCCTACAAAAAGCAGCCTTCGGTACACTTAAAAGTTTAGACTGACCCCAGCGATTTGAAAAGACAAAACACTCTAGTCAGGACTAAAGGATCTTACGTAAGTTAAATCAATAGTAAATAAATGAGTGTAACGCCGTCAAAGATGTTTACGGCGTTTGACATCCAGTGTCTAACATGAGTGCAATAACTTAAGAGATGTCCAAGATTTCCATCTCCTAAGGATCCATTAAACTATTTACACATATAGTACAATACGCTATTATAATAACATCTACAGTAAAGTAAAGTATTAAAATAGCGCTGTGGCGTTACCCATATCCCCCTTAACACATTTTATATAATGTCATAGTCTATATAGTACTATAAACTCCACCGTAAACTGGTGGTCTATCAGGGAGCACTTCATAGGTACGATACAAACCAAACTCGTAGAAGGTGCGATAAGGCATGTGACACGACACGCGATGCAATGCCAGGGTAGGATTCTACTGTTTCGCGGATCCGGACTGGTGGTGACGCCTAACGTCTACTACTGCCCACCTCAGAACACACTCCCATAATCAAAATCGAGGGATTGCCACCAAATAAATCATAAAGTCATAATATGGTATCGAAGAAATGGCCCAATAGGAGGAGCGACCTCACTTGGCCCGACGTGGATCCTGTTTTAGTCACATGAAGCTAACTTGCAGGAGTTAGGGCTACGTAAATACCTCATACAGAATCATTTGTCAAACCATCCTATTTCACTCTGGAATCTCCACCACGTACACAGTTGTTAACGTGGTTTTCGGTATTGGCAGAGAGTATGACAATATCCGATCCTAATCTCTTTAACAACCAAACACTTATTTCACACCAGATGGTTCTTTTAAATTTCTAAAATTGTTTCATAATTGATATCAAAATATCATTGTGACGCCCCACCTCTATACCCACGCTAGCCAAGAACACTACGGTGTAGTGCTGTCAACTAGCGCGGAGAATAAGGCTGTTGAGGGGCGACCATCCATGTAATCTCTTATCACACGGTGGCTATAAAATAATCTTCGGAAACAAATATAGAAGTAAGCATAACATGCGAATCAATTACAGATATCCATATCACAAAGGCGGAAAGAGATATGAATATATATCACATAAAAGTGTACATCAGAGTAGTGGTCTAAAAAGATCCACGATAATACAAAAGAATAGCAACGCGTGCTATACAAAAGAATACAACTATGAGTCTATATCTCAAGTGTAAACAACAAAAGCTGCTAATCTAAACAAGTAGCCAAAAGTCTGAGTAGTGAATCACTGGGGGAGGAGTCAAGCAGTAGCACCTGTAACATCTCGGTCTGACCCGAGTATTATTTATAAGAAAATAATAAACGGATCAGTCTAGGTATAAATATCAAATGACATGATATAAAATAAAAGATATGGCATAAACATAAAATATCCATACTGACATACTACTATAAGTATGCAAATAATGATCAACAGGAGATCAACCGATAAGAGATAAATCAATATCACAAGAATCTTCTCAAAGATCCAAAGAGGGTATCATACCCTAAACTTGTACTCATGACAAGTCAAAGAGATAAATTCCAGAAATCAACACAAGAAATCCAGAAATCATAAAAAGGGAAAGAGGCCTATCACATGACGGTCTGAAGACCATGGAGAGCTACCCCACATGTGTGAGTCGAAATCACACAGATGAGGTCTAGACTAACCAAAAATCAAAAAGGTATGTGTGAGTGAAATCACACAAGTGGTGTCTAGTCTGACCTCGCAAACAAGAGACATCGCACAATTGCTAGTCTAAATCATAAGAATGATCGTCATGATCAACGAGAAGTGTCAATTACACTAAGCTAGTAAATATAAAAGTTTAGCTTCATGTCCCATAACCACTTGCTTAACTCAAATATTTACGAACAAACTGTAAATCTTCACTAATAAAATTGTCACAAGAGGTTCAATCGAACAAGTCCAAGAATTAACCGACGAAGTGAACGCAAGCGTTTCATACCACTTGTTTTACTAAGCCGTTTAATTCGATTTCTCATCCGAGTGAGGTAAAAGTTTGTATATACTAGTAGATTGGAAAACGGTTTAAGAAAAGAGCTTTGTTATTGAAAATAGTGTTGAAATCATTTTGTTGAAAGAGTTTTGATATTTACTACTAGTTTTGAAACCTTTATATTTTAAAGTGACAAATCACAGAAGCGATTGTAGAAACAATCAATCACAAAGGTCACATTCGAAGATGTGATAAAAATCCAAGGAAATCAGCTCAGCAAGTTCTGTTGAATATTTTGCAGATAAGATCCCCTACGGAGGGGGTCCAGGGGGGTGGCAACCCCCCAAGGTGGGGGTGCGGGGGCAACGCCACCGCTTACGGGGTTCGACCTGCCCGGTCAGGTCGCGGGGGTCCAGGGGGCAGCGCCCCCGGCGGGGTGCGGGGCAGCGCCCCGTCCAAAACGGTACGACTTAGTGAAGACAAAATGAGGTCTAACGACCCAAGAGGGATAGGGTCGAGCGACCTAATGGTTGCGACCTAGGGGTCTAAGGGGCACGACCTAGTGGTCCAGCGACCTAAAGGGTATAGGTCATGCGACCTAAAATGGGTTCGCGACCTAACACTCAAACGACCTTAAGAAATTAAGGAGCCGAGCGACCTATAAGAAGCAGCGACCTAAGAAGAAACGAGGCCCAACGACCTAGGGGTTAGGTCATGCGAGTTAAGAAGGTCAGCGACCTAACAAAGACACGCGACCTAATAAAGAAACGCGACCTAAAGGCACGCGACCTAGCGACTTAAGAGGCGAGCGACCTAAATGTTACGGCCTAAGAGTCGAACGACCTAGCGTGGAAGCGACCTAAAAGCCAAACGACCTAACGACCTAAGGTCATACGACCTAGTGCAACACGCGACCTAAAAGGTACGCGACCTAATGCGGCCGAGTGGTTTAAGGTCGGAGACGACCTACGACTTATAAAGGTAGACGGTTGAGCGAGCTAATGAAGTCCAGAGTCGAGCGAACTAGCGACACGGTGTGTTGAGCGACCTAACGAGGTCAATGTTGAGCGACCTAACAAGGTCCAGAGAAGGGCGACTTAAAAGAGGCGCGACCTAACTCAAACAAGCAGGGCGATTTAAAAGAGGCGCGACCTAAAAGAGGCGCGACCTAAAGGAGCGCGACTTAATGGGTTATATGACCCAACGACCTAAGCCACTAACTCGCGAGCGACCTAAGTCCTAGGTCGTGAGCGACCTAACTGCGAGTGAGCAAAAATGGCCAGAGTCAAAGCAGAGCGACCTAACGACCAGACGACCTACGACCTAAGGTCCTGAGCGACCTACGACCTAAGGTCCTGAGCGACCTAACTTCGAAAACACGAAAATGGCCAGAACGACCTAAATGCAGAAATTTCACCAAAACACCAAAAATCGGAGTTTTTCGCCAATCCAATCCAAACCAAAAGCAAATATGAATGCTAAAGTGATAGGGAATCATTCCCAACAATCCAATATAGTTATAGACTAGATTTGTGAGATAAAAATCTCACCTTTGCTCCAAAACCCAATGAAAATGAAGAACAAAGCTTGAAGGCAAATGGAGAAGCAACCACAAGCTTGAATCCGATGTCTTCTTCTTGAATTTGGAGTTGAATGTTGGAGTTGCAATAAAACAACGACTTTGGAGTTTTAATTTCTCATTCCATTCACCATTTTTGTTGAAGCTTTAGTGTTAGGAAATGAAATGAAACAATGAAGAAGAACGGGGTGGAACTTGGGCCTAATGGGCTAAAAGTCCAAACCAAAGGCTCGAGTGAAAAAGTGGTGAAATTCCACTAACCCCAAACATATCAATGTTTATACTTAGAAGATTGCAAACGACGTTTCAAACTCAATGGAAGTGGTCTCGAGTCCTAATTTGACCGTTTGCAAAAAGTAGCTTCGGACCAAAATCCGATTAACGATAAAATATTTAAATAAAATATTTAAATATAAAAATCGATAAATATGCGGGTTGTTACAATCATATTCAATTCAAACCATATCACTTCCAAAATTATATTCAATTTTGAAATCATATTTACTTTTGAAATCATATCGATAAGAAAGGTTAATTAAATCCTCATTTTAAAATCATCATATTTACTCAATTATGTCATTTCACTAGTAAATATCATTTCAAATCCCACATTAAGTTATAACATCATTTAACCATATTCGCTTTGAAATCAAGGATTTAAATATAAACACTTCCACCTTACGCAGTCTGTATTTTAGAAAATAGTTTAGATGGTTATAAATAGTTTAGCATTGTTTAAAATAAAATTTTAAATAGTTAAAAATACTCTAAAATAATTAAAAATAGATTTAAAATAGTTTAAAAGGATTTAAGATAGTTTTAATAGATTTAAAATTGATTAAAATAGATTTAAAATAGATTAAATAGTTTAGATTAGATTGAATAGACTTAAATAAATCAAATAGGTTTAAAATGAATTAAATAGATTTAAAATGAATTAAATAGATTTAAAATGAATTAAATAGATTTAAATCAGATTAAATAGATTTCAAATTGATTAATATGGGTTAATTAGTTTAAATAGGTTAAAACAGACTAAATTTGATTAAGTAGATTAAAATAGTATAAATTGTTTAAAATAGTTAAAACAGTTTAAATTAGGTTAAATTAGTTTAATAGTTTAAAAATCTTAAAAATTATGACCTTTAAATTGATGTATCTTTAAATAGTTTATATTAAAATAATAAATTTGGATTAAGCATCAAATTTAACTATTTCTTCAATTTCAACAAATCTGGATCATATAAAGATTACAAATCTTGAAGTATCAATTTTAAGCTATTCAAATTCCAATAGATTTCAAAGTTTCAATTTTAAGCATTTTCAATAACTCAATTTCGATAAATTTCGTTTATACTTCAAATTCAACTTAAAATTTTCAATTTAAATCCTTAAGCAATTCACTTAAAACAATTTCAAAATTTCAAATTAAATCCTTTAAACCATTCATTTAAAACAGTTCAGTTTATATAAATCAAATTCTATTTCCAAATATCATTTAATTGAATTCAAAGTTTGAGGATTTAAAATCACTTAATTTAACCAAATCCGGTGTCTGTAAATAATTTTCTACCCTATGGCCAAGTGATACAGATATTTATCATTTCAATCCGCAAATATTAAAATTTTATGGGTATTTATTCTTTCAACCTGCAATCCTAAATTTTACTTCAAATCCATGAAATCGCTTGAGTCTATCATTTCAACCCATAACCATTCTCCCTAATCTATCAGATCGTTCGGGTATGTAGGATTTCAACCCTAGGGAACTTGCGGTGTTATAACAATATAAAGATATAAGCTCTAGTCATCCAATATCAACAATCAACATCCATCACAATCACCATTCAATCAAACAATAAATAACAACAATTTACTAATTATCAATAACAGGTATTAACATGCAATTTAAAATCTAATATTAAATTAAATAGCGACTAAATTCAATAAAAGTCAGATTTAACTGGAATGACAGTTTAAATATATCAAACATCAACCGATAAATTTCCAGTTACATCGTAAATTCAATTTAACTAACATAAGAAAATTTAGTAGTTATGAGTGGGTTGAAACACTCACCTTTGATTTCAAATTGATTTAAAATCCAAAATAAGGCCTAAAATTCAACCGTCTCAGAATTCATCCAAACCTATTTTAAAATATATGGAATTTCGATACGATTCTAATGGAATAAACCACGTGTAAATCTGAGCTTGTATGGAAAAGATATACGAGTTGGAACATTTGAAATTAAAATTCAAGTTAAATTAAATAAAACAAAATAATATTACCCACTCATACATCACCATCTCTCCTATTCATGAGTTAACCCTATCTCACACTATGGTACCGTGCCTGAACCCTAGAAGCCTCCACCCTAACTCCGTGTTGCACTCGATCGCACGCGCCAGACAACCCCGCCCCATCTCAGCCTCGCGACCCCCTCGGACCCCCCTACGCGACCATCCGCGTTGCCTCCAGTCGACCCAAAGTTAGCCACCGCCTCTAAATTTTATAACTCTATTCAAATATTAATAGGCAATCTGACCATCGATTTGACAAATGGTTGGCTCTGATGAACTACACGCGACCCTTTCCACACGATGGTACCCGCGATCCGACGATCCTTCGTCGTTGATCAAGCCCCAATGAACGACCAAGATTTAATCACCCATTTTTGGCCAAAATATGGTCCGAATTGAAAAACAAATCATTGCAGAAGATTGCGCTCATCGAGTGCTTCGAATCGATATATTATATGATAAGGTTTGGAGAGTTTGAAATTTTTGAGATTGATTATGATTTCAATTTAGATTTGGAGAAAATAGGGTTTCTTCCATTGAGAAGGAGAAGTCAGAGAGAATTGTACGTACAGTAATGAGAAATAAGAAGGCTGCTAGGTTAGAACAAAACAATTTATATCAATAAAGCCGGATAAGAAAATGAACACGTATCAAAATATCAAAATAGATGATTTCAATATTTTTGAATCCAATGGAACAGGTTTCAAGTCCTTATTCCATTGTATGAAGAAGTTAGCTTTTAAAATCAGCTTATTTAATTGATTTCAATTAAATTGATATCTACGCCTTTCAAGCCGTATGATCAAACGACAAGTCCGATTGCTACGAAACTTGAAATCCTACAATAATTCCTGTTAGGGATCCGATGAAACCGGTTTCGTTGAAATCCGAGACAGTGGTCAAAATGACTATTTTCACGTTAATTAAATAAATTTTTATGAAATTAATTAAATCACCATTTTCAATTTAGGTTTTATAATTAACAAATTTTTATCATTTTTGATTACCTGTTGATTTATAATCTTTTAAAGTACATTTCCAAGTCAAATTCAATATAAATACCACGCTAATTACAGCATTCAAATTTCAATTGAAATAAATTCATTGACTATTAATTTAAGTTCCAAAAATTCCATTTATTCGATTTTTCATCTTATTATTCAACCAATTGTCATCTTATGAATACAATTAACATTTAGTTTGTATAATGCATATAATGTAATATTTAATCACATTTAGCCGCAATTGATTTCTAGTTTAATTCAACAAATTAAATAAATAGGTAACAAATAAGAATTGTCACCTTTTACTTAATTTGATCACTTTTATAAGTTTATTATCTACAACAAATGTTATAACTGATTTTATCCAATTACAATTAATTACATATTATTGCAATTGATTTACTATTAAGTTTCAACAGATTAAATAATGCAATGATAATTAAACCATTGTTACCACTTACAATTTCGAACACAATTCTATTTCTATTATTAACAAACAAAACAAATAAATTCACATACTAATAAATTGTTCTATATTAACCAATTTCAATTAATTACGTAAACTTCACCATTTATATACAATACTTTGTTTATTTACTTATTTATACTTTATAACCAATCGTAACTTTTCAATCATACCAATTAATTAGAATTATGATAAAATAGTTATCTATTACCTTAAATTAACACTACTAACATTACATTCTTGTTATTTTTCTTTTCAATAAGCCAAAAATTTTAATTTCTTCCAATATTAAACACCATCAAAAATTACGGGTCGTTACAACCTAAATGGTACCTAAGTGTGTAATGTATCGTGTGATTATGTGGGGTAATCTGGTTCGGTATGGGTTTGTAATTTATCTTTCCATATGACTCAACCTCCTATTTTAATTGCAATATAAAACGGTGGACGATCCACTCAAATCCAACTTGCCTTGCAATATATATATATATATATATATATATATATATATATATATATATGTATGTATGTATGTATGTATATTATATATAGTTTGTTGTTATTTATACATGTAGACATACATACATATATTATCTCAATTCAAAGTTTACAAAAGAAATTGTGTATAAAATTACAAATATGATGTTGAACTTCTTCTTAATTCAAAACTAGATTTCAAATTGTGTAGGCAAAAGTATTATTATTTTACATGAGCAAGATAATTTTATAGTGACCATACCACTTTACAATTTTACAAGTGTGAAGCTAACATAGCAGCTAAATTCAGATTATAGTGGTCATACCACTTTTACAACAATTATAACATGTGTGAGGTAGAGAAGCCTTAGGAACTACAGCAACATACGCATGCATATATAAATTATTTATTTTAGATTTCAAAACATGTAAACTAGTCAAAAATCAATTTTAGTATGCACGTATATATACACAATTTTTGTTTCGTATATAACTAAAAAAATCCATGGACAACAAAGACATATATAAAGGAACAAATGTGTCTGTTGTGGTGTAAATCCCAATATCTATAAATATACGCATTAACTATGCACACTGTTTGTATGTTGCACTTGCACTATACACATATAAGTGTATTTGATATGCACAACGTAATATATTTAATTTAAATTAAATTTAAACTCTTTTAAAAAATTAAATAAAATAGGATTTTGTTTAAAAACCATATTAGATTGGATCTAATAAACCCTTTAGACTTCATTGACCCAACAGATTTAAAAAAAGGAATTTTTTGAAATCTACCTATTTGACTTACGTACGACTAGCGCAGATCCTTCATTGGTATCAGAACCCAATGGTTATGTGTTCTAAGCTAGCAATATTATGACTAACTTATTAAAGCCTACCCATTTAGTAGGATGACAAGAATGACACTGTTTAAGGTTGGGTTTGGGTAATCAAGTACATCGCCCTATCTGACTACTAGCATTGCCCAAAGGTTGAAGCAAGCCCAAAAGTTATCCTAAATATAAAGGCCTGAATTGATTTGGCTCTTGGCCTAATTTTCAAAATCTGTTTTGAAAATTTAAAGAACATTTTAAATTAAAAAGTTGAGTTTATTATATGAATTAAATTTTATAAGTGCTGTAAAATATTTTCAACATAATTTCAGAAAAAAATTTGATACTTCCGAAAATGACATTAATTAATTTAATTAATTAAATAATTAAAATTTAATTAATCAAAACAAAATATATATAATGATATATAGTATACACACATACGCCTTAAAATGTTTATGATAAACAATACATTAATTTTCAAACATTATTAAAAATTATTTAATTAAAAATTTAATTAACTAAATGTTTATTTGATAAATATAAATATTAATTAAATGTTAATTAATAAAATAATATATGTATATAATGATGCATGTATATCAAATTATAGATGTTATGTAAATATTCACCTTAAATTGTTTAGGATGAATAAAATAATTATTTTCTGAAAGTTTATAATTTAATTAATTTTATAATTGAATTAACAAATTAGAACTAATTAAATAATATTTGATTGATTATATACATAAGTGTATTATATAAGTTAATTAAGTTATAAATTGTTACATATGAATTAAACCTATATAATATGCATGTATAAACTTAAACGGAACTGTAACAAACCCAATTTAGGTTTAAAGAACAAGTACATATGTATTGTACATATAATATAATTTCAAATATGCTTGACACTTGAATCACAAGGCTATTTCATAAGAAATACATTGTTTCCTAAAGATATCACTCAATATATATTGAATAATATAAATATTTAATATAAGTTACATTTATTAATAATAGTGGCATGACCTACTATAAAGCCGGCTATCTTTGCTAATTCTATGTTGTTTTTAGTTTCCTTTCTCTTCTACTTCTCTTATCTTCTTCTTTCTTCTTTTTTTTCCTTAAATTATCCATCTTTCCATTTGATTTGGGTTGGACATGTGTGTTTTATTGTCAACTTGAATTGTATGGAAAAGCAGTTCGTTACATTATCAACTCGTACTAACTATTTCACGATGGCCTAAATATAATGCACGTACCTCTTGAAAGATCAAAAAATACGTGTGTGTATCTTACCTTGTCTAGTAGATATATTAATAGTACTACATATAACATCTCTAGCTTGAAGAAGATCAATAACCAAAGAGTATGCAGCTAATCTAACTGTAATAAATGGTATACAACAACTTATGTTAAAAAATCTATAATCGCAACGGAACAACATATAATATAATATCAATGATCTTTACAATAGAGAAACTGTTATATACATACATCCATCAGAGTAAAACAACAATTACAATCATCAGCCTGGACAATTATAACATTATGTCCTCACATTTGCTGATAATTTTTATAACAAAGTAGTAGAAAATAACATATTTGTGAATACGACTTGAAGATATCCAATCCGTCTCCTGAGCTCCAATGCATCCAAAGCAATCCGTAAATATACTCGGTCTGACCTGAGCATTATATAAAATAACAACTGAATCAGTCTAGATAACCTGCGTGAGAAAACACACCCACCTAGATTTTTAAGATGTAAAAACCTTCAAAAACAAAGGTATCTCGTAAGACCACACCGTACATAAACACGGACGAGTTTTTACCTTACGATAATCAAAAAATTTCATATGAAATCCTCTGATATTATAATAGTGTTTAATATACAAGTACTTATTAATCATAGCCGAAATTGTTACATTAATTAAATTCTAGCATACTAGGTTCTACAACCAAAACCAAAGGCTTCTATTGGAGAATGGATTCCAACTATGAAAGGGTATGGGTCTACCCACCAAATCCGTACACCTATAGATAAAGTGTACAGGAGACTACAACTCATCGCTTCTCTGCTACTCAGGACCGCCTCAACCCCTTTCTCGAGTAGCACCGAATATGATCACCCCTTGATTGCAATCATCAACCACACAATGGGATCCCAAAGAATACATGAATATCGCTCCAAGACTTGGGATGATCATACCCTACTTGGGTGTGACCCACTTAGCCTTGCCGCGTGTCCTTACTTTATTCATTCCTTGGATGCCAGGCTCGAAGTAGCTACGCTCTTACCATTTATATAGCACATCCCACTTGGAATGCTAACACAGCCCTCCAAGGCAACATGAAACATCAATAATCATCCATACAAGTTCATTCTGGGACTAAACGAAAAATTGAGTGTTCCATCTCCAATTCCATCATCTTCAAGATGTCTTCATTTCGAATGCTTGAGATTGATCGAAGTGGTTTTCTAATAACATATCCAATCCCGGTCACTTCGAGACAACATTCGACAGTTTTCAGTGAACTCAACCCCGGTTCTTTAGGAAATAAACAATCAAAGATAAGAACGGAGATCACCTCCTAACCCTTAGTGGACAGATTTCCTTATCATTATCCTAGAAGAACAAAACGAGACAGTACAACATCATTGGAGATAACTGTGCCATATAATTCACATATTTCTTTTAGATATTTCCAAAGTCACATTTGGGTCGAAATTCGATAGTCGGTTATTTAACTATCAAATAACAAACATTCAAACGAGGATTTACTTCCATAGGAAAAACCAACATTTGATTAAGAACCAAGCAACACTAAGCCTCCTTAATTAATCTTTTCATTAATTGAAACCATCTTGTAAATGCTTGTATCAAAATACTTTTACAAAGATATATTCACAACCCTTATATTTTCAATACTTAGAAAATATCCATATATTTATCTCAACGGTATAATTAAATTTACCAAACACTAAGGAAGATCTTCTTTTTAACAAATTCTGAAATCATTTATATACCCCATTATAAATTTCTAAAATCATTTATAAATTATTCCTTAAGTCATTTCTAAACCCTTATAAAACCATGCAATTATTTATAAATTCTTCTTATCAATCTATAAACCCATTTCTAATAAATATCCTTTTACTTATAAACCTCCTTACCTTGCAAATAATCTTGCTTTAAATCTTTAAACCATTTTATAAGTTCTTCTTATAAAATCCAAGTTCATTTGCAAAACTCTATTTTCGATTCTCGAAACCATCATAAATAAATAATTATTATTAACTTTTAACCTTTTTAAAAATAAAAATTAATAATTCAAACCATTTGGGTAAAAAATCGTTAATCTTTACCATATAAATAATAAAATAAATTACCATAATATTAATAATAATTATTATTTATTTTAAACCATATTAATAATTTAAATAATAAATAATTAACCTTTAAAAATTATTTAAATATTTGTAAACAACTTTAAGCAAAATTAACATGAATAACCAACTTTAAAACATAATATATTTCCTTGATAAATATTTATTCTTAAATCTTTAGCCAGTCATTTCCATATTATAAAATTATATTTAAGAATTTCTTTCCATTTTATAAAATTTCCTTTCATAAAATCCATTCATTTATAAACTCCATTTATAAATCTATTTTCTTTATGAATCTCACTTATTCGTAAATCTTATTTAGAATTTAATCACCATCTATTTAATGTTACTTCCATATGGATAAATTCCTTCCTATTTATAAAATATCGTTTAACATTCCAAATTTATCATCACCTTCAATTTCCAAAACAAAGTCAACTATTTCTCAAATATCATTCTATAACTTATAATAAATCCACCGTTTAATTTATTTCACCAATTTATTAAATGAGAATAGCTTCCTTCAATTTAAAAACCTCGTTTATAAGTTCATACTTTTATTAACAAAATACGATTTTACAAATCTTCTCTTCATTTATAAATTATTACTTTTATAAATTATCACACTTACAAAGTCTCACATTTGTAATTAACTTTTCATATATTTGCTCATATATATATATATATTACTTTATATAAATGGTCAATAATATTAATATCAAATTATTTCTATTTTTTTTATAACATATCCCTTTATTATAGAAGACGAACGTAGTATAAGATTTTAAAAATCTTTATCTTGTAATTTGAGAATCTCTACCTAAGATATTTTATAAAACTATCAATGTATAATATCTAAAACCCATACATTAATTTTATAATAATTTATTAAAACATATAAAATTCTCAAAATCACTTTGAAATCCCTTTTTAAATCAAATCACTATTTTATATTATTTTAAAATGCCAAAAATGAGGCCCTATGCTACTAAAGCACTAATCAGGCAAAATCATATTCATGTCATCAATATGGCATTTAATAAGTCATATATCACTATATATATATATATGAAAATAAAATCAAGAGTGTGAGGAATCCCGTTGGATCCCTCCAACCTATCTCCCTGCATCACATATATTGTATAATCAATAATATAAAAATCAACTGCTTCAAGGCCGGTTTCGTGTACAAATGGTCATCCACGTTTACAAGGTAACGTAATAGGATCTCATCCACTTCAATAGGTGGGAATATATCCAACCTAACTAATAATAATTAGTAAATTATCCAAACAATCAATAATTATCAATAATAGATATCCAATCATCCAATGGATAATTTTCATCAGCTAAAAATATTCCTGGTAATCGAAAAGCTGAGATTAACTAACTTTGATTTAATAGTCGCCAAAGCATTTTGTTTTAATTAAAATTGAACGGATGTTCAATTTTAACCCAAAATTCCAATTAGCTTCGAATTCATCCAATCCAACTCCAAAGCATAATGCTCGTTGTTTCGAACACAACCGCAACTTATTGCGCTCGAAATGGACCTCATACGAGAAAGTTAGGATAAATTAGCATTTTATATAATTAATTATAATTAGCTTAATTAATTTAAATTTAAACTTCAAAAGCTTCTTCCATCCCCTCTATTTGCTCATGCACTCCAGGCTCACGCACATGTTTTTTTTCTTTCTTCAACGTTCAATCGCGCCAGCACCTCCACTCACCCACGCCACCACAACGGCCGCAAACGCCGCCCACCTGTGCCTCACCTGTGTGTGAGCTTAGACATAAAAAAATGATACCAATGAACCCAATTTGTTGCAGATGAACGGAGCACGATATCGCCCTCCACTCGATGCCAAACGACGATCCATCCTTATTGATTTGTTCGTAGGGTCGAGCTCTCTAACTTTCATGTTGGATGTTTTGGCTAATTTTGCTCCTAATACGTAGCGGAATAATGGCCGTTGGACTTCTAGGTTTAATGGCGACTAAAATTGTTTTTAGGGTTAGGTTTGAAAATGGAAGAAAGTTTGAGGGCCGCCTATACCCCTATTCCAAACATAATGAAACTAGTCTCCCGACCCAATTCCATCATATATAGAAGATAACTTTTCAGATCGAGTTATTTAAATTTAATTTCCTTTAATTAAATTCTATGCATTCGAACTCGCACGACCAAATGGTATATCCGATCGATGCGAAATTCGAAAGCATATTATAATTCACTATTACGGATCCAATGACACTGGTTTCGTCGAAATCCAACACAGTGCCCCCAAAAGACTATTTTTACACGTTAATTAAAATGAGTAATTTCCAATTTCTGTTTATTCCCTTTTAAATCAAAATTAAAAGTTTACTATCTTTCTTCTTATTCAAATAGAATTTAAATCAACTTTAGAAATCATTTTCATTCACATTAAACTCAAGATTCAATTATTTCAAAATTGTCAAATATTAAATTTAACAATTTAATTGTCAAATAAATCACTAAATTTGAAATATATTTATTTAACTTATAAAAATAACTTTTCGATATTAAAATAAATTAGATATTCTAAATTCAAATGACTAAAAATCTGGGTCGTTGCATTATCCCTCCCTTAAGAAGAATTTCGTCCCCAAAATTACTAAGGAAAATGCCCAAGCCATTTAACTTTCAAAAAAATTAGTTGAATGGATTACCAAACTCTTTTTTACCTTTTAACCTTCCTGAAACACCCCACTCTCCTTAATATACTCAACATTACACATTAAAAGGCATGGTGCGTTATAGGTATAATTAATGCTAACATAGACCAAGTTTCACAAGACAAAAAAGGGAAAGTAAAATAATAACTTATGTAAAATAAAAATTCATAATTGCTTCATAAATAAGTCAATTACCAAATACAACATCCAAATCTCAAAACACATCACGTCTTATGGAGTAAAATCTCATAGTCACAAAATTAGAGTACATAATATCCCTCAAAATAAGCTAGTACACAAAAAGAACTAAAGCTGAAATAAAAGAAATACATAGTAGAGAACTCCTCCAAGAAACCGCCAAGCAACTACAATCTACTACCTTCTCCCTTGATTGCCTATGGGGGAAAAAAGGAAAAATAGAGGAGTGTGTCAGACAAAAATTCTGGTGAATGATAATAATTACTAGAGTCTTTAAGTAAGACAAAAGTAATAGTTTCTACAACAGTTCTAGCATAAATAAGGGAAACAATAGGAAATAGGAAAGAGATAAACTGGAATAAATACGATTAAATACTACTCAATTTATAAGATATGTTAATTTTGATTGCTTGCACTTGTCCTCGATTTCTGCTTTGATTAGGCTGAATACCTAATCCCTTAATTAGGATATAACCCTAATTCTACCCTTTTTGATCGGTCTGCTACTCCATAAACCTTACTGCAGACTAGATGCTATATAACACTCTACACAGTAGCCAATGGTATCTAGAAATATGCAGAAAGCACCCGTTGTGGATTCGGACAACATATATAGCTCCCTACACAGAAGGCAATGGTGTCTACGAAAGACACCTATACTAAGCACTTGGAACTCATAGCGATTGCTGAGTACTAGACTGGAAGTCGCAAATGTAACTGCCTCCATGCCCATGCTACCTTTTACTTCACCTATTGGGTTTTTTATTACCTTAAACTTCAGCATAAGCGTGCCCCTCATCTCACTTCAGGCTAATGTGAGATCACCATGTGTCCATATAAACTAGAGCAAAAATGCTGTTGGTATTGGCCCGTCATCCATACAATATCTAGTTGCGCCCCTTACCCAAATCCCTCGTGATTTGGACTTCTATTTGACCAATTACTACCATTCTTAGCATAAACATGCCCTCATCTCACTTCAGGTTAATGTGAGACATCGTTTTGTCTAATAGGGAATATTATATGGTACAGGTTCTACTTTCATCTTTGCTTATTACTTAGATTAATTATTTAAATAATCCTTTATTATCTTCTTTACTTTCTATGCTCATTAATTTATCCCAAGTCTTAAAATAAGCCTCATTCTATTCTTTTTCTTATCATAACCTAAATTATAATCATGCTATTACTTAACCCAATGTCTAAGTGTGAAAATAAGCTTCTTTCATCTTTTACTCTTTTTCTAGTTATAGTTCAATGTTACAAATAAGCCAATTATTTAGTCCAATTCTAATCATAATTAGGAATAATTTCAGTCCAATTCCATTTATATTACAGTTCGATTCCATTATTTATTACAGTCTTTATAACTTACATCTTATTTTCTTCATTCAATATTCTTACTTATATAATCCATATTCACGTTTAATTTATTCTAATCCATGCGCGAAGAAAGGAAGAAGAGAATAGACGCTTGAATAAAATCCAAAACATAGAAAAAATGTAAATAAGCAACAAATAACAGCAAATAAACTTAAATACTGTAAATAAACTGTAAACAAATAAAAATCTATGCTTAACAGTAATAAATTATAATTAATTAAAAAAGAATATTTGAAAGGGAATAGACTGAAAAATAGATCTAAAACAGATAAAAAGGTTATTTCGAAATCGTAGTAGAACTACAACTACTGGAAATCCTATTATTTTAAATTACTTAAAAAAATCTTAAAATAATTATAATCACTCACCTCCGATCCCAAGCTCTTCTCTTGGTCTTCCCGGATCCACTTGGAGTTGTAAATTAATTTAATTTATAATGATTTTCTCTTTGGAAAAAATATTCCGTTTATGGCCCTTCCTAGAAAGGTGAACCCAATTGGAGAAAACCTAGAATGAGAAAAAGTGTTAGGCTAGGGGTCTATTTATAGGGGTAGAAGTGGATCTCGGACTGTTGGATTTGGGGATTGAATATGATGCAACCACGTCATAGGCCGAATAGAAGCCATCGGATGCAAAAACAAATGGACTGGATTGGTCAGTAGAATGCAAAAACGTCATCAATAACCTCTCGAAAGTTCGAACGAATGTTCGTTCGTGCGTAATTAGCAAAGGCGGGTCGACCAGGCGGTCAATCGCCTTGGTGCCCAAGTCGACGGGCCGATGGACTTGCCCTTTATTTTTATTTTTATTTTCCTTTTCTTTCTCGTTTTTTGTTTAATTTTTTTCTCCTTCATATTAGCTCGGTTTCTAACGTCTATATATGAAAATTGACCAGAAAATTACCACGGACACAATAGTGCAACTCCCGTGGCTTAATCTTGATAGTTTCACAAAGTTATTTTATTATTTAATTACCTAACGAATTAACTATTATCGGTTAAATTTCAAGTTGTTAACATTCTCCCATCCTTAAGGGATTTCGTCCTCGATATCTCTAAGGTAAAGGAATGTACTAAATGTTTTTATCCAATTCTATAACCAACTACTCAATCATCTTCCACTCATCCATTGTCCTTAAGTTTTTCTAATGCCACTTATGATACTTATGCAACTAGTGTAGTGTAAATGACCCTAATTATTGCAAAGAATTAGGCGATCCACTGATTCGGTTGACCTCCTTTTATGCAATCATGTCTGTGCCATGTATCCAAATGAATGCAAAAATTGCTTGTGATAACCGATAGTTCTATATGCGTGCTACAACCATTATCCTAATGCAACAATCATGTGATGAACATCCACTTATAACAACCATGGAAATAAAGTAAAAATGCGCACATATCCATATGCATATGCTCTAGTGTCCTAATTAGGCCGATCCCTAAGGAATAATAGTGCCTAGTGTACCTATATGCATCCATTAGCATCCACTAGCAAACACTTGCAACCACTAGCATACATTATTCATAACATGTTCTATTAACATGTTTACATCAAATCCTACCATCCATAGGTTAAATCCTAAGTACTACCCTCCTAAAGGATAATAAAGGAAAAAACCTATTCAAATATAAAGATGGAAAAAGGAATTCTGAACTTACTATTAAAAAGATGATGATAGGATGTACAAATCTTCTCCTCTACTTCCCAAGTGGCGTCTGCAACATCATCTTCCCATTGCACCTTCGCTAGTGGAACCTCCTTATTCCTTAGTCACTTGATGTCTCTTCCAAAAATCTTCATGGGGATACGCCGAACAGAATCATCCCTTTCTATCTCCACCTCCTCCAACTGACTAGGCTCTACAACCTCCGCATAATCATGTAAGCACTTTCGCAAGTGTGAAACATAGAAAACGTCGTGCACTCCTGCAAGCCTATCGAGTAGCCTTACTTGGTAAGCCATCTTCCCAACTCTCTCTGTGATAAGAAATGGTCCAAAAAATTTAAGGGCTAACTTTCCATTCGATCTGAACCTTGCCACCTTCCAAAGCGGGGATACTTTGATAAAAACTAAGTCTCTATCCTCAAACTCTAAGTCTCTCCTCCGCTAATCTGCACAAGACTTCTGCCTGTCTTGAGATGTCTTCATCCTCCGCCGAATCACTCCACCCTCTCAAATGTCTCCCTGACCATATTAGGCCGAAGTAATAACTTCTTCGTAGACTCAACCCAACATAATGGGGACTTGCAAGGTCTCCCATATAAAGCCTCAAACGGTGCCATCCCTATGGTTGCTTGATAACTATTATTGTAGGCAAACTCAACCAGCGGAAGATTCTCCTCCCAAGTACCTCCAAAGTCCAAAATGCACATCCGTAGAAAATCCTAAAAAACTCTATTTACCCTCTCTGTTTGGCCATTTATCTGGGGGTGACAGGCCGTACTCAACCTAAGTTGCATCCATAGTGTCTCCTGTAAGCTTCTCCAAAACTCACTAGTGAAAATGGGATCTCTATCACTAACAACACTAGAAGGAACTCCGTGTAGACGGACTATCTCTCGCATATACAAGGATCCCAAATATGAAGCGATACGCTTACTCTTAAGTGGGATGAAGCGGGCACTCTTAGTCAATCTATCAACAACCACCCAAATGCTAGTGTTCCCCTTCGTAAAACGGGGTAAGCCATCAATGAAATCCATAGAAATACTGTTCCACTTCCACTCCGGCACATCCAAGGGCTGAAGTAATCTACTGGGCTTCTACTGCTCTACTTTTACCCTTTGGCATATGAGACACTTAGCTATGAATTCCGCCATGTCCTTCTTCATGCCACCCCAATAGAACATCCTCTTCATATCTCGATACATTTTGTAACCACCCGGATGAATAGTCATATAGGGATGGTGCGCCTCCTCCAAAACTGCTCTCAATAAGTGACTTGAACGTATAACACAAAGCCTCCCATCTCTCTTAAGCCACACTCTGCTATCAATGGAATAGCATTGGAGATGTCTCGAGACCTCTCCTCAGCTAATCCTATCCATAATGTCCATGAGCTCTGAATCCTCCCGCTGCCTCAAGCCAATCTGATCCATAAGGGTGGGTCTCAACTCTAATGTTGCCAACAACCCGAAAGTAATGTCCATAGAGGGATAAATACCAAAAGTAGAAATAAACTCAGTGCATCAGCAACCACATCTCAAAATCATACGAGGCTAAAAACTCCATCCACCTCCGTTGCCTCAAGTTCAAGTCCTTCTGCGAGAATAGATACTTTAATGACGTGTGGTCGGTAAAAAGCTTAAACCTCTCTCCAAGAAAATAGTGCCTCCAAGACTTAAGTGCAAAAACTATGGCAGCTAGCTCCAAGTCGTGGGTATGGTAGTTCTTCTCATGCATCCTCAACTGCCTACTACCATAACACACTACCCTCCCTTCTTACATTAACACCGCTCCTAGACCCATCCCACATGCATCAGTGTATATAGTGAAAGGCTTAGCTCCACCGAGTAAAACTAACACTGGTGTGTAGGATCTATTTCACCCTAGAGGGGGGGGGGTGAATAGGATGATACTATTAATTATAAAAATTATTGCCGAAGTTTATAAAATATTTTCAACACAGATATATCAGAATAATAGCAGCACAGATAATAGCAGAATAATAAATGCAGAAATAGAACACACGGATTTACCCAACTTCGACAAAACCCTGCCTACATGCTGACCCTAAGGTTTCTACTAGAAATTAAGCAGTCAAACCTTGCACACACAAACTCTCGACACCCGCTATTGAGTAACCTAACTCTACGCTCAAAACCCTGCCATAACTCAGCCACTGAGTTGCGAATTCTTGAACTACACCACTGTAGTTCGTCCCTTAGTCACACGACTAGTAATTACAAGAGTTTAAAAGTAAATTACAAATTTAAAACAATAATTTAAAACCAAAACCCTAATATTTAAAAATAGAATCCCAAAGGTAATTATCAAAGCCGGCCCTAATATGTTGAGTGATAAGAAAATTTCCCCCTTTATTCTTTAATCTTTCGGCCCGCTTTGCTCTGTAAAAATGGTCGCCTTTCTTCGTTCCTCTTCATTCCTTTTTTTCTGAAATTAGGATTGGAATATTTAAGTCGTCGAATTTAGTAACTTGATCAAATAATGATTTATGTCCCTTGCTTTGTCGATCGATGCTTTCTTCTCTTTATACACGGCTCCTTAAGTTTGAGTCGAGTTTACCTATTGCAAAAATTGGTATGTTCGTTCCTTCTTTGATTTATACTATACTCGACTTGATTCGAGTTTCTAATTGATGTTGTGATCTATGATATGCTTGAACTCGAATGCTTTTCATGGCCGATGATGATTGGGTTTATATGTGTTTCGAACCCCGAAAGTTTAGTTCGTTTGATAATTTGCTCGGCCGTTTGATTTTGCATTGATGACTGTGATGATTTCTGACTTGTTCAAAATCGTATATTTTGTTGTCTTGATTCTCACGGCTTCAATTTTGAACTGTTTCATTCCTTGACAACCATAGCTTTGAATTGTTTTGGAATTTGTCTTTTTCGACTTGTACTTTGCTGTTTTAGATTTTGGTTCTTTGGTATTTTGAATATGATTCCGTTTTGACTTCAGACTTGACTTTGTTTATGCGATGATATTATCTGGCTTTGAATTTCTGGTATGTGTAGCTTTGCTTTGCCTTGATTATTTTGAAACTGCTACTGTAAAAATGTTCGACCTTGACTTCATTGAACTTTGACTTTGCATTTGCTTTGAGAATTGACTTCAGCCTGACTTTGTTATAACAACCGGTTGCCATTGGTTTATATGTATTAGTGCTCATTTACTTGTATTTGCAACTGTACTAGTTTGCATTGAGTTGTGTCTACTTGATGCCTTGATTGTGTCACTGTTATCTTGTTGTACTTTGTTCACTCGAGTCTGGTACCTTTTGTAACATTGTTTCTTCATAAGTCCATTGTCCTTGGCTTAACGAACTGTTTATAAGTTTTATAGCTTTGACTTTGACTCGACTTGATATTCTGTTGCTTCTTTGTCTGACTGCATGTATATATGAGCAAACATATGTATATATAAAGTATGAAGTTACTGTCTACATATCAACTTGTTGAGGTCACTTCTGGCCTTGGTTATATTGAACTGGTGCAGGCTTTAGTCTCATTGATGCATTCCATTTTCCCTTGAGTTACTGTGTATTGGTTCCTGTATACTTTGTGGATCATCATGTCTGCACTTTGATATGCATGTGCACAATTGATGTTAGTATTGATTTTCCTCAACTGCTCATTGCTGTATCACCATATAGTTTGTAGTTACAGCTGTTTATATGTGCACTGCCTATGTATATTTGCACATTTTCTGTTTTGTCATTGCTGCTTTGAGTTGCATATTGTTAATGGTTTTTATATGACTTGAGTCTGTTGCATTTCACTCTGTTGCATATATTGGACCATGAGTGTTGAGGCTTCACTTGAGCTGTATTGGTTTACAACCTCACTTGCATACTGCTTCCATTGTTGCCATACCCTTATCTTTCTCTGCTCTTGGCCATTCACTTGTTAAGGCTGCTGCTTCTTCGAGCCTTTGAGTTACATTTTCGGTTTGTTTCACTGGTGCAGTAGTCCTCATGGATATGATGCATGTTGAAACTAGTCTGGTTGCATATATGTTACTTGTTGTGTGACATTTGAATGTTGAGGCTACACCATTTACTGCTGAGACTTTGATTCACTCGAGAATTATTTGCTTTGTGAATTGCACCTTTGTTGAATCCAACTTATAGCTCGTGTTTGACCTTGTGTTGATATCGTGACTTAATATTTATTTTACTTGAGTTGAACCCGGATTTTGGTTTGGGTTTGACCTTGTGCTCACATGTCCCTGTTGATTTTTCAAGTGTATATCGGCATGCACAGCCTTGTGGCATGTACAGTGATACACTGTGCAAGTTACAAGCTGTTCATGTATGATGAATTCCAATTTAAATGATGACGAACAACCCAAATAACCGAGGCAAATAATATTTCAAAAAGTCACATTTTATTTTATACTGCAAAATATTTTCTTTTTAATTTTACTGCGTTAGTGTTTATTTTACAGATTGCTCAGATGCTTGATTCAATCTAGAATAGAGTTGAAGATAAAATACAAGTGCATGAGCGATATGTAGTGAGGTGCTTATGTAAATGACAACTGCATAGTAAAAAATTGTGATGTATTCAAAATTGTATTGTAATTGAAATTTGTGTATATATAGAGAGAACACAAGTTTGTACTATTCAAAATTGTAATAAATATTTGTTTGAATATAATATCCGTTTGAATTTAAATTCCGTGTTATTTATTTTATTCAACAAATATTTATTTAATTATGTGAAAATAAAATAGTACATTAACAAATACATTTCAATGAATATATATATATATGTTTATTATCATCAAACAAAAATCATATGCTTGCATGTTCAGCAATATTCCCCTTTTGATCGATTTCATTCTAGAGGGGGGTGAATAGGGTGATACTATTAATTATAAAAATTATTATGGAAGTTTATAAAATATTTTCAACACAGATAAATCAGAATAATAGCAGCACAGATAATAGCAGAATAATAAATGCAGAAATAGAACACACAGATTTACTCGCTTCGGCAAAACCCTGCCTACGTGCTGCCCCCAAGGTTTCTACTAGAAATTAAGTAGTCAGACACTTATATACGTAAACTCGTAACACCTGCTATCGACTAACCTAACTCTACGCTCAAAACCCTATCACAACTCAGCCACTGAGTTGCGAATTCTCGAACTACACCACCGTAGTTCGTCCCCTAGTCACACGACTAGTAATTACAAGAGTTTAAAAGTAAATTACAAATTTAAAATAATAATTTAAAACCACTCCCAAATATTTTAAAATAGAAGCCCAAAGGTAATTATCAAAGCCGGCCCAAATATGTTAAGTGATAAGAAAAATTTCCCCTTTATTCTTTAATCTATCGGCCCGCTTTGCTCTGTAAAAATGGTTGCCTTTCTTCATTCTTTTTGTTTTGATATTAAGGATTTAGAAAATTAAAGTCGTCAAATTTAGTAACTCGATCGAATGATGATTTATGTCTCTTGCTTTGTCGATCGATGCTTTCTTCTCTTTACATATGGTTCCTTCAATTTGAGTCGAGTTTATCTGTTATGAAAATTGGTACTTCGTTCCATCTTCTATTTATACTATACTCAACTTGATTCGAGTTCCTAATTGATGTTGTGATCTATGATATGGTTGAACTAGAATGCTTTTCACGGCCGATGACGATTGGGTTTATATATGGTTCGAACCCCCAAAATTTAGTTTGTCTGATAATTTGCTCGGCCGTTTGATTTTGCATTGATGACTATGATGATTTCTAACTTGCTCAAAATCGTATATTTTATTGCCTTGATTCTCACGACTTCGATTTTGAACTGTTCCATTCCTTGATAACCACGACTTTGAATTGTTTTGGAATTTTCCCTTTTCGACTTGTACTTTGCTGTTTCAAATTTTGGATCTTTGGTATTTTGAATATGATTCGGTTTTGACTTCGGGTCGACTTTGTTTATGCGATGATATTATCTGGCTTTGAATTTCTGGTATGTCTGGCTTTGCCTTGCCTTGATTATTTTGAAATTGATTTTGTAAAAATATTCGACCTTGACTTCGTTGAACTTTGACTTTACATTTGCTTTGAGAATTGACTTTAGCCAGACTTTGTTATAATAATCGGTTGCCACCAGTTTATATGTTTTAGTGCTCATTGACTTGTATTTGCAACTGTACTGGTTTGCATTGAGTTGTGTATACTTGATGCCTTGATTGTGTCACTGTTATCTTGTTGTGCTTGGTTCACTCGAGTCCAGTACCTTTTGTAGCATTGTTTCTTCATGAGTCCATTGTCCTTGGCTTGACGAACTGTTTATAAGTTTTGCAGCTCTGACTTTGACTCAACTTTATACTCTATCGCTTCTATGTCTGACTGCGTGTATCTATGAGCAAACATATGTATATGAAGTATGAAGTTACTGTCATCATATCAACTTGTCGAGGTCACTTCTGGCCTTGGTTATATTGAACTGGTGCAGGCTTTAGTCTCATTGATGCATTCCACTTTTCCTTGAGTCACTGTGTATTGGTTCCTGTATACTTTGTGGTTCATCATATCTGCACTTTGATATGCATGTGCACCATTGATGTTAGTATTGACTTGCCTTAACTGCGCATTGTTGTATCACCATATAGTTTGTAGTTACAACTGTTTATATGTGCACTGCCTATGTATATTTGCACATTTTCTATTTTGTCATTGCTTCTTTGAGTTGCATATTGTTAATGGTCTTTATATGACTTGAGTCTGTTGCATTTCACTCTGTTGCATACATTGGACCATGAGTGTTGAGGCTTCACTTGAGCTATATTGGTTTGTAACCTCACTTGTATACTGCTTCCATTGTTGCCAGACCCTTGTGTATCTTTCTCTGCTCTTGACCATTCACTTGATAAGGCTGCTGCTTCTTTGAGCCTTTGAGTTACATTTGTGGTTTGTTTCACTGGTGCACTGGTCCTCATGTATATGATTCATGTTGAAACTAGTTTGGTTGCATACATGTTACTTGTTGTGTAACATTTGAATGTTAAGGCTACACCATTTACTGCTGAGGCTTTGATTCACTCGAGAATTATTTGCTTTGTGTATTGCACCTGTGTTGAATTCAGCTTATAGCTCAGGTTTGACCTTGTGCTGATATCGTGGATTAATATTTATTTTACTTGAATTGAACTCAGCTTTTGATTCAGGTTTGACCTTATGCTCATCTGTCCCTATAGATTTACCAAGTGTATATCGGTGCGCACGGCCTTGTGGCATGTACAGTGATACACTGTGCATGTCACAAGCTATTCGTGTATGATGAATTCAAATTTAAATGATGACGAACAACCCCAATAAATGGGGAAAATAATATTTTCAAAAATCACATTTTATTTTATGATGCAAAATATTTTCTTTTCAATTTTACCGCATTAGTGTTTATTTTGCAGATTGCTCAGATGCTGGATTCAATCTAGAATAGAGTTGAAGATAAAATCCGAGTGCATGAGCGATATGTAGTGAGGTGCTTATGTAAATGATAACTATATAGTGAAAAATTATGATGTATTCAAAATTGTATTGTAATTGAAATTTGTGTATATATCGAGAGAGCATAAGTTTGTACTATTCAAAATTGTAATAAATATTTGTTTGGATAAAATATCCGTTTGAATTTAAATTCTATTTTATTTATTTTATTCATCAAATATTTATTTAATTATGTGAAAATAAAATAGTACATTAACAAAAACATTTAAATGAATATATATATATACATATGTATATATATGTTTATTATCATCAAACAAAAATCATATGCTTGCATATTCAACATGGTGCACTAGTAAGGGCTCTCTTAAGCTTCGTGAAGGAATCTTCATAATCCATGCCCACATGAATTCTTCTTGGTAAGGCGCGTGAGCGGTACCGAAATCTTGGCAAAGTCTAATGAACTTCCTGTGGTAGCCAGCCAATCCTAGGAAGCTCTTAACCTCAGTGGCATTCTTGGGGGCCTTCTAATCTCGCACTGCAATAACTCTAGCGGGATCCACGGCAAAACCTTCCTTCAAAACTACATGCCCCAAGAAACGTACCTCCTCTCTCCAAAAACGATACTTCGAAAACTTAGCTCTCAAATGATAACTACGAAGTGTGTGAAGAACTTCTTCAAAATGAACAACACGCTTCTCCATATTCTTGGAATATACCAAGATGTCATCCACAAATACCACCACAAACTTATTAGGACATCCCTAAAGATGCGGCTCATAAAATCAAAGAAATAAACTGGAGCATTGGTTATCCCAAAAGGCATAACCAACCACTCTAAGAGTCCGTCCGGTATCCTAAAGGAAGTCCTATCTATGGCTGTTATCAGCGACACTAAACTGATGGAATCCCATGGCTAGATCAAGCTGAGAGAAAACCGAAGAACCTACAACTGGTCAAATAGATCATCTATCCTAAGGAGTGGATACTGATTCTTCTTGGCGAGCTTATTTAATTCTATATAATACACGCAGAGTCTGAGAAAACCATCCGCCTTAGTGGCAAAGACGATTGGTGTTCCCCACTCCGATATGCTCCTTCTTATGAATCCCTTCTCTAAAAGCTCACAAATCTGCTTGCTCAATTCTTTCCTCTCCCTAGGTGCCATGTGCCTCACAGGTAGCGCTATTGGCTTAGCATTCTCGATCAAATAAATCCTAAAATCAATTTCTCTCTTAGGGGCTAATCCCCTAACCTCCTCAAAGACATCTTCAAAATCTCTGACGATGGGAATCGAACGCAATTTTAATGACAATGAATCGAGGGAGTATAAGAAGCTCAACATAACTGACCCTTGCGGGTCACAAGAAACCTCTAGAGTCCTACCACTACAAGTCTCAAGTCTAATGACTCTCCTCTTGCAATCTAAGATAACTCAGTATGTGGAAAGCCAATCCATCTCTAAGATCATCCCATACCTCGAGAATCTCAAAACATAGGCGTCGTAGTCAAATTCTATGCCTAGAATAAAGATCTTCAAACCCCTACAAACCATAAATAAGTGTGTTGATCATCCTATGGGTTTTGAAAAGATAATGAGGTCTACTACTAATGATCCAAGTGCAAACTGTTAGGAAATCAAATCTACGGTTTCGATGACAACAACTATACAATGGTAATCGAATATGCATATATATATATTTCTACATACACGTACTTGCTAGAGAAACATCAGTAGAAAGACAAGAACAAGGCTGAAAGAATGTTACAAGAGACTACAAGTCGATAAGATCAAGAAAGCAACAAGAAAGATGCACAAAACAGACATGCACAACTTTCAAACGTCTGGGTGCACAAGGCAGACGTCTGGAAAAGTCCTATAGAACAACAAAACAGACAGAACCAGACGTCTGGTAGACGCACTCAGACGTCTGAAAATCTACTATATACAAAAAAAATATAGTATCAGATGTCTGATACACATACTAGACGTTTGATTTCAAACTCGAGATTTAAATTCAAATTTCAACTGCCACATTTGAATAGACATCTTCGCTTCCCTTCGCTGCAACTCTTCATCATTAGCAAAAGAAACTGTAGAGTACTTGTTAATGGATGCAACTACTCAAGTAACCTCTCTACAACTATATATATCATCAAGAATCAAAAAGAACCTTCACATTACTAACTTGCGCTCTCTACTTACGTACTCTGATATATATATTCTTGATCTTTAGCAATCTGTATTATTTTACGCTTCCATATATTTAGTTCTTCATGGTCAATATTCTCTAGACATATATTGGAAGAATTTGTACTTATTAGTCAATATCTGTGTTATAGAACATATATTTGACAAGAACAATTTATTGTAACCAAGCCAGTTCCTCCAAGCGAAGCGAGGGTATTTGATAGTCAATTCCGAAGGTGAGCTTCGAGACTGGACGTAGGACGGGAGGCCCGAACCAGTATAGAATCCTGGTGTGCTTATTCTATATTTACTAGATTAATATTGTTTTAGTTGCATCATATATTTTGTCACATATACTTGCATATACAATACACGATCCATCCTATAGACTCATAATTGGTATCAAAGCAAGGTTAGATCAAAATACAGTCACACGTTTTTGAATCACTATAATATGGCAAGTATTTTTCAAGAAGGTCAATCCACAGCACGACCCCCACTTTTTAATGGTTCTAACTATGCATATTGGTCAACACGTATGAGAATTTTTATGGAAGCTAATGAATTAGAAATTTGGTCGGCCACTCAAAATAAATATGAAGCACCTGACACTGGTATGAACACATGGACTGATGCACAAAAAACTGCAGCTTCTAATAATGCCAAAGCTATGAATGTTCTATTTTGTTCACTAGATAAGAATGAACTTTTACGTGTCATGTTATGTAACACTGCATTTGATATTTGATGCACCTTACAAGTTACACACGAAGGCACAAACAAAATTAAACAAATAAGATTTCAATTTTACAAAATCAATTTTCTTCATTTAAAATGAAACAAAACGAATCTATAGTAGACATGTACTCTAGATTCCAAACCATTCAACACGATTTAATGACACTTAGAGTCAAATTCACAAATTTTGAATACTCAATTCTTTAACTCCAGAGTGGAAAAGAAAAGTATTGGCTATCAAGAAGCTAATGATCTCTCAGCACTCTTAGTTGAAGAATTGATAGGAAATTTAATGTCCTATGAAACTAATTTGTAAGCACGAAAGAACAAAATTCAAAAAAGAAGAACATAGCATTCCCAACAACAAATGAAGACTTCGACTTAGACAAAAAAGAAATTGTATTTATTGCCAAAAACTACAACAAATTCAAGAAGTTTAGGAAAATGACTAAATTTCAGAAAGGAGAAATATCAAGCTCAACAAACCAAACATCAATCAAATGCTATGAATGTGACCAATTTGACATATGAAGAAAGACTATCCCAAGCTCAAAAATGATAAAAAGAAGAACAATTTTGAAAATTTCAAAAAGAAGAAAGCTTTCAAAGTAACATGGGATGACTCGGATTCTTCATCATCATCAAACAATAATAGCGATAGTGACGGAGAACAAGCTAATGTGTGCTTTATGGCACAAACTGATGAGGTATGTCTCGAACTTAGTTATGATGAATTACTAGAACTTAGCATGGAATTAGATGATAAATTTAGACAAATTAAAAAATTGAGCAAAGAACATATAGCCAAAATAAATAGATTAGAACTTGAAGTAGGAATGTTAAAAGATGAAAAAATTATTTTAGAAGAGGAACTAGAATTATCTCAGTTAAAAATTAAAAATAGTTTGGTCGAAAATGAGATTATTGATAAAACTAAATTAAAAAAGGATAACTTGTTAAAAGAAAATGTCAACTTGAAGAGTTATATTGAAATGTTGAAAATTAAAAATTTAGAATTAAAAGAAAAATTAGATAAAATTACAAATAATGTTTCAGAATTTAATAAAGGAAAACAAGATTTGGAAAACCTTATCAAAACTTCAAAACCATCAGGTAATAGGAATGGAATAGGATTTAAAAATATTCCTAAACAAAGAGCGAATGACATTAAGAAATATAGTTGTATTTATAAAATAACTAAAAGTTCACCTAAGTCTAATACGAATACCAAAAATATAAAAATTTGGATTCCTAAGACAAATAATAATTTGATTAGACAAAAACATATTAATAATTTTTTAGAAAATGTAGTCTATAATAAGAATTATATTCATAGAGGTATCAAACATTCTTGTGTATGGCTACCTACCCCTCCTAACATCTAGGACCCTAACAAAGTATATGGGTTCCAATTAAATCAACTTTTATTTTGCAGTTATCCAAAATAAAAAATAAGGAGAAATAGATACTTTATAGTGGATGCTCCAAGCATATGACCGAAAATTCAAAAATGTTATCAAATATAACATACATCGATGGTGGAACGGTAACTTTTGGAGATAACTCAAAAGGATACGTCATGGGCATTGGAGAAGTCATCAACTCTGGCATTTCTAACTCACCTATTACAAATGTTTTGTTAGTATAAAATCTAAAACACAACCTACGTAGCATTAGTCAATTATGCGATAAAGGTTTTCAAATCAATTTCGAAAAAGATAGATGTAATATCTTCGATAATAACAAACAACTTATATTTGAGGGTTTTAGAAACAAAAATATTTATGTTTTAAACATTATAAATAGAAATTTAAATTTGTGTTTAATCGCCAAATATGACGATCCATGGTTGTGGCATAAACGATTTTGTCATATTATATTTAAATATATTAATAAATTAGCAGAATATGAGGTAGTTAGAGGTTTCCTAAAATAAATTACAAAGTAGAAAATGCAACGATCCCGATTTAAAGACGAATTTAAGTTTGTAATTAAATATAATTTTTGGGTTAAATTGTGAATTTGTTTGAATTTTTCAATTTTAATAAGAGATATATACTTATTTATTTTAGGATTTGGATTTGAAGCTCAAAATAAATAATTTCGATTGAATTGGTTATAAATAATTTTGATTTGGAAATTCAAAATAAATTCAAAATGAGTTGGATTTAAAGATTATACTTTAGAAAGAATAATATATATAATTATTTATTAAATGTATAAATTGTGTCTAATTCATTTTCTTTAAAAGGTTATAAAATGTTTAAAGTAAAATTTATCTTATCAATATTGCATATAAGTGTAAAGTACAAAATAAAATATTTGTTATAAATCTAATGTTTGATAATTAAACTATAAAAAGTAATAGAAAATTCAAGAATTTAAGTTAATAATAAAATTTATATGGTTATATGGCAACATAAAATCAAATTAAAATAAAAACAATAAAAAAATAAAATATATATAGAATTGTATGGGAAAAATGCAAGACAAGAAGATAAGAGAAAAATCTATGTACAAAGCAAATAAAACAAAAAAAATATCTATGTAATAAAAGCCTGCAAAAAAAGATAAACATATCTACAAACAAACTTGCAAATACATAATAATAAAATAACATGAGCTTGTAAACAAAAATAGAGACATGCATTTAATAACATCCTTCTCAAGCACACCAAAACAAATCTTTTCAGCTGAAATAAATTACTTCATTTCAGTAATAAACAAAAATATCTTTAGTCAAAACAAAAGACAAACTCAAACCAGTTATGACCTTCCCTGTAAACATTTTTTTTCTTTATATATGTACACCATTCTTTTCGTATTCCAGTTCGTCCATAACCTAGTATTCCAGAGAAAAAAATAAGAAACATCATTCAACTAATAGAAAGCAAAACAAGATTTAAAGAAGATCAATACTGCAGATTCAAAACACAGAGCTGCCCTCTGTTCTTCAAATTAAAGTGAGTAAACTTCTGTTTAAAAACAGTTTATGATCTGATATTATGATGATACTCATAATAATTGTTGAAGTAGTAAAACAAATGATGTTTACATGCATGGATTCATATGTGAGATGATTGGTTTGTGAATATCCGCGTTGAACATGTTCTGTATCTTACAGGCTCAACTTTCAAATAGAAAAAAATATTTGTATCTTTCCCTATAATCAGTTTTAGGCTAGAATATGTAAATGAAAATTGGCAATTACAATGTGCTATGAATTTTAAGAATAATAACTTGTATTTATATTTAGAAACTATAAAAAAAATGAATAATGTCAGTGATGAGCTTAAAATTCATCAGTAATCAATCAAGTAAATTTCAATTTCTGATTATACAATCTGAATAGTAGTATCAATTCATGATTTTAGGAATTAGAATGGTGATTTTTAGTGAATTAAATTCTAAGGAAATAAGGAATGAAGATTTTTGGATTTTTGGGGTGTTGCCATTGAACGACGTCGATTGAAGCTTCGAGTTTTGGCACGAAGAAGGCTCGAGTAAGGTAGAGTGATGGTAAAATACTGTTGGATTTTTCTTTTGTCTGTGATGATCAGAATTTGTCATACTAGGGTTTAAAGTTGGACTGGGAGGACGTGGTAATTGGGATTCGTTCATCGCCGTGAAGTGACCGGTCCCAATCGCATATGGGGGAAAACGTGGCTGAAGTCGTGACGCTGCTCTGGGTAGGTCGGCGTGGGTACAGGTGATTGGTGGTGTTGGCTTGGAGTGGTTTCTCCGTTGGGTCGCGTTTGAATTTTGGTCGTTGCAGCTCGTTTTCGTCTCACTGGAGTTTTGGCGATTATAAATGGTCGGGGTGGAAGTTGAGATCACCAATGACTCGCGAGCATGGTCGGCAAGGTGGGAATGCTGATCTGGTCACGATGCACGTGCACGGGACGTTATCGTTGGTGTCAGGTTTGATTGTGGGAAGCAACGCGAGTTGATTCTCGAGAAAGGTGGGTGAATGCTTCGAGTTCGTGCTCGAGTTCGTGAGCTGGTTACCTGATGCTTTCGTTTAAAACTTAAGTTCAACTCAACTGAAAAGAAAAAAAAGAAAAAGAAGAAGAAGATGAACGAGAAGAAAGAGAGAGGAACTCGAGAAAAGTCAGTGGAAAACTCGAGTAATACTCGAGTAAACTGGGAATCTTTATCGGGTTTTCATTTTAAGCGACAGCCTATTAAGAGTTAGGAGTTAATCATCTTCATATCAATTTTCAAGTATTGATGATTTAATAAAGGCTTAATAAATTAAGCTAAGATATTATGACAAGTTAATTAATCAAGTAAATACTTAACAAAGTTTTAAAATCTTAATTAATATTTTAATTAAGTAGTTAATATAAGATAAGTTTTAAATTTAATTAAAACTAAAGTTTTCAAGTTAGTGATAATTTTTTTTTTAAAAGTTTAAAGAAGATTTTTAAAATGTTAATTAAGACAAATAATTATTATTATTACTCGTTTAAAAAGAAAAGGGTAATTAAGAATAGTTAATTAATTTAAATTTGTAATTAACTAAGTGATTTGGGATAAATCAATTTGAAATTAAAGATTGGATTAATTAACAATTTAGTGTTTAATTTATTTTTTATTAAGAATTGTTAATTAAATAGTTAAAATTAATTTATTTATAATTAGTAGCTAATTAAGATAATTAATTAAGGAATAATTGATTAAAAATTTAATTAATTTATTATTAAGAATAGTTAATCATTGATTTGAATAAATTAATAAAAATAGTTATGTAGTAAATTCTTTTAAATCACCTTTACCTTAAATTGAAAACGGTTGACTATCATCAGATGTTGTGTATTTTATTGATATTTCTGTTCGTGATTGTGACACTATGTGATGTAGATTGCGTTTTGCTGAACTGTGATTTGTGACTTGTTTCTGTATGTATGTGAAAACCCCTTTGCCCGTAAACGACATTTGAATTTCGATGCGACAGGGAGTCGGATTCCAGTTGGTTATTCGAAACCCACATCGAATTGTAATGATGAATCTTTGTGATTGATAAATTTATTTTATCTGTGAATCTGTGAATAAAGATAAGCGTTATGGATTATATCGCTTATCGAGATTGATATGATTGAATCTATGATGATTGATGTTGTGCACTAGTGTGTAAAACCCCTGGACTACACTTATACACACACAAATATGGATTGCACGTGGAAATCAGTTAAGTCACAGATATTTAGATTTTTAAAATAGTTTTGAATTTGAATTTTAAATTCAAATAATTTTGGAAATGGAATTGAGTTAAAGATAAAGAGCTTTTGAAAAGGGACTTCAAAGATAAAAGTTATTCTTAATTACTTAGTTGAGATTTGAAATTTGAATAATTTAATTTAAATTGGAATTCAATATCTGGAATTGAATTCTAGATTTAGTATTTATGATTTAAAAACGGTATACAAGTTATATGAGTTTAAACCCATTTTTAAAGTGTTGTTTGGGAATTTGAATTAAGCCCAAAGATGTTAACTTGTATAAATAAATCGGATTTTCCGAAATGAGAACAGTTTGTTTTCAAACAATAAAAGCTTTCATATGAGTAATGAACTTCTAATTCATATTAAAGGAATTCCAAGTTTAAATTGAAATAGTTTTCCAAATTATGGATGAATCTTTAGAAACGAGTTTTGAAAGCTATAAGATAAATCTTGATTTAAAGATTTAAATGAATTTATCCAATTGAAATGGAAGTTGTTTTGAAATCCATGAATAGATCTTTGTGAAACTGAGTGTACTTTGTGAAATGAATCTTTTTGTTTAAAAGATTTGAAATGGTAATTGGTTTAAACCATTTGAAAGAAAGATTTGAATTTCAAAGTTGTGACTTAATTGAAATCTCATATCCATATGTTTTTAAATATTGCGCTCCTTATTCGGTTTAGCCAGGAGAGGACCTTGTGTCATATAACCCATTCTGAATAATGATACGTCGTTATGGATAGCATTTGAAAACCGGTGGTGAAGACCGGGTATTTGCGAGAACGATAGGATGACCTATCGATTGTCTCTACACTGAGTAGCTACGGTATAGAGATTTCCTAAGTGACGGGAACTCCGATCGGGATTGTGAATACACGGATTGCAAGGGCTTCTTCGGAAGTGTCTTCGGTTCTGTTCGAACCCGGGACAGACTTGTATGGTTGTATGTCTGACATTACACTTTGAGATATAAAGCAGATTTCTTTCAAATACATATCTGTTGGTGGCGGAGAATTTATTCTCTTATCTTGACACCCTTCTCTGAGACGTACGAGCTCAGAGGTTATGTAGTTGAAGGTTATCAGCGATATATTCCCAATTTGGTAATGTGGCATGCTAAGTGCTGCTGTGTGTTGATCATTTGTGATCAAAGCATGGATTTCATGTAAAGCAGAGCTTTGTGGACGAAACCTCATCGAGCCTCACAAATCGGTAATGGTCGAAACAGGAAAGATGCGAAAAGGTTTCAGGGGTAGCTCCCCTAGGGTGTGACCATTCCTTTTAGAAAAGGGAAGTATCATGGTATGGATCCCAGATACTTACTCATGTAGGCACTGTAATATATTTATTATTGTGTGATGTTGTTGGTGTAGAGGATCCACGTATAAAGGTCCCAAAGGACCGGGGGTGGCATATCTGTGGGTATTACTCCCAGGCAGGGAGAAAACCGGCCTTGTGTTTGCAGAAAGCCGGGTAGGTTCTCGAGGCGTCCTGCCAGAGTCGTTCCCATGTGGCAATAGGAAGTTCCTTAGCCTGACCATTTGTTAGAAATCCATTCATCCAATACGCGCCTTGTACGGTTTTAGTTGTATAACCTGCCATCTACTTATGGTGGCACCCCACTGTTTGGATGGTAGCTATAGTAGGCATAGTTCGAAATGTCTATGCCGGCTAAGATTAATATTATACTTTCAAAATGTTTTCCACTATGCACTAATAATAATAATATCAAAAAATGTTTTTCATGTATCAAGCATGTTTGACTATCATAAGGAGAAATCTCCTCCAATTTTGCGTTTGCACGGTGTGTGTGGCGGGAGGCCTTATGGTAGTTTCATTTTCAAAAATTATTGTGGATATTAAATTTTAAAATCTTTTGATTGTTTAAAAGACCAAATGTTTTCTTTTGTTCACACCAGTCCCATGACTGACTTGGAGTTTATTGTTCCATTCCTAAACTCTGGGTGCCCACAATTTTCCACACGGGCAGTCTAGAGTTTGGTCTTTTAGATAGTCAGGTCTAGTAGATTATCTGGAGTAAGTTCAGTCCTTGGTTGGATGAGAGACCTTGCTTATCTTGGTGCAACGGTGATGGTGGATCAAGCTTGAAGTTTTGGAGCTTTGTCTTTGGAGTTTTGGATCAGAGTTGCAATATTGGATTCTGTGAAGACTTATCTCATATTGTATCGTGTTCCGCTGTACTTTGTGTTGTATATTCTCTGATGTTGATGATTATCATTGTACCAAATTGATGTATTGGATATTGTATTCATGTTGTATCAGTGATATCATCTTTTATTTCCACTGTGTTATTTATCATCTAATGTTGTTGCATGCTCCAGTGATACGAATTTGATGTTGTTTGTCAGATATCGAGTTCGGGTCGTGACAATTTGGTATCCGAGCTAAAGGTTGAGTACGAACTTTAGCAATGGAGTGTAACACATTAGATGACTCATTAGAGATAGGGTGAAGTATACCCTAGAATGAGTACAACCAGTGGAACCAAAACCCAACTACTTAAGTCTATTCTCTTTATCTGTTGTTATTCTCTAAGATATTTCGTCTTAATGCCCAAATCGATCTTCTTACTATTACAGATAGTAAGAATGAGTGGAAGAAGAGGACGAGATTAGGGACAGGGAAGTACCACTACAGTTGGTCAAAGCCCTGCAACGATAGATATTCCCATTCAATCTCAATCGAATTTGGCTGATTTATATCGAAGCTTTTCTAGACTTGGTGGAAAACCATTCACAGGCAAAGAATATGTTATTGAAGCACAAGCCTGGATTCGATCGTGTGAAAGGATGTTCAAGGGATTAAAGTTAGAAGATGATCAAATGCGATTGATAGCTTCTTGGCAACTCCAAAAAGAGGCTTTAGTTTGGTGGGAAACAGTTACATCGGATGAGCCGGCAGATGAATTTACTTGGAATCGTTTTAAGGAAGTGTTCTAGCAGTGATATATGCCGTCTGCTGGCATCTCTAGAGTGTACTAGGAGTTTATGGATTTGAAGCAAGGAAGTTTATCATTTGAGGAATACTTAAACAAATTCAATGAATTATCTCGGTTTGGTCCATAATTGGTGAATACACCGTTAAAGAAGAATGAAAAATTTATTCGGGAAATGAACATGGAGTTTCAGGAGAGAATGACTACTCACGTAAAGGAATCTTTTTCTGAATTAATTGATATGGGTTATAAATACGATACTCTGGATAAACAGGAAGATCCGGAGGAGAATGGAAATACGAGTAATCTAAATTGGAGGAAAAAGAAATTTGGTGGAAATAAATCGAGGAAAGATAAAGGAAAGGGGAATGTACAGAAGAAAAAGGTGAAAGATGTTACTTGTTTCAACTGCTTGGAGAAAGGCCATTACTTGAACAAATGTAAGAATCCCAGGAAACAAGGAATGAGAGAGCCACTTATGAAGCCAGAACAGGAATCTAGGGAATGTTGTTACTGCCACAAGCCGAGACATAGGACCATGAATTGCTCGACACTGAAGCAAGTTCAAGCAGCGAGGGCGTATGCAATCAAAGGTGATTCTTCAATCTCAAAAGCTGATTAAGGAAATGAAATTTTATAAGGTAACCTTCTCGTTTATGATTAAATTGTTTGAATTTTGTTAGACGTGAAAACCACCCTTAGTTTCATTTCTTAGTAAATCGTAAATGAGTTAAATCTTGAATCTGAAATCGTAATCAGATCTATTTCTATCCATTTCATTGGGTTTCGATATAATCCACAAATGGTTAGTTATTCCTTCGAACTAACCAATACCCCTGTATACTTCGTAGATCAGATAACCCAATTGTTTCGTAGTTGATGGAGTTTGCTCTGATATCTGTTGTTGATATTCTGATTTGGTGAGCTAAATGCAGAATTGATATCCAGTTTGATTTGGAAAGGTATTTCTCTATCTTTTATCTATCTTTTTTATCTCCTTGGCAAATTTCGGTGACGAAATTTCTTAAGGGGGGAATCTGTAACGATCCCGATTTAAATACGAATTTAAGTTTGTAATTAAATATAATTTTTGGGTTTAAAGATTATACTTTGGAAAGAATATTATATATAATTATTTATTATATGTATAAATTGTGTCTAATTCATTTTCTTTAAAAGGTTATAAAATGTTTAAAATAAAATTTATCTTATCAATATTGCATATAAATGTAAAGTACAAAATAAAATATATGTTATAAATCTAATGTTTGATAATTAAACTATAAAAAGAAATAAAAAATTCAAGAATTTATGTTAATAATAAAATTTATATGGTTATATGGCAACATAAAATCAAATTAAAATAAAATAATAAAAAAATGAAATATATATAGAATTGTATGGGAAAAATGCAAGACAAGAAGATAAGAGAAAAACCTATGTACAAAGCAAATAAAAAAAATCTATGTAGTAAAAGCTTGCAAAAGAAGATAAACATATCTACAAACAAACCTGTAAATACATAATAATAAAATAACATGAGCTTGTAAACAAAAATAGAGACATGCATTTAATAACATCCTTCTCAAGCATTCCAAAACAAATCTTTTCAACCGAAATAAATTACTTCATTTCAGTAATAAACAAAAATATCTTTAGTCAAAACAAAAGATAAACTCAAACCAGTTATGACCTTCCCTGTAAACACTTTTTTCTTTATATATGTACACCATTCTTTTTGTATTCCAATTCGTCCATAACCTAGTATTCTAGAGAAAAAAAATAAGAAACATCATTCAACTTATAGAAAGCAAAACAAGATTTAAAGAAGATCAATACTGCAGATTCAAAACACAGAGCCGCCCATTGTTATTCAAATTAAAGTGAGTAAACTTCTGTTTAAAAACAGTTTATAATCTGATATTATGATGATACACATAATAATTGTTGAAGTAGTAAAACAAATGATGTTTACATGCATGGATTCATATGTGAGATGATTGGTTTGTGAATATCTGTGTTGATCATGTTCTGTATCTTACAGGCTCAACTTTCAAATAGAAAAATATATTTGTATCTTTCCCTATAATCAGTTTTAGGCTAGAATATATAAATGAAAATTGGCAATTACAATGTGTTATGAATTTTAATAATAATAACTTATATTTATATTTAGCAACTATCAAAAAAAATGAACAATGTCAGTGGTGAGCTTAAAATTCATCAGTAATCAATCAAGTAAATTTCAATTTCTGATTATATAATCTGAATAGTAGTATCAATTCAAGATTTTAGGAATTGGAATGGTGATTTTTAGTGAAGTAAATTCTAAGGAAATCAGGGATGAAGAGTTTTGGGTTTTTGGGGTGTTGCCGTTGAACGGCGTCGATTAAAGCTTCGAGTTTTGGCACGAAGAAGGCTGGAGTAAGGTAGAGTGATGGAAAAATACTATTGGAATTTTCTTTTGTCTGTGATGATCAGAATTTGTCATACTAGGGTTTAAAGTTGGACTGGGAAGACGTGGTAATTGGGATTCGTTCATCGCCGTGAGGTGACCGGTCCCAATCGCATATGGGGGAAAACGTGGCTGAAGTCGTGGCGCTGCTCTGGGTAGGTCGGCATGGGTATAGGTGATCGATGGCGTTGGCTTGGAGTGGTTTCTCCGATGGGTCGCGTTCGAATTTTGGTCATTGCAGCTCATTTTCGTCTCACTGGAGTTTTGGCGATTTAAAATGGTTGGGGTGGAAGTTGAGATCACCAATGACCCGCGAGCATGGTCGGCAAGGCAGGAATGCCGATCTGGTCACCGTGCACGTGCATGGTCACGTTATCATTGGTGTCAGGTTTGATTATGGGAAGCGACGCGAGTTGATTCTCGAGAAAGGTGGGTTAATGCTTCGGGTTCGTGCTCGAGTTCGTGAACTGGTTACTTGATGCTTTCGTTTAAAACTTAAGTTTAACTCAACTGAAAAGAAAAAAGAAGAAGAAGAAGAACGAACGAGAAGAAAGAGAGGGGGAACTCGAGAAAAGTCAGTGGAAAACTCGAGTAATACTCGAGTAAACTGGGAATATTTCTCGGGTTTTCATTTTAAGTGACAGCCTATTAAGAGTTAGGAGTTAATCATCTTAATCAATTTTCAAGTATTGATGATTTAATAAAGGCTTAATAAATTAAGCTAAGATATTATGACAAGTTTAATTAATCAAGTAAATACTTAACAAAGTTTTAAAATCTTAATTAATATTTTAATTAAGTAGTTAATATAAGATAAGTTTTAAATTTAATTAGAACTAAAGTTTTCAAGTTAGTGATAATTTAAAATTTTTAAAAAAGTTTAAAGAAGATTTTTAAAATGTTAATTAAGACAAATTATTATTATTATTAATTATTTAATTAAGAATAGTTAATTAATTTAAATTTGTAATTAACTAAGTGATTTGGGATAAATCAATTTGAAATTAAAGATTGGATTAATTAACAATTTAGTGTTTAATTTATTTTTTATTAAGAATTGTTAATTAAATAATTAAATTTAAATAATTTATAATTAGTAGCTAATTAAGATAATTGATCAAGGAATAATTAATTAAAAATTTAATTAATTTATTATTAAGAATAGTTAATCATTGCTTTAAATAAATCAATAAAAATAGTTATGCGGTAAATTCTTTTAAATCACCTTTATCTTAAATTGAAAACGATTGACTATCATCAGATGTTGTGTATTGAATTGATATTTCTGTTCGTGATTGTGATACTGTGTGATGTAGATTGCCTTTTGCTGAACTGTGATTTGTGACTTGTTTCTATATGTATGTGAAAACCCCTTTGCCCGTAAACGACATTTGAATTTCGATGCGACAGGGAGTCAGATTCTAGTTGGTTATCCGAAACCCACATCGAATTGTAATGATGAATCTCTGTGATTGATAAATTTATTTTATCTGTGAATCTGTGAATGAAGATAAGCGTTATGGATTATATCGCTTATCGAGATTGATATGATTGAATCTGTGATGATTGATGTTGTGCACTAGTGTGTAAAACCCCTGGACTACACTTATACACACACAAATATGGATTGCACGTGGAAATCGGTTAAGTTACAGATATTTAAAATTTTAAAATAGTTTTGAATTTGAATTTAAATTCAAATAGTTTTGGAAATGGAATTGAATTATAGATAAAGAGCTTTTGAAAAGGGACTTCAAAGATAAAAGTTATTCTCAATTACTTAGTTGAGATTTGAGATTTGAATAATTTAATTTAAATTGGAATTCAATATCTGGAATTGAATTCTGGATTTAGTATTTATGATTTAAAACTGTATACAAGTTATATGAGTTTTAAACCCATTTTTAAAGTGTTGTTTGGGAATTTGAATTAAACCCAAAGATGTTAACTTGTATAAATAAAATTGGATTTCCCGAAATGAAAATAGTTTGTTTTCAAACAATAAAAGCTTTCATATGAGTAATGAACTTCCAATTTATATTAAAGGAATTCCAAGTTTGAATTGAAATAGTTTTCCAAATTATGGATGAATCTTTGGAAACGAGTTTTGAAAGCTATAAGCTAAATCTTCATTTAAAGATTTAAATGAATTTATCCAATTGAAATGGAAGTTGTTTTGAAATCCATGAATAGATCTTTGTGAAACTGAGTGTACTTTGTGAAATGAATCTTTTTGTTTAAAAGATTTGAAATGGTAATTGGTTTAAACCATTTAAAAGCAAGATTTGAATTTCAAAGTTGCGACTTAATTGAAATCCCATATCCATATGTTTTTAAATATTGCGCTGCTTATTCGGTTTAGCCGGGAGAGGACCTTGTGTCATATAACCCATTCTGAATAATGATACGTCGTTATGGATAGCATTTGAAGACCGGTGGTGAAGACTGGGTATTTGCGAGAATGATAGGATGACCTATCGATTGTCTCTGCACTGAGTAGCTACGGTATAGAGATTTTCTAAGTGATGGAAAGTCCAATCGGGATTGTGAATACCCTTGCAAGGGCTTCTTCGGAAGTGCCTTCGGTTCTGTTCGAACCCGGGACAGACTTGTATGGTTGTATGTCTGACATTACACTTTGAGATATAAAGCAGATTTCTTTCAAATAAATATCTGTTGGTGGCGGAGAATTTATCCTCTTAGCTTAACACCCTTCTCTGAGACGTACGAGCTCAGAGGTTATGTAGTTGAAGGTTATCAGCGATATACTCCCAATTTGGTAATGTGGCATGCTAAGTGCTGCTATGTGTTGATCATTGGTTGATCATTTGCGATCAAAGCATGGCTTTCGTGTAAAGCTGAGCTTTGTGAACGAACCTTATCGAGCCTCACCAACCGGTAATGGTCGAAACAGGAAAGATGCGGCAAGGTTTCAGGGGTAGCTCCCCTAGGGTGTGACCATTCCTTTTGGAAAAGGGTAGTATCATGGTATGGTGCCCAGATGATTACTCATGTGGGCACTGTAGCATATTTATTAATGTGCGGTGTTGTTGGTGTAGTGGATCCTCGTATAAAGGTCCCAAAGGACCGGGGGTGGCATATCTGTGGGTATTACTCCCGGGCAGGGAGGAAATCGTCCTTGTGTTGGTAGAGTGCTAGGTAGGTTCTCAGGGCGTCCCGCTAGAGGTGTTCCCATGTGGCAATAGGAAGTTCCTTAGCCTGACCATTTATTGGAAATCCATTCACCCAATACGCGCCTTGTACGGTTTTAGTTGTATAACCTGCCATCTACTTATGGTGGCGCCCCACTGTTTGAATGGTAGCTATAGTAAGCATAGTTCGAAATGTCTATGCTGACTAAAATTAATATTATACTTTCGAAATGTTTTCCACTATGCACTAATAATAATATCAGAAATGGTTTTCGCGTATCAAACATGTTTGACTATCATAAGGAGAAATCTCCTCCAATTCTGCGTTTGCATGGTGTGTGTGGCGGGAGGCCTTATGGTAGTTTCATTTTCAAAAACATTGCAGATTTTAAATTTTAAAATCTTTTGATTGTTTAAAAGACCAAATGTTTTCGTTTGCTCACACCAGTCCCATGACTGACTCGGAGTTTATTGTTCCGTTCCTAAACTCTAGGTGCCCACAATTTTCCACACGGGCAGTCTAGAGTTTGGTTTTTCAGATAGTCAGGTCTAGTAGATTATCTGGAGTTTGTTCAGTCCTCGGATGGACGAGAGACCTTGCTTATCTTGGTGCAACGGTGATGGTGGATCGAGCTTGAAGTTTTGGAGCTTTATCTTTGAAGTTTTGGATCATAGTTGTAGTATTGGATTCTGTAAAGACTTATCTCATATTGTATCGTGTTCTGCTGTACTTTGTGTTGTATATTCTCTGATGTTGATGATTATCATTGTACCAAATTGATGTATTGGATATTGTATTCATGTTGTATCAGTGTTATCATCTTTTATTTCCGTTGTGTTAATTATCATCTAATGTTGTTGCACGCTCCGGCGATATGAATTTGATGTTGTTTGTCGGACATCGAGTTCGGGTCGTGACAGAAAATTTATGTGACGATTGTCAAATTGGAAAACTAAAGAAAAGATCTTTTAAATCTAAAAATAATATTTCTACAAAACAACCATTAGAATTATTACATTTAGATTTATTTGGTCTAACTCAAGTACGATTTATAAATCACAACAAATATGTTTTCGTAACAGTTGATGATTTTTCAAGATATACATGGACTTTATTTCTAAAGCATAAAAGTGATACTTTTGATATGTTTAAATTTTTTGTTAGAAGAATTAAAACATAAATGGATTTGAAAATTAAGAATATTGGAAGTGATCACGGTGGAGAATTCAAAAATCATCTTTTTACTAATTTTTGTAATAAAAAAGGTGTAAGTCATAATTTTTCTTTTCCCCGCACACCTCAACGGAATGGTGTAGTAGAAAGAAAAAAACGTATGTTACAAGAATGTGCATGAACACTATTAAATAGTAGTGGTCTACCAAAACATTTTTGGGCTGAAGCTATTGCCATAGCTTGTTATGTTTTGAATGGAGTAACCATACGACCTATGACGAAACAAACTTGTTTTGAAATTTTTTCTGGAAGAAAACCTATAGTATCATACTTTAAAACTTTCGGATCAAAATGTTTTATATTAAATACAAAATATAATTTAAGAAAATTTGACCCAAAGGCCAATGAAGGAATCTTTGTTGGATATACGGATCGCAATAAAGCATATCGAATTTTTAATAAATGAAATAACACTATTGAAGAAAGTTTACATGTTTCATTAGATGGAAATCTTCTTAACCATCATACTAATGACGATTAAGAAATGATTCCAATAACAAATACAATAAATTCTTTTAATAATGAGACAAATTCACAAAATAATACTTTAGTATCATCTCCTAGAATTCTTAAAGATCATCCAAAGGATAATATCATTAGAGATCTCGATTCTAGAGTAACTAGAAATCAATTTAACCAAATAAGTCATATAGCATTTGTGTCAAATTTTGAACCAAAAAATTATAAAGAAGCTTCAAATGATAACTTTTGGATAATAGCTATGCAAGAAGAATTAAATCAGTTTGAACGTACTAATGTTTGGGAATTACTACCGAGACCCGAAAATCAATCGGTTACAGGAACAAAATGGATATTTAAAAACAAAGCAGATGAAAACGGAAATATAGTTAGAAATAAAGCTCGTTTAGTTGCTCGAGGTTATAATCAAGAAGAAGGTATCGACTCTGACAAAACCTTTGCTCCAGTAGCAAGACTAGAGGCCATACGTACATTACTCGCCTTTTCAAATCATCACAATTTTAAACTATTTCAAATGGATGTCAAAAGTGCTTTTTGAAATGGTTTTATTAAAGAAAACATATATGTTGAACAACCACCATTGTTGGTGCACGAAAAATATCCCGACCATGTTTTTAAATTACAAAAATTCTTATATGGTTTAAAATAAGCCTCCCGTGCCGGTTACGAACGTCTTAAAAATCATTTATTACATCTGTTTTTCAAATAGGTAAAATCGATACAACTTTATTTATTAAACGAGAAAATGACGATATTTAAGTTGTACATTTGCGTAGACGATATTATATTTGGTTCAACTAAGGAAAATCTTTGTAATCAATTCTTAAATATTATGAAAAATGAATTTGAAATGTCTCACATGGGAGAATTAAATTTCGTCTTAGGTTTACAAATAAAACAACTTGAAAATGGTATTTTTATTCATCAAGAAAAATATTGTAACGATCTATTACGTTGTTTTGAAATGGATAAAACTTCAAGCAAATCAAAACTGAAGAGTACTAGTGTTCACTTAGAAAAAGACGATAACAGTAAAGATTTCGATGAAAAATTATATCGAAGTATGATTGGCTCCTTACTCTATGTGACGGCTAGTCGACCCGACATTATGATGAGTGTATGTCTTTGTGTCCGATTTCAAGCAAAACCAAAAGAATCTTACCAAAGAGCTGTTGGTCGTATCTTACGATATCTTTCTAGTACTAGAGATTACGGTTCGTTTTACCCTAAGGGATCATCTTTTGAACTAGTTTCATACAGTGATGCGGATTTTGTTGGATGTAAAACAGATCATAAGAGTACTAATGTAACATGTCACTTTATCGGACAATCATGAATTTCAAGGTTTAGCAAAAAAGCAAAATTGTGTCTCCTTATCTACTTGCGAAGCCGAATATATTTCCACAGCTCTAGCATGTGCACAAGTGATTTTCATGCAACAAACACTTACGGATTTTGGCAAAGTTATCAATAAACCACCAATATATTGCGATAATTCGAGTGCAATAAATCTACTAAAAAACCCTGTAAATCACACGTACTAAACATATAGATATAAGACATCATTTTTTACGTAGCAATGTAGGAAAGGGAATTATTACATTAGAATACATAAATACCGAGAATCAAATAGCAGATATTTCCACAAAACCACTAAACGAACAAACTTTTGTTAAACTGCGACGCGATTTAGGAATATGCTCTCTTAATGATCTTCTAAAATAATAACCACGTCTTCATTTACTCTATGTTTAGCTAAAAGTTTTTTATCCACAAATTAAAATTGATAATTCCTTCACCGTAAATTTTTTCGGTGGTAAGTTTCTGAAAATTATCTATAAATAATTTTTGAAATTATATATAAATCTTTACACAACAAGAAGTAAAGAATATATAGATTTCATATTTTTTACAACATAATATATAATCGCGTCTTTTGAAAATTCTTGTCTATCCTTCTCGACACCTACAATGCATATTTCAGCGGATACACCTCAACGGCTTCCCACACCTACACCAAATCAGGAACAAACATATAGGTCGTCCTCCTATCACACGGGATTCACTCCCGGTGACAAAAAGTCCAAATGGGCTCTATTTGTTTATCCTAACAACAATGAGAAAATTGATGAGATAAATCACAATCAAAGGCAACAAATAGATCTACAACGAGAATTATATTTTGAACAAAAAGTCATGACGCGACGACTAATTTTTCTAGAGCAAGTAGCGATAAAATTTTGTAATTCACGAAAGAAGATGTACATGAACCACTTCCGATTTCTTGCTGTTCTTTGGATCCCTCATCCTCGTATCGTACACCTTTAGATCCTTCACCAAGGCGATTCTCTAGTTCCCCGAGAACCCACGAACGTGGAAATATATGGTCTCCAGTCAAGCCATGGAGGGATGACAAGTCTGAAGATCGCAAAACTCCATCACCATCTAAATAGATTAAATTATTTTCATTATATTTGTATCTACGTATATTTGTAATTTTGTTTCACAAAAATAGTACTATATTTTTTTAGAAAAAATAATTAAAAGTCGGAAAATAAGCAACACCCTTCAAAATTAGTCTATTTTTAGAAAAAATGGTCATTCAAGACGTCTGAACATTGTCCTCAAACGTTTGACACTTTGATATCACACAAATTATACACTATCGTGCATATGTCAAACATCTGATATAACCTTTTAGACGTCTGAAAATTGTCTCTGCTTACTAAAAAAATAGATATCAAACTATTTTAGACGTCTGAACTATGAACCAGACGTCTGAATAAAGTCTTTGCCACCATATTATAAATATTCAGACATCTACTATTTATACCAGATGTCTGAGAAAACTATATGTCATTCAGAAATGAAAATTTGATATATTCTAGACGTCTGATAATACAAACAGACATCTGAAAAATCTCTCTGGCTATCAAATTTCACAACTTGACCAAATCCAAACGTCTACCACAACAAACCAGACGCCTGATTCTATTCACTAGTTTAAAACTAGGATAAATTTGACTTCTGATCTACATTTGGGACATTTGAAATTCAATCGACACATTTATACTCCCAGATAACATCTATTTTTTTTTTTACCTTTTTTACTTCATTTCATTTTATTTCTACTGCGATTTCGATTTTTTGCTTCTCCAAAATCCTTCTCTTCCAAACTTTATTTTAATGGCTCCTAAAACAAAAAAAAAATCCTAAAATCTCTAAGCGAAAACAATATCAAGCAACTTCCTTTGATCCTCAAGTTTGCTCAGATGATCAAATTGAAAGATGGATGAATCAAGTACCTCATTCACTCAAGAGACATAAGGATATTCAAAATTAGAAACTCCACACAGGTCCATTTTATAACTTACTCAAGTTCCTAATGCACGATTAGATGAAATGTGTGAAAATGCCGGTTTAAAAACTTTGATATCTTTCAATCCCAATAACATCCAAATTGATCAGTTGGCTATATTTCTCTTCTATGCTAATTTGGATTGTACAGTGTTTTGGAACACTGAAAATGAGGATAATTGGTTATGGTTTAGTGTGTATGGCAACATAATTAGGCTTACTCTAGGAATCATCAGCAGAACTCTTGGATGTTCCGACTCTGGAGAAGATTTATATAGTATCCCCGATATGCGTCTCAAACCAAGAGACAATATAACACATCAAATGTGGAAAGACAAAATGCCAAAATTCGCATCCAAATATCTACGACCTAAGGCGAGACTTCTAACTCGAATGATTATCAACACTATCATTCGTTGTCTTGGTAGTCATGAACAGATAACGGAATTAGAGCATAAGGCCGTGTATGCTATATTCAGCAGAACAAGGGTAAATTGAGCTAAATTTATATTTGACGAGCTCAAACATTTTTGGAATCGATTACGCCCATCAATTATCTACCCCGCATACATCACAAGGCTTCTACATGCCGACAACATCCCCTTATATTTACCCACTTTTGAAGAAATTTCTACGAAATATACTTCTACAGAATTTTTCTCCCTAATGCACCTACCGGAAAATCCTCCGCAGTTCATATCTTTTGAAGAGTAGACGCAACGTCGTCAATCCAGACAAGTTGGACTTCCACCTCAGCCACACCCTGAACCATCACAAGAGGTAGAACAACATCGCAAAGCTACTCCTCCTACACCATTTGATTATACATGCCACGATGAGATTTTGGAGACTCGAAAAGAGACGAATCCAAATGAAAGTATTCGAGACCTCACTTTTCAAAATCAGCATATCTTATCCCAAAATCAAAAAGTTTTTGCTAAGTGCGTTGACAGCTTTGAAACATCTTTTGCTACACGCCTAGCCACAGTTAAAACATCACTTTCAAATGTATTATCGGTTCTCAAAGAGGTTCTTCAAAGGGTTCGTGGCCCTACACCATCATCCGAGGATTGGCCAACCCTAGTACCTTCTCCTCCTTCAAAACATTTCAAACTTTTTGAGAAGAACGAACCTCTAGAACAAGCTCCGACATCTCCTACGAAGCAACCTAGCTCTTCCAAAAATGAAGATAAAGGAGGTGATCAACAAAAAGCTTCTCCAAAAGACTCATAGATTTTTAGGACTCCATCTTATGTAAAATCGTTAAAAATCTATTAATGTACTCGATTGTTGTAAATTAATGAAATTTCTCTTTTGGTATGTTATTTCTGTATATATCTTTGTCTTACAACGAATGGTCGATATTTAATAATTTCTACATTTAAAAAGTTGGATATCCTTTTTGATAATGCCAAGGGGGGAGAAATAATAAAGACCACTATAAGTTATGAAAAGTACATATTCAGGGTGAGATTTATATAATTATGTATAAGTACAATGTATGTCATCATAAAAAACGGGGGGATTGTTAGGAAATCAAATCTACGGTTTTGATGACAATAACTATACAGTGGAAATCGAACATTCATATATATTTCTATATACAGGTACTTGCTAGAGAAACATCACCTGAAAGACAAGAAAAAGGCTCAAATAACATTACAAGAGACTACAAGTCGATAAGTCAAGAAAGCAATAAGAAAAATGCATAAAACATACATGCACAACTTTCAAACATCTGGGTGCACAAGCCAGACGTCTGAAAAAGTCCTCTAGAACAACAAAATAGACAGAACTAGACGTCTGGTAGATGCACTCAGACGTCTGAAAATCTACTATATACAAAAATATATAGTATCAGAGGTCTAATACTATTACTAGACATCTGATTTTGAACTCGTAATTTAAATTCAAATTTCAATTACCACATTTGAATAGACATCTTCGCTTCTCTTCGTTGCAACTCTTCATCATCAACAAAAGCAACTGTAGAGTACTTATTAATGAATGAAACTACTCAAGGAACCTCTCTACAACTATATATATCATCAAAAATCAAAGAGAACCTTCACCTTACTAATTTACGCTCTCTACTTACATACTATGATATATATTCTTGATCTCTAGCAATATATACTTGTATTTCACTCTTCCATATATTCAGTTCTTCACAATCAATACTCTCTAGACATATATTGGAAGCATTTATACTTATTAGTCAATATCCGTGCTAAAGAACACATATTTGACAAGAACAATTAATTGTAATCAAGCCTATTCCTCCGGGCGAAGCGAGGGTATTTGATAGTCGAATTCCGAAGGGGAACTTCGGGACTGGACGTAGGATGGGAGGTCCAAACCAGTATATAATCCTGGTGTGCTTATTCTATATTTACTTAGATTAATATTGTGTTAGTTGCATCATATATTTTGTCACATATACTTGCATATACACTACATGATCTACCCTATAGAGTCAAACAAACAATCTACTAGAGAACTAGAGATAAAAGAATGTGATGCTCCAGAATCGAATAAAGTCCAAATCGAAAAATCAGATATATAAATCAAACCTTCAACTGTGATTTTCCTACCTTTATCTGGAATGCTACTGGAAGGTGTTGTGTCTAACGTCCGAATCTGTGCAATTGGCGCACTTGCTCCCTGACTAACTCTTTTGGGATAACTCCTGCTCATTTGACCGGGCTGCCCGTAAACATAGCACTTACCCTTCATCTTATCCTTCCTGCAATCCTTGGCTATATGTCCAATATTCCCACAACTATGGCACTTTACTCCCTTCTTAATCTACTTCTGAGGGCCGTCGCCTTTCTTCTTCTTCTTATACTTATCCTACGACTTATTCTTTGAACCTTCTGACTTAACCTCCTCTTTCGACTCTCCCTCCTTGACTGTATCCAACATAAGCGCCATCTCGACCAAAAATTCATAAGTAGCTCCCATCGGTACATGAGTCAGCAATAATCCCTGAAGGGGTTGATTCAATCCCTTTGCAATCTTCATAGATTTTTTGTGCGACGTGTTCACCAAATCCATACCAAACCATGAAAGCTCATTGAAGTGATTGATGTATTCCTTAAAAGACAAACTCCCTTGCTTCAAATTGATAAACCTCTCCCGCTGAACACTCTCTTCCGCCTAAGATAGAAATTTCCTATCGAAGTGCTCCCAGAATCCATCCCAAGTAACATTTCTACCCTCCAACTCTATCACCTCCCACCTATAAGATGCTTCCTCCTTCAGCCGCCAAATGGTTAGCTAAACTCACTGCTAACCATCCAATCCCAAAAGACCAAAAGTCCTCTTTGTGTCCCTAAGCCAAGCACTAGCCTCTACAAAAGTCTCCTTGCCAAAAAATCTTCCTGCCCAACTCGCAAAATCTTCACAAAGCTTAGAGAAATTGATGGCGGAAGGTGGGTTGATAGAATTCCCACCAGCTGGTGCAGGATTGGGAGCTATCCCGTGCACATCTGGAGTCATGGCTTATAAGTACATACGAAACTAGGCTGGGATAGGGATGCCCTCGGGAAGGTTCGAGACATCAGTCATTCTATGAAAATAAAAAGATAGTTTTGGAAAGAGTCAAATGGAGATTGAACTGGACTTATGAGGGGATTTTTATAAAAAATCTTTTATACTTAAAAATATTTCTAAGAATTCTTTTTTGAAAAATACATTTTAAGCAAGTTATTTGGAAATAATTTTTTATAGAAATCTTGTAACCTTAGGCTCTGATACCAAATGAAACATCCCACACCTCTTAATATGCCCAAAAGGACACATTAAAAGGCGCGGTGCATTGTAGGTATAACTAAAGCTAATAGAGACTAAGATTCACAAGACAAAAAATAGCGGAAACTAAAATAATAACTTATTTAAAATAAAACTTCATAATTGCTTCGTAAATAAGTCAAATACCAAATACAACATCCAAATCTCAAAATCCACCAAGTCTTATAGAGTAAAAAATCATAGTCTCAAAATTAGAGTACACAATATCCCTAAAAATAAGCCAGTACACAAAAAAAAACTAAAGCTGAAATAAAAGAAATACATAATAGAGAACTCCTCCAAGAAACTGTCAAGCTACTACAATCTATTGCCCTCTCCCTTGTTTGCCTATGGGGGGGAAAGAGGAAAAATAGAGGAGTGGGTTAGACAAAAAGTCTGGTGAATGATAGTAACTACTATAGCCTTTAGGTAATATAAAAGTAATAGTCTCTACAACAGTTCTAGCATAAGTAAGGGAAACAATAGAAAATAGGAAAGAGATAAACTGGAAATAAATGCGATTGAATACTGCTCAATTTATAAGATGGGTTAATTTTGATCGCTTGCACCTGTTCTTGATTTCTTCTTTAATTAGGCTGAATTCCTAATCATGTAATTAGGATGTAACCATAATTCTACCCTTTTTGATCGGCATGCTACTCCATAGACCTTATTGCGGACCAGATGCTATATGACTCACTACACAGCAGCCAATGCTATCTACGAAAGATGAATAAAGCACCCACTGTGGATCTGGATGACATATATAGCTCCCTACACAGAAGGCAACGATGTTTATGAAATACACCCATACTAAGCGCTTGGAACTCATAGCGATGACTGAGCACCAGACTGAAGTCGCACGCGTAACTGCCACCATGCCCATGCTACCTTTTGCTCCACCTATTGGGTCTTCTTATTACCTCAGACTCTAGCATAAGCGTGCCTCTCATCTCACTTCAGGATAATGTGAGATCACCGTATGTACATAGAAACTATAGGGGAAATGCTGTTGGTATTGGACCGTCATCCATACAATATATAGTTGCACCCCTTATCCAAATCCCACATGATTTGGACTTCTATTTGACCAATTACTACCATTCTTAGCATAAGCGAGCCCTCATCCTCACTTCAGGCTATGTGGGACACTGTTTTGTCTAATAGGGAATGCTATATGGTATAGGTTCTACTTTCATCTTTCTTATTAACTTAAATAAATTATTTAAATAAGCCTTCATTATCATCATTACTTTCTATGCTTATTAATTTATCCAATTCTTAAAATAAGCCTCATTCTATTCTTTTTCTTATCATAACCTACATTATAATCATGCTTATTACTTAACCCAAGGTATAAGTGTGAAAATAAGCTTCTTTCATATTTTACTATTTTTTAGTTATCATTCTACGTTATAACTAAGCCAATTGATTAATCCAATTCTAATCATAATTAGGCATAATTTCAGTCCAATTCCATTTTTATTACAGTCCAATTCCATTAGTTATTATAATTTTTATAGTTTACATCTTATTTTCTTCATTCAATATTTTTACTTATATAATTCATAATCGTGTTTAATTTATTCTAATCCACACGCGAAGGAACGAAGGAAGAAGAGAATAAACGCTTGCATAAAATCCAAAACATAGTAAAAGATGTCAATAAGAAATAAGTAATAGTAAATAAACTTAAATACTGTAAATAAACTGTAAATAAATAAAAGTCTATGCTTAACAGTAATAAATTATAATTAACTGAAAAAGAATAATTAAAAGGGAATGGACCTAAAAATGATAAAAAGGCTATTCCAAAATAGTAGTAAAACTATAACTATTGGAAACCCTATTATTTTAAATTACTTAAAGAAATCTTAAAATAATTACAATCACTCACCTTCGATCCTATGCTCTTCCTTTGGTCTTCCTGGATCCATTGGGAGTTGTAAAATAATTTAATTTATTATGATTTTCTCCTTGGAAAAATTATTCCATTTAGGGTCCTTCCTAGAAAGGTGAACCCAATTGGAGAAAACCTAGAATGACAAAAAGTGTTAGATCTAGGGGTCAATTTAAAGGGGTAGAAGTAGGTCTCAGACCATTGGATTTGGGGATTGAATAGGATGCAACCACGTCATAGGCTGAATAGGAACCATCGGATGTAAAAGTAGATGGACTGGATTGGTCAGAAGAATGCAAAACACATCATCAATAACCTCTGGAATGTTTGAACGAACAAACCCGTTCATTCGTGCGTAATAAGCAGAGGCTGGTCGACCGAGCGGTCGACGGTCTTGTTGCCCAGGTCGACCGGCCGATCGACATGTCCTTTATTTTTATTTTTTTCCTTATCTTTCTCGAATTTTGTTTAATTTGTTTCTCGTCCATATTAGCTCGGTTTCTGACGTTCTATATATGGAAATTGACCAAAAAATTACCATGGACACAGTGGTGTAACCCCCGTAGCTTAATCTTGGTGATTTCACAAAGTTATTTTATTATTTAATTAGCCAACGAATTAATTAATATGGGTTAAATTTCAGGTTATTACACTTTCGAAGTCAATTAGTTGAAACTTCTTATAATTTTTTTCTAAATCTTCAAATCATTCATAGTTACTAACCAATACAATTCCAAGTTATAAAACCAAAGTCAAAATTTTAAGTTATCAATTTTTTTTCGAAATTCTAAAAAAATTTCTAAAGCCTTAAATTTACGAAAAATTTCACCTGCGTCTTCTTTGCACGGCTCGATCATAAAAGTTTATAATATATATGTAATCACAAATATACATCTCATTTTCGAGGATGAGACATTCCATAGGTAAAAATATAAAAATACGATATACTATCAGAGATGTGTACCTTATTTTAGTATTAGCAAAGCATATGCAATCAATATAGCATGAAAGTGAGCACCAAATGCGAAGCATATGCCAACCGCACCTACTAAACACTCAACAACCAATGAAAAAAAGTATAGGAAAAGTAATATCAATAGATAACATAGACCACTCAATAATTATATGCAAATATAGCAAATTCAACAAGAGAACCACCAAACAATTAATATCCATTTGATCAATTCATAGTCATATCAGTTTGTGTCTTCCAATATCAACATTTAATTTATTTATGGCCGTACAATGTACATATATCATTCGTACTCAAAACCATACTTGATCGCGTTCGATCATACAATTTCACTTCCGAACTAGTATCGTTCACCCGACCACTCTAGTGCGGACTCCGATCCATTTCCTCGATTGGAAACCGCTATTCTCCTTTCATAGCCATATACTATGATAAATAATATCAAAATCAATCAAAAATCCATATCTAAGGTTCATTGTCAAGAATCGAGTTAAAAATCCTAACTCGGATCGGTATAAATCACCTCAAAATCGTATACTCGAATTTGGATCAAACAGTTATACGAATAAAATAATATATGTACAACTTACATATTTACTTCAGTTTACTTCCATTCAATTGATTTACATTCAATCATTTTCATTCACTTAATTTAGGCTCGATCCATTTACATTCCTTGGTTCGCATCCAGATATTCGCATTTTGTTTGATAACATTCCATTCCATTTTTAATTCATTTATGGATCATTTCATAAAATCATTTCGTTTTAACTTTCCTAAGTTAAATCCTTTTTCATTATCACTTAGTATTTTTCTTTCAATATTAATATCCCTTAAGAACCATTCCATACAAAAATTTACTTAAGTTTTATTATAAACATTTTTATATAACACTTCTTCTGTTTATTTTCGCTTCATAACTTAAGTTCATTTTCAAATCTATTAAAAAACATTTTAAACCATACCAAATTCACTAACTCATTTCATTAGCTCACTTAATTCATTCATCACATTAATTCATTTTACTAGTTTACTTCACTAATTTATTTCATTACCACAATCAATTTTATTTATTTCTAGCAAATAACATTCCAAAACAATTTCAATTCATTTTATAACTCAACTTCATTTCCATTTCATAATTTATCTTTTTAGTTCATTTCATTAATTCTTTACAAATCAAATTCAATTTCAATCTCATTTAACTTTTCTTTTAGTTAAATTTAATTTCAAAATTCATTTATATTCAAAAAATCTCAAATTTTTTTTAACTTACTAATTTTCAAAATCTATAAGTTATAAAACTTATTTCTTATCTACACCATCTTCTAACTTCAAAAACTTATTATCTTAATTTCTCATTAATTTTAGATAAAAACATTCTAGATTTTAATCATCCATTTTTATTTTAAATCAATTTGAAGCATATATACACACACACACACACACATAATTCCTTTATATATCAAATTACACCTTTAGAATCTAAAACAATTTGTTTTATTAAAACAAAACTTCAATAGTTGCAATTCCTCACTTAGAAACTCAAAAATGAAAGCCAATGATGCTATAGTCATCAAGAGAATTATTTTCTAACCACTGAAATGAGTTTAGTGATTTCTATCTCTTTGAGTTCCATTTTAAATATTTCTTATCCACAATATTTTCAAAATAATACTATTATTATTTTTCCAAAACTTATCAAAAAGCAATTTCCAAAATCAATGCGATTTAAATTCTTAAACTTCTTGTTATAAATCCAATTTTATTAACAAGTCATATTTATAAATATACTTAGGCAATTTCCTTTACTTTCCATTTATAAATCACATTTATAAGTCATATTGATAAAATATCACTTCTTACGCAATTCATTTCACAAATGTTGATTATTTTAGTTATAATCAATACTATATGATTCATACTTATAAATTCACTTTCATATATAACTCAATTTATAGATGTTTATCTTTATTTAGATTATAATAACAACAACGTTTATTAAAACAACAAATAACAAATTATAATAATCAAATATTATCATTTTCTAACAACCAAACACTCCATATATAACTATAATAATTTCTGAAAAGTTATTCGTTTATATATAAAATATAATTTATGTAAAATTATTTCATTTACCCAGTTTTCAAAATAATACTGCGTTAGTTTGCATTATTTAAGCGTTTTGAAACCCCTATCGATATTGTGACGTCCCATGTATCGACTAGAATTCATAAGGCATCCAACAGATAAATTAACGCAATACAAAATATTTTTACATCACTAACAAATATGCACTAATATATATACACTCAGACTCATCATATGGTCTCGCTTACTCTATCTCAAATGATAAAATTCGCACCAAAGCCTAGGCGTTTGCTCAACCTGGCTCGGATACCACGTTGTAACGACCCGCTTTTCTATATTATTTAGCTGACAATAAACCATGCATGTCCAACACAAATCAAATGGAAAGACAGATAGTTAAGGAAAAGTAAGAAGAAAGAAGAAGATAAGAGAAGAAGAGAAACGAAACTAAAAACAAAATAGAATGTCACAATCGTAGCGGAACAACATATAATATAATATCAATGACCTTTACAAAAGAGAAATTGTGATATACATAAATCCATCAAAGTACAACAACAATCACAATCATCAGCCTGGACAATTATAACATTCCGCTCACACAATGCTTATAATTTCTATAACAAAGTACTAGACAAAAACATATACATGAAAGATATCCAATTCGTCTCCTGAGCTCCAATGCATCCAAAGCATTCTGTAAATATACTTGGTTTGACTTGAGCCTTATAATAAAATAACATGCGAGTCAGTCTGGAAAACCAGTGTGAGAAAATACATCCAACTAGATTTTTAAGATGTAAAAACCTTTGAAAGCAAAGGTATCTCGTAACACCATGCCGCACATAAACATGGATGGGTTTTTAACGTACGATAACCGAAACATTTCATATGAAATCCTCTGGTATTATAATAGCATCTAATATACAAGTACTTATTAATCATAACCGAAATTGTTACACTAATTTAATTCCAGCATACTAGGTTCTATAACCAAAACCGAAGGTTGGTATTGGAGAATGGATTCCAACTATGAAAAGGTAAGGGTCTACCCACCGAATCCATACACCTCTAAATAAAGTGTACATGGCTACAACATATTGCACTTTTACTACTCAGGACCGGCACTGCCCCTTCTCGAGTAGCACCGAATATGATCAACCTTGGTTGAAATCATCAACCACATAATGGGATCCAGAAGCATGCATGAATATTGCTCTAGACTTCGAATAATCATACCCTACTTGGGTGCGACCAACTTGGCCTGCCGCTTGTCACTGCTTTATTCATTTCTCGGGTGTGAGGCTCAAAGAGGCTACGCTCTTAACATTTACATAGCACTTTCCACTTGGAATGCTAACACTGCTCTTTAGGCAACAATGCAATATCGTCATTCATCCATATAAGTTCATTCTGGGACTGAACGAAACAATTGAGAGCTCTGTCTCCAATTCCATTATCTCAAGATGTCTTTATTTCGAACGCTGAGCTAGATCGAAGTGTTTTTTGGAAAACATATCCGATCGCGGTCTCTTCGAAACAACATTCGACGGTTTTCCGTAAATTCAACCCTGGTTTTTTAAGAAATAAACAGTCAAAGATAAGAGCGGAGATCGCCTCTTAACCGTTAATGGATGGATTTCCTTACCATTGCCCTAGGAGAACGAAAAGACATTTACACGCACAATACAACATTATCGAAGACGATTATGCCATAAAACTCACGTGTTTCTCCTAGATATTTCCAAAGTTACATTCGGACCAAATTTGACAGTCGATTATTTTACTATCGAATAACAAACATTCAATTTGGGATATAATTGCATAGGAAAAATAAACATTTGATTAAGCAGCAACCAACACTAAGTGTAACGACCCGATTTATCGACGTCCGAAAATTGACATCAATACGTCTATTGTATCAAGTGTCGAACAATCGAATACCTAAAAACTGAACCATTAGGGTTAAAGAAGAAGGAGGTAGAAGAAGAAATAAAAACAATATCAGAATCTCACAATCGCAGCGGAACAATATATATAGATAAATGACTAATCTTTAAACAAAAGAACTATATCTGTTTTATACATTACATCATCAGAGTACAACACAAATCAACAACAGAATTGCAGGACAGTTATAATAACCTGTCCTCCCAAAGCTGAATATACAGTTTACACTGCACAATGAAATATAAATCTACGGGAATATGCCTTGTCACCCAGCTCGTCTCCTGAGCTCCACAGCAATCCATCCAGAATCTGTACTCTATAATGCTCGGTCTGAACCGAGCATTATAGTGAAATAACACCCGAGTCAGTCTGGAAAACCATCGTGAGAAAACACACTCAATTGGATTATTAAAGTTTCAAAATCCTTTTGAAATCAAAGGTAACTTGTAAGACCACGCCATAAATAAACATGTTAGGTTTTTACCTTACGATAACCAAAACATTTTCTTATCAAATCCTCTGATATTGTAGTAGTGTCTATATACAAATACTTAATCAAATAGCCGAAATTGTTACATTCATTAAATTCCAGCATAATAGGTATACAAACAAGTCCGAATGCACTTATTGGAGTTTGGGTTTCATCAATGGCAGGGCTACTAGGGTACCGCCCGTCATAGTACGTGGTCTAGGATCCACCATGATCCCCTGCATCACAAGACCGAAGCTACCCCTTACTGGATAGTCCGAATAAGATCACCCCTTGGTTGGGATCAACAACCGTCCACACAGCCAAATAAAATGTACATCCAGATAGGGGTGACCTTACCCTAATTGGTTGCTAGCCACTAAGCCTTGAGTGCACCTCTCCTGTTTTAGCCATTCCTGGTTGATGAGGCTTGAGGCTATGCCTTACCTTTTTAGCACACATTCACTAAGAATGCTCATTGTCCTCCTGACGATGTTTTGATAACATTCATCCATACAAGTCCATTCCGGATCCAAACGAAACCGAAGGCACTACTCCTACTACATCCATTTTGGAATCACCTTCAGGGTTAGTAGAATTAGCCCTTGCATTTCATTGCTCCATCTTCGACTCCAAGCTCTTGTCTTCCTCACGAAAATGTTCAAACGGATCAAAGTGGTTTTCGAAAAATTAATCCTGATCCCGGTCTCTTCGAAACGATCAGTGCATTGACCAATGTTGATAGTCGGTTATTTAACTATTATATAACATCCACAAACAACCATCAGGCTTTAATAATTTTCCAAATATTTACTTCAAGATAACTTCGCAAGCTATTTTCCTACACTTCAACCCTTTGAAAATAGTTTTCAAATCACTTTTCTCTTGCGGAATAAATTTTCAAATATTTTTTGTATCCACTGAAATTCACCAAGTCTTAATACTTAGATTTTAAAATAATTTAAATCACTTTATCCAAAATATATATTTTAAAACATTTAATATAGAAACTACTTAAAACACTTTATTTAAAATACTAGTTATGAAACTTTATAATAACTTCTTTTGCAAAACTTAAGCCAAAACTGATTTTTTAAATAAAAGTTATTCTATAAGATATAAATATTAAATAATTATCTTTAATTAATAATACTAGTTAAAACTTTAAAATAGTTTACTTATAAAACTGACTTAATAAATACTTACTTTTAAAAAAAAAATTAAACAACTAAATAATAATTTCTTTAAAAACATTTTTTTTAAAACAACTTTAAACCTTTGACTTATGCTTGAAAATCTTACTTTGAAAGTATACTTGGCTTTCAGGAAAATACACTTTCTTTTCCAAACCTTTAAAAATAAACCACTATTTATTTTTAAACAAATCACCCTTTCTTTATAAATTCTCATCTTGAATTTATACTTCCAAATTATCTCTGATATTTTATTTCACTTTATAAACCCAGTTTATAAATTTCACCATCTCATTCTCCTTCAATCACAGTTCCACATTTAGTCAGTTTTCAAATCGATTTCCAAAACCAATTCCATTTTAAAATAAATTCCTTTACTTATCCAAATTTATTTCAAAACCCATTAATTCCATATTTACTCCTTTAATTAGATTTAAAATCTTATTTAAAAGCTGAAATATTAATTTCATACTAAATTTTAAAATTCTCCCTTTATTTCTACCAAACCATTTTAAATCCTGAATTTAAAATAAATTCTTCAATTTTTAATCAATACTACTTAAATTCTCAAAATTCATTTATTTCCATTTATTAAAAATCTCTTTCCCCATACTTGGAATTTATTGGATAGAATTTCAAAAATCAACTTTTATCCTTTTCCAAATTCTTTCTTTAAATTTATCCAATTCTCTAAAATTATTTTATTTAAAAATTCTCTACTTTAATTTCCTTCCAAAAATCCAATTTTTATATTTCTGATATCTTAAAATACCAAAATATATTCGGCCAAACCATAGCATTCAAAAATTTCAATTCCAATATAGTCTATCACAGATTATCAATAAATCATATCACAGAATATGAAATAAATTCAAACATTTGAGGAATCTAGTTGGATCCCTCAAACCTGTTTCCCTGCATCCACAGATGTTAGCATAAATAAAATACCAATTCCACTTTGAGGTGGAATATCGCATATATGGGGCCATTCACTATTATGCGGGGTGCATAGGGTCTCATCCGCTATATACTGTGGAAAATCAATCACTACAATATATATATATACTATAACATATCACATCCAGATAGTTAATAAATTATCAACTCAAGTAATCCATCCAATAATTTAAATTTAACTATTTAATTACGGTAATTCAAATGAGTGAGATTAACTCACCTTTATCCTTTTATTTGCAATCTGTTTCCATTCCAGCTAGTTTCTCGATTTTAATTTTGTATAAACATCATGCATACGACTTATCAATATTTGAAATGATCGGACAGTCAATTACCATTTATTAATTTATTTAAACTAATAATTTAATTTTAAATTAATCCCTTTCGGTAAAAATCTTTTAGTGACTAAAAATAATTAAATTAGTTTATTAAACAAGTTAATAACTATAAAACCTAATTTAAAAGTAAACTAGTAGATTTACAATGTATATGTATATTTATTTTATTTTCCTTCAGGCTTCATAAAAATAATCCATACAGGTTAAGAAATCTAACTTTACATATTCATCTATATATACTGTATATATATTCAAAATCTTCTGCTTTTACTGTATATATTCATACACACACACACACACATATATGTTATTAAATTTGATATAAATAAACTGTATATATACTTTTTCTGTACATATGTACAAATTTAAAATTTGCATATATATCTTACTATTTTTTTTCTAGACTATGTATACATATACATATAAAATAAATAAATACAATACCTTCACTGCCTGTACCCTCACGACTACGACAAGTTATCAGACCACCATTGCCAGAACATCCTCGAGATCTACCAAACATCGATCTCCTGAAGTCACCGCACCAACAAGCAACGTCGTCGACCTCTCTGCCCCATGCTGCGCCTCACCATACTACTCCATCTTCGATGACTATAGCTCGAGCACGAGCTCCTCCATTGCACAACCTACCCCAAAACACCGCATGCCCTTCCTCCAATCCAACAACCCCTAAGCCCAAACTGCATCGTCGCATCTTCGCAAACTCGATCTGTCGCTGCCCTCTCTTTTTCTCCCGCAATCGAACGAGTTCGATTTTGAATTCTTGAGTCGTTCACGAGATTTGCTTGAATCGATTTCTGGTTCCATTGACTCAAGCGATTCGACTCCCTGGCCTTGGAACTTTTGGATTAGTGAAGGAGTTAGAAAGGAGGGAGGAAGAGAAGTTTGATCGAACGAGAAGGCTTCGGCCATTATCCTTTAATTTTTCGAACTGTTTGATTTTGAACGAAAAAAGAGTTTTCGGTTTTTTGTAGATGAATTCGATTTTTTAATTCTTTTGATTCTTTTTTTATTTATCAGGAAGAAAGGAAACAACACGTTTCAAAAGAAAAAATGAAAAAGGGGACACGTGTTCTAAGGGAGGAAACGTGTCTAATTTGCCCATTGTATGTGGATATATATTTTCAATTTAAATTCAAATTCAAATCGTCTCGATTTACACTGTCTAAAATTTCGAACTCCTATCAAGGCATCCCACTAGGCGTTCATAAGGTTAAACCCCTATTCTGAATGTAATGGAAAAGGTTTCGAGTCCTAACTCGGTTGTATGGAGAAGATAGTTTTTTGAACTCAGTTATAATATTGAATTTCGATATAGATTCAGTGCTTTTATCTATCATACAATCACAAGACAACTCCACATGCTATGAAATTTGAAATCCGATAATAATACACTATTATGGATCCAATAGATCTGGTTTCGTCAAAATCCAAGGCTATGCCTTGGAAGACTATTTTTAAATGTCGATTTAAATGATATAACTTCAAAACTGAACAAATCACTTTCAAATTGAATTTTAAAAGTTCTATAACCTTCAGTATTATCCATATAAGTCTCATAAGCCATTAAAATATTTTTAACATGCATAAACTGAAGATTCATTATGTCACCCAACTTCAATAATTAAATTCAATAGTTTAATTGCCAAATTCATAGTGACATTTGAAATTCAAGTTAAACTAACCTTCAAATATTTAAAATCGATTAAATATTCTAATTTCAAATATCCAAAAATTCCGAGTCGTCACATTCCTCCCCCCTTAAAAGAATTTCATCCCCAAAATTACTAGTTAAGAAGAATGGTGCAATACCCGTTCACTATTTTCCCAAACAACTAGTTTTTAACAACTCCCCAAAACCAAACAGTTTTTAACAAAACCCAAAACCATCTTTTTAATAAAGACATTATCACCCTTACTAACGTTCCAAATTTCTTCCATAGGTTCCCACCAATATCACTTACCCAACCATTCAAATTTAAATTTAAAACCAAATTTTAAATTATCAAAATTTTTCTTAATCCCTAAATTTTCAAAAAATTTCGCCAGCGTCTTCTTTGCGCGGCTAGCTCGGTACAACTACAAAATGCCTCTATGGGCTTCTAGATTTCAAATGATAACAATAAGCCAAGCAGCTAGACCAGAAAATCATCAAATTTCATACAGAAATTTAAATACATATCTTTTGTCGGGCCGTTCAATTTATCTTCTGAATTCAAAACACCAATTTCCTTTCCATTAAAACACCTATATGTCCTACTTAGCAATAATATCCAATTACAGATTTCAAAGTCAATTTATTCACTTCCTTTTTACGAAATTTCAATATCTGTTTTACTTAAGCCGTACAATGCACGCATATCATCCGTATACAATATCAAATCCGATCGCTCACTCGATCGCACAATTTCACTTCCGAACTAGTATCGTCCACTCGACTTCCTAGTGCGGACTCAGATCTGGTTTCTTAATTAAAAACCGTCATTCTTCTTGCATGGTCCTAAACTATGATATAGAATTTCAGAACCAATCAAAAATTCATATCCGCGGTTCACCGTCGAAAATCGAATGAAAAATCCCAACTCGGATTGGTGTAACCACCTCGAAATTCTTATGCTAGAATCTGGATCAAATTGCTATGCGAATAAAATAATATACGTACATCCTACATATTTATCCCAATTGATTATTAGCTATATCAATTCTCTCCTATTCACATTCGTTTTGATTTCCATTCTCTTATCCATACTTATCATTTCGCACACTTTTGTTAAATATTCATTCAAATATTAACCTGGAATATTTTCTCAACATCAAATTTTACTTAAGTATTTCCCTATTACTTAAGTTCAATGTAAATATTTTATATACTCCTTATATTTAATTTCACTTCATCACTTAAGCTTTTGTATCTATTTTCATTTAACTCAAATTTTAATTCCATTCTGAATTCAATTTACCTTTCATCTTTAAATATTGAATTCTATTCGTCAAATTTCAAACCATATTTCATTAATCACTTCTTTAATTAGCTCCACTTACTAATTTATTTTAAATATAATGGACTTTATTTCAAAACCCTTATTATTCTTAGTCCATTTCAAATTAATCCTTCAACTTCACTTTACTCTTTACAAAATCAAATATCATCCCAATATTCGTTTTCAATTCATTTGCTTACCCATTTAATTTAACTAGTTTACTTACTAATTTTATTTTCAATCTTTTGTTTTATTTAGTCCACTTAACTAATTTCCATTTACGTACAAATTCAAAATGAATTTCAACATTCAGTTCAATTTCATTTACTTGCAATTGTAAATTCATTTATTCGTTTACAAATTTATTTTCACCTTAATAAATTTTATTCCAATCCATTTAGTCCACTAGACTTACTTCTCAAATTCACTTTTATTCAAATTAATCCAAGTTATTCAGTTTCAATTCAAATTTTAAATTTCTATAAGTTTTCTAACTTATTTATGTTTCATTCATAAATCCCTTCAATTTACTTTACTGATTTATTTTGTTTTCATACCTATTTAAATAACTCATCTTCAAGTTAAATTTTATTCTAACAAATTTCTAATTTTATCAGCTATCAAACCTGTTTATATTCTATAAACATTATTAATTAAACTTCTCGAGTTTAAACCATTACTTAAACATTCAAAACATTTTAAACCAATTCCAGAGTTCAATAATCACTTAAGTATTTCAAAATCATTTGAAATCAATTATATATACATAATTCATTTGCAAATCAAATTATTCTTTGAATTTCAAAAACGAAACCCAGTTTTGCAAACAACTCCAATTTAAAACAATTTGGCAGCAATTCCTCTCCTAGAAACTCGAAAATGGACATCGATGATGCTATAGTCATCATCGAAGTTGTTTTCCAGCGACCGAAAAGAGTTTAGTGCTTTATCTCTTTAAAACCCTTTTCAAATATTTTTAAATTCCAAATCTCACCAGATTTTATTCCTAATTCAAAAATATTTCCGAAATAATATTACTATTATTCCTCCAAAACCTTTGAAAAATCATTTTCAAATTCAAAGGAATTTAAATTTCCTAAATTTCCAAATCTCAAATCCTTTCAATCCATATACAAATATTATTCAGGAATTTTATACCATTTCAATTATACATCACCTTTATAAATTCATATTTTAAATTCCATTCTATTAACGAATTTATTTTCTTATCCTTTGGTTATTACCTTAATTTCTTATTCAATTTCCTATTTTAAATTTCTACACAACAATGATAATATTTTAATACTATCACTTCCTGCGATGTTCCAGAAATTTGGGCAATATTTATTTAATAATTTCCATTAATAATTATTTTAAAATGTGAAATATTAATTTAATAATCTAATTCAAACATAAATTATCTTTTGAAAACTAATAATTGTTTAGTTTGATAAATGATTTTCTTTTCAAAATTTATAATAATGATAATTTTATATTTAGGAATCTTATTCTTTTCAAAGTTAAAATATTTAAATGATAAAATTATCTTTCTAAGATAATTTAAAAGATATCTTACTTATGATGTATATATGTATATACATTGTAAATAGAGAATTTGATTTTAATTTAAGTTTAAATTTAATAAGAATATTTTCAAATTATTATATATATGTGTGTATAACTTGTGAATTGGAAATTTGATTTAAATTAGCATTGAAAACTTTTCAAAAGTTTGTTTTAAAAATCTATCTTATATTTTCAAAGTAATTAAAGTAAATATTTATTTTGTTTAAAAATATAATAGTTTAAATTGTGTATTATAATAAAAGTTTATTTTGTTTTCTTTTAAAAAATTGTTTGAAAATAGACTTAGTTCTTATATATTAGAGTATAATATTTTAGTTTGAAACTTTGGAATAAAATTGAATTGAACATTCTTTTTCTTTTTAAATTTTCTCTTTTGAAAATTTAGTTTCAAAAATATTATTCTAAAAACATTCAAATAAACATTAAAATGTGTAATTTTATAAAGGAAGTTTTTATGTAATCATTTAAAGGCTAAATATAGATAAACATTTAAAAACATGTTAAATTAAGTAAGAAATTGTTTTAGAAGAATTTAAAAACATTTATAAATTAAGAAATTTCTTTTAATATTAAAATGAACATGTGTTAAGCATTTAACTAATAAAGAAGACACTTGTAAATTTATCTACACCATAAGATAACAAGTGGCATGATTTTATTTCTTTTAAAAAAACTTTTTATTGAAAGTATATTGAGTAGAAACTTAGAAATTCATTTTTTTCAAACCATTTTCTTCAAATGAAACTGAAATCAGACTTTAGAAAAGAAAATTGAACCAAATACAATACTATCAAAAATCTGCTTGCTCTTCAAATCTGTAATCTGTTGAAGTTAAATTCAACTCCAACTCAAGCAAATGAAGATGGGGTTAGCATGTAGTTTAAAATCAACTACAAGCAACTAGTAATTCAGTTATCAAAATGGAAGCAAACCCAGATTCAACTTGCAATCTGCAGTTCAACGGCAAATGAAAATCAAGTTCCAGGAATAATGAATTTGCATCTCAGTTTGTCTTCTGCTTCTTCATTAAAATGTGAGTAAATTTCTATTCTAAAAACAGTTCTTCCTTTTGAAAATCAATGCTTAAGCAAGTACTCGAACTCAAGATTCTAATGCAAACTGTTTTTAAATAAAATCAAAACTGATTATAGATTAAACTGCAGTGCCTTCATTATTTTTAAGGGTAAATAACTTCACAATTTTAAAAAGCTTTTAATTTATATGTTGCATGTAGATAAATAGAATAAGTTTTCTTTGTATTATGATTGATAATCTGTGTATATATATATATAAACATATTTATATGTGTTTACAGGTATCTGAATACCCGTCTCTGTTTATAAAACTAAGATTTTTAATAAAAATCCATTTCCTCATGATTTAATTTCAGTTAGAAATTGATATGTAAACAAAAAAAATGATTGCTAGTATGAATTTAAGTTTATAAATTATAATTAAGTTAAATTAAAAATCTGTTGTCTCTGAAATAAATATAACAGTCATTATTTTAAATAACCCAAATATCAAACTTCTAAAATTATTAAATCAGGATTATAACTTGAATGCATGTTTGAAATCATGAATTTCAAAACAAAAATCACATTTTTAAAGTAACTGTGGAGTGAGATTTTCTGGATTGAACAGATATTGGACTTTGTGATTTAACTGGTAATCTAGTGACTTTGGAAAGTTGTAGTTCTTCTTGGAGGTGGAGTGCTGATGGGTGAGTAAGGGAAAATTATTAGGTGGATGGTCAGAGGTGGTTGGCAACCGTGGTTGCCCATTACAAGTTTCTAACCCTAGTTTTTAGGTGGTCGAAGTTTTGTTGCTTCTCTGTTTCTCTGTTGCATCGAGTGATGCAAGCCTTTGGGGATTGGAAGAGGAGACGTAGATGAAGAATTGGCCGAAGTTGTAGGTGATCAGGTGATCGGAGGAGAGGTTGCGAGTGGTTGACAGGTTTGGGATATTTGGTGCTATGATGTTTCAGGTTGCTTGATTCACTCGAATTTGATTTCGAGCTGCTATGGGGATTTCTGGTGGTCGTGATCAGGTGAGGGGATGATCGACGACGTGGTGAGGTTGGTTATGGTGGCTGGAGATGGCCTGAGCGCCGGTGCATATGCACCGTGCATATATAAGTTCTGATGAACTTTTGGGTATGTGCAAGGGATGTGACTCGAAGCTTCACTTAGGTAGATCGTGTAGTTGCTCAAAGGGGATTAGGGTTTTTCTCGAAGCATTTGAATAGGTGGTCTCGGGTTTGTTGATTTCAGGTTTTATAAACCTGATAAAATTCAGTTTTTAAAATTTAATGAAATGTAAATTTTTATAAGCAGGATTTAAACAGGGTTTTTAAATGCAAGGTTTAAATTTGAATTCAAGTGAACTTTTGAATTCAAAGTTTCAAAAATGAAAATTTTAAATTTAAGCAAGATTTAAATCAAGTTTAAATATGGTTTTCAAGTTTACTATGAATCCAGAATTTTTAATTTAGATCAGTTGTGTAAATTTTAAAATATTGAACAAGTTTAAATGTTTTAAAATAGATTTTAAAAACGAGTTTGTTTTCAAATAAGTTTTAAACTTGTTAAATTCTTTTCTTCAGTATTTGACTAAAATTTATGAAGTGTGTTTGACTTTAATTTGGAAGTTAAATAATCAATTTATTTTTAAGCTTGTTTTCTTTAATAAAATTAAGTAATTTTGTTTCAGCTTTTCTTATATAAGCATCTTATATAAGTACTGAATGTTCCTCACTTTTATTTTAAGGTTTATAAATTTATTTAATATTGGATAAATGTTTTAAATAGTTAAACATTTTGAAATCTTAAATTTTTAAAATGGAATTTGAATTGAATTTAGAAATGTATTGATTTAAATACATTTGAATGTTGATGAAGTCATTAATAAGGTGAATGAATTATTTTAGAAATAATAAAGATAATAAAAAATTTACTTATTTATTTGATTTTAAATGATGATTTAGATTAATTTTTAATTAAAGATGATTAATGATAATTAATCTAAGATAAATTTCTTAAGTAAGTAATTAAGGAAAATGTTGTTAGTCAATAAAATAATTATCTAAGGATAATTAATTAATTAATGTGATAAATTTTGGTAATCAATTAGATTAATTAATTGAAGATAATCAATTGTAATTTGTTAAGAATAATTACTTAATAAAGTAATTAAGGGATTAATTACTTATTGTAATTAATTATGATAATGTGTTTTGTTTAAGATAATTAATTTAGTTAATTAATTTAAGTAAATCATTTGATGATTTAATAAGAGTAATTACGTAATGTAATTAATGGAGCATGATTATTTAGAAAAGTAATAAATGATAATTACTGGAATGTAATTAGTGCAGATGATTTACAATAAAGTAATTTGGGTAATTACTTTGTAATTGATCAAGGGATTAATTAATGAAGATAATTAATTATGGGATAATTAATTTGTTATGAGTAATTAAAGATAGTTAATTACTGGATTGAATATTAATCAATGGTGATTAATAATTGTATTTTTAAATTGTAGATTAATTATGAAATGTATTAATTTTAAATAAAGTAATTAGTTTAAATATAAATTAGAGATCATTAATTAATATAATTAATGATGTAATTAAGAATTGTTTAATTAAAGGATAATAATTAATTAATTAATGCAATTAATTAAGGATAAATGTAATTAATTATAATTAATTAATAAATGAAGTAATTAAATGTTTATTACTAATGATTAAGGTTAATTAATTTTGTGAAATTAATTAAAGACTAATTACTCATTGTAATTAGAATGATTAATCAAAGATGTTTAATCAAGTTGAATAGAGAATGATTAATTAACTAGGTTAATTAATTAATGGATATAAGCACGATTTATAGATGTGGTAATTAATTTAATTTATTTTAAATTAATTAGAGATAGAAGTAATTAATTTAATTCATTTTAAATTAATTATAGATGGTGGTTAATAAATCATTGCTTATGGATGATATTGATATTTTTTTGAATGGTTGTGATCTCAGTAATGAGATGAGTAGTATCTATATGATATGGATGCTTGGTTAAAGAATGATGATATGGATTATCTGTTTGTGATGATTATCTGTTGTGATGGTAATACGGATTATTTGTTTATGATGAGAATGTGATTATCTATTGTGATATGTGAATTATCTATCTGTGTATATAGATAATGATGAATTGAATTAATTGTTCAAACCAAATTCACTTGGACATTAAGATGGCGTTTGGATTTTTTTGAAACCGGGATCGGGTTTCCAAATTTGGAATTCTGAAAACCACATCGATCCAAGTTAAACGTTAGGTCGTGAATCTCAAGTGAAGAGTGAAGACTCGAGGTGTAAGGACTATTCGTGTTAATACTCTGAGGGTGATTCCAATACGAGTTTAACGGGGGTAGTACTTTTAGGTTCGAGATGGTGATTCAGAGTGCAAGGGCTATTGTCGTTAACTCTGAGGGTGATTCCAAAACGAGTGTAGCGAGATAGTGCCTTCGGTTTCGTTCGAACCCGGAACGAACTTGTATGGATTGAATGCTTTCAGAACATCGTCAGGTAGACGATGAGCATTCTAAGATTGATGTGTCATATAAAGGTAATCGTAGCCTCAAGTCTCATCAACCAGGAATGGCTAAAACATGGGAGGTGCAGCAAGGCTAAGTGGGTCATGCCCAAGTAGGACGAGATTTACCCCTGTCTAGAGGTCCCTTTTTATTTCGGTTGTGTGGCAGTTGGCGATGGCCAATCTACGGGGTGGTCTTTTTCGGCACTGTCCAGTAAGGGATGGTTCCAGCTTTGTGTTGCATGAGATTAGGAGTGATCCTCGGTACAGTCATCTAGGCCACGTACTGTGACGGGCGGTACCTCGGTAACCCTGCCATTGATGGAATCCAAAATCCAATAAGTGCCTGTACGGTTTTGATTGTGCCCAACTATGTTGGAACGTGATATGTAAGCATTCCATCTATTTCTGTATTTTATTTTGAAAACCCTAGACACTATATAATATCACTGGATTTCCTATCAAATGTTTTGGTTAGCGAAAGTAAAAACTTTTCCATGTTTATGTACGGGAAGTCTTACGTGATACATTTTGTTTTCAAAGGATTTTTGTTTTCAAAGGATTTTCTAAAGTTAAACAACTTTAAACCCGTTTACTCACACCAGACCCATGTCTGACCCAAGTGTTTATTTTCTGTTTTATTAAACTCTTAGGTACACATATTATGTATGAGTAGTCAAGTGTTTCAGGATTTGCTTTGACGAATTCTGGAGGAGATATGGAGCAGGAGGCTTCAGCGTGTAGATATATATATATATATATATATATATATATATATATATATATATATATAGTGGATCCGCTGTGTTTGAGTTGTATATGTTTTCTCTGATGTACTTGAATTGTAATAACTAGACAGGTGTTTATAATTGTCTAGTTTGTGTTCTGTATTAGATGTATAACTCTGATGTATATGATACTATGTAATGTTTTATGTGATATAATATAATTTATTCGTTCCGCTGTGAGATTCTGATATTGTTTGTTTCTTTCTTTCCTATCTTTTCTCTTTTCTATCCCTTTCTTTCTTCTTAATGATGCGTCTTTCTATGAAATGAAAGGCGGGTCGTTCCATTGTGGTATCAGAGCGCTAGGTTGAGTGAATATCTAGGCTCTGGAGTGGTGTCTATCTTAAGAGAGCGTATTTATAATTTTGAATATATATATATATATATATATATATATATATATATATATATTTCTACCTATTTGATTGGGTTACCTGTTCGGGTTTTCCAATATAAGTTCTAGAGGTAGATAGGGTAGTGGTGCGTGTAACACAACTACCAATGGTTAGAGTCCGAGTGTTTGAGGTTGGAAGAGGATCTGCTAGGGCAGTATTGGGCATTTTGAGTAGTTTTGCAGTTTGGTGTGAGGGATTTCGCCGATCTCTGAAGGAAGTCTTTTTAAGGTTCGGAGTTTATCTTTGGATTGTAAGCTTGGTTACACTCGTGTGAGTGGATTTTCTTGAGTTTGGATCAGTTGGGAGTACTGAAGCTTGTGATGGAATCTTGGCAAACTTTAAGAAGGAGTTCTGTCTATATTTGAGTTGAGACTCAGTTTGGCAGAATGTTTTGTGCTTGGTTCGAAATCGAGTTTCCTGAGAGATATCTGTCTATTGAAGGCTCTATTGTGAAAGTGGCTGGTGTAGCTTTGTGATTCGATGAGCTTTTGGATAAGAATGTCTTTGGAAGCAGTATCAGTTTAGAGGTGTTGTGTGTGCTATCAAGATAGTCTCTTGGCTTAGCTGTATCCTAGAGGTGGAGTCCGGAAGCAGTAGAGTGGCCTGTTTCTTCGATGGTTCAGAAATCTCTGTGATTCTTTTGTCAGTAGGCTAGGCAGAGGGTGAAGCTTGTCCATTTCTTCTGGAAGCTCAGCTAGGTGTGATGTTTATGGTTGAAGGCGGACCACTAGTTTCTTCTTTTGGTTAGAAGGCTTTAGCTGTTTTGATTGGTGAAGAGAGAACAGTTTCTTGGAATCTGAACTGAGTGGAATCGCAAAAGTGACTTGCGATGGTTCGGAAGTTCTCTGAGTAATCTTTGTTTGGATTGAAGCATCTCTAGAGGATGTTTGAGTTATCGAAGTGGTTTGGTATTTTTCGGATATCTTCGAAAGAGTTATGATTTGCATACGCATCGAGAGATTGAGTTATATTTTGACTTGGTTCTTGGAGCTTTACGGGTGGTTCAGCATAGTAGGAGGGTTCTTTGAGAGAGAGATCTGTTTAAGCTGGCAGGATTAATCAGATCTAGATTTCTGGTTGAATTTTTGTTTGTGGTGTTTGTGACCGAATCGGATAGGTCACTGAGATTTTATGGAATTTGATGAACAATGTTTCTGGAATAAGTTGATCAAGTTTGCACTTGTGTTCATCAACAACATTTTCAAATCAGAGTTGTGCAGCGGAAGCATAGTGGCAACTATTCCAGAGGAAGCAACACCTGGTTCATTGGAAATTTGAGTTTTGTCTTGGATCAGAGGATTTCTACAGGAAATTCATTTTTGGATCTGGAGGCTTGGATGTCTTGTGCATCTGTTTTGCTTTCCCAATAGGAGTAGTATGTTTGAAGTCTTCTGATATTTGTGTAGTAGAGTTTGTGTGGTGGATTTTGATGGATCTTGGGAGAACCATTTTGTTGAGTAGGATCTGGGGATCGTTATTTCTTTGTCCAGGTTTGTTCCGTGAGGCATCTGCGAAGATTGGATGGATCTAGAAGGTTGAAGGCAGCCAGGATCGACAGAAGAGATTTGTGGATAAGAGTATTGGATCTTTCTGGTTTCCCCTAAGGGTTAAGTGTTTGGTCTACATGATTGAATTTCCAGCTCGGGTGGCTGGAATTTGTTATGTATTTCATGTATCTCTGAGGGAGTACGTGTATGGTCTATCACTGGTTTTAGAATCAGTAGTTCTGGGAGATTTGGAAATTGAACAGGACTTGTCTATGGTCCAGTGTCCTGTTTAGATTTGTAGATCTAGATACATAGGAGCTCTAGGTCTATGTGGTGTAGCCAGTTTAGATTCTGTAGGGCAAGTGTCCCGGTGTTTATGCCTGGGAAACTCTAGGGAATCCTATCCAGAATTTTGTCTGGATAGTTAGAATTGTTTATTTGAATTAGTTGCTATGGTTGCTAGTATTTGGTTGATAGCATATGTTTGCTATTTTAAAATTAAAATATGTATGGGATTATTAAATTACTTTTGCTTTTAAATTTCGGGGACAAAATTCTTTTAAGGGGGGAGGAATGTGATGTCCCGGAAATTTGGGCAATATTTATTTAATAATTTCCATTAATAATTATTTTAAAATATGAAATATTGATTTAATAATGTAATTCAAACAAAAATTATCTTTTGTAAACTAATAATTATTTAGTTTGATAAATGATTTTCTTTTCAAAATTTATAATAATGATAATTTTATATTTGGGAATCTTATTCTTTTCAAAGTTAAAATATTTAAATGATAAAATTATCTTTCTAAGCTAATTTAAAAGATATCTTATTTATAATGTATATATGTATATACATTATAAATAGAGAATTTGATTTTAATTTAAGTTTAAATTTAATAAGAATATTTTCAAATTATTATATATATATATGTGTGTGTGTGTGTGTGTGTGTATAACTTGTGAATTGGAAATTTGATTTAAATTAGTATTGAAAACTTTTCAAAAGTTTGTTTTAAAAATCTATCTTATATTTTCAAAGTAATTAAAGTAAATTTTTTTTTAAATATAATAGTTTAAATTGTGTATTATAATAAAAGTTTATTTTGTTTTCTTTTAAAAAATTGTTTTGAAATAGACTTAGTTCTTATATATTAGAGTATAATATTTTAGTTTGAACTTTGGAATAAATTTGAATTCAACATTCTTTTTCTTTTTAAATTTTCTCTTTTGAAAATTTAGTTTTAAAAATATTATTTTAAAAACATTCAAATAAACATTAAAATGTGTAATTTTATAAAGGAAGTTTTTATGTAATCATTTAAAGGCTAAATATAAATAAACATTTAAAAACATGTTAAATTAAGTAAGAAATGGTTTTAGAAGAATTTAAAAAAAATATAAATTAAGGAATTTCTTTTAATATTAAAATGAACATGTGTTAAGCATTTAACTAATAAAGAAGACACTTGTAAATTTATCTACACCATAAGATAACAAGTGGCATGATTTTATTTCTTTTAAAAAAACTTTTTATTGAAAGTATATTGAGTAGAAACTTAGAAATTCATTTTGTTCAAACCATTTCTTCAAATGAAACTGAAATCATACTTTAGAAAATAAAATTGAAAACCAAATACAATACTATCAAAAATCTGCTTGCTCTTCAAATCTGTAATATGTTGAAGTTAAATTCAACTCCAACTCAAGCAAATGAAGATGGGGTTAGCATGCAGTTTAAAATCAACTACAAGCAACTAGTAATTCAGTTATCAAAATGGAAGCAAACCCAGATTCAACTTGCAATCTGCAGTTCAATAGCAAATGTAAATCAGGTTCCAGGAATAATGATTTTGCATCTCAGTTTGTCTTCTGCTTCTTCATTAAAATGCGAGTAAATTTCTATTTTAAAAATAGTTCTTCCTTTTGAAAATCAATGCTTAAGCAAGTACTCGAACTCAAGATTCTAATGCAAACTGTTTTTAAATAAAATCAAAACTGATTATAGATTAAACTGCGGTGCCTTCATTTTTTTTAAGGGTAAATAACTTCACAATTTTAAAAAGCTTTAATTTATATGTTGCATGTGGATAAATAGAATAAGTTTGCTTTCAATTCTTAATTAGCCTATCATGGTGTCTTCTCATGGTGTCCTTCACCCTTCTCTTCCCGTACTGTTTTCTACTTCTACCTTACCTCCTGATCCTGCCATCCTCATCCCTTTCTGTCCTTCAGTAAACCTTCAGCCTCCCCCTCCTCCTCCATTACCTCCTCCTCCAGATGACCCTCCTCCTTCTCCTCTAATCTCTGCCTTGCCTAATCCTTCTGCCTCCTCTCTCTCTCTTGATCACTTACCTTCCCTTGGGGCCACCTCTTCTTCTTCTCCTTCTGCTTCATGGTCTTCTCTTTTCAAATTGAAACCTAGGAATGCTGGCTCGTATGTTCCTACTCATTTCGATATAGCTTACACTGGGTCCCCCATTGTTCCTCCTCAGGAAGTGTTGAATGAAGGAATTAAAGCTTGGTTAGATTGCTTGGTGGGATCCTTTTTGGCTGGTAATGTGAACTATATAGCCGTTAAATCCCATCTACAAAAAGTGTGGAATCTTAAAGGATCTTATGATATCTTTTTTGATAATCAAAGCTATTTTTTAAATTTGCCTCTGAGGAAGACAAAAACAATATTCTTGAATAGATCCCATGTTTATTAGGGGTCAAATGTTTATCATTTCTAAATGGAACCTGACCCTCTCTTCAGCTCAGGCGGCTGTTAGGTCTGTACCTATTTGGATTCATTTCTATAGAACTCCAATAATGTTATGGTCTTTGCTAGGAATTAATTGGATAGCTTGTAACCTTGGAAGGCTTGTTTGCTATGATGAGAACACTGAAAGGATGAATATATTTGAATATGCAAAATGTTTAATTGAGGTTTCCCCTGAAAAAGAACTGCCTAAAATCCTAGCAGTTGGTGATGAGTCTTGCCCTAATATTTTGATTGAATACTTATGGAAACCTCTTATATGTGTTACCTGTAAAGTTTTTGGTCATGCCACTGACCAGTGTGAGAGGATTAAGGGTTTTCATGATGGAGAAATACTTGAGAACTCGAATAATAAAAATGAAATAGCTGATGGGATATCCATGGATGATAAAGATATTCAAGATGATAATGATAAAAGGGGATTTTATGTCAGAGGTAAAAAGACAATTAAAACTGGGCAAAAGGTTTGGAGAAAAGTAAATAGGGAGGTAAGTAACAATAATGAGATGAAAGAAACTCAGGAAGAAAGACCTTCAGAAGCGAGCCAATTAAGCAAAAGAAATGAAGATGATACTGTCCCAATTGTTTTGGATCAAAATGAAATAATGAATGAGACTGTGCTGGAAACTAATAGGAGTGGAAATAAAGATACCGATAATGCCCTTTCGAGTCAGCAATTGGTTGTTCAAGAGGCTGTTTTGATGCAAACTGTCAATGCCTCTGAGTCTGATATGTGCAATACTATAAATAAAACTGGTGATGTTCAGAAGGAAATAATGTGTCCTGATAATAATGAAGTTATGCTTGGTAATGCTTCTGCAATGCAAACTGAAGGTGAGGTGGTGCCTACTCACAATGCTTTCTCAGTGCTTCAGGATATTAATGAGGATGATGATGCTATGCATCATCTCATTAATCAAACTTCAGACATGCACAATGATAGCCTTTGCTCTGACATGCACAACTTATCACCTGATAAAATCCTTCCTTCTCCTAACTCTCCTCCTAATCAACAACCCATTTCTTCTGAATTGCAAGCATCTCCATACTCCTCCCTTTCTCTTCCAAATCAAATATTCAATGACTTACTCAACTCTGCTTCTTTAGCAAAATCAATTCTACACCAACCTTCTCAATCATTAATTCCAGACTCCTCTGCTAAAAAGAAGAAAGGTCGTCCTAAGAAATCCACAAATAACTCCATAATTGACTTGAACAATGGGATCAATTATTCCATAGATCAAATTAGTTTGGCTATTTTGTCTCATAATAACATGGCAAATCCTTCTTCTGGTGTTCAAACCAGAGCTTCTTTTACATCACTATCAAAATGAATGGAAATATAGGCTTTTGGAATGTTAGGGGTGCTAACTCCATTGATAAGCAATTAGAAATTTCTAACCTTATTTCTTCTCACAAAATCGATCTTATGGCTATTGCAGAAACTAAACCCAATCATGCTACTACTATCAATGCTGCCTCTATTATTAGACATGACTGGAGCTTTATCCACAATCTTTCCCAAGCTCCTTTTGGTAGATTGTTAGTTTTATGGAATCCCTCAATCTTCTCCCTCTCCCCAATCACTCTCCATAGGTAGTTCATTTCACATTGAGATCTTACACATCCCCTCATCTACCTCCTTCTACCTTTCCACTGTTTATGCAGATAATAATGCCACTCAGAGGCAAATTTTTCTGGACATGCTACCCACTCTTCAGCAGTCAAGTCTGCCATGGCCCTGTCTTGGTGATTGGAACTGCATGCAATTATCTACTGATAAAAGTGGTGGAGCTCCCCTAACTTACAATCAGACACGTCCCCTCAACAAAGCTATTTATGATGCTAACCTTATTCCTACCTCTGTTAAAGTTTCCTTCTTCACATGGAATAACTCCTGTAAAACTGGAAAGAGAACCTACTGTAAACTTGATAGAGCTTATATGAACTACTCCTCCATACTCAAATGGCCTAATCTCACCACCATTATCCCTCCTCCATCATTATCTGACCATTCCCCTCTTATTATTGACTGGGGCAAGGATGCTGTGAGAAGACGCTCCTCTTTTTCATTTTTAATAATTGGTCTAAGCACCCTAATTTCTTAAAAATTGTTAAAGATAACTGGAAATTTCATACTTTTGGCAACCCTATGTTTATTTTGCAGGCAAAACTCAAGCATCTGAAGGTTCATCTAAAGGAATGGGCTCAGCAAACTTTTGGTAATGGGTATAGTATGTCTTCTGCAATTCGTGAAAAATTATTTCAAGTTCAACTTGATATCCAAAGGTGTCATGATCAGCCTCAGCTGTCTGCTATTGAAACTTCTCTATTAAAGGACCTCTCCAAAGCTCTTGTTGAAGAAAATATAATGCAAAGAAAAAAATATAAACATGTTTGGCAACTGAATGGTGATAAAAATACGTCCACCTTCCACAAAACTTTAAAGATTCAACAGTCTTCTGAAAATATATCTTCCATCCTTGATATGCATGGTTTGCCTTGTGATTCCCAACATTCCATTCAAGAAGCTTTTCTGGAGTACTTTCATCTTAATCTTGGGAATTCTCAAATTCCATCAATCACACTGGAACAATTCTCTCAACACCAATTTCCTTCAATTTCTGATGACATGGTGACTGACTTAATCAAGGAAATTTCCAAAAATGAAATTAAACAGGATATCTTTGGAATGAACTCTAATAGCTCTCCTGGACCTGATGGTTTTAATGCTCGCTTCTTCAAAGTTTCATGGGATATAATTGGTGGTGATGTGATCAAGGCCATTAAGAATTTTTTCAAGCATAGTAAATTAATCTCTGGCATTAATGCTACCAAACTTGCTTTGATTCCCAAAACTATCCATCCTATGTCTGTTAATCAGTTTAGACCCATTGCTTGTTGCAATGTGATTTACAAATGCATATATAGGATTCTGGCTGCTAGAATGAAAATTTCCTTAGATGGTTTGATCTCTTCTAATCAAAGTGCATTTCTCCCTGGTAGAGACATCACTGATAACATCCTACTTTCTTCTGAGCTTACGAATGGTTACAATAGGAATCTCATATCTCCTAGATGTGTCCTTAAACTTGACATTCAGAAGGCATATGATTCTGTTCAGTGGAAATCTGTTATTTACATTCTTCATAAGATGAACTACCATGTCCCCTTCCTATGTTGGATATATACGTGTATATCTACTGTCAATTACTCCCTTAGTATTAATGGTTACAACTTTGGCTTTTTTGGTGCTACTCAGGGGATTAGATAGGGTGACCCTGTCTCTCCATACCTCTTCATCTGTGTCATGGAACTTCTCACTTCTCTATTTTCTACTGCTATGTTTAATAAGCTATTTGATTATCATCCCTTATGTAGGAAGAATGGTATTTCCACTCTCCTATTTGCTGATGACCTGCTTCTTTTTACTAAGCCTAATTATAAATCTATTAGTGGGGTCTTAAATGTTCTATCTACCTTTCAGGAATTGACCGGTCTATCCATTAACAGAAGTAAGTCTAGAATGCTCATTGCTGGCCTTCCTGATTTTGAAAAAGAGATGATGTATACTTTGACAGGCCTGTCCCCCTTCAGTGATAATGATTCCTATCTTGGTGTTCCTCTTTGTACTTCTAGAATAAGGACTTTTCAATGCTTACAACTGTTTGAAAAAATTACTGCTAAGTTATCTAGTTGGAATTATTCTAAATTTTCTATGGCAGGTAGGCTTGTAAGTGTTAAATCTATTGCTATATCCATGTGTGTTTATTATGCTAGAATCTTCATCCTACCAGCCAAACTTATTAGCATGATCAACTCTGCATTGAATCATTTTTGTGGCATGCTAACCCTTTCTCTAAGAAAATGATTCCTATTGCTTTTAGTCATATATGTTGTTCTTATGAAAAAGGTGGTCTTGGAATTATAAATATTAAGAGATGGAATTTTGCTATGCTATCATCTAGAATTGACAAGTTATTGAGGCATGACAATAATTTGTGGGCTTCATGGTGTAGATACTATCTCGTTCGAGATAGTAACTTCTGGTGTATTACTCCTCCATTTGACTGCAGTTGGTCCTGGAGGAATATCTTGAGAGGTAGATATATTTTTCTACCTCTGGTTCAGCAGAGAATGAAAGACATTGCCAAGATTTCGTTTTAGTATGATCCATGGCCGGCTAAAGGAGTTATTTTTGCAAATATTGTTGATTATGACACAAGAAGCATCTATGGTATTAGATGTAATGCCTCTGTTGAAAGATATTGGGCTGATGGTAGAGTTTCCCTCCCTTATTGCAGTTCTGCTGTGATAAGAGCTAAGTGGACTGGTATTCATAATAAGTTATATAGCCTTAGCAATATTCATGTTACTTGGAATGATAAGGTGCATTCAATTAAATCTGTTTATAATGCTCTTGATCCTTCCAATAATTATCCTACTTTTCTTTGGTTTCCTAGAATCTGGGATCCTCATTCTATTCCTAAGGAAAATCTATTCATGTGGAAGGTGTTGAAGAATGGTATTCTTTTGCTTCATAAACTTAAAAATTATGGAATTATACAAAGTGATACCTGTTTTTTATGTGGTACTGGTGTAGAGACTGTGGCGCATTTGTTCTTTGAATGTGATTTTACATTCCATATATGGAATAAGATTTTGCATCACTACGATTATCATAGGCCTACGTGAATTTCTCTTATGGAATGGTACAATATTTTTAAGGCTACTAGGTGGAAGAATGAAAGAGGTAGATTGATGCTAAGAATCTTAAAGAAGGTTTTGTACTTCATTTGGATGGAAAGGAACATTAGTGTGTTTAAAGGGAAATCTTCCTCTAAACACGTACTGGTCCTTTCCATTATTAGATCAATGTAACTTCTCCTTCTCTTATGTGCTAACCTCTAATCTTTGGAGGTTTGTTTGTTGTAATCTTTTGTAACTTATTTTGGTTTTAATAACAATGGTAGGGGTCCATTCAACCCCGCTGGCTTTGCCAAAAGAATAAGTTTGCTTTGTATTGTGATTGATATTATGTGTGTATATATATAAACATATATGTGTGTGTGTGTGTGTGTGTGTGTGTGTTTACAGGTATCTGAATACCTCTCTCTTTTTTTAAAACTAAGATTTTTAATAAAAATCCATTTCCACATGATTTGATTTTAGTTATAAATTGATATGTAAACAAAAAAATGATTGTCAGTATGAATTTAAGTTTATAAATTATAATTAAGTTAATTTGAAAATCTATTGTCTCTGAAACAAATATAACAGTCATTATTTTCAATAAGCTAAATATCAAACTTCTGAAATTATTAAATCAGGATTATAACTTGAATGCATGTTTGAAATCATGAATTTTAAAACAAAAATCACATTTTTAAAGTAACTATGGAGTGAGATTTTCTGGATTCAACAGATATTGGAGTTTGGGATTTAACTGGTAATCTAGTGACTTTGGAAAGTTGTAATTCTTCTTGGAGGTGGAGTGCTGATGGGTGAGTAAGGGAAAATTATTAGGTGGATGGTCAGAGGTGGTTGGCAACCGTGGTTGCCCATTACAGGTTTCTAACCCTAGTTTTTAGGTGGTCGAAGTTTTGTTGCTTCTCTGTTTCTCTGTTGCATCGAGTGATGCAAGCGTTTGGGGATTGGAAGAGGAAACGTAGATGAAGAATTGGCCGGAGTTGTAGGTGATCAGGCGATCGGAGGAGAGGTTGCGAGTGGTTGACAGGTTTGGGATATTTGGTGTTGTGATGTTCCAGGTTGCTTGACTCACTCGAATTTGATTTCGAGCTGCTATGGGGATTTCTGGTGGTCGTGATCAGGTGAGGGGATGATCGGCGACGTGGTGAGGGTGGTTATGGTGGCTGGAGATGGCCTGAGCGCCGGTGCATATGCACCGTGCATATGTAAGTTCTGATGAACTTTTGGGTATGTGCAGGAGATGTGACTCGAAGCTTCACTCGGGTAGATCGTGTAGTTGCTCGAAGGGGATTAGGGTTTTTCTCGAAGCATTTGAATAGGTGGTCTCGGGTTTGTTGATTTCAGGTTTTATAAACCTGATAGAATTCAGTTTTTAAAATTTAATGAAATGTAAATTTTTATAAGCAGGATTTAAACAGGGTTTTTAAATGCAAGGTTTAAATTTGAATTCAAATGAACTTTTGAATTCAAAGTTTTAAAAATGAAAATTTTAAATTTAAGCAAGATTTAAATCAAGTTTAAATATGGTTTTCAAGTTTACTATGAATCCAGAATTTTTAAATTAGATCAGTTGTGTAAATTTTAAAATATTGAACAAGTTTAAATGTTTTAAAATAGATTTTAAAAACGAGTTTGTTTTCAAATAAGTTTTAAACTTGATAAATTCTTTTCTTTAGCATTTGAATAAAATTATGAAGTGTGTTTGACTTTAATTTGGAAGTTAAATAATCAATTTATTTTTAAGCTTGTTTTCTTTAATAAAATTAAGTAATTTTGTTTTAACTTTTCTTATATAAGTATCTTATATAAGTATTGAATTTTCCTCACTTTTATTTTAAGGTTTATAAATTTATTTAATTTTGGATAAATGTTTTAAATAGTTAAACATTTTGAAATCTTAAATTTTTTAAATGGAATTTGAATTGAATTTAGAAATGTATTGATTTAAATACATTTGAATGTTAATGAAGTCATTAATAAGGTGAATGAATTATTCTAGAAATAATAAAGATAATAAAGAATTTACTTACTTATTTGATTTTAAATAATGATTTAGATTAATTTTTAATCAAAGATGATTAATGATAATTAATCTAAGATAAATTTCTTAAGTAAGTAATTAAGGAAAATGTTGTTAGTCAATAAAAATAATTATCTAAGGATAATTAATTAATTAATTAATGTGATAAATTATGATAATCAATTAGATTAATTAATTGAAGATAATCAATTGTAATTTGTTAAGAATAATTACTTGATAAAGTAATTAAGAGATTAATTACTTATTGTAATTAATTATGATAATGTGTTTTGTTTAAGTTAATTAATTTAGTTTAATTAATTTAAGTAAATCATTTGATGGTTTAATAAGAGTAATTACATAATGTAATTAATGGAGCATGATTACTTAGAAAAGTAATAAATGATAATTACTGGAATGTAATTAGTGAAGATGATTTATAATAACGTAATTTGGGTAATTACTTTGTAATTAATCAAGGGATTAATTAATGAAGATAATTAATTATGGGATAATTAATTTGTTATGAGTAATTAAGGGTAGTTAATTACTCGATTGAATATTAATCAATGGTGATTAATAATTGTATTTTTAAATTATAGATTAATTACTAAATGTATTAATTTTAAATAAAGTAATTAGTTTAAATATAAATTAGAGATCATTAATTAATATAACTAATGATGTAATTAAGAATTGTTTAATTAAAGGATAATTAATAATTAACTGATTAATTAATGTATTAATAACGGATAAATGTGATTAATTATAATTAATTAATAAATGAAGTAATTAAATATTTATTACTAATGATTAAGGTTAATTAATTTTGTGAAATTAATTAAAGACTAATTACTTATTGTAATTAGAATGATTAATCAAAGATGTTTAATCAAGTTGAATAGAGAATGATTAATTAACTAGGTTAATTAATTAATGGATATAAGCAGGATTTATAGATGTGGTAATTAATTTAATTTATTTTAAATTAAATAGAGATAGAAGTAATTAATTTAATTTATTTTAAATTAATTATAGATGGTGGTTAATAAATCATTGCTTATGGATGATATTGATATTTCTTTGAATGGTTGTGATCTCAGTAATGAGATGAGTAGTATCTATATGATATGGATGCTTGGTTAAAGAATGATGATATGGATTATCTGTTTGTGATGATTATCTATTTGTGATTGTAATACAGATAATCTGTTTATGATGAGAATGTGATTATCTATTGTGATATGTGAATTATCTATCTGTGTATATAGATAATGATAAATTGAATTAATTGCTCAAACTAAATTCACTTGGACATTAAGATGGCATTCGGATTTCGATGAAACCGGGATCGAGTTTCCAAATTTGGAATTTCGAGAACCACATCGATCCAAATTAAACGTTAGGTCGTGAATCTCAAGTGAAGAGTGAAGACTCGAGGTGTAAGGACTATTCGTGTTAATACTCTGAGGGTGATTCCAATACAAGTTTAACGGGGGTAGTACTTTCAGGTTCGAGATGGTGATTCAGAGTGCAAGGGCTATTGTCGTTAACTCTCAGGGTGATTCCAAAACGAGTGTAGCGAGATAGTGCCTTCGGTTTCGTTCGAACCTGAAACAAACTTGTATGGATTGAATGTTTTCGGAACATCGTCAGGTGGACGATGAGCATTCTAAGATTGATGTGTCCTATAAAGGTAATCGTAGCCTCAAGCCTCATCAACCGGGAATGGCTAAAACATGAGAGGTGCAGCAAGGCTAAGTGGGTCATGCCCAAGTAGGACGAGATTACCCCTGTCTAGAGGTCCCTTTTTATTTCGGTTGTGTGGCAGTTGGCGACGGCCAATCTGCGGGGTGGTCTTGTTCGGGACTGCCCAGTAAGGGATGGTTCCGGCTTTGTGTTGCAGGGGATTGGGAGTGATCCTCGGTATGGTGATCTAGGCCACGTACTATGACGGGTGGTACCCCGGTAGCCCTGCCATTGATGGAATTCCAAAATCCAATAAGTGCCTGTACGGTTTTGATTGTGCCCAACTATGTTGGAACGTGAGATGTAAGCATTCCAGCTATTTCTGTATTTTATTTTGAAAACCCTAGACACTATTATAATATCGCTGGATTTTCTATCAAATGTTTTGGTTAGCGTAAGGTAAAAACTTTTCCATGTTTATGTGTGGGAAGTCTTACGTGATACCTTTTGTTTTCAAAGGATTTTCTAAAGTTAAACAACTTTAAACCCGTTTACTCACACCAGACCCATGTCTGACCCGAGTGTTTATTTTCTGTTTTATTAAACTCTTGGGTACTCATATTATGTATCAGTAGTCAAGTGTTTCAGGATTTTCTTTGACGAATTCTGGAGGAGATATGGAGCAGGAGGCTTCTGCATGTAGATATATATAGTGGATCCGCTGTGTTTGAGTTGTATATGTTTTCTCTGATGTATTTGAATTGTAATGACTAGACAGGTGTTTATAACTGTCTAGTTTGTGTTGTATTAGCTGTATAACTCTGATGTATATGATACTATGTAATGTTTTATGTGATATAATATAATTTATTCGTTCTGCTGTGAGATTCTGATGTTGTTTGTTTCTTTCTTTTCTATCTTTTCTCTTTTCTATCCTTTTCTTTCTTCTTAATGATGCGTCTTTCTATGGAATGAAAGGCGGGTCGTTACACTTCCTAACAACCAAGCAACCATATACTATAATAATTTGCAAAAATTATTTCTTTTATATAAAAAAATAATCTGGGAAAAATTATTTCATTTACCCACTTTTAAAAACAATACTGTGTCAGTTTGCCTAGTTTAGGAGTTTAGAAATCCCTATCGATACAGTTGGCCAGACTGCACCGACCAGAATTTATAAATACTCAACCGATAAGTCGACACAATATAAAACAATTTATATTCACTAACAAATACACGCTCATATGTATTAATACACTCAAACTCATTCTAGAGCACTATAGACTCTATTTCTAATGAGTAATTCCTACCAGAGCCAAGGTTCTCGCTTAACCTTTAACTTTGATACCATCTGTAACGACCCGATTTTTCGACGTCCGAAAATCGGCATCAATACGTCTACTGTATCAAATGTCGAACAATCAATTACTGGAAAACCGAACCACTAGGGTTAAAGAAGAAGGAGGTAGAAGAAGGAGGTAGAAGAAGAAATAGAAACAATATCAGAATCTCACAATCATAGTGGAACAATATATAATAGATAAATGACTAATCTTTAAACAAAAGAACTACATCTATTTTATACATTACATCATTAGAGTACAATAAAAATCAACAACAATTGCAGGACAGTTATAATAACTTGTCCTCCCAAAGCTGAATATACAGCTTACACTGCACAATGGAATATAAATCTATGGGAATATGCCAGCTCGTCTCCTGAGCTCCACAGCAGTCCATCCAGAATCTATACTCTATAATACTCGGTCTGACCCGAGCATCATAGTGAAATAACGCCTAAGTCAGTCTAGAAAACCAACGTGAGAAAACACACTCAATTGGATTATTAAAGTTTCAAAATCCTTTTGGAATCAAAGGTATATCGTTAGACCATGCCACAAATAAACATGTCGGGTTTTTACCTTACGATAAGCAAAACATTTTCTTATCAAATCCTCTGATATTATAGTAGTGTCCATATACAAATACTTAATCAAATAGCCAAAATTGTTACATTCATTAAATTTCAGCATAATAGGTATACAAACAAGTCCGAAGACACTTATTGGAGTTTGGGTTTCCATCAATGGCAGGGCTACTTAGGTACCGTCCGTCACAGTACGTGGTCTAGATCACCGTACCGAGGATCCATCTGATCCCCTACATCACAAGACCGGAGCTACCCCTTACTGGATAGTTCGCATAAGATCATCCTACAGTTGGGATCAGCAACCGCCCACACAGCCGAATAAAAGGCACATCTAGACAGGGGTAACCTTACCCTAATTGGTTGCTAGCCATTTAGCCTTGCGTGCACCTCCCTTGTTTTAGCCGTTCCCGATTGATGAGGCTTGAAGCTTTGCATTACCTTTTTAGCACACGTTCGCTTAATATGCTCATCGTCCTTCTGACGATGTTATGATAACATTCATCCATACAAGTCCATTTCGGGTCCAAACGGAACCGAAGGCACTACTCCTACTACATCCACTTTGGAATCACCCTTAGGATTAGTAGCAATTAGCCCTTGCACTTCACTGCTCCATCTTCGACTCCAAGCACTTGTCTTCCTCACGAAAATGTTCAAACCGGATCGAAGTCGTTTTTGGGAAATTAATCATGATCCCGGTCTCTTCGGAACGATCAGCGCATTGACCAATGTTGATAGTCGGTTATTTAACTATCATATAACATCCACAAACAACCATCAGGCTTTAATAATTTTCCAAATTATTTACTTCAAGATAACTTCGCAAGCTATTTTCCTACACTTCAACCCTTTGAAAATAGTTTTCAAATCACTTTTCTCTTGCGGAACAAATTTTCAAATATTTTTTGTATCCACTGAAATTCACCAAGTCTTAATACTTAGATTTAAAATAATTTAAATCACTTTATCCAAAATATATATTTTAAAACATTTAATATAGAAACTACTTAAAACACTTTATTTAAAATACTAGTTATGAAACTTTATAATAACTTCTTATGTAAAACTTAATCCAAAACTGATTTTTTAAATAAAAGTTATTCTATAAGGTATAAATATTAAATAATTATATTTAATTAATAATGCTAGTTAAAAACTTTAAAATAATTTACTTATAAATTTAACTTAATAAATATTTACTTTTTTATTTTTTTTTAAAACAACTAAATAATAATTTCTTTAAACACATTATTTTAAACAACTTTAAACCTTTAACTTATACTTGAAAATCTTACTTTGAAAATATACTTGGCTATCAGGAAAATACACTTTCCTTTCCACGCCTTTAAAAGTAAACCACTATTTATTTTTAAAAAAATCACCCTTCCCTTATAAATTCCCATCCTGAATTTATACTTCCAAACTATCTCTGATATTTTATTTCACTTTGCAAACCAAGTTTATAAATTTCACCATCTCATTCTCCTTTAATCACAGTTTCAACATTTAGTCAGTTTTCAAATCGATTTCCAAAACCAACTCCATTTTAAAATAAATTCCTTTACTTATCAAAATTTATTTCAAAACCCATTAATCCCATATTCACTCATTTAATTATATTTAAAATCTTATTCAAAATCTGAAATATTAATTTCATACGAAATTTTGAAATTCTCCCTTTATTTCTCCCAAACCATTTTAAATCCTGAACTTAAAATAAATTCTTAAATTTTTAAACAATACTACTTAGGTTCTAAAAGTCCACTTATTTCCATTTATTAAAAATCTCTTTCCCCATATTTGGAATTTATTCGAAAGAATTTCAAAAATCAACTTTTATCCTTTCCAAATTCCTTCTTTAAATTTATCCAATTCTCTAGAATTATTTTATTTAAAAATTCTCTACTTTAATTTCCTTCCAAAAATCCAATTTTTATATTTCTGATATCTTAAAATACCAAAATATATTTGGCCAAACCATAGCATTCAAAAATTTCAATTCCAATATAATCTATCACAGATTATCAATATATTATATCACAGAATATGAAAGAAATTCAACCATTTGGGGAATTCAGTTAGATCCCTCCAACCTGTTTCCCTGCATCCATAGATATTATCACAATATAAAATACCAATTCCACTTCGAGGTGGAATATCGCGGTATATGGGGTCTTCTGTTATTATGCGGGGTGCATAGGGTCTTATCTACTATATAATGTAGGAAATCGATCACTCTAATATATATATATATAACATATCACATCCAGATAGTTAATGTAACGACCCAGAATTTTATTTAATTAAAATTTGAATATTTAATTAATTTTAAATATTAATAAGTGAATTTATAAGTCGAATAAATTTTATTTTGAATAATTGGATTTAATTGGATAATTAAATCGATAATTTAATATGTGAAATTATGGGAATAATTGAAAATTGGGTAAAATGTGATTAGAAATGATTTGTAAAATTTTATTTTATCATGTTGAAGTTAGAATGATATTTTAGAACTTTTAAAATCGAATTAAAAGTTAATTTGTGAAAATTGAATATTTTAATATTAAATCGACTAGTGAAAATAGTCAATTTTTGAACAGTCTCAGAATTGGACGAAACCAGTTTCATTGGATCCGTAATAGTTAGTTATTACCGGATTTCAATTTTCGTGTCAATTGGAGTTATCGTTTGATCGTGGCAGCTCGAAACGCATCGAATTGTTTTTAATATTAATTTGGCGAGTTAAAATAGCCATTTTTCAAAAAGTCTCGGATTTCGACGAAACCAGTTTCATCGGATCCGTAATGTGATATTATTGTATGGTTTGAAATTTCGTGTCAATTGGATTTACCGTTTTTCCGGTACAAATTAAAACGCCTAGAAAATCGTTTAAATCGGTTTAATTTAAATTGAACGTTTATTGCCATATCTCGCACAGATGTCCGAATTAGCTTTCGAAACCTGTTCCATTGTGTCCGGAACGCGGGGTAAACCCTAGAAACGCTGGTTACGGTGCGTGAATCGGAGTTCGAAATTTCCGGATTGAATAGTGTTTGAGAAAATCCTATAAATAGACCACCTCTCTCACAAAAATAAAATAAAAAATATATAAAACCCTAACCCTAGCAGCCGCCGCCTCCTATATGAACGGCCAGAAATTCGCAACCTTTCCCCTTCGAAATCTCCAAATCTGTTCATCTATTCGAAGAATGTTCAACATCAAAGTTAAAGAGCATATCGCGATCTTCAATCTGGACGGTGGTGATCGAAATCAAAGCAGTAAATCGATGGCAATTTGCTCGAGAAGCGTGCGCGTTCGAGCACGAAATACGAGGCGATGGCGGCACTAGGAGGGGCCGGTCTTGGGCCGAAGGTAGCATGGGGGTAGGGCTTCAAAACGACATCACCTGATCGAGCTAAAACTTGGAGATGGTGGTCGCGTTATTAGGGTTGCACGGCAGTTTTGGGTTCGGCTGCATGAAGTAACGTGATGAGGGAGATGAAGGGCAAGGGGGATGTGCGGTCCAGATGAGGAGTTGGATGGATCAAAGGCTGTGATTAGAATAGGTTTGAATTTTAAAATATATGGTGTAAAAATTTATATAAAATTTGTGTAAACTTCATAAATTCATAACTTTTTCATACGAGGTCGAAAACGCGCGAAACCAGTTGCGTTGAAATCGTATGGACGAGCACTACGCGATGCAATTGGATTGGAGTCGTTTGGAGTTAGTGAGAATTTCGGGGAAAATTAAACGTCCTTTCAAAATAAATCGCTAAAGCGAAATTGAAATCAAGGTGAGAACTTCTCACTCAATCGAATCGGTTTCGATTTTATTTTAAATAGTTAGATTTAAAATATTTGAATGCATGTTTGAATGATGATTGTTATCTATTGATTGTTAAAATAGACATTATGCGCCGTTAGTAAGCGGATGTTATTTATTAAAAACATATACCGCGAATATTTCATAAACAGTGAAATTGGTATTACATATAATAGCAATATATATATATATTGGCATATGTATATATTGGAGTTATTGATTTCCCGCATTTGTATAGCGGATGAGACCCTATTGCGCCGTCTATTAAGCGGATAATATTTTAAATCCCATATACCGCGATAATTTCGTACTGGAGCGAAATTCGTATTGTGCTAATGTTTGTGGATGCAGGAAAACAGGTTGGGGGATCCAACTGGATTCCTCAACAGTATTTGTTTGATTATGGATATTTTGATATTCATTGATTATCATATCGATATATGATATCGTTGTTGTCGTGATTGACTATTTGGTATGTAGCATCATTGGACCAAATTTGGAACTTTAAAATGATTTTTAAAGTGATTTTTGAAAATATACTATATGTTTGGAATTGATCCATTTTAAATAAATAAACGTATAATTTTAATGTTATAAAAAATATGATTTTTGAGAAATATAGTTAAAAACTGATTTTTGAGAATATGATGCTAATGATTTTATAAAATAGTTAAATCGGAATTTTTGAATTTATTGTGAAAAGTTTAAATATAGGATTTATAAAATTTGATTATTTTATAAATCAAAATGGTGAAATTATAAAGGAGATTAAAGATGTTTTAAAATAATAGTATAAATTGATTTTATAAAGGATTTATAAATTGATATTTATAAATGAAAATATTTGAATTATAAAACGAGTTTTTATAAGGGTTAGAATGAATTGGAAATGAATTTCATAAATGAATGAAATTCATAGAATTATAAACGGTGAAGTTATAAATGGAATTTTATAAGCAGTAGGTTTATAAAATTTATAAAGTTATTAAAAGAATGGTTTTGGATAAATAATTGAATCTTATAAGTTATAAGATTTATAATTATGAAGTTCAAAGGAACGATTTTTCAAACAAATAAATTATAAGTATTTCACTTATGATATGAACTTTTGTTTTATAACTGAGTTATAAATTGAATAGGTTAATAAAGAAATTTATAAAAGGAAGTTGTTATAAAACAAATAGAAATGAAATTTATAAACGTTGTTTTATAAATTCGCAAACGACTTATTTTGATAAGTAAATTGTTATAACTTATTTATGGAGTTATATTCACGTTTTAGACAGTGAATAATCCTTTAAAATAAAATGTATAGAAATGATGAAATTGGTTAACGTAGTATATTCACGTTTTTGAATAGTGAATAATATGTTAAAGAAATTGTTTTGAATGTGATGTTTTAAATAGAATTAAAACGATCTAACGATGTTTTAAAATGTGTTGAGATTCGAAACCATAGATTTCAACATCTATTGTTGAAATAGACGTTTCGAGAAATAAAAGGAAATGGTGGACTATAACACTGTTGTTATAGTAAATGATTTCCGAAAGGAAATGTTTTGTATAGTATTGGGATTTATATATCTATTTTAATTTCGAATCCCTATACTAGTGATTTTGGGTTGTCGTAACGATGTTTTATGCAACATTCATTTTGGCCCAAATAAATATGTTTAAGAGAATGATTTCCTTAAAGAATGAAGTATATACTTAATCTCGATTTAAGTATATTGAATATTTTCTAAGTGTTGAAAATAAATAAAATTTGTGAATTACTTATGAATAAGTAAGTATGGAAATGTTTTCCAATATAAAGTGAATATCAGAGAATTTATCTTTTTGAAGATAAATTGGAATGAGTAATTGAAATCGTATATGCATAGATATTTTAGAGTATAAATTCATTATGGAATTTATAAAAGGAAGTGAAATTCTTTTAAAAATAAATATTGATTTATTTTTGAGATATTGAATTATATATCTTGTAAAGATATTTTGGAAAATAAATAATTTGGAAAATTATTTGGAATCTGGTGATGTTGTGCATATCCATTGATAGTTCAATAACCGGCTATCAATATTTCCCTTTGAATGGGTATTTATTGTGATTTGCTTGATTTTGAATGCCACACTTATTTTTTGAATAAGCGCTCACTATTCGGGTTAACCGGGAAAGGACCATGGGGTCGTATAACCCATTCCGAATATGTGATACGTCGTTATGAATTGCATTTGAAGACCGGTGTTGAAGACCGGATCTTTTTGAAAGCGAAAGGATAACTCGTCGATTGTCTTTGCACCGAGTAGCTACGGTATAGAGACTCCCTATGTGATGGGAAGTCCGGACGTGATTAGAGATTATCCGGATTGCAAGGACTTCTTTGTAAGTGCCTTCGGTTTTGTTCGAGCCCGGAACAGACTTGTATGGATTGTATGTATGACATTACAAATTGAGATATAAAGCAGATTTCTTTCAAATATATTTCTGTTGGTGGCGGAGAATTTATTCTCTTAGCTTAACACCCTTCTCTGAGACGTACGAGCTCAGAGGTTATGTAGTTGAATGTTATCAGCGATATATTCCCAATTTGGTAATGTGACATGCTGAGTGTTGCTGTGAAATGATTATTGTGTTGATTATTTGTGATAGGATCGTTTATTTGATCGTCTATCCTGGTGATCATTTCTATGATCATTTGTTGACCCAAAGCATGGCTTTTGTATAAAGTATGTTTTTGTGGACGTGACTTCGTCGAGCCTCACACCTCGGGAATGGTCAAAACAGGAAAGATGCGGCAAGGTTATGAGGGGTAGCGCCCTTTAGGATATGTGCATTTCCTTCTGGAAAAGGGTGGTATCATGGTATGGAGCCCAGATACTTACTCATGTTGAAAACACTTTATGATTGTGTGAATTAATTGCGAGCGCTCGGTTGAAAGGTCCCAAAGGACCGGGGGATGGCATATTCGGTCAGTTGTTACTCAGTTAGGGGTAACCCGGCCTTGTGTTGGTAGAGATCCGGTTTGGTTCTCGGGGATGTCCATCCAGAGGCATTCTCATGTGGCAATGGGAAGTTCCTTGACCTGATCATTCGTTGGAAATACAAAGAAACTCTACGAGACTTGTACGGTTTTAGTTGTAGAACCTGCCATTTACTTATGGTGGTCACCACTGTTTAGATGGTAGCTATAGTAGGCATAGTTCGAAATGTCTATGCTGGCTAAGATTTATATTCTACTTTCGAAAGAAATTTTTCCTACACTATGCACTAGTAATAATATCAAATGTTCTTTTAAATGCGTATCAAGCATCTTTGACTATCATAAGAAGAAATCTCCTCCGATTCTGCGTTTGCATTGTGTGTGTGTGTGCGGGAGGCCTTATGGTAGTCTCATTTTTAAAAAGCATTGCGAATTGACTTTAAAAATATTTCTCTATTTTGATTTTTAAAGATAAATAAACTGTTTTGAGTTCCCACACCAGTCACATGACTGACTCGGAGTTTATTGTTTTCCTTCCTAAACTCTGGGTGCCCACCAATTTCTACACGTGCAATCAAGAGTTAGGTTTATCAGGATATTCTGGATATTCAGGAGTTGCTGGAGGCAAGCTAGATGGCATGGCGTATTACTAGTATATAGTATTTCTTTTCCGCTGTTTGTTGTTGTTTGTTGTTGTACACTCTGATGTAATGAAATGTAATGTGATGTAATGTAATAACTGATATAGTTCTTTTTTTAAAGATTATTCATTTATTATATGTTGTTCCGCTGCGAATTGTGAGATTCTGTTGTTGTTCTGTTGTTTTCTCTCCCGTTCTATTTTCTTATTCTCTTTCCCTCTCTATCTTCCTCTCTTTTTCTCTCTTCTTCTGTCTTTTTCTTTTTCTTAAACCATAAATTTCGGGTTTCCGGCCTTCGATTTCTCGGCAGTCGATAAAGCGAGTATCGATGTTGAATTTTCGAAAGTCGAAAAATTTCGGGACGTTACATTTGGTATCAGAGCATATGGTTAAGCGACAACCATGGTTCTGTTGGGTATTTCTCATTAGAGATAGAGTCAGTAGTACTCTAGAATGAGTTAGAGTGTAATAATAGCTATGAGAGCGTATTTGTTAGTGAATATAAAATTGTTTTATATTGTGATGATTGGTTTGTTGAGTGGTATATAGATTCTGGTTAATACGAGTAATTAACGTTGTTGATAGGGATCTCTAAACACTTGTATAGAACAATTCGACACAGTATTGTTTAAAATTGGGTAAATGAAATAATTTTACCTTGATTATATTTTATATATGAAGAAATAATTTTTCAGAATTATTAAAGTGTATATAAGTTGATTGTTTGGTTATTGAATAAGATGTTTGAATAATCTAAGCAAATGAATTATAAGAATTGAATTATAATTAAAGTGATTTACAATTGTGAAATAAACTCATATATAAGAAGTGAAGCTATATGAATATATTTATGAATATGAGTTATAAATAAAAAATGAATTTAAAGTTAAATGGAATATAACTTAAGAGATCAAAGTAAATTATTAAAGTTAAGTGATAGATATGAACTTGAGTTATGAAATGAAATTCAACTTTTATAATTGAATTGAATGAATGGATTGAATATTAATCAATTAAATGTGAATAATTGATATGAAATAATGGATATAAGTGTTAATTCATTAAAATCTAATGTTATTAGAAAGTTGAATAGTTGAATGAAAATCAATTTAATTAAACCAAAATGAATGAATAAAAGCAGAGGAATTTGGTTGTAATTAATATACATTGGTTGTTATATGGTTGTTAGTTGATTGTATATAATTCATTAAGTGTTAATGAAATTGAGTTAATGAAATTGGAAGCTAAAGTAATTGAAATCCAATTGAAAGTTAAGTGAATCTTAAATAGAATTGAATTTGATTTGGAAGTGAACCAACTTGAATATGAATTAGTGAACATAAACTAATTGAAAATGAATGTTAGTAAAAACATCCACTGTTAATGAATCAAATGTGACTAAATTGAAAAACTATTTCATTGAATATTAATGAGAATATGAATGAATATTTATCGGTTATGGATGATAGTTGGTTGATGGTTGAACATATTGCTTTAGTTTCATTTGCTATGTTGGCATGTATAGTTATTATGTTGCTATATGTTGTATATCGATACTATTGTCTATATACATGATTCTCATGTTGTTTGTTGAGTGTTTAGTAGGTGCGGATCGCGTTTGCTTCGCATTTGGAGCTCGCTTTCGCGCTATATTAGCCGTATATGCTCGCTAATAATATAATAAGGTACATATCTCGGATTACATACCGTACTTTTATACTTTTTTCCCTTTGGGATGCCTCATTACTTGATGAGATGTATATTTGTGATATATATACTGTCATTTTTTTTCGGATCGAGCCGCGCAAAGGAGACTATGGCGAATTTTTCCGGAAATTTAAGGCGTTAGGAAAAATTTGAGAAAATTGGAAATTTTTGAAAACTTTAACTTTAATTTGGAATTGAAAGTTAAACAATAGTAGTTGTTTTTGAAAAGATAACTAAGTGTGATTTGAAAACTTAGTGAAGTTGTTATAAGAAGTTTGACTATGGATTTTGGAAAGTTAATAAATTCTATAACTTTTCTTACTTAATAATTTCGAGGACGAAATTCTTTTAAGGGGGGAAGTATGTAACGACCCAGAATTTTATTTAATTAAAATTTGAATATTTAATTAATTTTAAATATTAATAAGTGAATTTATAAGTCGAATAAATTTTATTTTGAATAATTGGATTTAATTGGATAATTAAATCGATAATTTAATATGTGAAATTATGGGAATAATTGAAAATTGGGTAAAATGTGATTAGAAATGATTTGTAAAATTTTATTTTATCATGTTGAAGTTAGAATGATATTTTAGAACTTTTAAAATCGAATTAAAAGTTAATTTGTGAAAATTGAATATTTTAATATTAAATCGACTAGTGAAAATAGTCAATTTTTGAACAGTCTAAGAATTGGACGAAACCAGTTTCATTGGATCCGTAATAGTTAGTTATTACCGGATTTCAATTTTCGTGTCAATTGGAGTTATCGTTTGATCGTGGCAGCTCGAAACGCATCGAATTGTTTTTAATATTAATTTGGCGAGTTAAAATAGCCATTTTTCAAAAAGTCTCGGATTTCGACGAAACTAGTTTCATCGGATCCGTAATGTGATATTATTGTATGGTTTAAAATTTCGTGTCAATTGGATTTACCGTTTGTCCGGTACAAATTAAAACGCCTAGAAAATCGTTTAAATCGGTTTAATTTAAATTGAACGTTTATTGCCATATCTCGCACAGATGTCCGAATTAGCTTTCGAAACCTATTCCATTGTGTCCGAAACGCGGGGTAAACCCTAGAAACGCTGGTTACGGCGCGTGAATCGGAGTTCGAAATTTCCGGATTGAATAGTGTTTGAGAAAATCCTATAAATAGGCCACCTCTCTCACAAAAATAAAATAAAAAAAATATAAAACCCTAACCCTAGCAGCCGCCGCCTCCTATATGAACGGCCAGAAATTCGCAACCTTTCCCCTTCGAAATCTCCAAATCTGTTCATCTATTCGAAGAATGTTCAACATCAAAGTTAAAGAGCATATCGTGATCTTCAATCTGGACGGTGGTGATCGAAATCAAAGCAGTAAATCGATGGCAATTTGCTCGAGAAGCGTGCGCGTTCGAGCACGAAATACGAGGCGATGGCGGCACTAGGAGGGGCCGGTCTTGGGCCGAAGGTAGCATGGGGGTAGGGCTTCAAAACGACATCACCTGATCGAGCTAAAACTTGGAGATGGTGGTCGCGTTATTAGGGTTGCACGGCAGTTTTGGGTTCGGCTGCGTGAAGTAACGTGATGAGGGAGATGAAGGGCAAGGGGGATGTGCGGTCCAGATGAGGAGTTGGATGGATCAAAGGCTGTGATTAGAATAGGTTTGAATTTTAAAATATATGTTGTAAAAATTTATATAAAATTTGTGTAAACTTCATAAATTCATAACTTTTTCATACGAGGTCGAAAACGCGCGAAACCAGTTGCGTTGGAATCGTATGGACGAGCACTACGTGATGCAATTGGACTGGAGTCATTTGGAGTTAGTGAGAATTTCGGGGAACATTAAACGTCCATTCAAAATAAATCGCTAAAGCGAAATTGAAATCAAGGTGAGAACTTCTCACTCAATCGAATCGGTTTCGATTTTATTTTAAATAGTTAGATTTAAAATATTTGAATGCATGTTTGAATGATGATTGTTATCTATTGATTTTTAAAATAGACATTATGCGCCGTTAGTAAGCGGATGTTATTTATAAAAAACATATACCGCGAATATTTCATAAACAGTGAAATTGGTATTACATATAATAGCAATATATATATATTGGCATATGTATATATTGGAGTTATTGATTTCCTGCATTTGTATAGCGGATGAGACCCTATTGCGCCGTCTATTAAGCGGATAATATTTTAAATCCCATATACCGCGATAATTTCGTACTGGAGCGAAATTCGTATTGTGCTAATGTTTGTGGATGCAGGAAAACAGGTTGGGGGGATCCAACTGGATTCCTCAACAGTATTTGTTTGATTATGGATATTTTGATATTCATTGATTATCATATCGATATATGATATCGTTGTTGTCGTGATTGACTATTTGGTATGTAGCATCATTGGACCAAATTTGGAACTTTAAAATGATTTTTAAAGTGATTTTTGAAAATATACTATATGTTTGGAATTGATCCATTTTAAATAAATAAACGTATAATTTTAATGTTATAAAAATTATGATTTTTGAGAAATATAGTTAAAAACTGATTTTTGAGAATATGATGCTAATGATTTTATAAAATAGTTAAATCGGAATTTTTGAATTTATTGTGAAAAGTTTAAATATAGGATTTATAAAATTTGATTATTTTATAAATCAAAATGGTGAAATTATAAAGGAGATTAAAGATGTTTTAAAATAATAGTATAAATTGATTTTATAAAGGATTTATAAATTGATATTTATAAATGAAAATATTTGAATTATAAAACGAGTTTTTATAAGGGTTAGAATGAATTGGAAATGAATTTCATAAATGAATGAAATTCATAGAATTATAAACGGTGAAGTTATAAATGGAATTTTATAAGCAGTAGGTTTATAAAATTTATAAAGTTATTAAAAGAATGGTTTTGGATAAATAATTGAATCTTATAAGTTATAAGATTTATAATTATGAAGTTCAAAGGAACGATTTTTCAAACAAATAAATTATAAGTATTTCACTTATGATATGAACTTTTGTTTTATAATTGAGTTATAAATTGAATAGGTTAATAAGGGAATTTATAAAAGGAAGTTGTTATAAAACAAATAGAAATGGAATTTATAAACGTTGTTTTATAAATTCGCAAACGACTTATTTTGATAAGTAAATTGTTATAACTTATTTATGGAGTTATATTCACGTTTTAGACAGTGAATAATCCTTTAAAATAAAATGTATAGAAATGATGAAATTGGTTAACGTGGTATATTCATGTTTTTGAATAGTGAATAATATGTTAAAGAAATTGTTTTGAATGTGATGTTTTAAATAGAATTAAAACGATCTAACGATGTTTTAAAATGTGTTGAGATTCGAAACCATAGATTTCAACATCTATTGTTGAAATAGACGTTTCGAGAAATAAAAGGAAATGGTGGACTATAACACTGTTGTTATAGTAAATGATTTCCGAAAGGAAATGTTTTGTATAGTATTGGGATTTATATATCTATTTTAATTTCGAATCCCTATACTAGTGGTTTTGGGTTGTCGTAACGATGTTTTACGCAACATTCGTTTTGGCCCAAATAAATATGTTTAAGAGAATGATTTCCTTAAAGAATGAAATATATACTTAATCTCGATTTAAGTATATTGAATATTTTCTAAGTGTTGAAAATAAATAAAATTTGTGAATTACTTATGAATAAGTAAGTATGGAAATGTTTTCCAATATAAAGTGAATATTAGAGAATTTATCTTTTTGAAGATAAATTGGAATGAGTAATTGAAATCGTATATGCATAGATATTTTAGAATATAAATTCATTATGGAATTTATAAAAGGAAGTGGAATTCTTTTAAAAATAAATATTGATTTATTTTTGAGATATTGAATTATATATCTTGTAAAGATATTTTGGAAAATAAATAATTTGGAAAATTATTTGGAATCTGGTGATGTTGTGCATATCCATTGATAGTTCAATAACCGACTATCAATATTTCCCTTTGAATGGGTATTTATTGTGATTTGCTTGATTTTGAATGCCACACTTATTTTTTGAATAAGCGCTCACTATTCGGGTTAACCGGGAAAGGACCATGGGGTCGTATAACCCATTCTGAATATGTGATACGTCGTTATGAATTGCATTTGAAGACCGGTGTTGAAGACCGGATCTTTTTGAAAGCGAAAGGACAACTCGTCGATTGTCTTTGCACCGAGTAGCTACGGTATAGAGACTCCCTATGTGATGGGAAGTCCGGACGTGATTAGAGATTATCCGGATTGCAAGGACTTCTTTGTAAGTGCCTTCGGTTTTGTTCGAGCCCGGAACAGACTTGTATGGATTGTATGTCTGACATTACAAATTGAGATATAAAGCAGATTTCTTTCAAATATATTTCTGTTGGTGGCGGAGAATTTATTCTCTTAGCTTAACACCCTTCTCTGAGACGTACGAGCTCAGAGGTTATGTAGTTGAATGTTATCAGCGATATATTCCCAATTTGGTAATGTGACATGCTGAGTGTTGCTGTGAAATGATCATTGTGTTGATTATTTGTGATAGGATCGTTTATTTGATCGTCTATCCTAGTGATCATTTATATGATCATTTGTTGACCCGAAGCATGGCTTTTGTATAAAGTATGTTTTTGTGGACGTGACTTCGTCGAGCCTCACACCTCGGGAATGGTCAAAACAGGAAAGATGCGGCAAGGTTATGAGGGGTAGCACCCTTTAGGATATGTGCATTTCCTTCTGGAAAAGGGTGGTATCATGGTATGGAGCCCAGATACTTACTCATGTTGAAAACACTTTATGATTGTGTGAATTAATTGCGAGCGCTCGGTTGAAAGGTCCCAAAGGACCGGGGGATGGCATATTCGGTCAGTTGTTACTCAGTTAGGGGTAACCCGGCCTTGTGTTGGCAGAGATCCGGTTTGGTTCTCGGGGATGTCCATCCAGAGGCATTCTCATGTGGCAATGGGAAGTTCCTTGGCCTGATCATTCGTTGGAAATCCAAAGAAACTCTACGAGACTTGTACGGTTTTAGTTGTAGAACCTGCCATTCACTTATGGTGGTCACCACTGTTTAGATGGTAGCTATAGTAGGCATAGTTCGAAATGTCTATGCTGGCTACTTTCGAAAGAAATTTTTCCTACACTATGCACTAGTAATAATATCAAATGTTCTTTTAAATGCGTATCAAGCATCTTTGACTATCATAAGGAGAAATCTCCTCCGATTCTGCGTTTGCATTGTGTGTGTGTGCGGGAGGCCTTATGGTAGTCTCATTTTTAAAAAGCATTGCGAATTGACTTTAAAAATATTCCTCTATTTTGATTTTTAAAGATAAATAAACTGTTTTGAGTTCCCACACCAGTCACATGACTGACTCGGAGTTTATTGTTTTCCTTCCTAAACTCTGGGTGCCCACCAATTTCTACACGGGCAGTCAAGAGTTAGGTTTATCAGGATATTCTGGATATTCAGGAGTTGCTGGAGACAAGCTAGATGGCATGGCGTATTACTAGTATATAGTATTTCTTTTCCGCTGTTTGTTGTTGTTTGTTGTTGTACACTCTGATGTAATGAAATGTAATGTGATGTAATGTAATAACTGATATAGTTCTTTGTTTAAAGATTATTCATTTATTATATGTTGTTCCGCTGCGAATTGTGAGATTCTGTTGTTGTTCTGTTGTTTTCTCTCCCGTTCTATTTTCTTATTCTCTTTCCCTCTCTATCTTCCTCTCTTTTTCTCTCTTCTTCTGTCTTTTTCTTTTTCTTAAACCATAACATTTCGGGTTTCCGGCCTTCGATTTCTCGGCAGTCGATAAAGTGAGTATCGATGTTGAATTTTCGAAAGTCGAAAAATTTCGGGACGTTACAGTTAATAAATTATCAACTCAAGCAATCCATCCAACAATTTAAATTTAACCATTTAAATTACGGTAATCCAAACGAGTGATATTAACTCACCTTTTCCCTTTTATTTGCAATATGTTTCCGTTCCGGCGTGTTTCTCGATTTTGACCTTGTATAACATCATGCATACGGCTTATTAATATTTGAAATGATCAGACAGTCAATTACCATTTGTTAATTTATTTAAACTAATAATTTAATTTTAAATAAATTCATTTTTATAAACATCTTTTAGTAACTAAAAATAATTAAATTATTTTATTAAACAAGTTAATTACTATAATACCTTATTCAAAAATAAACTAGTCGATTTACAATGTATATATGTATATTTATTTTATTTTCCATTTTAAAGCTGCATAAAAATAATCTATATAGGTTAAGAAATCTAACTTTACAATTCATCTATATATACTATATGTGTATATTCAAAAATCTTCTGCTTTACTGTTTACATTCATATATATACATATATGTTATTAAATTTAATATAAATAAAGTGTATTTGTACTTTTTTCTATACATATATATAAATTTAAAATCTGCATATGTATCTTACTATATTTTTTTCTAGACTATATTTAAATATATACATATAAAATAAATAAATACAATACCTTCACTGCCTCTACCCTCACGACTACGATAAGTTCTTAGACCACCATCGTCGGAACATCCTCGAGATCTACTAAACATTGATCTCCTGAAGTCATCGCACCAACAACCAACGCCGCCGAGCTCTCTGCCCCATGCTACGCCCCATCGTACTACTCCATCTTTGTTGACTGTAGCTCCAGCACGAGCTCCTCCATTACGCGAGCTACCCCAAAACACCGCATGCCCTTGCTCCGATCCAACAACCCCTAAAGCCCAAACTGCATCGTCCCATCTTCGCGATTCAATTTGTCGCTGCCCTCTCTTTCTCTCCTGCAATCGAATGAGTTTGATTTTGAATTCTTGAGTCGTTCACGAGATTTGCCTGAATCGATTACTGGTTCCATTGACTCAAGCGATTTCGACTCCCTGGCCTTGGAAATTTTCGATTAGTAAAGGAGTTAGAAAGGAGGGAGGAAGAGAAGTTCATTCGAACGAGAAGGCTTCGGCCATTATCCTTTAATTTTTCGAACTGTTCGATTTTGTACGAAAAAAGGGTTTTCGTTTTTTGGTAAATGAATCCGATTTTTTAATTCTTTTGCTTCTTCTTTTTTTATTTATTTATCAGGAAGAAAGGAAACATCACGTTACAAAAGGAAAAATGAAAAAGGGGACACTCGTTCTAAGGGAGGAAACGTGTCTAATTTGCCCGTTGTATGTGAATATATATATTTTTAATTTAATTTCAAATTCAAATCGTCTCGATTTACACAGTCTAAAATTTCAAACTCCTATCGAGGCGTGCCACTAGGCATTTATAAGGTTAAGCCCCTATTCTGAATGCAATGGAAAAGATTTCGAGTCCTAACTCGGTCGTATGGAGAAGATAGCTCTTTGGATCCAGTTATAATATTAAATTTGGATATAGATTCAACGCGTTTATCTACCGTACGATCACATGACAACTCCAAATGCTACGAAATTTGAAATCCGATAATAGTACACTATTATGGATCCAATAGAACTAGTTTCGTCGAAATCCGAGACTGTTCCCTAGAAGGCTATTTTTAAATGTCGATTTAAAGGATATAAATTCAAAACTGAACAAATCGCTTCCAAATTCAATTTTAAAAGTTCTATTACCTTAAATATTATCCATATAAATTTTATAAGCCTTTGAAATATTTTTAACAAGCATAAAACTGAAGATTCAATATTTCACCCAACTTTAATAATTAAATTCAATAATTTAATTGCCAAATTCATAGTGATATTTGAAATTCAAGTTAGACTAACTTTCAAATATTTAAAATCAATTAAATATTATAATTTCAACTATCCAAAAATTCCGGGTCGTCATACTAAGTCTCCTTAATTAATCTTTTCATTAATTAAAACCATCTTGTAAATGCTTGTATTAACATATTTATAAACATATATTCACAACCCTTATTTTTTTAATACTTCGAAAATACCCATATACATATCTCAACGGTATAAGTATATTTACCAAACACAAAGGAATATATTCTTTTTACCAAATTCTAAAATCATTTATAAACCCAATTATAATTTCTAAAACCATTTATAAACCATTTATAAATTATTCCTTAAGTCATTTCTAAACCCTTACAAAACCATGCAATTATTTATAATTCTTTTTATAAATCTATAAACCCATTTCTAAAATTGGTTTATAGATATCCTTTTACTTATAAACCTCTTTACCCTACAAATAATCTTCCTTTAAATCTTCAAACCATTTCATAAGTTCCTCTTATAAATATCAATGTCCATTTACAAAAATCTATTTATGAATCTCGAAACCATCATAAATTAATAATTATTATTAATTCTTAACCTTTTAAATTAATAATTAAAACCATTTGGGTAAAATAATCGTTAATCTTTACCATATAAATAATAAAACAGTTTACCAAAATATTATTAATAATTACTATTATTAATCTCAAACCATATTAATAATTTAAATTATCAATTAATATTTAAATTATTAATCTTTAAAAATTATTTAAATATTTATAAACAAATTTAAGCAATATTAACATGAATAACCAAATTTAAAATGTAATATATTTCCTTGATAAATATCCTTTCCGAAATCTTTCATTTCTATATTTGTAAACTATAAGAATCTCTTTCCATTTTATAAAACTTCCTTTCATAAAATCCATTCATTTATGAACTCCATTTATAAATCTATTTTCTTCATGAATCTCACTATTCGTAAATCTCATTTAAAACATCAATCGCCATCCATTTAACGTTACTTCCATATGGATAAATTCCTTTTATAAATTCCTTCCCATTTATAAAATATCGTTTAACATTCCAAATTTACCCTCGCCTTTTAATTCTAAAATAACTCAATTATTTCTCAAATACCATTTTGTTTCTTATAATAAATCCACTGTTTGACTTATTTAACCAATTTATTAAACGATGATAATATCCTTTAATTTATAAACCCCGTTTATAAATTCATGTTTTTATTAACAAAATACGATTTTAAAAATCTTCTCTTCATTTATAAAATATTGCTTTTATAAATTATCACACTTACAAAGTTTCACATTTGTAACTAATCTTTCATATATATACTCATTCACATACATACATACACACACACACACATATCTACTACTAATAAAGAGAATTCGTTGAATACATTTCAACCGTGTCTTTTTGAAATACCAAATATGCCCTTCTTCTTTACTTCTGCATATCTCATTCCTTCATTACCTACCACTAATCCTGAAACTAAAAAACCCTAATTTCCCTTCCCTCTTTCCTATTGACGAACACTAGATATACCAATCGACTTGCACTTAACTCTGGTTCCTACTAATAGAAACAAGGTCACTTCACTCTATTTAAAGATCTCGACTACAGGTTTGTACAAAAATTTTCCTCTTCTTTCGGCTTTGATATTTTTTAGTTTGGGGTTTCTCTCTTCATCAATTTCTTTTTTGGGACATACGATCGAAGCTCTCTATAGCACTGCAATTTATACATACAAGTAAGTTGTTGTGTATAGGAATGAAGTTTGAAAATTTTATTTCCGCCTGATTGTTTCAAGGTTTAATTGCATTTGATAAAAAATCAAAGCATAAAATTAATGTTTTTTATGTTTCATGAGCGGACTTCATAATATATCACCATTTTTTCTCATGAATATGATGAATGAGCTGTAGAACTTCATGAGAAGATTCAGGCTGCTTGAATGCACAAAACTATAGCAAGTTAATAGAAGGTAGGGGAACCAAGCTCTTACCATGGCTATGTCCAGGTACTAATTGCCTTGCTCTTTGAAATATAAAGAATTTTCTCCAGAAAGAGGTACCCACAATTTTAAGATGATAAATGTTAGAATATTTGCTGTGTTCTAAATTTTGAAGTTTCGATGTTACACTTTATTACTAAATTTATATCGTTAAATTGATGTTAAATTCCAAAAGACGGAGTAAGTGGTAGGATTTATCATTGAATTTTTTTTATTTGTATAGCATCAACTACCTCTAAAATTATCGGTTTAAACCTAGAAAATTTATTCTGTTTGATTAAATATTAGTTTATAAGATAACGTTGATGATATACAAGCTAACACAAACTTATCCATTACTAACTGTTATAGTTTAGTTCGATAACATTTTGTTATAAGATAAAATTTGTTTATACGGAGCATTCTAAGCTATCAGCACTAAATTATGGAATAAGCCAATGTTTCGTAACATTCCTTTTGTAGTATTTATAGCTATAATTTCCATTATGGTTTTAGGATCTGGAAGCTACGTTTTCAATTCCTTAGTATTGAAATATGAGGAGAACAATATTAGATAGAAATAAATATATTTGAAGCGTTCATTTATGATTTTTGGGCTAAGATTTAATTTATCAAAATAAACTTACTTAGGCATGTCAGCTGATAGTTTTAGATACAGATAGCACTATATTTGTATCTGCATCCAAAATCATATTCGGATATTCGATATTCACATTCGTGGATATGGACGGATATCAGATAATTATCATATCCATTTATGACCGATAAATCAAGAAACATACGTAGAAAATTTTGGTTCAACGTAAGTCCTTTTCAATCCTCTTGATTATAAAATTATGTAAAATCAATAAATAGAATGACAATGAATACTTTTGAGTAGTTTATACGCATTTCATGCATATAATATAAACAGTTAACTTAATAAAAAATAAATACATATCTTTCACTTTGCTAAAATACACAAAAATATAATATAATATTGACAAAAATGGGATGGATAACTTTCGGATGTGGATGTCTTTGTATCCGCATCCGTATCCATTTTTCGAATTTCGATATCTATCCGCTTTTCGGATACGAATGCGTACGAATATCAATCTTTTCTGATATCCATTGATATCCCTAAACTTACTTGTATGCTCTATTGAATTTGTTATTCTGTTGTCGGTTCCTCCATGGTCATTTTCCAAATCTTTTAGTTTATAAATAAAAAAGAATATATTGATAACCTTTGCAACCATACTTGACTGTGTATGTAAACTTATGAATTATATTAGAACTTTTTTGGTATTTTATGCCCTTTCTGTTGGAGTCAATGAATTAAAGTCGCCTAAAGAAACTTTTTGAATTTCAAAATGTGAGATGTAGTAAATTCAGTTTATGAGACAAATGACTAAATGCATGAGTTTATTCCTCCTCTCACTGCAACTCCATTGTTCATTTCTCCATTGATTCCTCTATCTGCATTTTCCCTACTGCTGTTGGAGGATACTTTCTCATACAATACAAGTATGGCTAACATAACTTATGTATTTTACATCGTAGATATACATACAAGAATGCTTTCCAATTGAGTAGTAAACTTTGTTCTTTTGACGTATTTTGTTTACTCCTAAGTTAAGTAGTGTAAGTACGAAAAAATGCACATCGCTACAAACACTCAACTGACCACCTAAATTAAAGATCATGCTCTCAACAAAAGAATGTGATTGGTTTTCAGTATTTTCATCTAAATGTTTATGGTAGGAAGATAAGGTGAATGATTTTGCAGAAAATAAGAGCTTGACAATAGCAGAATGAAGAAATGGTGTAATCTTTCAAAGTGCTACACATTCATCTTTACCCAGTGTGTGCTGATCCAGCCTACTCTGGTAGTAAAGGTATACATGAATTAGAGGCTATTTTCAAATGCATTGAATGTGCACATATGTATTGATGTATGATATGTATGTATGTTGTAGTTGATATATGAGAATTAATATTATTGAATCTGCTGACCATTGACATGTTAAACTCATAATGCATTTTTCTGCAGATGGTGCTGATTAATTCAATAAATCTTACGGTTCATTGAGCAGTGAAGGAATCCGAGTTACTGTCCTATGTACTGAGGTATGACACTACTTTGATAAAATGTCAAATAATTTTGCTATCTCATGTCTTAATTATGTGGATGTTGCATGGATATACAGACGGTTTTTCATATGTATAACTTACTTACAAGCAGGATACCGACCTGATATCATAGGCTATGAAAAGAACTAGGAAGTAGGATTCATCCATGGACTCTAAATCTTTTGATGTAGTGTTATATGTATACATCACATAGTAATTCGTCATGTATTTTACTCACAAGTTATATAGATCTCAGCATTGGTGCATATCCAAAGTCAATAGATATGGTTGCAAATATACAATTAGCTAATTAATGTGGGATTCAGTTAGTAATGATTAAATTGTTGCCTAATTAATGTGATATTTGGTTTTTAATAATTGAACTGTTTCTATAATGTTTGCCATAGAGTTTGAACCCATACTTCAAGCATAAGAAAAGACACCCAGAGCTTAATAAAAATGAGCATGATGCTAATTAGGCAGAAGTTCTGAATTTTCAAGGGTGCAAAAACTCGATTGTCATCCCAACTCTTCTATAAGGAAACAACTTATAGTTATAAGTTTAATACTTCAACTAGAAATAGTGAAGAAGATTTACTATTCCATGGGATGCAGCTAATAATTATATGTACATTAATATTCGTCTTTTATTTCTTCCTGTAATACATTTAAATAGGTATTTATAAGGCTTTAACAATTTTACAATGCATCTTTTTTGAAACTACTCATTCTATGTCATGGTAGTGTTTTCCAATTTTTGATGATAGTGTTTCAATCATATAGAACTAGAATAATCAGAACAATAATTTAAACCTTCTCTAATGTTGGATAGTCAATCAAAGAGTTGAAGCCTAAATCACGACTCAAATTAGACTGGGAAGAAACACAAAGATTATTGAAGTGGTAAATACTAAGAGTATTAATAAATTTGGTTTTTTTTCCTATGTGATAATTTGTACTGAGATTGTTCTATTAGGGATTTAATGCTTTCTGTACAAATTATACATACATATATATATATATATATATATATATAAGACATGGGGTTGTATTTGTATGCTCTTCTACAGTAAAAAGTAGTCGATTCGCCTTTTTTTACAAATATATAACTTTCCTAGGTACTTTATGATCATAGGAAAGAACCAACATAAGAAGGATGGGTGCAGGGTAGCAAATATCAGTTCGATGGTATAATTATTTATCCATGGTGAAAAAGAGTATAGAAAAACAATGTGTGCAAAGAAGTGTAGGCCGTGTTTTCTTCTGTTTTAATACCCCATAAAACAAAAATTCCAAGGAGGCTAGGACATTTCCATACTTGAACATTTGTAGTTAATATTTTTTTTTGCTAATACCCGATGATTATTACAAAGCACTGGTTAAAAGGAATAAATTCCATTCGAAGTTGCAAAATTTAAAGACTAAAGCTTTTTAGAAGAAAAACCTTGGCTTGGATAAAGCCTAAATGATTAACAAAAAGTTTCTAATATTTCACATATGGTTCATATCCAAATTGAATTTCATTCTCTCCTTTTTGTGATTGATAAATTTACGACATGGCTGAAGTTCAGTGGTGTTATTCAACTTACTTATTTTACTATTTGATGGGAATATTTATTTTGTTGAGAATTGCAGTTCAATAAATGTATGCAAACCAAATATGAATTTCGAAGGATCTAGCCGTGACGTGCACCAATAATCTATAGGGTGCATGCTGCCAATATCAAACCATATCTCTTAACAAAAAGTATTCATACAGATAATTTGTATCTCCATTAACATAATCCAACTATGAAGCCATAGGTTAAAGATAAGGCGACAATTTTCCAATTTAAAATTCATTTTCAAATTTGATCAAAAACTTTCTATGCACACATCCATTAGACAAGCATACGTACTATTTTTAAGTTTTTTCAAAATTTTATGCTTAAGTTACCAAAACAATATTATTAAAATTAGTTTTAATAACGATATTAATTTGAACTAAAATTCGAAATCCATACACTAGCGTTAAGTGGTTTTGTACTTCAGCAAGCGCCCATGATTTGTGAGGAAGAGAATGTCATGGGAAATACGACCTTTATTGTAGTCAAGAAAAATTATCCATATATATTAATATAATGATTTATTACTTTTTAAAATAGAGATGATGCAAGTTTTCTAAGTTCCAAACTACTTGAAGTGCTAACTTTAATAATTGTTATATTTCACTATATATTGATGTAATAGTTTATCACTTTCTTTATCTATTTAATAATTTCTGAAAATAACTCATTCACGTTTCGACAAACGATTGATTTGTGTATGTACATATAAATAAAATGCAACATTACGTACATGTCAAATCCAGGTTGTAAGATACAAAAAACTTTACAAACAGTGTTTTTCATACCAACTTCTCATGCGCGCCTGCATCGCACGTGCCCAAATACTCGTATATATGTATATATTATTTTATATAAATGTTTAATAATATTAATATCAAATTACTTTTATTTTTCTTTATAACATATCCCTTCATTATAAAAGACAAACTTATTTTAAGATTTTAAAAATCTTTATCTTGTAGTTCGAAAATCCCTACCCAAGATATTTTATAATACTATCAATTTATTATATCCAAAAATCATATTCTCATTTTAGAAAAAAATATTAAAAAATAAAAACTTCCCAAAACCACTTTGAAATTCCTTTTTAAATCAAATCACTATTTTATAGTATTTTAAAATACCAAAAATGAGGCCCGGTGCTACTAAAGCACTAAATAAGCAAAACCATATCCATTTCATTAATATGGTATTCAACAAGTCATATATAACTATATATACAAAAATAAAATCAAGCGTGTGAGGAATCCTGTTGGATTCCTCCAACCCGTCCCCTACATCACATATAGTATACAATCAATAATATTAAAATCAACCGCTTCGTGGCATGTGTCGTGTACAAAGGGTTAACCGCTCTTTCACGGGAATGTAATAGGGTCTCATCCACTCCAATAGGTGGGAATATATTTAATCCAACCAATTATAAATAGTAAACTATCCAAACAGTCAATGATAATCAATAGTAGACATCCAAATATCCAGTAGATAATTTTTATCGACTAAAAATATTCCTGGTCAATATAAAGGTGAGATTAATTCATTTTGATTTTAATAGTCGCCAAAGCATTTTATTTTGAGTTGAAATTAAACAAGCATTCAATTTTAACCCAAAATTCCAACTAGCTCCGAATTCGTCCAATCCAACTCCAGAACATATTACTCACTGATACGAACGCAATGCAACTTGTCGCGCTTGAAGCGGACCTCGTACGAGAAAGTTACTAATAGATTAGCATTTGATATAATTAAATATAATTAACTTAATTAATTTAAATTTAAAAACTTTAAACCATCTTCCCTCCCCTTTCTTTGCTCATGTGCATCTTTATTTCTTTTCTTCAACGTTCGATCGCGCCAGCACCTCCATTGTCAAGCCGCCCATGACACCGCCGCACCTGCGAACCTACCTACCTGCGCCTCACCTGCACACGCGCCTACGTGAAAAAAACAAGATCGATGGACCTATTTTTCTGTAGATAACGGAGCACAATTTCACCCTCCACTCGATGCCAAACGACGATCCATCCATATAGATTTTCTCGTGGTGTTGAAATCTCCATCTTTCATGTTGGACGTTTTGGCTAATTTTGCTCCTAGCTCACCATGCAATAATGGCTGTTAGATTTCTAGGTTTAATGGCAGCTAAAATATAATTTTAGGGTTATGTTTGCAATTGGAAGAAAGGTTGAGGGCTATTTATAAACAAAATTCTTGGCGCTATTCATCCATGAAAATTTCAAACTCCAAACTCCAAACTAAGCGTGCCGCTTGGCATTTTATATGTTATACCCCTATTCCGAACACAATGGAACTAGTCATAGGATCTAATCCCATCATACAAAGAAGATAGCTTTTCAAATCGAGTTAATTTAATTTAAATTCCTTAAATTAAATTTCGTGCATTTGAAACTCGCATGACCAAACGATATGTCCAATCAACACGAAATTCGATAGCATATAATAATTCACTTTTACTGATCCGATGAAACAAAATTCGTCGAAATCCACGTTAATGCGTCAAAAGACTATTTTTACATGTTAGTTAAAACGAGTAATTTTCAATTTCTATTTATTCACTTTTAAATCAAAATTATAAGTTTACTATCTTTCTTCTTATTCAAATGGAATTTAAATCAATTATAGAAATCACTTTCATTCACATTAAATTCAAGGTTTAATTATTTGAACAATTTCAAATATTAAATTAACAATTTAATTGTCAAATAAATTGCTATATTTGAAATACAAGTTATTTAACTTATAAAAATAACTTCTCAATATTTAAAATAAATTAGATATTCTAACTCCAATTGACTAAAATTCCGGGTCGTTACATTCTTTCCCCTTAAAAAGAATTTCATCCCCGAAATTACCAATTAAGGAAAATGCCCAAACTATTTAGCTTTCAAAACAATTGGTTGAAATAGATTACCAGACTCCTTTAAACCTTTTAACCATCCGAAGTCATATGCTAAAACTTCTTATAAAAACTTTTTCTATGTCTTCAAATTCATTCATAGTTACTAAACAATACCATTCCAAATTATAAACCAAAATCAAAAATTTAATTTATCAAAAATATTTTCAAAATTCTCAAAAAAATTCTAACTTCTTAAACTTATGGAAAATTTCGTCAGTGTTTCCTTTGCGCAGTTCGATCATAAAAATTTACAATATATATATATATATATATATATATATATATATATATATATATATATAATCGCAAAGATACATCTCATCTTTGAGGATGGAGCATCCCTTAGGGAAAAAATATAAAAATACGATATTTAATCTGAGATATGTATCTTATTTTAGTATTAGCAAAGCATATACAATCAATATAGCGCGAAAGCGAGCTCCAAATGCGAAGCATAGGTCATCCGCACCTACTAAACACTCAACAACAGTTGAGAACAAGTATAGGAAAAGTAATATCAATAGATAACATAAACTACACAACTATATGCAAATATAACAAATGCAACATGAGAAACCATCAAACAATTTATATTCATTAGATCAATTCATAACCATATCAGTTTGCATCTTCCAATATCAACATTTAATTTATTTATGCCCGTATGATGTACATATGACATTCGTACGGAAAATCATATCTTATCGTGCACTCGATCACAATATTTCACATCTGAACTAGTATCGTTCACCCGACCACTCTAGTGCGGACTTTGATCCGTTTCCTTAATTGGAAAACCGATATTCTCCTTACATAGCCATATACTATGATAGAGAATATCAGAATCAATCTAAAATCCATATCTAGAGTTCGCCGTCAAGAATCAACTGAAAAATCCAAACTTGGATCGGTATAAATCACCTTGAAATCGGATACTTGAATCTGGATCAAATAGTTATGCGAATAAAATAATACAGGTACAATTTACATATTTATTTCGATTTACTTCCATTCAGTTGATTTACATTCAACCATTTACATTCACTTAATTTACACTCAATCCATTTACATTCGATGGTTCGCATCCAATTATTCACATTATTTTTGACAACATTCTATTCCATTTTTATTTCATTTACGGATCATTTCACAAAATCATTTTGTTTTAACTTTGCTAAGTTAAATCCTTTTTCAGTATCACATAGTATTTTTATTTCAATACTAATATCCCTTAAGAACCATTCCATACAACAATTTGCATAAATTTTATTATAAACATTTTTATATAGCACTTCTATTTATTTTCACCTCATAACTTAAGTTCATTTTCAATTCTATTAAACAACATTTTAAACAATATTCAATTCACCGACTCATTTCATTAGGTCAATTCAGTTCATTCATTATTTTAATTCGTTTTACTAGTTTACTTAGCTAATTTATTTCCTTACCATAATCAATTTTATTTAGTTCTAACAAATAACATTCCAAAACATATTTATTCATTTTATTACTCAAGTTCATTTCCATTTCACTAATTTATCTTATTAATTCATTTCATTGATTCTTTACAAATCGAATTCAATTTGAAGTTCATTTAACTTTGCTTTTAGTTAAATTTCTTTTCAAAATTAATTTATATTCAGCAAATTTAAAATTTATTTTAATTTACAAATTTTCAAAATCTATAAGTTATAAAACTTGTTTCTTATCTATGCAATCTTCCAAGTCCAAAAACTTGTTATCTTAATTTCTCAAAACATTTAGATAGAAATGTTCAGAATTTTAAATACCCGGTTTTGTTTTAAATCATTTTGAAATCATATATATACACAACTCCTTTGTATATCAAATTACACCTCTGGAATCTAAATCAATTTTTTTTATCAAAACAAAACTCAATGGTAGCAATTCCTCACTTAGAAACTCAAAAATGGATGTCGATGATGCTGCAATCATCACCAGAATTATTTTTCAGCGACTTAAGTGAGTTTAGTGCTATCTATCTCATTAAATTCCATTTCAAATATTTCTAGCCCAAAATATTTTTCAAAATAATACTACTATTATTTTCCTAAAACCTTTCAAAAAGAAATTTCCAAAATCAACGACGTTAAAATTCTCAAATTTCATTTTTTAAATCCAATTTTATTAACAAGTCATATTTATTGTAACGACCCAAAATTTTCGATTCCGAAATTCCAGATAGTTAAGGAAAAGAAGAAACAGATAGAAGAAAAAGAAGAACAGAAACACCAACTTCCCACATTCGCAGTGGATATAATATAATAATAATAAATAATAACAGTTATACAAAGAAGAACTGTATCAGTACACTTACATTTTTATACATCAAAGTTACAACCATTACCAATCACTGGACAGTTTTAAAACAACATGTCCAAGTTATACAATAATATATCACAGCGGGAAACTCTCCATATGTACCTGCCCTCCAGCTCGCCTCCTGAGCTCCAGAACGTCCTTACCTGAAAATCCGCAATACACGGTCTGACCCGAGCATTACATCAAAGTAGCACCCGGGTCAGGCTGGAAACCAGCGTGAGTAAACCCATCTAACATGGAATACAAAAGTATAGGACTCATATAAACCCGGGTAACTTATATAAATTTTCACTTCACAAGTTGTTATAGACATCACTTATTTCACACATCAATTTCTAAGTGCCAGAACTTAGATTATATGGTCCAATTCACTTAATTCATTCCATTACAACCTATTGATTCCATGTATCAATTTGTAAAGAATCGAAGTGGTTTTCGGCTATTTACTAATACCCGACTCCGGTCTCTTCGAATATAAATACCATCTTAGCCCAAGTTATTTAAGTGAACCACAATGTAACGATCTCGGATTTTGGCTAAATTTAATTGGGAATTAATTTAATTTTTGAACTAAATTGCAAAATTAATCGGTAAATAGATTCGAGTTTCTCTGAATTTTAATTTAATACGTGTTAATTCATTTGAAATTAAATCTTATACATATATATATATATATATATATATATATATGTTCATGTACAAGCAAAATATTAATATGAAAACAAAAGAAAACAAACAAAATAAAATTCATATGTATAAGCAATTCAAAAGAAACAAATCATTCAAAACAAAAGAGGTAAGCATGAAGAAGACAATAACCATATATTCAACTAAAGCAAAGGACTCTAGCAATTAATGTTTGCATTTCTAAGAACATACCCTATCTCTTCAGCTCCATATAGAAAAAGTACCTGCTGTACAAACAAGTAGTAACTTCTCCATAATGCAAGCATTTTCAGCCATGCCTATTGTAAAAACAAACATAAATAATATACCCTGTTGTACAAAGATGATATCAACCTGTAAAGTTTTCTTTGATATATAATAGCCTTCTCAGTTCGTTCATCAAGCTGAGTAAATACCATTTCAAAACTCCAACATAAATTACAATTTATATCAATACAAATCTCAAGCCAGAGAATCAAAAGAAGATTTTAGCTTCCAGTTTCAAAGACTGTTTCAAAAGAAAAAGAAGGCTCTGTCATTTCTAAAACAAAAATGTGGAAGGTGAGTAAACACAAATTTAAAGTTTTAAGTTTAATTAAAACACTGAACAGGCAATTCATTGATAATATTGTGTTGTTTAAGTATCACTTTTGACTATAGTTCTGTGTTATATCTTTAGGTTGTTCTGTGAAATGTTTTAATGTACAGGTTTTCTCTGTTTATTTTGAGTTACATATTTATTCAAAACTCAAAAATATTTTCAACTAATCATTGATAAGCTTAGAATCTTCAAACAAACAAGATGTTTAAACCTACATCAAGATTTTAAAAGCTGTTTAAAACCTGTTGGTAAAGTATTCACTACCGGAATCTTGTTTTACAGGAAACCATGCAATATTGTGTTAAATTCGAATGCGATGAATTGCTGATTCAATTTTATAGCTTGAGTCTACATACAAAAAGAAGATTTTTAAAACAAAAATCAAATTTTTTAGTTAAGTTTTGGAGGAGTAGCTCCAATTCATCAGAAAATGGGAATTTGGGTAATCTCTGGTGATCTAAGTAGATTGGGATGCTGTATTCTTCAGTGATGGTAGTGGAATGATCAATGGTGATGGGAAAATTATTGGTTTGGTGATCAGAGCCTTGTGGTGTCTGTGGTGTCAGATTCCAGTTCTTAACCCTAGTTTTAACTAGTTCTAGTGTTTTGATCTGTGCGGCTTTCCAAGTTGATCGAGTTCAATAGGGTTTGGGGTAATGGAAGTAGGCATGCAGAGGAAGGCATGACCGGAGTTGTGTAGCCGTTGGTGGTCGTGGTGTCGAGAACGACGTGATTTCAGGTTTTGGTGATGAGGCCAATTCGAATTCCAGGTTTCGAGTTTTTACTTGAATTCGAAGTCGAGAGGAGAATGGGGATTCTGCTGGTCTGAGATTGATTTGAGGACGATCGTCGACTTGCTCGACGACGAGGCGATGGCTGGAGGCGATCATCGGTGTGGTGCACGTATACGTGCACAAGCTCTGGTGATCTGGAAATTTTTGTTTGTTTGGGAAGAACAGGATGCGCTCGAGTTTTTACTCATGTCGTTGAGGGTTTTACTCGAAGTACTTCTGCGTTTGACTCGAAGCAAAATTATAAGGGCTCGTGTCAATGTATTTTTAAGGTTTTATAAAAACAGACCTATTCTGTTTTTTTTAATTTTAAAATCAAATTAAGAAAACAAAGCTTAAACAAGTTTTAAAAACGAAAGTTTAAAAATGTTAGAATACCCTTTGTTATGTGAATTCTAAGAGAAGTGGATTTTTACTCTTTAAACTTCTTTATAACAAAAGTGATACTTTAGCAAACAATTAATTTTAAAACTTTATAAAAAAAATCAATTGGTATTCATTTTAAAATCCTGAAATTTAAAATGAAATTTAAAAGAAAATTTGGAAATGAATGTTTCAAACATGTTTATAAGTGATAACTAAATCATTAAATAGAATGAGTTTTACCCTAAATTTAAGAAGTTTTAATGATTGGGATTTATAAATTATTAAATTTATTTGAATAGATAATTAATGATTTGTTATAATCAAATGAGTAACTATAAGTTTAAAGTTATAAATTAAGGTTTGGGTTAATTAAGTAAGGAAATATTAAATTGAAAGTAAGAGCTAATTAAGTTACAATTACAATTTAATTAATTAAATAATTAGGATTAATTAATGAGTTCTTATTGGTTAATCAATTTATAATCAATGATGATTTAATATAGGTAAATTTCTTGGGCAAAGTAATTAAAGAAATTTTTATTGTTGATGAAGGTCATTAACTAAGATTTATTTAATAATTAAAGGTCAATTGATTCATTAATAGGGGATAATTGATTTATAATTAAAGGTTGATTTATTTAAGTAATAAATGATTAAAGGGAAATCAATCAAATGATTTGAAATTTATTTATGTTAATTAGCCATGAGTGACGACTTACCTGATTTAAATTAATCAGATAATAAGTTGAGCCTACTTATGGATGTTTGGATTATATTGGATGTTGAATTGAATTAATTGTCAAATTGTTTGATATCCCTGATATGTGATGCTTTGTGATATATTCTGATTGTGTTGTGATTTGTAATTCATTTATCTGGGATGAATATAATTAATTATCTGTGATATATATATCTGTGTATGAGAGATAAGCGTTATAGCTTATACCGCTTATCAACCATATTTCTGTATTTGAATCTGTGATGATAGAATGATGTTGCACTATTGTTTGTAAAACCCCTGGACTACACCCTACACACACAAATATGGATTTCACGAGGAAATCGGTTAAGTCACGGATTTTTAACAATTTTAAAGATTTAATTCTTGAATCCAAAATAGTTTTGGAATTGGAATTGAAAGTTTTGAAAATAAGAGTTATTTTAAATAACTTAAAAAAATTCAAATTTAAATAATTTGATTTGAATTTGAATTCAAAATCCGAAATTGAATTCAATGATTTGAAAATTTTAGTCTAAAAAGGATTATGCAAATTATAAGGGTGTTTATATGGGTTTTTAACCATTTTAAAAAAAAGTAGTCTAGGAAATCTAAATCTAAATCCAAGTTTTATACTTGAATGGTTTTAACCAATATAATTGTAATCAGTTTTTCCCAAAACAAAACCTATTTGTTTTCAAAAAATAATAGCTTTCATTTAAAAAAAAGATTTCCAAATTATGTTGAAAGGTTTCAAGTTGATATAGAATTGAAATGTTTTGAAAGCAATGAAACGAGTCTTTGATTCAAAGACCGAATGAGTTAATCCAACTTTAATTGGAATTGTTTTGAAAGGCTATGAATGAATCTTTGGAAACAAGTTTGAAAGTTATAAATTAAATCTTAATTTAAATATTTAACGAGTTAATTAAAATGAAAATTGTTTAGAAATCCATAAATAGATTTTTGTGAACGGGGTGACTTGGTGAATTGAATCTTTTGTTTAAAAGATTAAAAGTGTAGAAATTCTTTAAACCATTGAAGGTTGTTGAAATGAATTTTTTTTTGTTTAAAAGATTGGAAATGGTAATTTGTTTTAACCATTTGAATGAAAAGTTTTGAGCTTTAAGCTATGATTTAACTGAGACCCTAGTATCTATATGATTTTTAATATTGCGCTCGTTATTCGGTTTAGCCGGGGAAGGACCCTTGTGTCATATAACCCATTCCGAATAATGATACATCGTTATGGATAGCATTTTGAAGACCGGTGGTGAAGACCGGGTATTTGCGAGAATGATAGGATGACCAATCGATTGTCTCTGCACTGAGTCGCGCCCGTGTAGAGATTCCCTAAGTGGTGGGAAGTCCGATCGGGGTTGTGAATACCCGGATTGCAAGGACTTCTTCGGAAGTGCCTTCGGTTCTGTTCGAACTCAAAACTGACTTGTATGGATTGTATGTCTGACATTACATTTTGAGATATAAAGCACATTTCTTTCAAATACATTTCTGTTGGTGGCGGAGAATTTATTCTCTTAGCTTAACCCCCTTCTCTGAGACATACGAGCTCAGTGGTTATGTAGTTGAAGGTTATCGGTAATATATTCCCAACTTGGTAATGTGGCATGCTGAGTGCTGCTGATCATTTGTTGATCAAAGCGTGGCTTTTGTGAAAAGCGTAGCTTTGTGGACGAGACTTCGTCGAACCTCATAACCCGATAATGGTCAAAACAGGAAGAATGCAGCAAGGTTATTTGGGGATAGCGCCCCCTGAGGGTATGTTTATTTCCTTCTGGATAGAAGTGGTATCATGGTATGGAGCCCAGATACTTAACTTATGTGGATATCGTAGATATATATATATTACTTTGTGATTGTTGTTGGGGCCCCGGATAAAGGTTGGTTAAAACCGGGGGATGGCATACTCGTGTCAATAGTTACCTAGTTAGGGGTAACCCGGCCTTGTGTTGGCAGAGATCCGGTTTGGTTCTCGGAGCATCCCTCCAGAGGCGTACCCATGTGGCAATGGGAAGTTCCTTGGCCCGACCATTTGTTGGAAATCCAATACGAGCCTTGTATGGTTTTAGTTGTATAACCTGTCATGGAATGTGGTGGTAACCTGCTATTGAACATGGTAGCTATAGTAGGCATAAGTGAGAAATGCTATGCTGGCTAAGATTTATATTCTATTTTCGTAATGTTTTCCTACACTTTGCACTTATAGTAATAATATCAAATAAATTTGCGTATCAAGCATGTTTAACTATCATAAGGAGAAATATCCTCCGATTCTGCGTTTGCATTGTGTGTGTGTGCGGGAAGCCTTATGGTAGTTTCATTTTCCAAAAGCATTGCGTATCTATTTTAAAATATTTCTTTGTTTGTTTTTAAAGATAAACTGTTTTTGTTACTCATATCAGTCCCACGACTGACCTGGAGTTTATTGTTTCTTTCCTAAACTCTGGGTGCTCACTATTTTCCACACGGGCAGTTTAGAGTTGGGCTTTTCATATAGTCAGGTTTAGCAGGTTATCTGGAGCTAGTTCAGTCAAGTGTTATAGTCATTGGGAGTTCGAGCTACTACTGGAGTTCTTCCTTGAAGACCATCTTAGACTTACTTGTTCCGCTGCTGGTGTTATCTATTTTTTCTTTTCCGCTGCTATTTTATTGTATCATATCTCTGATGTATATTGATATCTATTATATCTTCTGTTGTATCAGATATTGTATCAATGATGTATATCAATGTATTATTCTTTTTCTTCCGCTGTGTTGTTATACTTAATTGTGTTATAAGCTCCGGCGACTCGGATTTGACGGTTGAATCTGCGGCATTTGTATATGAGTGTCGTATTCGGTGCCGATTTTCGAAGGTCAAGTCAGGATCGTTATAATTGGTATCAGAGCTGAGGGTTAAAACTTTAGCTCAGGAATATAACACCTTAAGTAGCTCATTAGAGATAGGGTGAAGTATACCCTAGAATGAGTATATCCCTAAGATATCCATACGTATGCCTCAGTAAATTCTCTTACCATCTGCTGATAGTGAGTATGAGTGCAAGAAAAGGACGAGATAAGGGACAAGGGAATACAACTATAAATGGTCAATACCCTATAACAACAAGGAAATGATCTTTTCTCTATCAATCTCTTTTGTTCAGCATCATTTCTTAATTTTTCGATAGTTTCTGGTAGATCCAGGAGAAAATTTAGATATATTTGAATGAGACATAAACTCCAAATGGTCAGAATTATTGTTTGGATGTAATTGATTGTTTTGGTTCCTATGGTTGATAGGTATACTTTGGTTTTTAAACTAAAAGTTTTGAAATTGTATCCATGTATCTATCTATTGTTTGGGGTCCGATATATGCTACGAATGGTTAGTGTCCCTTCAAACTAATTAGTGCCACTACATATTTCGTAAATCCGGATAGCCCAAGTATCTTGTGAAGTGTTAAATAGATTCTTTCTTGTATCTATTGTTGATATTCTGATTTGGTAAGCCAAAAGCAGAATAGATATTCAGTTTGATTTGATGAATCATTTTTCATCTATCTTTGGATTTTAATTTTGATTGTAGAGAACCCATAGCATTAGCCGAGGCGGAGCAACCTCAAAAGCCATAAGAGTTGGTGATTATGGTTCGGCTAGTCGGATTCATGAGTCGTCTATGGATGAGGAAGTACCAGAAAAACCCGAGGAGGTATTCGACGATGAAGAGGAATTCGAGGTCGAGGAAGGACTCGAAGAGGACGGGGAAGAGTTGAGGACGAAGAAGAATTTGAAGATGAGGAATATTATGTAGAGTCAGAAGATGATGAAGCAATTATTTGGGATTTAGATGATGCCATTGAGGAGATAGATGGTGGAGGTTTTATCCCTGTAGTACCTGATCCAGTGGAAGTTTTGGAAATAGACAGTGAGGCGGAGATCTAGGAATTGTCAGGGCCGAAAAGGGAAAGCTCTGATAGCGAGGATCTGTAGATGATTAGGATGTTTCCTTTTGGGTAGTGTATGCTTTATATATGTGTTTTGACTCAGAATGTCGTGAATGAAAGATGTATGTATATGTATGGTTGGATGAATGACTATAACATCTGTATGAATGCCCTCAGTAACACTTAGTATAAAGTGTATTTTGATTTAACTATAAGAATCTATGTGTTTACCGGTATAGTTGAGCTGCTATTGGTCTATTTTGTGTGAGTGGATAATTTATAAAACTAAAACTGGCAAATTTCGAGGATGAAATTTCTTAACGAGGGGAACCTGCAATGATCCCGTATTTTGACTAAATTTAATTGGGAATTAATTTAATTTTTGAATAAAATTGCAAAATTAATCGGTAAATAGATTCGAGTTTCTCCGAATTTTAATTTAATATGTGTTAATTCATTTGAAATTAAATCTTATATATATGTGACCCAAGTAGAAAAATAAATATATAAGGAAATGTGTATGTAAGGCAATTTAAATACTTAAGTTAAAAATATAATTATACACATAAGATAAATTACAAAATATGAAGTAAAAAAATTTGTTAAATTATAACAACTTAATAAAAATAGAACTTCATTAAATTTCAAATTAACAAGATCAAAACAAAATTCAACATAAGACATATATATATATATATATATATATATATATATATGTTCATGTACAAGCAAAATATTAGTATGAAAACAAAAGAAAACGAACAAAATAAAATTCATATGTATAAGCAATGCAAAAGAAACAAATCATTCAAAACAAAAGAGGTAAGCATAAAGAAGACAATAACCATATATTCAACTAAAGCAAAGGACTCTAGCAATTAATGTTTGCATTTCTAAGAACATACCCTATCTCTTCAGCTCCATATAGAAAAAGTACCTGCTGTACAAACAAGTAGTAACTTCTCCATAATGCAAGCATTTTCAGCCATGCCTATTGTACAAACAAACATAAATAATATACCCTGCTGTACAAAGATGATATCAACCTGTAAAGTTTTCTTTGATATATAATAGCCTTCTCAGTTCGTTCATCAAGCTGAGTAAATACCATTTCAAAACTCCAACATAAATTACAATTTATATCAATACAAATCTCAAGCCAGAGAATCAAAAGAAGATTTTAGCTTCCAGTTTCAAAGACTGTTTCAAAAGAAAAAGAAGGCTCTGTCATTTCTAAAACAAAAATGTGGAAGGTGAGTAAACACAAATTTAAAGTTTTAAGTTTAATTAAAACACTGAACAGGCAATTCATTGATGATATTGTGTTGTTTAAGTATCACTTTTGACTATAGTTCTGTGTTATATCTTTAGGTTGTTCTGTGAAATGTTTTAATGTACAGGTTTTCTCTGTTTATTTTGAGTTACATATTTATTCAAAACTCAAAAATATTTTCAACTAATCATTGATAAGCTTAGAATCTTCAAACAAACAAGATGTTTAAACCTACATCAAGATTTTAAAAGCTGTTTAAAACCTGTTGGTAAAGTATTCACTACCGGAATCTTGTTTTACAGGAAACCATGCAATATTGTGTTAAATTCGAATGCGATGAATTGCTGATTCAATTTTATAGCTTGAGTCTACATACAAAAAGAAGATTTTTAAAACAAAAATCAAATTTTTTAGTTAAGTTTTGGAGGAGTAGCTCCAATTCATCAGAAAATGGGAATTTGGGTTATCTCTGGTGATCTAAGTAGATTGGGATGCTGTATTCTTCAGTGATGGTAGTGGAATGATCAATGGTGATGGGAAAATTATTGGTTTGGTGATCAGAGCCTTGTGGTGTCTGTGGTGTCTGATTCCAGTTCTTAACCCTAGTTTTAACTAGTTCTAGTGTTTTGATCTGTGCGGCTTTCCAAGTTGATCGAGTTCAATAGGGTTTGGGGTAATGGAAGTAGGCATGCAGAGGAAGGCACGACCGGAGTTGTGTAGCCACCGGTGGTCGTGGTGGCCAGAACGACGTGATTTCAGGTTTTGGTGATGAGGCCAATTCTAATTCCAGGTTTTGAGTTTTTACTCGAATTCGAAGTCGAGAGGAGAATGGGGATTCTGCTGGTTTGAGATTGATTTGAGGACGATCGTCGACTTGCTCGACGACGAGGCAATGGCTGGAGGCGATCAACGGTGTGGTGCACGTATACGTGCACAAGCTCTGGTGATCTGGAAATTTTTTTTTGTTTGGGAAGAACAGGATGCGCTCGGGTTTTTACTCGAGTCATTGAGGGTTTTACTCGAAGTACTTCAGCGTTTGACTCGAAGCAAAATGATAAGGGCTTGGGTCAATGTTTTTTCCAGGTTTTATAAAAATAGACCTGTTTTGTTTTTTTTAATTTTAAAATCAAATTAAAAAGAAAAAAACAAGCTTAAACAAATTTTAAAAACAAAAGTTTAAAAATGTTAGAATACCCTTTGTTATGTGAATTCTAAGAGAAGTGGATTTTTATTCTTTAAACTTCTTTATAACAAAAGTGACACTTTAGCAAACAATTAATTTTAAAACTTTATAAAAAAATGAATTGGTATTCATTTTAAAATCCTGAAAATTAAAATGAAATTTAAAAGAAAATTTGGAAATGAATGTTTTCAAACATGTTTATAATTGATAACTAAATCATTAAATAGAATGAGTTTTACCCTAAATTTAAGAAGATTTAATGACTGGAATTTATAAATTATTAAATTTATTTGAATTGATAATTAATTATTTGTTATAATCAAATGAGTAACTATAAGTTTAAAGTTATAAATTAAGGTTTGAGTTAATTAATTAAGGAAATATTAAATTGTAAGTAAGAGCTAATTAAGTTACAATTAGCATTTAATTAATTAAATAATTAGGATTAATTAATGAGTTCTTATTGGTTAATCAATTTATAATCAATGATGATTTAATATAGGAAAATTTCTTGGGAAATGTAATTAAAGAAATTTTTATTGTTGATGAAGGTCATTAACTAAGATTTATTTAATAATTAAAGGTCAATTGATTCATTAATAAAGGGTAATTGATTTATAATTAAAGGTCGATTTATTTAAGTAATGAATGATTAAAGGACACTCAATCAAATGATTTGAAATTTATTTATCTTAATTAGCCATGATTGACGACTTACCTTATTTAAATTAATCAGATAATAAATTGAGCCTACTTATGGATGTTTGGATTATATTGGATGTTGAATTGAATTAATTGTCAATTGTTTGATATCCCTGATATGTGATGCTTTGTGATATATTCTGATTGTGTTGTGATTTGTAATTCATTTATCTGGGATGAATGTAATTAATTATCTGTGATATATATCTATGCATGAGAGATAAGCGTTATAGCTTATACCGCTTATGAACCATATTTCTGTATTTGAATCTGTGATGATAGAATGATGTTGCACTATTGTGTGTAAAACCCCTGGACTACACCCTACACACAAATATGGATTCCACGAGGAAATCGGTTAAGTCACAGATTTTTAACAATTTTAAAGATTTAATTCTTGAATCCAAAATAGTTTTGGAATTGGAATTGAAAGTTTTGAAAATAAGAGTTATTTTAAATGACTTAATAAAACTTCAAATTTAAATAATTTGATTTGAATTTGAATTCAATATTCGAAATTGAATTCAATGATTTGAAAATTTTAGTCTAAAAAGGATTATGCAATTTATAAAGGTGTTTATATGGGTTTTTAACCATTTTAAAAAATGTATAGTTTGGGAAATCTAAATCTAAATCCAAGTTTTATTCTTGAATGGTTTTAACTAATGCAATTGTAATTTGTTTTTCCCAAAACAAAACCTATTTGTTTTCAAATAATAATAGCTTTCATTTAAAAAAAAAGATTTCCAAATTATGTTGAAAGGTTTCAAGTTGAAATAGAATTGAAATGTTTTGAAAGCTATGAAATGAGTCTTTGATTCAAAGACCGAATGAGTTAATCCAACTTGAATTGGAGTTGTTTTGAAAGGCAATGAATGAATCTTTGGAAACGAGTTTGAAAGTTATAAATTAAATCTTAATTTAAAGATTTAACGAGTAATTAAAATGGAAATTATTTTGAAATCCGTAAATAGATCTTTGTGAACAGAGTGAACCTGGTGAATTGAATCTTTTGTTTAAAAGATTAAAAGTGTAGAAATTGTTTAAACCATTGAAGGTTGTTGAAATGAATTTTTTTTTGTTTGAAAAATTAGAAATGGTACTTTGTTTCAACCATTTGAATGAAAAGTTTTGAGCTTTAAGCTGTGATTTAACTGAGACCCCTGTATCCATGTGATTTTTAATATTGTGCTTGTTATTCGGTTTAGCCGGGGAAGGACCCTTGTGTCATATAACCCATTCCGAATAATGATACATCGTTATGGATATCATTTTGAAGATCGGTGGTGAAGACCAGGTATTTGCGAGAACGATAGGATGACCTATCGATTGTCTCTGCACTGAGTCGCGCCGGTATAGAGATTCCCTAAGTGATGGGAAGTCCGATCGGGATTGTGAATAACCGGATTGCAAGGACTTCTTCGATAGTGCCTTCGGTTATGTTCGAACCCAGAACAAACTTGTATGGATTGTATGTCTGACATTACATTTTGAGATATAAAGTAGATTTCTTTCAAATACATTTCTGTTGGTGGCAGAGAATTTATTCTCTTAGCTTAACACCCTTCTCTGAGACGTACGAGCTCAGAGGTTATGTAGTTGAAGGTTATCAGTAATATATTCCCAACTTGGTAATGTGGCATGCTGAGTGCTGCTGATCATTTGTTGATCAAAGCATGGCTTTTGTGAAAAGCGTAGCTTTGTGGACGAGACTTCGTCGAACCTCACAACCCGGTAATGATCAAAACAGGAAGAATGCAACAAGGTTATATGGGGATAGCGTCCGCTGAGGGTATGTTCATTTCCTTCTGGATAGAAGTGGTATCATGGTATGGAGTCCATATACTTCACTTATGTGGATATCGCAGATATATATATATATATATATATATATATATATATATATATATATTACTTTGTGATTGTTTTTGGGGCCCCGGATAATGGTTGGTTACAACCGGGGGATGGCATACTCGTGTCAGTAGTTACCTAGTTAGGGGTAACCCGGCCCTGTGTTGGCAGAGATCCGGTTAGGTTCTCGGAGCGTCCCTCCAGAGGCATACCCATGTGGCAATGGGAAGTTCCTTGGCCCGACCATTTGTTGGAAATCCAAAGAAACAATACGAGCCTTGTATGGTTTTAGTAGTATAACCTGCCATGGAATGTGGTGGTAACCTGCTATTGAACATGGTAGCTATAGTAGGCATACGTGCGAAATGCTTATGCTGGCTAAGATTTATATTCTATTTTCTAAATGTTTTCCTACACTTTGCACTTATAGTAATAATGTCAAAGAAATTTGCGTATCAAGCATGTTTAACTATTATAAGGAGAAATCTCCTCCGATTCTGCGTTTGCATTGTGTGTGTGTGCGGGAGGCCTTATGGTAGTTTCATTTTCCAAAAGCATTGCGTATCTATTTTAAAATATTTCTTTGTTTGTTTTTAAAGATAAACAGTTTTTGTTACTCATACCAATCCCACGACTGACCTGGAGCTTATTGTTTTTTTCCTAAACTCTGGGTGCTCACTATTTTCCACACGGGCTGTCTAGAGTTGGGTTTTTCAGATAGTCGGGTTTAGTAGGTTATCTGGAGCTAGTTCAGTCAAGTGTTATAGTCATTGGGAGTTCGAGCTACTGCAGGAGTTCTTCCTTGAAGACCATCTTAGAGTTATTTGTTCCGCTGCTGGTGTTGTCTATTTTTTCTTTTCCACTGCTATTTTATTGTATCATATCTCTGATGTATATTGATATCTATTGTATCATCTGTTGCACCAGATATTGATCAATGCTGTATATCAATGTATTATTCTTTTTCTTTCGTTGTGTTGTTATACTTAATTGTGTTATAAGCTCGGCGACTCGGATTTGACGGTTGAATCTATGGCATTTGAATATGAGTGTCATATTCGGTGCCGATTTTCGAGGGTCGAGTCAGGATCGTTATACACAATTCAACTTTAAAGTTGGATGATAATTCTAAAATAAGTATTCCAAGAGTTTATATAGCTCTAAATTAAATTAATTACTTTATTCTATAAATCCTGGCTTATCTAACCATTCATTAATTATAAACCAATCAATTAACCATTTTTAATTTCCATCTTAATTAATCATTCTTGACCAATTATCCTTTAATGACATTCAAGTAATTAACCTTTATTTAATTTCATAAATTAATTATTCTTAACCATATTACAGAAATTAACCTTTAATTTCTTCATTAATTACATTAATCCTTCAATAAATTAATTAACTCTTTAATTAATTAACCTTCAAACCAATTATATTAATTAATCCTTTAATTAGTAACATCAAGTGATTTACCCTTAATCACTTCCATTTATTTGCTCCCACAAGTAATTATCCACTAATTACTCCCATAAGTAATTATCCATCCTTAATTACATTCAGTAATTATACATTAATTACTTCACCAAGTAACTATCCAATTAACTAATAAGTGATTATCATTAATAAATTAACCTAAACTAAATTACATTAATTAATTATTCAATTAATAAATCACTTAAATTAATTATCTCTTAATTAAATTCATTTCCACTAATTACTTCTTTAGGTAATTATTGTTAATTACAAAGCGATTAAACTTTAATTTATTTCATTAATTAATTATTCTTAATTATATCAACTTACTTAATTAAGTATAACTTGTATTTACATTAAATACTTCCCCAGATCATTTACTTTATTAAAACTAGTTTTTGCAACCATATTTGAAATATAATTCTACTTTAAACAAAACAATTCAAACATTTAATTTAACCTCTAAATCTTTGAAAACCCCTTTCAAAGTTATTTAATAAATCTTTAAAACTTGTTTAAATGCCTTGCTTTGGAACTTAAATCATACTTAAAAATATAAAAACCTATTTTCATTGAGTTTAAAAACCTTTCACTATCTCTATACTTATAAAACAGATAAAGTAATATAGGCCTGGAAACCACATTTAACACACGAGCCCTCTAAAAAAAACCTAGGCCATAACCACAAAAACTCGAGTGAAAACCCGAGCAAACACTTTAAAATCCCGAGGAAAATCCCACTTCCATTTCTTTAAAAGATTTAGTTTAAATTTAAAAAGAAAATTCAAAATCTAGACTAAACACTAACCAGCTCTCTCGCCCCTACCGCTTCGAGCCAAACATGGGGATATGCGAACTCGAACTCGAGACGAAGCCATCTTCCCAAACTTCAACCCATACCCGATATATGTGCACACGCGTGCACATGCCCTCCAACTCCGACCATCGATGATCCATTCCGTGACCACCCTCAGAACGACAACCACCTACACAAACGATCCTGATCGTTCAGCTACGTCGAATCACCAGTGATTCGAAATCGAACTCCTCAAAGCAACATGCATTAGAAACTCGATTTACCCAAACACCTACCGCCGACGATCAAGGCGACTGGAAACTTCATCCTTCAGACCTCAACCTCGTCATCGACGCACGCAACCATCCTAACCCTCGCAATTGAACTCGATGCTTTGAATTAGACGAGATTACCTCGCCATTAGTCGCGACACTACAACCTCCGAAAACCCTAGTTCGCATCAGTACGTCCACCACGGCTTACGAGAAAGACAACTAGCATTTTTCTCAACCTTCCCGTCCATCATACAAGCTTCGATTCCAATCACGACATCCCTCATGCAGACGATCTTCCGAAATCATCAAAAGTCCCAATATCATTCCACTTCGATTTTCTCGATCAATAGTTCATTAAAAATCTCGATTCTTCTTTCAAAAATCAATATTTTCAATGACATTTAAGATGGTCTCCTGAAACTAATATTTATGATGTTTGAAATTTTGGCATAATTTAATTTATGTTTGTATTTTCAAATTTCCCAGAGGAACTTCGATTTGTTTTACTTAAATCTATTTTTAAATTTTGAATCATGTTAAAACCAACAACTTTTGTTTAAAGTCTGAAGTTTAACAAAAATTAGAAGAGAAGGATTTTGATTTCAAAACATGTATGGAAACCCGTTATGTGAAAACAGAGAACCATGTCTGTTCTCTTACAAGCATATTCCACTCACTCATATCCATACCTATCTGCATGCACACAGTACTTCATCACTTTTGACTTTAACATGATTATTAAACAACCAGCTAAAATCCAGGTTCAAAAACTTACTCACAGATTAGTATAAGAAGTTAGTTTACTCTCTGGAATCTGCTAAACAGAGATCAGAATTCTTGAAGCCTGGAAAAGATTTTGCTTTGTGAACTGGAAATCGACTTGCTACTTGAATTGTTATTGATCTTGAATTTGAATACAAATTTTATTAAAAGCTAAGTTGATCCTTTATTAGCTTCAGGAAATTTGATTTTCCATATTTTTTCCTCCTCTGATTTCTAATTTTGGAGATGAAGGAATAAAAACTTGGTTTTCTCATTCATTTTTTTTTTAAATCCTAAAGAAATGAGGTTGCCACATGTATTTCTTTTAATAAATCAACTAACACTTGTAATTATAAGATTTACACTTGTCATTGTTGTTTTATAGATTATTTACATTTGTAATTATAATGTACTTAATATGTTTTATGATTTATTAATTCCTTAAATCTATATAATACCTTTATCCATGTATATTTTAACCTTATATATTTATATTATAAATTTTCAATTTACTTTAATTAATGTCTTATATGTTTATATTTAAACTTTATCTCCTATTTATCTATAACATTTTAAAAGTAAATGATATAAAATTTCAATTATATACTTATAAATAGTTGTACAGTATACTAGTTATATATATATATATCCACTTTTAAATCCAATTTATTTTAAAATGTTTATTCTTTGAATTTCAAATTCAAATTTAAATTCATATTCTATTAAAAATTAACTCACATATATATTTAAACAATCTATATTTAAATTTGTTCGAAACTAATAATTTAGCTTATTGTAAATAATGTATAAAAGAATTCATCACATTATTTATTCGCTTGAAAGATAAAGTTTACAAATTAAATATTATTGTCTTCTGAAAAGATAAATTTAGCCGAATTAAGTATTTATAAAAGAAAAACGTTAAACTAATATAGTCAAATTTAATAATTATCAGGAGATTATCAAATACATATATATCCAAATGTTTTAAAATTTCGCATTTATTGTAGTTCAAATACATGTATGGAAACCCGTTATGTTAAAACAAAGAACCATGTCTGTTCTCTTACAGGCATATTCCACTAACTCATATCCATACCTATTTGCTTGCACACAGTACTTTATCACTTTTTACTTTAACATGATTATTAAACAACCAGCTAAAATCCAGGTTCAAAAACTTACTCACAGATTAGTATAAGAAGTTAGTTTAATCACTGGAATCTGCAAAACAGAGAGCAGAATTCTTGAAGCCTGGAAAAGATTTTGCTTTGTGAACTAGAAATCGACTTGCTACTTGAATTGTTATTGATCTTGAATTTGAATACGAATTTGATTAAAAGATAAGTTGATCCTTTATTAGCTTCAGGAAATTTGATTTTCCATTTTTTTCCTCCTCTGATTTTTAATTTTGGAGATGAAGGAATAAAAACTTGGTTTTTTCATTCATTTTTTTAAAAAAATCCTAAAGAAATAAGGTTCCCACATATATTTCTTTTAATAAATCAACTAACACTTGTAAATATAAGATTTACACTTGTCATTGTTGTTTTATAGATTGTTTACATTTGTAATTATAATGTACTTAATATGTTTTATGTATTTATTAATTCCTTAAATCTATATAATACTTTATACATGTATATTTTAACCTTATATATTTATATTATAAATCAATTTACTTTAATTAATGTCTTATGTGTTTATATTTAAACTTTATCTCCTATTTATCTATAAAATTTTAAAAGTAAATGATATAAAATTTCAATTATATACTTATAAATAGTTGTATAATATACTAGTTATATATATATTCACTTTTAAATCCAATTTATTTTAAAATGTTTATTCTTTGAATTTCGAATTCAAATTCAAATTCATATTCTATTAAAAATTAACTCACATATATATTTAAACAATCTATATTTAAATTTGTTCGAAAATAATAATTTAGCTTATTTTAAATAATGTATAAAAGAATTCATCACATTATTATTTGCTTGAAAGATAAAGTTTACAAATTAAATATTATTTTCTTTTGAAAAGATAAATTTAGCCAAATTAAGTATTTATAAAAGAAAAACATTAAACTAATATAGTCTAATTTAATAACTATCAGGAGATTATCAAACATATCTATCCAAATGTTTTAAAATTTAGCATTTATTAGAGTTCAAATCCATCTGTATATAATTTCCAGATATAGAATTTCATTTGTTCAAACTACAAATGAGTATTTTAACAAATCTAATCCTGTTAATTTCAAATTAGCAGATGCCTAAAAATTTGGGTTATCACATTCTTCCCCCTTTTGAATCTTTTCGTCCTCGAAAAGGAACGAAGTCAGAATTTACTTAATACTTAAGACCATATAAATTTATTTGATCATCATTTTTTTAGAATGCTTTAAAAATCTATATAATATTAGTAAAATACTTTTTAAAATACTCTTTATAATTCAATGTTTCAATAAGTCCATCTTCGTTCTCACAGAAATTCCGTCATACATTGATCAGGCGTAGGACTGAAAATCTATAAGTACCTAGCAGACTCATTTTCAACACCTAGTGAAAATACTTTGTAAAATAAGTTTATTGAAAATATCGAAAATAGTTTTTAAAATAGAGGATATATCTTTGGTGAGAATGCTCTGGAAATCATCACCCCCATCCATGGTCGCAGTTAACCCGATGGTGACGTTGTCATCCCGACAAAATCCATAGATAACTATAGGCCTCCGCGCCCCTCGATTACACCATGGAACCCACAACAAATCGCAGTTACATTCCAGGGTTACGTTGCCATCACAGCAAAAGTCCATGTAACTGTTGGCTCTCAGCGGCACACACGATTTTCGCTGTCAAAATGAAACATCTCCACTTCTACATAGGTCGCAGTCTACCGATGTAAAATCAAATGCAGACTGTTGGCTCTCAGCGGCACACACGACTTTCGCTATGTTACCATAGGTCGCAGTCTACCGATATAAAATCAAACACAGACTATTGGCTCTCAGCGGAACACATTACTTTCGCTATGGTATACTCTACTCATAATCCTCAGGAACTAGTTTTGTCCGGACTCCTCATAGGATCAACTTTAGAACCCCCCCTTAGGGCTCAAGGCAGCACCACCCGGTGGCACTCCTGAGAAGTTCATTTCAAGGGAGCGTCTTTTTCTCCAGAGCCATCATCAAAACACTTTATACTATACACATATAGTATCTTCCAAATCATACACCTAGTATGATCTCATACAAAGCTCCTTTACACAAAATCGATTATCCCAAAATCGATAATTCTCAAAACTAGGCTTTTCAAATTCCAAAAATTGATTTTTCTCTAAAAATCAAAAAGTATTTTCCAAATTCATAGGTTCCCAAAACCTTTTCAAATCATTCTCAAAAGATCCTTTATATATATGTATAGATGTATATAACCTTGAAAAAAATCTTAGGATCATTTCAAACTTGTATAAAATCCTTTTTATACTTCAAACACTTTCAAAAATCTTTTCCTTTCAGCAATAGATTCAACAAGGAGAGATTTATCTTACATAATAAAGATATATCACTTTTTTTATTTCCAAATCAAATATTCAAATTTGATTATAAAGTCACTTACCAGTTTACTTACTTCTATAAGTAAATTTCTACCATAGAAATATCCAATTTCTATTTTATTTCACCATATATTTCACAAAATATATTTTTCACTTCAAAAACCATTTTACTGTTCTTATACTCAACTCCCAGTATCAATTTTATTCAAACCCGTACGATGTACACATCTCATTCGTACGCTATACCAATCTGATCGCTCACTCGATCACACAATTCCACTTACGAACTAGTATTATCCACCCGACTTCCTAGTACGGACTCAGATCTGGTTTCTTGATCAGAAACCGTCATTCTCCTTGCATAGCCATAACTGTGATGGAGAATATCCAGAACCAATCAACAATTCATATCCAGGTTTGCCATCGAAAATCGAGTGGAAAATCCCAACTCGGGTCGATATAATTATTTCGAAGTTCTGTGCTCGAATCTGGATCAAATCACTGTGCGAATAGAATAATATGAGTACATCCTACGTATTTATCTCTGTTGATTATTAACCAAATCAACTCTCTTTCTATTCACATTCACTTAAATTTTTATCCATTTATCCACAATTGCTTTAATCCCTATTTGGATTATCACTTCAATTTTTACCTCAGTTGGGTATTTAATCAATAACAGTTTGAACTCTGACCAGTTTTTTTATTTAGAAAATACCTTGGAAATTTAAAAAAAATAGATAAGTAGTTGAAAAATAATAATTATTTTATAAAATAGTTAAGTAATTGTAAAATAATTGGAAAATAATCAAATAGTTATAGAAATTTTAAATAATTGCAAAATAGCTATAAAATAGTAATTAGTTATAATAGTAGTTGAAAAATAGTAATTAGTTTATAAGACAGTTGAAAAATTGTTAAATAGTTCCAAAAATAATGGCGTACGTGTAAGATAGTTTTAGGTTTTAAAAGAAAAGTTGTAAATAGTTTGGAAAATAATATTTGTACCAAAATAATTTATTTTGAAAATAGTCCAGACAAACTGTTCAATTCCCAACCTCCATTTTCAATCAATTCAATTTAAATTTTCACTTCCATTTAAATTGACTTAGTTCCAATTTAAATAACTTCAATTTCCTTTGAAATTGATTTAACCCCAATTCAAGTCGAATTAACCTCAGTTTCTTTCCAGATATAACTTATTCAACTTTGATCTCAAATTCTACTAATTCAAATAAATTTCAATTGAACTAGTTCCAATTTCAATTCATTTCAATTCCAGTTTGAATTTATCCCAATTTCAAACTCCATTTCCAAATCAAGTTGAATTATTCTTGATTCCCTCCAAATTCAATTCAAATTTCATTTGAATTTTTAAACTTATCCATCTTCAATCACAATTCTAATTAATTCAAATCAAATTTAATTTGAACTAATTCAATTCAAATTTCAAATTTAAACCATCCCTAATTATATAAATTCGAGTTAAATTTTTAAATATTGATGTAATCCTTTAAATCAAATCAACTTATATCTTTAAACCACTTAATTCTGAATCCAAATTCCATTTTTATCCTATTCCAAAGTTCAAATAATAATTCCATTTTACCTTAATAATGGATATATTACCACACCCCATTTCTTTTAAACAAATCCAATTCACAGTTTAAAGATTATTAATATCAATAGGGTAATATCATCCAATTATTTTAAAACATCCATCCATTTCCAATTTTCGGATCTCAAACCCAATTTGAGATCACTCAAACTCTCAATTCCAATCAATCATTTATCTTTCCAAGTTAAATTTTAATTTCATCTTGAAATTTCCAAATCAGGTTGTCCATACAAACTTATTTAACTTCTTCCAAGTATAATTCAATTTACTTAATCCATTCAAATTTACAAAATTTGAATTCCATTCAAGTTTTAAACTTTAGATTAATATCCTTCCCACTTAAATTTAAAACCTACTTCACTTTGGGTTTCACATCACATTCTAAGGAAAATATCAAACCATCTTTGATATTATGTATACTCCTTATACATATTATTTCTTTTATACACCTGGTTACTTTTAATTTTAAACCACCTTTGGCTTTAAATTCAAACAAATTCCTCTAAAATTTCAAACAACCCTTGTTTGAAATAGGACCCTTTCATTCAAATATATTAAATAACATTTCTTATTTTAAAATAAGATCATATTCAAAATAGTTTGAATAACATTATTTCCTTTAATATTTTGAAACCAATTTAAATGTTTAAATCTAGAATTCAGAACTTCACAATTTGAAACCCACTTTAATTTACATCCTTTCAAATTTACAAGTTACTCTCTTTAAATGGTTACTTCCTTAAAACATTCTATTATTTATTGGAAAACAATCATCCCATTATTAAACACAATAACCACTTATGATAATGACCAACATTATTGCAACTGGAATCCGACTCACTATTATCTTTATTCCATTTAAATTTGGTTGTATCTCTATTACCACTTAATTCTTACTATTAGTTTTAATTTAATTAATACAACAACCAATTTCCATAATATAATAGGTAATCTATTTCCCAATAAACTTATATAAGATTCATTTGTTTTTTAAACCATTTTAAAACCTTTATATAAGAAAATAACAAGTACGCTCTCTTATATATACACACTCAACTCATTATAGGGTACTATTGACCCTATCCTTAATGAGTATCCCACCAGAGCCAAGCTTCTCGCTTAACCTTTAGCTCTGATACCAAATGTAACGACCCGAAATTTTCGATTCTGAAAATTCCAGATAGTTAAGGAAAAGAAGAAAGAGATAGAAGAAAAAGAAGAACAGAAATACAAACATCTCATATTCGCAGCGGATAAAATATAATAACAAATAATAATAGTTATACAAAGGAAGAACTGTATCAGTACACTTACATTTTTATACATCAGAGTTACAACCATTACCAATCACTGGAAAGTTGTAAAACAACATGTCCAAGTTATACAATAATATATCACAGTGGGAAACACTCCATATGTTCCTGCCCTCTAGCTCGCCTCCTGAGCTCTAGAACGTCCTTACCTGAAAATCTGTAATACTCGGTCTGACCCGAACATTACATCAAAGTAACACCCGGGTCAGGCTGGAAACCAGCGTGAGTAAACCCATCTAACACGGAATACAAAAGTATACAACTCATATAAACCCGGGTAACTTATATAAATTTTCACTTCACAAGTTGTTATAGATATCACTTATTTCACACATCAATTTCTAAGTGCCAGAACTTAGATTATATGGTCCAATTCACTTAATTCATTCCATTACAACCTATTGATTCCACGTATCAATTTGTAAAGAATTGAAGTGGTTTTCGAGTATTTACTAATACCCGACTCCGGTCTCTTCGAATTTTAATACCATTTTAGCCCAAGTTATTTAAGTGAACCACAATTCAACTTTAAAGTTGGATGATAATTCTAAAATAAGTATTCCAAGAGTTTATATAGCTCTAAATTAAATTAATTACTTTATTCTATAAATCCTGGCTTATATAACCATTCATTAATTACAAACCAATTAATTAACCATTTTTAATTTCCATATTAATTAATCATTCTTGACCAATTATCGTTTGATTACATTCAAGTAATTAACCTTTATTTAATTTCATAAATTAATTATTCTTAACCATATTACAGAAATTAACCTTTAATTTCTTCATTAATTACATTAATCCTTCAATAAATTAATTAACTCTTTAATTAATTAACCTTCAAACCAATTATATTAATTAATCCTTTAATTACTAACATCAAGTGATTTACCCTTAATCACTTCCATTTATTTACTCCCATAAGTAATTATCCACTAATTACTCCCATAAGTAATTATCCATCCTTAATTACATTCAGTAATTATACATTAATTACTTCACCAAGTAACTATCCAATTAACTAATAAGTGATTATCATTAATTAATTAACCTAAACTAAATTACATTAATTAATTATTCAATTAATAAATCACTTAAATTAATTATCTCTTAATTAAATTCATTTCCACTAATTACTTCTTTAGGTAATTATTGTTAATTACAAAGCAATTAAACTTTAATTTATTTCATTAATTAATTATTCTTAATTATATCAACTTACTTAATTAAGTATAACTTGTATTTACATTAAATACTTCCTCAGATCATTTACTTTATTAAAACTAGTTTTAGCAATCATATTTGAAATATAATTCCACTTTAAACAAAACAATTCAAACATTTAATTTAACCTCTAAATCTTTGAAAACCCCTTTCAAAGTTATTTAATAAATCTTTAAAACTTGTTTAAATGCCTTGCTTTGGAACTTAAATCACACTTAAAAATATAAAAACCTATTTTCATTGAGTTTAAAAACCTTTCACTATCTCTATACTTATAAAACTAATAAAGTAATATAGGCCTAGAAACCACATTTAACACACGAGCCCTCTAAAAAAACCCAGGCTATAACCACAAAAACTTGAGTGAAAACCCGAGCAAACACTTTAAAATCTCGAGGAAAATCCCACTTCCATTTCTTTACAAGATTTAGTTTAAGTTTAATAAGAAAATTTAAAATCTGGAACTTGCCTCTACTGCTTCGAGCCATACATGGGGATATGCGAACTCGAACTCGAGACGAAGCCATCTTTCCCAAACATCAACCCATACCAGATATATGTGCACACACGTGCACATGCCCCCCCAACTTCGACCATCGATGATCCATTCCGTGACCACCCTCAGAGCGACAACCACCTACACAAACGATCCTGATCGTTCAGCTACGTCGAATCGCCAGTGATTCGAAATCGAACTCCTCAAAGCAACAGGCATTAGAAACTCGATTTACCCAAACACCTACCGCCGACGATCAAGGCGACTGGAAACTTCATCCTTCAGACCTCAACCTCATCATCGACCCACGCAACCATCCTAACCCTCGCAATTGAACTCGATGCTTTGAACTAGACGAGATTACCTCGCCATTAGTCGCGACACTACAACCTCCAAAAACCCTAGTTCGCATCAGTACGTCCACCATGGCTTACGAGAAAGACAACTAGCATTTTTCTCAACCTTCCCGTCCATCATACAAGCTTCGATTCCAATCACGACATCCCTTATGCAGACGATCTTCCGAAATCATCAAAAGTCCCAATATCATTCCACTTCGATTTTCTCGATCAATAATTCATTAAAAATATCGATTCTTCTTTCAAAAATCAGTATTTTCAATGACATTTAAGATGGTCTCCTGAAACTAATATTTATGATGTTTGAAATTTTGGCACAATTTAATTTATGTCTGTATTTTCAAATTTTCCAGAGGAACTTCGATTTGTTTTACTTAAATCTATTTTTAAATTTTGAATCATGTTAAAACCAACAACTTTTGTTTAAAGTCTGAAGTTTAACAAAAATCAGAAGAGAAGGATTTTGATTTCAAAACATGTATGGAAACCCGTTATGTGAAAACAGAGAACCATGTCTGTTCTCTTACAAGCATATTCCACTCACTCATATCCATACCTATCTGCATGCACACAGTACTTCATCACTTTGACTTTAACATGATTATTAAACAACCAGCTAAAATCCAGGTTCAAAAACTTACTCACAGATCAGTATAAGAAGTTAGTTTACTCTCTGGAATCTGCTAAACAGAGAGCAGAATTCTTGAAGCCTGGAAAAGATTTTGCTTTGTGAACTGGAAATCGATTTGCTACTTGAATTGTTATTGATCTTGAATTTGAATACGAATTTGATTAAAAGCTAAGTTGATCCTTTATTAGCTTAAGGAAATTTGATTTTCTTGATTTTTTCCTCCTCTGATTTCTAATTTTGGAGATGAAGGAATAAAAACTTGGTTTTCTCATTCATTTTTTTTAAAAGAAAATCCTAAAGAAATGAGGTTGCCACATGTATTTCTCTTAATAAATCAACTAACACTTGTAATTATAAGATTTACACTTGTCATTGTTGTTTTATAGATTATTTATATTTGTAATTATAATGTACTTAATATGTTTTATGTATTTATTAATTCCTTAAATCTATATAATACCTTTATACATGTATATTTTAACCTTATATATTTATATTATAAATTTTCAATTTACTTTAATTAATTTCTTATATGTTTATATTTAAACTTTATCTCTTATTTATCTATAAAATTTTAAAAGTAAATGATATAAAATTTCAATTATATACTTATAAATAGTTGTACAATATACTAGTTATATATATATATATATTCACTTTTAAATCCAATTTATTTTAAAATGTTTATTCTTTGAATTTCGAATCCAAATTCAAATTCATATTCTATTAAAAATTAACTCACATATATATTTAAACAATCTATATTTAAATTTGTTCGAAACTAATAATTTAGCTTATTTTAAATAATGTATAAAAGAATTCATCACATTATTTATTTGCTTGAAAGATAAAGTTTACAAATTAAATATTATTGTCTTCTGAAAAGATAAATTTAGCCACATTAAGTATTTATAAAAGAAAAACGTTAAACTAATATAGTCAAATTTAATAATTATCAGGAGATTATAAAATACATATCTATCCAAATGTTTTAAAATTTAGCATTTATTATAGTTCAAATCCATCTATATACAATTTCCAGATATAGAATTTCATTTGTTCAAACTACAAATGAGTATTTTAACAAATCTAATCCTGTTAATTTCAAATTAGCAGATGCCCAAAAATTCGGGTTATCACATTTATAAATGTACTTATGCAATTTCCTTTACTTTTCCATTTATAAAATATCACTTGTTATGCAATTTATTTCACAAATGTTGATTATTTTAGTTATAATCAATAATCTATAATTCATACTTATAAATTCTCTTTCATATATAACTCAACTTTCAGATGTTTACCTTTATTTAAATTATAATAATAAAAACTTTTATTAAAACAAGAGAAAATAAATGATAAAAATCAAATATTATCATTCTTTAACAACCAAACCCTCCATATATAACTATAATAATTTTTGAAAAATTATTCTTTTATATATAAAATATAATTAGGTGAATTTTTTTCATTTATCCAGTTTTCAAAACAATACTATGTTGGTTTTCTTGTTTAAGCATTTAGAAACCCCTATCTATATCTTGGCGTCCTACATATCAACTAGAATTCATAAGCCACCCAATAGATAAATTAACACAATATAAATTATTTTTATATCACTAACAAATATGCATATCTTTATATAGACACACACACACACACACTTAAACTCATCCTAGTGTCTTGCTTACCCTATCTCAAATGAGTAAACTGCCACCAAAGACTAGGTGTTCGCTCAACCTGGCTCCGATACTACGTTATTGACCCACTTTTTCGTATAATTCAAGCTGACAATAAACCACACATGTTCAACCCAAATTAAACGGAAAGACGGATAGTTAAGGGAAAGAAAGAAAAAATAAAAGGAGAAGAGAAGAGAAAAGAAACTAAAAACAACAGAGAATCTCACAATTGCATCGAAACAACATATATAATATAATATCAATGACTTTTACAAAAGATAAATTGTTATATAGGTACATCCATCAGAGTACAACAACAATCACAATCATTTGCCTAGACAGCTATAACATTCCGTCCTCACAATTGCTGACAATTTCCATAACAAAGCAGCAGACAATACTATATACGTGAATATGACTTGAAGATATCCAACTCATCTCCTGAGCTCCAATGCATCCAAAGAAATCTGCAAATTACTTGGTTTGACCCAAACATTATAATAAATAACACCCAAGTCAGTCTGAAAAAGCAGCATGAGAAAACACACCCAACTAGATTTTTGAGATGTAAAAATCTTTGAAAACAAAAGTATCTTGTAAGTCCACACCGCACATAAACACGGACATGGTTTTACCTTACGATAAACAAAGCATTTCATATGAATTCCTATGATATTATAATAGTGTCTAATATACAAGTACTTATTAATCATAGCCAAAATTGTTACATTAGTTAATTTCTAGCATACTAGGTTCTATAACGAAAACCGAAGGCTCATATTGGAGAATGGATTACAACTATGAAAGAGTAAGAGTCTACCCACCTAATTCGCACCACTAGATAAAGTGAACGGGAGATAACACCTTGCACCTCTACTACTCAAGATCGACACCACCCCCTTCTTGAGTAGCCCCAAATATGATCATACCTCTTTTGCAATCAACAACCACACAATGGGATCACAAAGCATACATGAATATCGCTCTAAATTTGGGATGATCATACCCTACTTGGGTAAGACCCTCTTAACCCTGCCGCATGTCCCTACTTTATTCATTTCTTAGGTGTGAGGCCCAAAGAGATTACGCTTTTACCATTTACATAGCACTTCCCTTTAGCACTGCCCTCCAAGCAACAATGCAATATCAACATTCATCCATACAAGTTTGTTCTGGGATTGAACGAAACAATTGAGAGCTCCATCTGCAATTCCATCATCTTCAAGACGTCTTCACTTTGAATGCTTGAGTTGGATCGAAGTGGTTTTTGGATAACATATCCAATACTGGTCTCCTCGTAACAACATTTAACAGTTTCCGATAAACTCAACCTTGGTTAGGAAATAAACAGTCAAAGATAAGAACGGAGATTAACTCTTAACCTTTAGTGGATGGATTTTCTTATCATTGTCCTAAAGGAAAGAAAGGAGATTTACACACACAGCACAATATCACTGGAGATGACTGTGCCATATAACTTATGTGTTTCTCCTTGATATTTCAAAGTTACATTTGGGTCCAAATTTGATAGTCGATGTTTAACTATCGAATAACAAACATTCAATCGAGGATTCCATAGGAAAAACCAACATTTGGTTAAGCACCAAGCAACACAAAGCCACCTTAATTAATCTTTTCATTAATTAAAACCATCTTGTAAATGCTTGTATCAAAATCCTTTTACAAAGATATATTCACAACACTTATATTTTCAATACTTAGAAAATATCTATATACTTATCTTAATGGTATATGTATATTTACCTAATGCTAAGGAAGATCTTCTTTTTACCAAATTCTAAAATCATTTATAAACCCTATTATAAATTTATAAAACCATTTATAAATTATTCCTTAAATCATTTCTAAACCCTTATAAAACCATGCAGTTATTTATAAATTCTTTTTATAAATCTGTTAACCCATTATAAAATTTGTTTAAGATATCCTTCTATTTATAAACCTATTTACTTGCAAATAATCTTCCTTTAAATCTTCAAACCATTTTATAAGTTCCTCCTATAAAAATCCAAGTCCATGTGCCAAACTCTATTTATGAATCTTGAAACCATCATAAATAAATAATTATTATTAACTCTTAACCTTTTTAAAAATAATAATTAATAATTCAAACCATTTGGGTAAAACAATCGTTAATCTTTACTATATAAAATAATAAAATAAATTACCAAAATATTATTAATAACCATTATTATTAATTTCAAACCATATTAATAATTTAAATAATTAACCTTTAAAAATTATTTTACCATTTATAAACAACTTTGCACAATATTATCATGAATAACCAACTTTAAAACATAATATATTTCCTTCATAAATATCCATTCTTAAATCTTCAACCCAGTCATTTCATATTTATAAAACTATATCCAAGAATCTATTTCCATTTTATAAAACTTCCTTCCATAAAATCCATTCATTTACGAACTCTATTTATAAATCTATTTTCTTTTGAATCTCACTTATTCTTAAATCTCATTTAAAGCATCCGTCACCATCCATTTAAGATTACTTTCATATGGATAAATTCCTTACTATTTATAAAATATCGTTTAACATTCCAAATTTATCCTCACCTTCAATTTCCAAAATAAAGTCAACTATTTCACAAATATCATTTTATATCTTACAACAAATCCAACGTTTGATTTATTCATCGATTTATTAAACGAGAAAGCTTCCTTTAATTTATAAACAACATGTATAAATTCACACTTTTATTAACAAAATATGATTTTAAAAATCATTTCTTCATTTAAAATATTACTTTTATAAATTATCACACTTACAAAGTCTCACATTCATAATTAATCTTTCATATATGTACCAATATACATATATACATATATATTACTTATATGAAATGGTCAATAATTTGATATTAAATTATTTCTATTTTTCTTTATAACATATCCCTTTATTATAAAAGACAAACATATTTTAAGATTTTGAAAATCTTTATCTTGCGGTTCGAAAATATCTACTCAAGATATTTTTTAAAACCATCAATTTATAATATCTAAAAATCATGCTTCCATTTTAGAAAAATTTGTTAAAACATATAAAATTCCCGAAACCACATTGAAATCCCTTTTTAAATCAAAATTTATAGTATTTTAAAATACAAAAAATGAGGCCCGACGGTACTAAAGCACTAATTAAACAAAATCATATCATGTAACTAATATGGCATTCAACAAGTCATATACCACTATATATATGAAAATAAAATCAAGAGTGTGAGGAATTCAATTGGATGCCTCCAACCTATTTCCCTACATCACATATAGTTTATAATCAATAGTATAAAAATCAACCTCTTCGAGGAAGATTTCATGTACAAAGGGTTATCAGCTCTTACGTGGGAACGTAATAGAGTCTCATCCCTCCAATAGGCAGGAATATATCAAATCCAAATAATAATAATTAGTGAAGTATCCAAACAGTCAATAACTATCAATAATAAATATCCAAACATCTAATAGATAATTTTTATCGATTAAAAATATTCCTGGTTAACCGAAAAGGTGAGACTAACTCACTTTGATTTTAATAGTCGCCAAAGCATTTTATTTTGAAGTAAAATTGAACTGGCATTCAAATTTGTTATCCGAGTTTTCAACCTAGTAGGACCCAACAGGAAATAGGACAACCTCGTGTAAACAAAATGGTTCAGAACTTAACCAGAAGAACTAGGACAAGGAATTAACAAGGGCCAAGCTATATGACTAATGCAACGATTGGGATCAATGAAACCAAGAGATCAACATTCTTTTAGTCCAGTCAGTGTCTGAACGTAAACAGCTACATTGCTATCAAAATGAAACAACTACGATAAAGGGAAATGGAAACGTCTCCAATTCCAAACTCTAGAAAAATCCTAAGTGGTTGGATCATCAGCAACACATGCCTCACCTCAAACCTTCAAACAAGATGGCTCAGGTATACAATGAAAAGAGTCCAAGATATTGGCTCACAAACGAGATAAGACCATGGATCACCAACGACCCATGGTTCTACTTCGTTTTTCAGGCAAAATCCTTCATGGGTCGTTCCCTACCTACCTAAGAGCAGATGATGAAGTGGCCTGGCCCAAAAGCTCTCTAATCAATATAAATACCATCCTGCCTGCAAGGTAAAGAGGATATTCTCTGGACTGGTTGCTGAAGCTCTAACGGAAATATTCTTCACTCTCTACCTCTCTCAATACAATCTCCAAAGGAATTAATTGTGATTATCTAGTCGATTCTTACTCTAGGGATTCAATCTAGCTGAAGTTAATGAAAGCCTTCTAATCAAACATCTCTTGTAACAGTAGCCAGTTTATAGTAAAATTATAAAGTGGACGTAGGCTTCATTAACAGCCAAACAACTATAAAAATTCTCTGTCTTCTTTCTTTTACTGTTCTTTTTCTATGTCTGTTATCTAGGATATTGCTTTGTCATAATAGAGCTGGTGCTTTCAAATTCAAACCAAGGTGTTGGTCCATTTTTTAGGTCAACATTTTGGTGCTTCCACTGAGAACCCAACTCAGGCTGAGATCTATCTATCTACTTTGGATCAGATAGGTTTGGAAGTTAGATCCTCAATCTCTGCTTAGAAGGTTTTCTATTTATAATAGAAGAATCAACAAAGAAGGATCGAAGAAAAAGCAAGCAAACACATGCTAAGGTGACGTAGAACATCAGCATGAGATAGTAGACGTGATCCCAAAGGTAAAGCCCAAAAATCACTTAAGCACATGCGTCACTAGTGATCCATGCACTATGGGTCGTTAGTGATCCATGCACTATGGGTCATTAGCAGTCCATACCTTTTCATTAGACCACCATAAACTCGAGAAGACAAAGTACTAAAATCAGTTAAGTATGTACAATGGATCGCCAGCGATCCATACTATTTTGCCAGGTCGCTATCGAGCCAGAAGCCGTGGATCGCTGGCGATCCATAAAGCTATGGGCGGAGCTCTAAGAATCATGACGAAAGAAAACATTAACACTCCACATACTGCAAAAGCATCGGCTACAAATCTGAACTTAGTAGTGAATACCCCACGGAAGGATATAACGATGGCTCTCTCCGGCTCTGAAAATGGAAAACTATTTGAGGAAGATAAATTGGATGAAAACGCCATCATGAAAAACGCTAGACGAATCTCTAAAACCTGCGCCGTAGCATAGTGCCAAGCAATGGACGAGGAACTACTACTCAGATGGTATCCCTAGAGGCCGGAGGACAAAGAAAATATGATACAAGCCGAGATCAATTACAATGCCAAGCTACTTTGGTATATTATGAACACTCCCAACTGACCAGCTTTCAATCTCATCATGGAGCTTACATCGTTGAATCACGAACGGTCGTCATCGAAAATCATCAAAAACAATCAAAATGGTTGCTGAAAAACTCACTCTAAGGTTGATTCGAAGCCAAATTTGAGTAATCGCCTATTTGACCTGAAGTAGATTCTGGAAATCCTGACTCGAAGTCAAACTCGGGTAATCACCCATTTGACCCGAAGTATACCTAGGAAATTCTGGCCCAAAATCAGACTCAGATAAAACCAAGATTTTCTCTAAGCAAGCACGCAAAATTGCAAATGGCTCCAACTAACGTTCGTCACCAACCTAGCACATTAAAGTCCGCGACTCTAAAAAAAGGGTAAATTTTATCGGGTCAAACTCCAAGCAAAATACCACCGATCCATCAATGCTGATCCAATCATTCAACCATAGACAATCATGCATATATCATTCTCAAGCATTATTAACAACCGTAACTTGAAAATGGACTGGCTTGATAATGATTAGTGCATCTTCCCCAATCAAAACCCATTCATCAAAGCCGTTCAACATGCAGAATATCCAAAGAAGTTTATCATGCCAATTATACCGTTTGTACAACTGTACGACTAATTTGAAATTTCTTTTTACATGTATGGCTAGCATACAGATGAAGCGAGGGCAACGGATGCAACCTACTACAAGGCCTTCAAGAATCATTAAAGGATGAAACAACCTACTACCTAGAAGAATTCTATGGGAAGGCATACCAGTTCTAAAGACTAGAAGTAGTGCAATTAGAAGAAGGCAAACCCCATAGTGTGCCAAAGAACATACAAATGGTGAAGGAGCTACAAGGACATTAGGGACTATCTTCCTAAGCAAGGCTACAATGACCTAGTAGAAAAGCGCCCCAGCTAACTGATGAAAATAGATGAAAAGATGATTATTAGATAGCACTCTAGCTACTTAGCAACTAAGTGATGGGACAGCAACCTAAAGTGGTGCTTTTTCATCCGTCCTTGTCTACTCTCCTTTTCCAAATGAGCTGTAACGGTACACTAGGGGTATTGAAAATAGCACGGTGAAAATATGCTTTTATGCCCTCGACGAGTCATGTCAATCCCCCTTTTGAGAACTGGCACTGCTGGTGGTGTCGAGAAGTCTTGTCCAAATGATCGTCAAACAAACAGATCCAATACCTTAACCTATAGGAACCAATAAAATCATGTTCCCTCGTGATGAATCCAAAAATTCCTCTTGATGTTGATTCGCTCGAGCTAAATCCAAAAAATTCCTCTTGATGTCGATGAATCATTGCTTTAAGACTGCCGGGCCTTCGGACATATAACCCAAAAATCCTCTTGGAATCGATAAATTATCATTCCAAGGACGCCTGGTCATCGGACATCCGACCACAAAAAACCTTATGTGGACGTGAATGTCTTTCACAAACTGAAGCATCGTGAACGCTAACCGGTAGATCAGCGGTAATATAATCTAAAAAACCCTTCGTGAACGTGAAGGTCTTTCACGGACTGAAGCGTCATGAGGGCTGATCGGTAGATCAGCAGTCATCTAATCTAAAGAACTCTTTGCGAACGTGAAGGTCTTTCATGAACTAAAGCATCGTGAAGGCTAACTGGTAGATCATTGATCATTTGATCCAAAAATCGTTCGCGAACGCGAAGGTTTTTCACAAACTAAAGCATTGTGAAGGCTAACCGGTAGATCAATGGTCATCTGATCCAAAAAAACCCTTCATGAATGTGAAGGTCTTTCATGAACTAAAGCGTCGTGAAGGCTGACCGGTAGGTCAACGGTCATTTATTCTAAAAAATCCTTCACGAACGTGAAGGTCTTTCACAAACTAAAGCATCATGAAGGCTAACCGGTGTTAGTGGTCATTTGATCCAAAATAACCCTTCAAAAACGTGTAGGTCTTTCATGAACTAAAAATCTTGAAGCCTAATCGATAGATCAGCGTTCATTTGATCCAAAAAACCCTTCGCGAAGGTGAAGGTCTTACATGAACTAAAGTGTCGTAAAGGCTAACCGATAGGTCAGCGGTCATCTGATCCAAAAAACTCTTCGCAAACATGAAGGCCTTCCATGAACTAAAGCATCATGGAGACTAACTAGTAGATCAGTGGTCATCTGATCTAAAGAAACCCTTTTCGAACGTGAAGGTCTTTCACGAATTAAAGCATTATGAAGGTCTTTAACGAACTAACCGGTAGATCAGTAATCATATCATCCAAAAAAATCCTTCGTGGACGTGATGGTCTTTCAAGAAGCGTCGTGAAGTCTAACCGGTAGATCAACGGTCATCAGATCCAAAAACCCTTCGCGAACGTGAAGGTCTTTCACAAACTAAAGCGTTATGAAGGCTAACCGGTAGATCACGATCATCTAATCCAAAAACCCTTCGCGAACGTGAAGGTTTTTCACGAACTAAAGCATCATAAAGACTGATCGGTAGATGAACGATCATCTGTTCCAAAAAAACCCTTCACGAACGTGAAGATCTTTCACAACTAAAGCATCGTGAAGGATTACCAGTAGATCAGTAGTCATTTGATCCAAAAAACCTATTCGTGAAGGTGAAGGTCTTTCAAGAACTAAAGCATCGCGAAGGCTGACCGGTAGATCAGCAGTCATCTGATCCAAAAAACCCTTCACAAACATGAAGGTCTTTCACGAACTAAAGCATCGTGAAGGCTAACCAGTAGATTAGCTGTCATCTGATTCAAAAAACCCTTCGTGAATGTGAAGGTCTTTCACAAACTAAAGTGTCGTGAAGGCTGACCAATAGATCAGTGGTCATTTGTTCAAAAAAACCCTTCATGAACGTGAAGGTCTTTCACAAACAAAGCATCATGAAGACTAACCAGTAGATCAGTGGTTATCCGATCCAAAAAATCCCTTCACAAACAGGTAGGTCTTCCATGAGCTAATGCATCGTGAAGGCTAATCAGTAGATCAACGGTCATCTGATCCAAAAAAACACTTTATTAATGTGAAGGTCTTTCAAGAACTAAAGCATTGTGAAGGCTAATTGGTAGATCAGTGGTCATCTGATCCAAAAAACCCTTCGTGAAGGTGAAGGTCTTTCATGAACTAAAGCATCTTGAAGGCTAACCAGTAGATCAACGGTCATCAGATCCAAAGAAACCACTCATGAATATGGAGGTCTTTCACAAATTAAAACGTCATGAAGGTCTTTCATGAACTAACTGATAGAGAAGCAGTCATCTGATCCCAAAAAACCATTCACGAATGTGAAAGTCTTTCATGAACTAAAGCATCGTGAAGGCTAACTAGCAGATCATCAATCATTTGATCCAAAAAACCCTTCGCAAATGTGAAGGTCTTTCATGAACTAAAGCGTCGTGAAGGCTAATCGGTAGATCAGCGGTCGTCTGATCCAAAAAACCCTTCATGAACGTGAAGGTCTTTCACGAACTAAAGCGTCGTGAAGGAGAACTAGCAGATCAGCGAAATTTATGTATGATTGATATCTGCAAAGGTGAACTGGAAGATCAGCTGTCATCTGATCTAGAGAGCCCTAAAGTAAACGAAGTCACGCTCCGAGGCCGCAAATTGACAATCACATCAGTCACTCCACATAATTAACGGAATCACTTCTAACCACTAATGAAACAAACAGTGCTAAATTCCATAGCTTCAAAGTTGTTCAAAGAAACTAAGCCAAAACTAAACTGACTTTTTGATCAATTAGAGGCTAACTCAAATCAAGCCAAGATTCGACACCTAGGAAAACCGCACCCATTGGACCGGAGGCAACCAAACGAGTTATGGAGAGACCATGGATATAGTTCTAGCACACTAATAGCCTTATGGCATGAGGGAACCACACACACTTGAATCGCCTTAAGAAAGGCCGAGACTGATCATACCACGGTTATGTTAAGCCTGATCAAAAATTCTAGCATTCTGACAACCACGGACTTAAGGACCTGGCTAGTGCAACAAGCGAAATAATAGCATAATCCTTGCCTACTTCTTTCCAATTACTATTTTACCACTCTTAGTGACCAATTCCTCTTCCGCTTAGACTATTTTCAGTTAAAGAGCCATTCTCTAAAGCCATTTTGGACCAAGAGCTAGGAGTCATGCCCTGAACTCTCATAGGCTCTTTCTTTAATCCATCTTCATGCGGTCAGCTATAGGTCTCTCCACCATGGTAGCCTAATATATTTGGATGTGTACATCTTCCATAAATACGGAAGGATCATCCAAGCCATGATTAGCCGAACCAAAAACTGTTTAGCTTCTTGAACCAAATAAAATCGTGTTCATATAAGCAACCTGTTGAGTCGACGGGGTCAAATCGACTCGAAAATCATTGTTTAGCTACTTGGAATGTTCAAACTGCACCCGAGTATGCTCTATCAACTCACAGAATCGAAGAAAGCAAATAGACTCAAACCGCCAACTCCTCATGTTGTCTGAAGATAGGCAACACTAGGGAGTATCAAAAGCCATGCATTTCATAAGCCACACCAAAACAGGTGCTCCTCACGTTGCCCGAAGATAGGCAACACCAAGGAGTACCAAAAGCCACACATTTCATAAGTCGCGCACTAACATTCAAAACACAAACCCCTTGCGTTTCCCAAAGATAGACAACACAGAGGAATATCAAAAGCCGCACACCCATAAGCTGCGCACCAACTCCTCAACATTGCCCGAAGATAGGCAACACAAAGGAATATCAAAAGTCATGCGCCTGTTAGCCTTGCACCAACCCCTCAACATTTCTCGAAGATAGGCAACACCAAGGAATATTTCCAAAAGATCTCTCTCCTAAAGCATAAACTCCTCACGTTGGCCGAAGATAGGCGGTGTTGAGGAGCATCAGAACCAGATCGACGGGCCATATCGATTCCGAACACTGCCCGTCTCATAACTAGCGCCAACCACTTCTATGATTGGGAATAATGGGATCAACTCCAACAAAACTAGAGTGATACAAACCAATATAAAAGTTTCAACTGATTACACTTAATGATTAAAACTACCTTTAGTTAACCCGTGCAATGTGCACCTCTCAAACATGCATATAGTGCATACTTACCAGAATACCACAAGAAACTTGGATTACATGCTAAAGATGCAAACTTTCCTTTGGAAAATCAAGCTGTGACTTACCCGAACTCCAACTTTAATATGAACATTATCTAAACTATAAGTTACCGGTCATTTGAAGTAAACAACCTCGTGAACTGCATATACCGACACATAAATAAAAACAATTGAAAACAATAAGTTCACAAGTTCTGTTACTCCAAACAAAGGATTGTTACTCCAAATAAAAATTTTGGTGGCAATCAAAAAAATTGGATAAGTATTAACAAAACAAGCACAAGTGCATGGAACACACATTAATAGACAAATAAGAATACAATATAATTTCAATGTATTGCTCATAATTATCTTTTATACATGCTCAAAACATAAGGGTCGTACCCACACAACACCGGCCAACGAAAAGAAAATAAAGACTCCACAACAATAACACTAAGTGAAGACTCTGTACTTGAATAAAATGACTCAAAAATAAAAATGGTCAGATCGGCCTCCACACTAGCTCCTTAGCACTTCCTTCCATCACTCCCCTTTCCGCCCTTTGTTTGTAGTTTCTGCCTTATTTTAGGAGTGTTGTCACTGCCGGTAATATCAACAAACTCCTCAGTGACAATGTCAAGAAGTTCTAAACCATTTCAGGATGACGGGTCGTATCAATCCCATGAGGCGCACACTCTCAAAAGCCGTGCATTTCGTAAGCCATGCACTCTCACTGCGGCGCACTACGTAAGTTGCGCATTTACATAAGCTGTGCAAACACTACTTGACGTTGCACTGGCATCATCGATGAACTGTTAAATTTTTCCAAGTACTGGTGTTGTCCTGACAACACCAGGGAAACTGCCTATTGCAGGATTGATAGGGATCGACTCCCATTACTCGAATGAACCGGCATTTCTTCGATAGTGTTGCAAAGCTCACAAACCAAGAAGTCGGCAAAGAATTCTGATCTATGACTAAAGTTAATGTACAAAATGTCAAAATTCAAGACTCTCAAGTCATGAGTTCTCAAAGATAGGAGCTACGACTTACTATTGACTGGAGGCATCCAAGGAGCTACCCAGAACATCAAGTCTCAAATTAGTTGTTTAGAATAATCAGCCCTGTGGACTGACAGGTACATAACACATTACCGCTTGGTCAGGATAAAAGATCGCTCCAACTTGCAATAAAAAGAGGAACTTACCGTCCTACAGAGATAGATGATGATGGAAAGAATGTTCAAAATCAAATCATCAATACACCAGCTTCCAAAGACAGAAGTAGATGCTAAATAAGGTCTCAAAACCTAACTTTAAAAACCAGCTATTATCCGAAAGCAGACAACGTCAAGGAGAGAACGCTCCAAATCGAGCAGCTAAATCATTGATTTTCGAAGATTGGAACCAACGAATAAGGTTGATATCCACAACAGTGCTATTAGTCCTGCATAATGCATATGGCCTGAAATAAGCAAGATTAAGTGTCACGGATTAAAATAAACACAACCGAAACTTATCGTTCCACGATCAACATAGGAATGAATGTGGTCATACCAGGGGCGATGTGATGACTTGCTCATTAGATTTTCAATAAGGACCTAGAGTTTGACACCAAGAAGTGGTGCCCCGCTAAAAAATAAAGGGTTCCATAAATAGTCGTCAGATCATAACGAAAACTGGTGGGAGGAAGTTCGGTTTTTCGTGAATGAGAATAAATATGGAGTTAGTTAAGCAATAGACTTACATCTCCAAGGGTAATACTTGATGGTTATAAACTAAGCTAGGAAGTGGAAACCTTGGGAAACTCACTCTTATAGAACATGGCATCGCCCAGATTTAAGCAATGTTGAGAAAACAACCACACTAGGTTAAAAGGAATCTACTCAATCTATAGATTCGGATGAATGATTCATCCCTCACCAACATGACTTTAACACTGCTCGAAGACAGGCAATAATAAGAAAATACTTCTACAATCCCACCTTCGAAATGCTAGTTTTCGAAGGCTGAAACTAGTACCCAACTAGATTAAGAGCATCATCGAATCGATAGGAAAAATCGATCCCAACCTCCTGAGTGTCGGTGTTGCCTTGCTAACGCCAATGCCTTCTTTTATCTTTTAAGTACTGATGTTGCCCCAGCAATTGTAATGACCCACTATTTTACACCTTTCAAATTCGACAAGAATACCAAAATAGTCAAACTCGAATAGCTCAAAACAATAGATTGTAATAAAATTTGGAGCAAATAAAACCAATCACAGACACAGAACATTAGAATACTCACAGCGGAAATAAAAATAATAGTGGTTCATGAAGCCACTACCAACTCAGTCTAAAAAAGTACAAAATACATAGTCTAAAAAATAAATACAGTTTTGAAACAAATACATTAGAAATCCCAAATACATAAGTCTCTTATACATAAGCTGAAATTGAATGACTGAACTGAAATAGATAAACAAGATAAGCAAATAAACTCCAAAAATCTCTAGCTTCCAGAAGATAGATCCAAGTTGTGATACTCAGGCTGACCCGAGCGTAAGAAAATAAACACAAACACTCGAATCAGGACATACATACTTATACAGTGTAAACCAACTCAAGTGCATTTTAAATAAATGTACAAGTAACTTAGAGGATGCTTGGGACCGCCCATCCTCTAAGGATCCGTTAAACAATTTACTATGTAGTAATATGCGTTATTATAATAATGTCTAGAAGTAAAGTAAACTTACTTAAAAATAGCGTTAAGGCTTTACATTTTCCACCTTAACACATATATGGTGCCCATAGTCTATACAGTACCGTAATTCCTCCTGATCGGGAGGCTACCAGAGGATACTCCATAGGTACGTCACAAAACCAAAATCATACATGGCGCGCTAGCGTAGGTGGCACGACACAACTAGGCAATGGCAGGGTAGATATATCAATTACCCATCCGGGCTGGTGGTGACGCATAGCCACAGCTACTGTCCACCTCGAGCCACACTTCCAAAAATCAAAGATGCGCACTAATCAATCACAAAGTAATAGAATGGCATACGAAGAAGTGTGTCCGATAAGGGGAGCTACCTCACTGTCCCGAGAATCGCTCCTTTTTTAGCCACCTTATGCCAACTCACGGGAGTCGAGTCCACGCATATACCTTAACAGAATGTCGCCACAATCCTACTTTATTCTGGAATCTCCGCTGTATACACAGTTGTCAAAGTGGTTTTTGGTATCTACAGAGAGTATGCCCATATCCGATCCCGGTCTCTTTGGCAACCGATCGTTATTATAACCCGTGGTTATGAATTTCAAAAATGGTTTATATTTCACTTCAAAACATATACATTTAAACCATTTAAATTTAATATCAAATAATATTCATTTCAAATTTGTAACATTTTTAAGTTCATTCATTCAATTATAGAATTTCCAAAACATTGTAAATTTCAGCTACAACAGCACTTATAAAATGTTACGGTAGATATAGTAATATTTCAAAAACATTCATCAGCACTTATAAAGTGCTATGGTAGGTATTTAGTTATTTAAAAACAGCTCAATTTCGAAAACAGTAGCATTTACAAAGTGTTACAGTAGGTATTAGTAATTTAAACAGTTCAATTTCATTTCAGCAACAACAACACTTACCAAGTGCTACAGTAGCTATTTAGTTGTTCAAAACAGTTTGCTTTCAGCAACTATAGCACTTACAAAGTGACGCCGTAGCTATTTAGTTATTTTAAAATATAGTTTAGTTTCAGCAAAAACAGCACTTACAAAGTGTTGCAGTAGCTCTTTAGTTATTTCAAAATACAGTTTAGTTTCAGCAACAACAGCACTTACAAAGTGCTGCGGTAGCTCTTTATTATTTCAGAACTTAGTTTATTTACAGAAATGACAGCACTTAACAAATGTTGTCTTAAAATCATAGCTTTTCTGAAGTGCTACCAATACTAATTCCAGATTTAATATAAAATTTCAGAAACATTAAAACTTCAATTTTAGCCATTTTAGCATATAAAAAATCATATTTTTTCGCTTCAAAAATATTCATTTGGATATCATTTAACTTATGATTCAATAAAATAAACCTTTAATAAATAAATGTTCAATTTATACAATAGTTCACTTATTAAGTCAAAAGTCAACTATTTTCTCAACTTTTTTTTTTAAAATTAACTTAATACTTTATTTTAAAATACCCATTTCATAATAAAATTTTCCGTATAAAACCAAATTTCTAATTTCCAAGTTAAATCATATTTTTAAAATACACCTTTGCATTTAATTCTTTATACATATTAACTTATAGAAAAATCACTATGAATTCATTCAAATTATTTCAATCCAATTTAAGTTAAAATGTCATACTTTACATTTAAAATACTTATAAATTTCAGAAAATATATGTAGTTAACCACGGGTTTGTATAATATTCTCTAACCTAGGTCAAGTGATACGGATAATATATCATTTCAATCCGTAATTTAAAAAGAAAACGCCGGGTTCTATCATTTCAAACCCGCAATCCCAAGTAAATCAAATACAATAAAATTCACTCAAGTCTATCATGTCAGCCCATAATGATTTTTCCTTATTTTAAAGTTTGTTTGGGTATGTATCATTTCAACCCATAGTGATAAGGGAACTTGCAGTGAGAGGTACAGAAAATAAAATAACAGTATAACATATAATATTATAACAGCTGATGTAATAGGTATAAAGTCAGGTTAAACATCATATAAACAGATCACAGGCATATATGAACATAGTATATCAATCATTACATATTCACTTGTCATCGTTTCACAATTATATAAGTACGATTAGTCTACAGTGAATAACTCACCTTTTTGAAGCTAGAGATTGCGAAGTAAAGGCACACAACAAAAACAGAAAGGCACGACAAGAACGCACTAGATTCGAGAAGAAGTAACACCTAAATTAAAATCTTGTAATCAAATAAGTAAAACAATTATAAGTATAAGATTTACCACAAACAAATATGGATTAAACAATGAGAACAATATTCAATACAATAATTTAAATCAAACAAATGAAAAAAATGAATTCAGGTGAAGCAAAATTGGATTGGATCATCAAGTAGGCTCTACCACATCACCTATAGGCTCCACCATCAGCATACTTTGGTCGGCCATGAGCAAGTAAGCACGGCTAAGGGTAAAAGAATGTGAGGAGATGAAAGTTACAAATCAATGGAAGGCTAAAGGCTTGAAAATGAAGGGTCTATTGGAAAAGTGGGTTCGACCCTATGCTTCACGTGCTCGGCCATGTTAGATCTTGGTCATAAGGCACGGCAAGGGGGTGTTGTGTCATGGCAAAGCAAGGTGGTGTGGAGTTTTGTTTGTAGCCGAGGCTAAAGGAGGAAGGGGATGGATGAAACCATAGGAGTTCGGCTAGGTTGTAATTGTTTTGGTGATGTGGTCTTCATCCATGGTCACGGCACGGTGGAGATGGTTGGTGGAGGTGATCATGGAGGTGGTGTGATGGTCGGCAAGGCATGGACAAGGTGGAGGCCAAGCAAAGCATGGAGAAATCACAAGAGAAAAATAAAAGAAAACGGAAAAAGAACGAGGAAGAGTAGCCATGGAAATTTATAGTATTTTCTCCCTGGATGCAAATGAAAATGAGATGTGAGAAAATTTTTTTTGTACGAGATTGATAAAGTAAGAGGCGGCTAGGTTTTGAGGGCATGAGCGGCTATGAAATAATAAATTGGATAGGCAAATAAAAAGGCAAGCATTTAATACAATGTAACCTATGTCTCCTTGATTTTTTCCAAGCCATTAATAAAAGATATACACAAATAAAATCCAACAAAAAAATAAAGTCTAGAGAAAAAATAGAAAAATAAAATAAAGAGATGGACATAGAAAAAATATAAAGTAAAATACAGAAATTAATTGCACGTAAAACGCTGTATTATCCAATTTTAAAAGTATAAATCATAATTTAATGAAACGAAAAGCAGAACGGATATCAGAATTTTATCCAGCTTCAAACAAAAAGATTAGAATTCAAAATTTAAAATTTTCAAATTTTCAAATAAAAGTCACAGTTTGACCAAAATATCAAATTTCCAGAAAATGTTTATTTTATTCTATTTGGAAGATAAATTGCAAACAAATCCAAAATTACATTGGAAAAATTCCAAAAATTCAAATTTTAATAAATAAATAAAAAAGTCTTCAAATAAATTAAGTCTAGAAATATTAACAAAATTTTGGGTAGTTACACTCTCCCCCACTCAAAACTTTTCGTCCTCGAAAAGGAACGAAACAAGAAAAACAAAGCATGATAAGATAGCAAAGCAAAAGTACCTGAAACAAATAATTTCGGATTCGAAGGATGCATGCTCTCCCCTGTCTCCGCGTACAGTCCCGATCATTAGTGCTCCACTGCACTCTGACCGGGTTGATAGATTTTCTTCTTAGCTGCTTCGCACCTCTTTCGATAATATGAAGTGGCTTCCTCTCAACCGTCAGATTAGGCTTAATATCCAAACTATCAAGAGCAGAAGGCTGGACAATCAAAGATAGATCGTGAAGATACCGACAAAGATGCGATACGTGGAATATATTATGCACTCCAGAAAATTTCTCAGGCAAATCCAGACGATAAGCTAGAGAACAATCCTCTCCAAGATACGGAAAGGACGAACAAACCTAGGAGTAAGCTTTCCTCTAGGACCAAACCAAATCACATTCCTTAAGGGAGAAACCTTAAGGAAAACCTGATCACCAACAGCAAACTCTAAACTCCTCCTACGACGATCAACATACTTCTTCTGCCTATCCTAGGCAATCCTCGTCTTCCTCTTAATCTCCTTAACCTTCTTAGAAGCCTCCAAAATCAAATCAGGACCGAGAACCAAATGATTACCGGATTCAATCCAACAAGATGGAGATCTACAAGCTCTTCGGTGAAGAGCAGCAAATGGAGACATCTCAATACTAGTCTAAATTCAAAGATGGAATGAGATAGATAAAGATTAAGATGAGATCAAAATAGAAGACTGAAAATATACCTGATAACTGTTGTTATAGGTGAATTCAACCAGGTGGAGATGATCTTTCCAAGATCTTCCTTAATCCAGAACACAAGCCCGAATAAGATCCTCTAGAATCTGATTCACTCCTTCCGTTTGACCATCGGTCTGTGGATGGTAAGCAGTGCTCATATTCAGATGAGTACCCAAAGATTCCTGGAAAGCTTTTCAGAACTGGCTGGTAAAGATAGGATCTCGATCACAAACAATGCTGATAGGAACACCATGGAGACAAACAATCTCCCTCATATCGATCTCAACTAGACTGGAAGCAGAACGGGTAGATTTGACCAGAATGAGATGAGCTGATTTGGTCAATCTATCCACAATAACCTAGATACTCTCATTCCCCTTCCTAGTCCTCGGTAATCCATCAATAAAATCCATGGAAACCTGTTCCTATTTCCAATTGAGAATCTCAAAGGGCTGCAATAAACTAGGGGTCTTCTGGTGATCTGCCTTGACTTGCTGACAAGTCGTACACCTACTAACAAAGATAGAGATATCCCGCCTCATACTCCTCCACCAATAAAGTTTTTCATGTGCTGATACATCTTTGACACACCAAGATGAATAGAAAGTTGGGATCAATGATGTTCCCAAAGTAACTCCTACCTCAATCCATCAACATTCGAGACACAAATCCGATTATTAATCCTCAAAATACCTCTATCATCGATCTGAGCTCCACTACCATCAGGACTACTACCACCAACCCTACTACGAACACTCTCCTTAATCAATCTGATGATCCTATCCTCATCCTGCTTAGCTTTGATACGATCCAAAAGAGGAGAAGAAGAAACAACAAGCTGACACAATATGGCCTTCTTCCGACTCAAAGCATCGGCCACAACATTAGCTTTCCCAGGAGTATAACTAATGTCAAGATCATAAGAAGCAAGAAACTCAAACCACCTAACCTTCCGTTGATTCAAATCCTTTTGGGTGAAGATATACTTCAAATACCAATGATCAGTAAAGAGCTCAAACTTAGCACCCAAAAGATGATGCCTCCAAAGCTTCAAAGCAAAGACAACAGCAAGCAATTCAAGATCATGGGCTGCATAATTGGCCTCATGGGTCTTCAACTGGCGATTAGCATAAGCAATCACCTTCCCATCTTGCATTAAAACAGCCCTCAAACCCTCACGACAAGCATTAGTGCATACCGTTGATCCCTTATTTCCATTTGGAACGGTAAGCACTGGCATGGAAGTAATCTTACTCTTCAACTCATTGAATGCAGCTTTACACTTATCATCCCATATAAACTTAGCATTCTTTCAAGTTAAAGCAGTGAGAGGTGTAGAAATCCGAGCCAAGTTCTCAATGAATCTCCGAAAGTAACCGGCAAGGCCCAAAGAAATGCAAATATCAGTTGGAGTCCTAGGAGTTTCCCAATCCTATAACAGAATAGGAAGAAATGAGGACCATAGAAAGATAGAATGATCAAAATAAAGAAAGAGAAGAAAGGAAAGACTTACATTGATCACAGCAATCTTAATTGGATCAGCAGAAACTCCATTACTAGAAACAATATGTCCAAGGAGTCGTACTTTGTTTCTCCAAAAATGGCATTTAGATAATTTAACCTTCAACTGATGATTTCTAAGAGTCTCTAGAACAAAGCTCAAATGGGATTTATGCTCTTCCTCGGACTTGGAGATCACAAGAATGTCATCAACAAAGACTATAACAAATTTATTAAGCACACCGTGAAAATCACGATTCATCAAATAAAAAATGAAAGCAGGAGCATTAGTCAAACCAAAAGGCATAATTAACCATTCATAGAAACCATTCTCAGTACGGAAAGCAGTCTTGGGAATACTTTCCTCAGCAACTATGAGCTGGTGAAAACCTATAGCAAGGTCAAGCTGAGAGAAAACAATATCTACATGGAGATGATCAAACATATCATTAATGCGGAGCATAGGATATCTGTTCCTCATAGTGAGCTTGTTCAGCTTCCTATAATCAACACACATCCTCAAAGATCCATCAGAGTTAGTGATAAAAACCACTATTGCTCCCCATTCTGAATGGCTAGGTCTGATCAGACCCTTGGTGGACAAGTCCTCAATTTGCTTCATGCCATTCTTCTCGATGGAAGAACTACAGGTCGAGCTCCAGGAATATAATCAACACAAAAATCAATTTCCCGCTTAGGAGGTAAAGAAGTGATTCACCAAAAACATTGGGATAGAGTTTGACTACAGGAGTCGAATGAATATCTCCAGGAGAAGCATCAAGAGAATAAATAAATCTGGCAGCAAAATCCTGGGGCAAACTACACTGAATCACCAAAGAATTACCAAGATCATCCATAAGAGAAACAGTTCGGGTACTACAAGAGATAAAGGCATCATGCCTCTTAAGCCAATCACTTCCAAGCACTAGATCAAACGCATCAAAACCCAAAATATAGAAATCACCACTAAAACGGTGATCAAGATAGAGAAGCTTCACTTGCTTACAAATCCTACAAGATTCGCAGGACCACCAATAGGATTTTTAACACACAAAGGTTCAGAAGCAAACTCGGGCAAAAGACCATGCTCGAATTTATTACAAAGATCCATAGAAATAAAGCTATGGGATGCTCCAATATCAAATAAAACACGAATAGGAGATTTAAAAAAAGTAAAGGTGCCCTGAAGAATACCTTGAGAATCACCAGGATAAGGAGCAGGAGCAGGTGTAGATGCAGGAGGTAGAGCTGGTGAAGATGCAGAAGTCACAACAAAAGTACCCGATGACTTCCCCTTCTGCTGAGTTGGCAGGCATTCTTGAAATGGCCTGACTGCAGACAAATGTGACGGAGATCACGCCTGGTCAATTGAGTTAGAGGAGAGATAGAAGCACCAACTAAAGTAGGACAGCTATTAACATAGTACCCCCTCCGATTACATCTGTAGAAGTAATGGTAGATAGGTCGATCGACTGCCTTTGAGATGAAGAAGATGATCCCAACCCTGGAGTCTTGTTCTGATTCTTCTTATGATGGAAAAAATTGGGCTTCCTCTTCCTAGGATTACCAGAAGATGACTGATATGAAGCAGAAAAAACAGCTAGAGGATCGTTAGAAGTAGGATTCTTGTATCTAATGGCCATGTCCATTAGAGGGGTGAAAGGACTATGCACATGGGCTATGAGACGATCATAGTACTCCGGACGGGCACCAGCAATGAACTTCTCACTTTTCTTGAGAGGAGTGTCAATCAGATTAAGGCCAAATTTAGAAAGTTCATTGAACTTCCTCTCATATTCAGCAAAAGACATATCACCCTATTTCAGATCCATGAATTCCCGATACAGTTGAGACTTTCCTGCCTCGGGCATCCATTTTACAAGAAAAGCATCCCTAAAGCATGATAAAGAAATATAATACAGATTTCAAAAGAGAAACTGAACCAAATTCAAGACAAACAGAAGGTGATACCTAAATTATTCCCAAGAAATGTTAGCCTCAGTAGTGTGGGATGTGACAGACTCCCACCAATCCACCTCTACTCCTTTCAGCTGCCAACTTATGCTGTTGGGCATTAGTGATCTCAAGACCGAAGAAGATTCTCTCCAAATCCTTCAACCACTATTGAGCTTTAATGATGCTCTTAGATCCGATGAACTTGGTGCCACCAAGCTCAGTGTATTCCTTACAAAGCTTAGTGAACCTTACTGGGGCAGCAGGCTCGGAGCTAGGACAATACCACGTCCCCTACCTCTTGCATTCCTATAACTCATCCTAAAAATCAAGAATGAATTCTAAGCAGAGGTAATTTAGAAACAAAGATAAGATTAGATAAGATAAGATAGATTCAACTGAACGAATGTCCTAAACAAAGACATTACTAACAAGGTGGATAACAAAAGAAGGAAGTTAAGAAAAATTTGACTTTAAAACAAGAAAGGTTTTTATATCAAAATACTCTTTTAAAATCCTTTGAAAATCATTTGAATATCATTTTACACTTTAAAATACGTTATCTCACAAAGAAAGGATTCCAGGAATGATTTCACTCATTCTAGGGTATTTCTACCCTATCTCTAATGAGTTTTTGCTCCACAGGCTAAAATTTGCTTGAAACCAAAGCTCTGATACCAAATGTAACGACCCACTATTTTGCACCATTCAAATTCGACAAAAATATCAAAATATGTCAAACTTGAATAGCTCAAAACAATAGATTGTAATAAAATTTGAATCAAATAAAACCAATCATAGAATCACAGACACAGAATATCAGAATACTCGCAGCGGAAATAAAAATAACCATAGTGGTTCATGAAGCCACTACCAACTCAGTCTCAAACAAGTATAAAATACATAGTCTGAAAAACAAATACAGTTCTGAAACAAATAAAGTAGAAATCCCAAATACATAAGTCTCTAATACATAAGCTGGAAAGAGAATGACTGAACTAAAATAGATAAACTAGATAAGCAAATAAACTCCAGAAATCTTTAGCTTCCAGAAGATAGATCCAAGCTGTGATACTCAGGCTGACCCGAGCGTAAGAAAATAAACACAAATACTCGAGTCAGGACATACATACTTATACAATGTAAACCAACTCAAGTGAATTGTAAAATAAATGTACAAGTTACTTAAAGGATGCTTGGGACCGCCCATCCTCTAAGGATCCGTTAAACTATTTACTATGTAGCAATATGCGCTATTATAATAATGTCTAGAAGTAAAGTAAACTTACTTAAAAATAGCGTTAAGGCTTTACATTTTCCACCTTAACACATATATAGTGCCCATAGTCTATACAGTACCATAATACCTCCTGATCGGGAGGCTACCAGAGGATACTCCACAGGTACGACACAAAACCAAAATCGTACAAGGCGCACTAGAGTATGTGACATGGCACAACTAGGCAATGGAAGGGTATATATACCAATTATGCATCCGGGCTGGTGGTGACGCATAGCCGCAGCTACCACCGACCTCGAGCCACAATCCCAAAAATCAAAGGTGCGCACCAATCAATCACAAAGTAATAGAATGGCATGCGAAGAAGCGTGTCCAATAAGAGGAGCTACCTCACTGGCCCGAGAATCGCTCCTGTTTTAGCCACCTTATGCCAACTCACGGGAGTCGGGTCCACGCATATACCTTAACAGAACGTTGCCACCATCCTACTTCATTCTGGAATCCTCACCGTGTACACGGTTGTCAAAGTGGTTTTCGGTATCGACAGAGAGTATGCCCATATCCAATCCCGGTCTCTTTGCCAACCAATCGTTATTATAACTCGTTGTTATAAATTTCAAAAAATGGTTTATGTTTCACTTCAAAACATATTCAATTAAACCATTTAAATTCAATATCAAATAATATTCATTTCAAAGTTGTAACATTTCTAAGTTTGTTCATTCAATTATAAAATTTCCAAAACATTGTAAATTTCAGCTACAACAGCACTTATAAAATGTTACGGTAGATATAATAATATTTCAAAAACATTGTCAAATTCAAAAACAGCAGCACTTATAAAGTGCTACGGTAGGTATTTAGTTATTTCAAAACAGCTCAATTTCAAAAAAGCAGCACTTACAAAGTGCTACATGAGGTATTAGTAATTTAAACAGTTCAATTTCATTTCAGCAACAACAGCACTTACCAAGTGCTACAGTAGCGATTTAGTTATTCAAAACAGTTTAATTTCAGCAACAACAGCACTTACAAAGTGCTGCAGTAGCTCTTTAGTTATTTCAAAATATAGTTTAGTTTCAGCAACAATAGCACTTACAAAGTGCTACAGTAGCTCTTTAGTTATTTCAAAATATAGTTTAGTTTCAGCAACAACAGCACTTACAAAGTGCTTCAGTAGCTCTTTATTATTTCAGAACTTGGTTATTTTCAGAAATGACAGCACTTAACAAATGCTGTCTTAAAACCACAGCATTTCTGAAGTGCTACCAATACTAATTCCAGATTTAATATAAAATTTCAAAAACATTAAAACTTCAATTTTAGTCATTTTAACTTATAAAAAATCATATTTTTCGCTTATAAAATGCTACGGTAGATATAGTAATATTTCAAAAACACTCATCAGCACTTATAAAGTGCTATGGTAGGTATTTAGTTATTTAAAAATAGCTCAATTTCGAAAACAGTAGCATTTACAAAGTGTTACAGTAGGTATTAGTAATTTAAACAGTTCAATTTCATTTCAGCAACAACAACACTTACCAAGTGCTACAGTAGCTCTTTAGTTGTTCAAAACAGTTTGCTTTCAACAACTATAGCACTTACAAAGTGACGTCGTAGCTACTTAGTTATTTTAAAATATAGTTTAGTTTCAGCAACAACAACACTTACAAAGTGCTGCAGTAGCTCTTTAGTTATTTCAAAATATAGTTTAGTTTCAGCAACAATAGTACTTACAAAGTGCTGCGGTAGCTCTTTATTATTTCAGAACTTAGTTTATTTACCGAAATGACAGCACTTAACAAATATTGTCTTAAAATCATAGCTTTTCTGAAGTGCTACCAATACTAATTCCAGATTTAATATAAAATTTCAGAAACATTAAAATTTCAATTTTAGCCATTTTAACTTATAAAAAATCATATTTTTTCGCTTCAAAAATATTCATTTGGATATCATTTAACTTATGATTCAATAAAATAAACCTTTAATAAATAAATGTTCAATTTAAACAATAGTTCACTTATTAAGTCAAAAGTTAACTATTTTCTCAACTTTTATTTTTTTTACAATTAACTTAATACTTTATTTTAAAATACCCATTTCATAAATAAAATAAAATTTCCATTCATTTACTTAACTTAAAATTTTCCACATAAAACCAAATTTCCAATTTCCAAGTTAAATCATATTTTTAAAATACACCTTTCCATTTAATTCTTTATACATTTTAACTTATAGAAAAATCACTATGAATTCATTTAAATTATTTCAATCCAATTTAAGTTAAAATGTCATATTTTACATTTAAAATACTTACAAATTTCAGAAAATATATATAATTAACCATGCGTTTGTATAATATTCTCTAACCTAGGTCAAGTGATACGGATAATATATCATTTCAATCCGTAATTTAAAGAGAAAAATCCAGGTTCTGTCATTTCAAACCCACAATCCCAAGTAAATCAAATACAATAAAATTCACTCGAGCCAATCATTTCAGCCCATAATGATTTTTTCTTATTTTAAAGTCCGTTTGGGTATGTATTGTTTCAACCCATAGTGATAAGGGAACTTGTAGTAAGAGATACAGAAAATAAAATAACAGTATAATATATAATATTATAACAGCTGATGTAGTAGGTATAAAATCAGGTTATACATCATATAAATGTATCACTGGCATATGAACGTAGTGTATCAATCATTACATATTCACTTGTCATCGTTTCACAATTATATATGTACGATTAGTCTAGAGTGAATAACTCACCTTTTTGAAGCTAGAGATTGTGAAGTAAAGGCACACAAAAAACACAGAAAGGCATGACAAGCATCGAGAAGAAGTAACACCCAAATTCAAATCTTGTAATCAAATAAATAAAACAATTATAAGTATAGGTATAAGATTTACCACAAACAAATATGGATTAAACAATGAGAACAAAATTCAATACAATAATTTAAATCAAATAAATGAACAAAATGAATTCAAGTGAAGCAAAATTAGATTGGATCATCAAGTGGGCACGGCCACATCACCTATAGGCTCGTCCATCACCATACTTTGCTCGGCCATGAGCAAGTAAGCGCGGCTAAGGGTAAAAGAATGTGAGGAGATGGAAGTTACAAATCAATGGAAGGCTAAAAGGCTTGGAAATGAAGGGTCAAGTGGAAAAATGGGTTCGGTCCTATACTTCATATGCTCAGCCATGTTAGATCTTGGTCATAAGGCACGGCAAGGGGGTGTTATGGTCATGGCAAAGCAATGTGGTATGGAGTTTTGTTTATGGCCGAGGCTAATGGAGGAAGGGTACGGATGAAATCATAGGAGTTCGGCTAGGTTGTAATTGTTTTGGTGATGTAGTCTTCATCCATGGTCACGGAATGGTGGAGATGGTTGGTGGAGGTGATCATGGAGGTGGTGTGATGGTCGGCAAGGCATGGACAAGGTGGAGACCGAGCAAAGCATGGAGAATTCACAAGTGAAAAATAAAAGAAAAAGGAAAAAGAAAGAGGAAGAGAAGCCATGGAAACTTACAGTATTTTTCTTTGGATGCAAACGAAAATGAGATGTGAGAAAATGTTTTTTGTACGTGATTGATAAAGTAAGAGGCGACTAGATTTTGAGGGCATGAACGGCTATGAATTAATAAAGAGGGTAGGTAAATAAAAACGCAAGTATTTAAAACAATGTAACCTATGTCTCCTTGATTTTTTTTCCAAGCAATTAATAAATAATATACACAAATAAAATCCAACAAATAAAATAAAGTCTAGACAAAAAAATAGAAAAATAAAATAAAGAGATGGGCATAGGAAAAATATAAAATAAAATACAGAAATTAATTGCGTGTAAAACGCTGTATTTTATCCAATTTTAAAGTATAAATCAGACTTTAACGAAACGAAAAGCAGAACGAATATTAGAATTATATCCAGCTTCAAATAAAAATATTAGAATTTTAAATTTTCAAATAAAATTCAAAGTTTGTCCAAAGTTGACCAAAATGTCAAATTTCTAGAAAATGCTTATTTTATTCTATTTGGACGACTTCGTTGTTATCCAAAGGATAGTTTAAGTTTGAAATCGAAGATTGATATTTGATGTATAAAGTATTTTTCCCCATACGAGTTAGATCGCTTATGAAAATCAAGTTTATGAAATTAATAAATAATCCTTCTTAATTATGGTGGTATAGAAGCATTCTTTCCATACTTAGCACCGAATGATAAGTGGTTTAGATTTATAGTAGACAATGTTTTGAATGACATTTGTTTTTGATCCATTTATATGATTTTGAAATTGGAAATTCTTTTAAATGGTTTGAGAATTTATTTACCCCAAGGAGATAAGTATATGAATATTTTTGTAAATAGCTGAAGTAACTAAATTAATGAAGATTAGTTAAAGATAAATCGGCTTAGTGGATCCATATGAAATTTAATATATGTTTGATTGTTTGTTTGTTTGATAGTTAAATAACCAACTATCAAGTCTTGACCAATTTTTAACTTTGGAAATATCTAGAAGAAAAAATAGAATTATATGATATGTTTATCTTCAGTGATGCTATACTGTACGTGTAAATTCGTTGTGTTCTTCTAAGACAAATGATAAGGAAATTCGTCCACTTAAACAGTTAGGGGTGACCTCCGCTCTTTCTTATTATCAGCTTATTTCCAAATGAAAAGGAGTTGAGTTTATTTGGAACTATCGATTTTTGCTTCAGAGAGACTAAGATTTGGTAAACGTGAGTTATTCAAAAAGCACTTCGAACCGACTTAAGCGTTCGAATTAAGGATATTTTAAAGATGATGGAATCGAAGATGGAATACTTTGAAGTGCAAGGGCTACTTGCTACTAATCCTGAGAGTGATTCTAAAAAGGATGTAATAGAAGTAGTACATTTGGTTTATTTATATCTTGAACAAATTTTATCGATGAATGTTGGAATTGTAATGCTGCTTGGAGGGTAGTGTTAGCATTCCAAGTGGGATTATTATATGAAAAGGTAGAATATAGCCTCAATCCTAATAATCGGGAATGACTAAAACAAGGAATATGGAGCAAGGCAATATGGGTCGCTCCCATTAAGGTATGGTCATCACCGTTCTACATTGATATTTATGGATTTGATATGTACATGTGAGCTCACGAGAAAAGGTTGCAAAGTAACTTGGATGATGAAATATTCGGTACTATCCATTGAGGGATTGGCCAGTCCTGTGTTGGCAGGGGGACATGTGAGGCCCTCAGTATATTTTCTAGAGGCGTACTATGAGAAGTGGTACCCCAATAGCCTTGTCATTATATGGAATCCATTCTCTAATAACTACCTTTCAGACTTAGTTATATAACTATTATGCTGGAATTTAATTCGTGAAACAATTTCAATCATATTCAATATTTATTTTAAGCCCTAGACATTATTATAATATCATTGAATTTTCTTTTTAAAATGGTCTGATTTTCGTAAGGTAAAATCACTTCCGTGTTTATGTGCACAATGGTCTTAGGAGATACATTTATTTTTGAGAGGTTTTTAACATATAACAACCCATACGATTTGAGTTTCTCATGCTGACTTACCAGACTGATCTGGGAATAGCCGGGTCAGACGGGGTATTTTTCCAGTGTTAGCGCTGATGCATTGAAGCTTCAAGAGATGAAATGGATGCCACCAAGAGGTATTTTCATATTTTGCACACAATGTTCGTGTTTTTTTTATTAGCATTTGTAAGGACATACTGTTATAACTATCCAGGTTGACAATAGGTTATATTTTGATGTTTGTTTTGAATATTAAAGTTTCCTTTTGTTACAAGTCGTTTGGATATTATATATTGTTCGTCATGATTTGAGATTCTTTTTTGTCCTTTCATTTCTTTTACCCCAACAATTTTTCTTTCAGACACTTCGATGTTCCATGCGTGAGTACCATAGATGCATTAGTGTCGACTCTTAAGGGTCGAAAAGGTAGGTCATTACATTGGGATATCCATCCTATGACCCATAACCCAAACTATGACATCTCAAATTAGTCCGACTATTCGTAGTTGTTGGTAGCTAGATCAGCTGGGTTGGCTTACTCTATAGAATTGGGACTAACCTCATGTCCACCGTGGGTACTTATTATAGACGATGTCTTATATAAGTCAAAGTCACACTGCTGATAGCTAGATTAGTTGGACAGACTTCTGTGTGATTTTGACTGGTCTCACATCTCCATAACTTAGTCATATTTCCGCTCTTCGAATATACTCCATATATATATATATATATATATATATATATATATATTATACATATGTGTAAGTGTGATATGCTTCACATAAGGAAAACCCTTATCTCACCTTTAATTAATTTCCATAATTATCCTTAACTTTCTTTCTATAAGGTTTATTGTTATTAATTAACTTATTTATTCTATACTATGCGTTTCATACTTTACTATTTAGATGCTATTAATATATTTATATGTATATAAATTTTAGGCTAACCAAAATATTTCTAAACGTGCATAGAAATACTCGAATTCTAAGATTTTTTTCTTACTACACTAATTGTTAAAATCTTAATACTTCTAGCCTCGGTTCCATATAACAGTTTAAAAAATAGATAATATCCTTAGCTAGATAACAAACTTGCATACACACACAAATCAATGAAGCTTTGGAAGATAGTCATCGAATATCGATTAAGAAGGATGACCAGTGTTTCAAAAAACCAATTTGATTTCATACCTTGGAGTTCGACCATAGAGGCGATTTTCTTGATAAGACAACTTATGGGGAGGTTTAAGGAGCAAAAGAAGGATCTACACATGGTATTTATCGATTTTAGAGAAAGCACATGGTAAATGTAACTACCTAGAATTTGACCACTTTAAAATATACTATTTAAAGTGATTTTAAATATAAAATAGGTAAGGTTATATGATTCAAATAATATTAGATAGGATTTGGAAAGAGAAGTATACATAAAAATAGTAACATTTACCTATATTGACAAAAGTGACAAAATGCTGATTTTAGAAAAGTAAGTTTCGATGGTTAAATAAATTATTTTAATTTATTTATGAGTGTTTATATTTTTAAACTGCATTATACAAATTTATTTTTAAATTTGTTTTACATAAATAAATAGTTTAACTAAAACGTCAACGTTTTGACGTTTTAGTTAACACCCTTCTTTGAGACATACGAGCTCAGAGGTTGTATGCTTGTGAGAGTCAGTTAGTGATCAAAGGAATGGCGATGTGGCATTCAAAGTGGAACCTGTTATGATCAAAGCGTGGTTTTGTATGAAAAGTGTGGCTTTGAAGAAAATAAGTGTAGCCTCGCGAGCCTCACACCCCAATTATGACGAGATTCTATGTGGTCAGATGTACGCTTGCATTTCGGATAGTAGTGGTTTGGGTTATCATATGTTCCGAGCCCTAGGTACCAGATACATATAGGCCTTGTGGCAGGGAAGTGCGAAGTTTGAGTCCTTGGATGTTATTCGCAGATTGTATCCCCTTTTAGCCATTTGTTTTGTTGTATAACGGCGTCTGAGTCTTGAACGTAAGCCGTGGATATAGATTGATCTTTCCATTAGTTCCCTATCATGTTGGAAACCCAGTCCCAATATGAGATTTACGGTTTTCGTTGTAGTCCCAAAATGGCTGTAATGACTTGCAAATATTTCAGGTACCCCTTTTTGGTATCATATATTCCGTCTGGTATATTCCATTGACCTAGTCCGGATGTATTACCTTAGACTTAGTTCGGGTATTGATACCTTATCCGAATAAGCTTATTTGAAAAATGTTTTCAAAAGAATGTCATTAAAAATAATATCAAGTGTATGTTGGTATAAAGTGTTTTGGTTATCATAAGGTAAAAACTCGTCCGTGTTTATGTGTGGGCGTGGTCTTATGAGATACGCTTCTTTTTAAAGGTTTTGATAACATCGTCATGATCTATGCATTTAAAACTTCAAGTATCCCACATAGGTTTATCAAGCCTGATCCGGGTATTTTTAATATCGGGTCAGATCCGAGTAGTTTTAGGTTATTCGAAGACAGTTGGAGTTTACAGAGGAGAGCTGGAGATATTCATCTACGTATGCACATATTCTATTATCCGCCGTGGCTTGTTATTTTAGTTTGAATTTTTCAGCAATTGTAAGGACAGATGTTTATAACTGCCAAGGCTGAATTGAAGTTAGACTCTGATATATGTAATGTAATAGTTTTACGCTGTAAAGATTATTATTGAAATAATATATGTTATTCCATTCATGTGAGATTGTGTTCTGTCTTTATTTTCTTTCTACCATTAGTGATCCACTTATTCGTGCAATTTGAGGTTGACATGTGTGGTTTATTGTCGATACAAAGGGTATGGAAAAACGGTTCATTTCAGTAAAGTGCCGAGAAAGGTTATGTGGTGGGCTCTAGAAAAGAATTGAGTCCTAACAAAGTACAGTACCCTTATCAAGGATATGTACGATGATGTTGTGACTAGTGTCCGAGCATGCGAGGGTAAAACCATTGACTTTCCCATTAACATAGGATTAAATCAGGGATCAGCATTGATCCCCTATATTTTTACCCTAGTGATGGATAAGGTTATGAAGGGTATACATGGTGAGATTCCATGATTTATGCTCTTTGCTAATGATGTTGTGTTAATCAATGAAAGTGGGATTGGGGTTGATGGACAACTGGAGCTGTGGAGACAGAATTTAGAATCAAGGGGTTTTGAGCTTTGCAGAACTAAAACAAAGTATGTGAAGTGTGAGTTCAATGGTGTCAGACCAGAGGATGGAGATGTCACTCTAGCCGGACAAATGGTGTCCAAGAAGGAATCCATTTGATATTTAGGATCAATGTTGCATTATAATGGTGAAACTGATTAAGTTGTTAGTTTTAGAATTCAAGCAGGATGGGTGAAATGGCTACAAGCATTTGACATTCTCTATGATAGAAAAGTCCCGTAGAAGCTTAAAGGAAAGTTTAACATAACGACAATCAGGCCTATGATATTGTATGGTGCAGAATGTTGGCCTACTAAAAGCCAACATGTACATAACATAAGTGTTGTAGAAATGAGTATGCTACAATGGAGCTGCGGTCATACTAGAAGAGATCGGATTAGAAATGATGATATATATGATAAACATTGAGTAACACCAATTGAGGAGAAGCTAGTCTAATATCAATTAAGACGGTTTGGACATCTTCAACGGAGGCCTTCCGAGGTAGCTGTGCACGTTGGAATTATAGGCCGCATCAAATGCTCAAAGAGGGGTAGAGGTCGACCAAGGTTGACATGGGGAAAAGTAGTAAAAAAAGACTTGAAGGATTGGAATATATCCAAAGAGCTGGTGTCAAAAAGGAGCAAATGAAAGTTAGCGATCTACGTACCATAACCACGAGCTAAGAGCCTAAGACATAGTGTTTGGTCTTCGGTCAATATTACTATTAGTACCATTGTTACTATTAGTATTATTATCATTATCATCATGGTTATGACTTTTAAATTGACTTTGTCGTTTAGTTTTGGGTTCCATCTCTAGATGATGCCAACTTGTTTGGGAATAATGACTTAGTTGTTGTTGTGTGTATGTGTGTGTGTGTGTATATATGTATATGTATATATATATATATATATATATATATATATATATATATATATATATATATATTCAAAGGTGGAATCAAATACCAAACTTATTTTACATTAACATAATAGAATCAATGCCTCTATTTCAAGGAAACCAAACTTTACAATCCAAACCCTTTATATTCTATTCAGCTTTTATATGTACAAACTTGAAATGAGGAAGGGATTTATAATTGTCTCAGTTATAGAAATAGGCGGTGCAAACTACAAACAGGAGAATCCATATTTTACACACTATTTCCTAATTTTATTTTTTGTCAGAACCTTTATTATGGCAATAGAAATTAGAAGTGGAAGTTGAATAAAACATAAATTATTCAAATTGTAAATAACAAATGAATTTCTACTTTATTAACATAAAATAATCGAGATTCCAATTAATCCAAGTATTCATATTTTATTTGGGGAATTTCGGGGTTTTGGAGTTTGTTGTTTTCATATACAAATTCCCCAATGCATAAAAAATCCAAAAGTTTACTACACAAATTGCTAAAACGTGAAAAACTAAGATTTCCATTCATAAATAGTTTCCCTACATTCCTTTGGATTCGATTCACGCCTTCTTCTAAATCCTCCTTTAGATTTCTTTTTTTTGGAATATACAACAATTTGCTTGTATATAGATAAAACTCAAAATCTAAGGATTATAAAAGAATAGAAATAGAAAAAAAAACACACACATTTCTAAAATCTATTACCTTTAAATCCGTTTGATTTTGAAGCGATGAATTGAAAAAGAAGATTGATGAAGTTTCGCTAATGTCCCAATTTTCTGATGAATAAAAGTGACGGGGTTAGCCTCAAATTTATAGTCGTTAATGATAGAGTAAGGAGCATGCATTAGGGGAAATTATGAAATTTATTAAATATACATCCAACTCGTTGACCAATCTTTTTCGAAATAAAAGATCTTTTTTTCTGTTATATACTTGATATAATGTGTTATATTAATTAATTTAATTAAAAGTATATTTAATATAAAATCCATAAATGTAAATTTTGTGTTAGAAGTTACAAGGAGTTGTAACCGTGAGTAATTTATCTTCATGAAAACAAAAATCCTATTTTAAATGTTCCCAGTCAAGATGCGTCGAGACTGGATATTGATGTATCCATTGAGACTAGAGTAATGCTCTCCAAATATTAGGCAGTGTATTACTTATAGCTGTTGGGGGAACCTAGAGGTTACGTACTGATAATTATTGGATAACTATGGAATGACTCACTCGATAGTTTTCTGTTGGTTATTATAGTTAAGGTCAAAAAGAAAATATCGATGTGACTGATTTATAAAGTTCTCTAAACTTGAAAAAACTATGGATCTTCATTATAAAAGATCCTTTTTGATTATAGTTAAATCATGACATGGAATTCCATCGAGTGACTATAGTTGGATAGTGGAAGTGTTGTAAGTGAAGTACTATTCAAGAAAGGATTCATCTCCTCTATGGGTTTAGTATCACGATCAACTCAAAGTCAAAGTCTCTAGCTAGAGTATTTTGGTTAATAATAATTGTTATTATTGAACCCAAGAACTTTGTGTTTGGATCATAGAGTTGAATATGGATGATACTGGAATTTTGACTATTACCAAATTCCATAAGTCCAAAGTGAAATAGTTTTGATGAAGAGAATTGGTATAAATAAATGCCATAAAGGCGTAACGCTTAATAAAAAGTGAAATTGGATTTTACCAAACCTAAGCAAATGATAAATCTGGCCAAAAATTACACCACCTGCTAAGTGATGTGTGTACATTAAGATTCGAATAGTTCAATGTTAATCGTTGACCAAATTTACAATTGACGAGTCACAAAGCGAAATGATGAATCCTCTTTAGACCAAAAGATTTAATTAGTTTATAATTGTTATAAATTAATTAAACTAATTAACATTTATGAAATATTAATTATAAAATTTTGAATATGATTTGAGGAATTAATATTATTGTATATATATAGTAGTTATAAATATATCAATCAACATGTGATATTGATAAAAAAAAATTAAATTAGATGTAATTAATAATATTTATTTGGGTTTTAAATTGGTTTAAAGCCCATGGAAGAGGCTGGAAATTTCAACCAAAAGGATGTAGGGGGCAGCTAAAAAATTGGCTAGGGGTATTTCAGATGGATGGCTCAAATTTAGAGAGTGATCCACCTTTATCTCTATTCCTTCAACTATTGAAGAACTTAAACCCTAATGCATCAGAAGCTTTTGGTCCTCATTTACATCTCCTTATTGGCCGATCATAACTACACAAAGCTCCATCAAAGTTTATCTCAAAACAATTTCGAATCAACAACTATTGGATAGTCAATGGTCTACAATTCGAGGATTAGCAGTCTACTGAATTAAGAGGAGTTCTAATGAGGGATATTCATCATAGTAAGGTATACTTTAAGGCATAGTTTTGGTATGTTTTTAGTTTATATAACTTATAATTCATGTATAGTATTCCATTGCTTGTACATATACATCATATTTATATTGTTAGTTATGTGAGGTACTATACGTATGAATGTCACATATTGAATGGTTATGTGTATGTATATATAAAAACAACACCAATTTTTATTTAGATCTGATGCATACACAGCCGAAATTATTTATTTTTAATCTATACCAGCGTAAATAGCACGCACCTGCATTTTTAGACATATTTCATTTCTATTTAATAAAAAAATTTAATCGACGGATGTGTATAATAAGCGCAAAAACTTTGGTAGTCATAACTCTTTTATTTCAAATAGGATTGTTAGTTACAAATTGATTGCAAAATTTCGATAATGGGTAGTCGAAATAGGGATGGTGGTTGAGGTTGCAAATGGATGATAATATTCCGTTGATGTGTAAAGAGTATTTTTGAAATTTTAAAAAGACACCATGAAAATCGTATTCGTTGAATTCTCTTTATTAATAGTAGATATGAATATATATAAATTTATTATATTTATATTAATAAGTCATATTACACAAATTTAAATAACATATAATTCATTGTGTCACCATATCATATTAAAAATTGATATAATAATTTTTGTATCCAAACCTGTACTAAACATAATTTTACGTAACAGGAAAATATTTTTTGTAATTATTTACTATTTTTAATATTATTTAAATCGAAAACGTTTTTATAATTAACATAAAATAATTTATGATTCCAAAATTATATTTAAAACTTTATAAAAAAAATTCCATCATCATAGTAGCTTTAGGCCAAAATTTTAGAATTTAAAATTCAAGTTTTTTATTTTTAATAAATCATTTATAATAATGGTAAAAATTAATTAAATAATAAAAGATATAATTTCAATTCAGAAAATTATGGAAAATTTTCAATGACCTTATAATATCATATTTGAATTTCATAAAATTTAAAGTTTGAAAAATAAGTTATAAAATTACTTTTTAATATTATGTTAATGTTTTTTGGCTAGTAAATTCACATATAAATAATTTAGTAATATAATATTATAATAAAATATTTTTATGTTGTATATTGGATCTTGAATGTTGCAAGATTTACATATATATATATATAATTTTAATTAATTTTATAATTGACATAATTATATAATATAAATATATATTTAAATACGTACATTTATAAACGTTTATAAATGTTACAAATTTAATTATAAATAAACAAACATATTTAATATATATATATATATATATATATTAATAATATTACTATAAAACATTCATGTATAAATAAATAGATAAAAACAACATTGCAAAATATGTATATATTATTATTCATCAAATTATTATTTAATATATATATATATATTCACATTTGTGCAATACATATATTATATATGTATGCAGATATTTATATTATTTTAGTACTCATTTTAAAATAACAAGTTTGAGTATATATACATACATATATTCTGGTAACATATAATACGTAAAAGGTAAGCTAGCATGTCTGTTGCGATGCAAAACTCACCTTTTATATACGAACGTGTTATACTTTGCATGGATTTTATGTTATACATATGATACATATGTGCACTATCATACTTAATTTTAAATATAAATTAAATAAAATTTAATCTATTAGTTATAATTTAAATGAAACAAAGATTTTATTTAAATTAAATTTAGAAATGTTCTAAATAAATTAGACTTCATAAGTGCAATAAAAATCCAATATGGTAAAAATTTTTGATATTCACTCATAACTTTCATTATAGGTTGACTACTTTCAACTGTTAGAACATGTCTAGATCATAGGATTTAAATCGGTTTAATATAATAAAATACAGGTTGTTCCCGACTAAAGAAAACCCTTGCCGACCTAAACCAACTAGTCGATCGTCCATCTCTGAGCAGTCAAAAGCTAGCGGTCGATCGACCCAGTGTAAGCAGTTGACTGACCTCCTTTTTCGGGTCATATAAATTTCATTATCGTTTGTTTTTATTTCTTTTACATATAGCGACTAATATTAACGTTTGCTTAAATAATAAGCTTTCGTTGCAACAATAAAATATGCATTACCCTTTTTTTGCAAAGTCAGCTGACTTTATAATGGGTCGTGCCACGGTATATAAATGTAGAAAAGGTATTCTACATATGTATAGAAACAGCTATATATGGTTTTGTAGTGGCCAGCACTTAGAGTACATAATAGGTGAGATGTAATGGTGTTTCTGTAGCTATAAAAGAGAACTAAGGAAAAAAAACGTTTCCTCCTCCCAAGAGGAGGAAGAATCACTACCAGCAGGGCGTAACACATTCAAATAATCTTAAAATTGATACGCAATATCCAAATCATAATCGAGAGATCCCAGCTATCATCTAGAAGAAGAGATCTATTACGCTTACCACGTGCTCCATCCACCGTAAGAATAAGTCCACCTCCACCAATAGAGTAATGGAAACGCCTAGATTCACCAACATCTTCACTAACAAAAGTATGGAAATCGTGTTTAGCCGTGTCGTATCTCATGTCGGACTGTACATGGGTTCAGGCTATCTCAGCAGGATTCCACTCGACATCAAAAGCCATGGCTGTCGTAGAAATTTCGAAAGCAGAAATATCAGGAGAAACAGAGGAATCCATATCAACGTCAGAGGGAGGAGGAGCAATAGGAGGCACCGAAGGCTCAATTGAAGGGACGGAAGGAGGTATAGGAGAAGGGATAATGCGCTCTTTTGGGATCCATTTCACGTTCGGAGGCCTCAGAAGAGGGGTACGAACCGAGAAAGGACCAACAGACGGCATGCGAAAGCATGCTGTTGATATATGACCAAAGGCTGATAGGACGTACATATATCTGGCTTCCAGCCGTATCATACTACAATCTCCATTACCTGATCCCCGGTCACTCTAATTTTGATAATATGTAAAGGGTTATCTAGGGAAATCTCAATCAAAGCTTTTGCATAGAATAGTTTTTCCCTAGCTACGTTGTTAGCATCAAAACATTGTACTTTACCTATCGCACTAGCTAGCAAAGTTAGACCTAACATAGGTTGCAGAAAGGAGGGTATATGTGAGAAATTAGTCCAGACAGGAATAGATGGTACCAGCTCTCTGGCACAGTCAGCAAACGGACTCCATGGAGTGACAATAAAAGGCTCCCCTCTGATAAATATAGGATCTTTACTAAGAATTCGAAGCCGCTCCTCGGGACATGAGAACTTGAAGAAAAACATAGAGTTGTCCATGTGGACTAGGAGGCTACCCTTCGGTTTTCAAGATTTGTAGCAATGATCCTTAATCACTAGATAAGGTGGGTCATAGTCCAAAAAGAACCCAAATAGATAGTCTGATCAATAAACAATACCAGCTTGAATTACCTCCGTAAGGGGAATCATAATTCCGTCTTTGCTAACCATTTCAAAAGAACGGGGCACAAAACACCCGCATTTTTTTTGGCAAGGTTGAGAATAAGGAGGACAATTTTAATCCTATATTTAGCTCACTAGAATGGGTGTTATTAAAGGAGGTATACTTTCCTGTGAAATAGCATCGGCTACGCGCATATTACTAGTAATATCAAGGGATGCTGTTGTAGAATAGTAGTAGATGGTTTTGTACATGTTCAGGCAACTATAGGATAATTGGTTCCCACATCGTTCATTTCCATCCTCTTTCCATCAATACTTTTGCTTGAAATATCAGTTGTACTATTAATTGAACAAGCAAATTTGGAGAGTAAACCAAGTGATTTACGTGCAGCACTGTGATTATTCTTTAACATGGTAGAATCATGCATATTTATATTCACACCAAAACAATCATCTATGACCTCATTATCATCAATTTCATCTAAGAATAACTTCAATTCGGCGGTATTATTACCACTAATTTCAATACCCTGGGCATCCCAACTTTCATTACCCAGTAAATCGCCACTCCAAGCTGAACCAGATTGGAGTAGGATAGGAGATAAGGTAGAGGTAGAGGAAGGATTTCTTATACCTAAAAGTGGGCCTATTGATGAGGATATGATAGCATCGTCAGCATCATCACCATCATCATCATCATCAACCCGTAATTGGGCTCGGCGCCCATTTAATGGGCGCCTGAATTAAGGCGCCTATAAAATGGGCACCGCCTCCCCTCCACCCCACTTTCTCCTTCATTTTCCTTTTCCATTTTTTTTGAAAATTTAAACAAAATGCCGCCGAGTCCAACCAAAATCGCCCGAAGAACGGTTCAGAGACATTCGGCGGAGCAAGCTGGACCATTACACGTTCCGCCACCACCTGGAGTTTCACTAGACGATCTACATGTTCTACATGAGCTGCCAGATGGTTATCGGCATAGAGCCGAAACCGCTTTGACGACCATACAGGTATAAAGCAAACCTTACTATAACTTGTTATTTTAATATGTACATTACATACTCATATTAAATAACCCTTACGCTATCAAAAATTGTTATTTCATTAATTATTTATAGGACCATTACATTCACTGTCGGGGTAGTTGGGCTAAGTGCATTACCCAGTTTTATGACTATCTTCCCGGTCCTATTATTGAGAGGCTACAGGCTAGCCCTTTTGGTCTATTTTTGTCGATTAGGCCTGTTCAGTCCTTTGATCGATCTCTCATTCAGGCACTAGCTGAGAGGTGGTGGCCCACCACACATACGTTTCATTTTTTAGATTTTGAGCTTGGTATCACCCCAGTTGATTTCTACATGTTTACTGGGATTGAGATTGGATGACACGGTCTTCGACCTTTTCCATTTGATGATTTATACGAGTCGCCCAATTTGTTTACTGTTTTTTTACCACTGATAGATGTTACCTGCGTCTCTAGTGGTTCTGTTAAGTTGACGTACTTGCAGCATTACATCACCAGTTATATAGCTAGAGCCGATATGATGGATGTAGTTACTAGAGCATTTCTGTTGTACCTGTTTGGTTCGACCTTTTTTTCGAACCAAAAAGGTACGCTTAGACTAGGCTATTTAGCTTCTCTTGCCAGATTAGACCAGCTACATACTATTGACTGAGGCACAGCGATATTAGGCACCCTATATAGCGCTCTAGATTCATTTGCGCTTGGCGATGTCAGGCAGATGTATGCTTTTTGGTATATTTTGCCGTTATGGTACTACGAGTACACGGCAAACATGAATCCCCGCATCCAGGACACGGCTAGTCAGGCTGCTGAGCATTACTTCCCTAGGATGAGACGATGGGAGACCAAGCAGTACGTACATCATGTCCCCTTAGGTGTACGGCATGACTTGATGGAGGCTAGGTCACAGCTTGACATGCGTAGTCGAGGTAATATCATTCGGACTCCTTGGGCCTCACATTGGACTCATCTAGCAGATGCAGGTCTTCTGGTGGACGACCATCCCTTGATGGTTGCGTATTCACTATCTAGACGTAGGGTTGCTTTGCATACACCTGCATTTATGCCTATGTGGTATTTGGGAGAGAGATGTGCCTATCAGATTACGGGTGATCATCGTATACCATACGATCCCTTATCTTGCGAGGACATGTTTGGTAGACATAGGGTGATCGGTGATCAGTACTTACATGCTCTACGACAGGCTGGATGGGTGGATAGTAGTACTTTAGTTATCGATGGGGATTACGATGCTTATTGGGCTAGAGTAGCCCCCCGCAGATTCATCGTACCAGATTATGTTCGTGGGGTCAACTCTGATCATATAGGACCTCATCTGGCAGCCGGTAGAGTTCAGGTACCGCAAGTTTCATTTGACCCGATTCTGTCATAGTTCTCCCAGACTCCCATGCAGTTGGAGCCTGATACTACTTTTAGAGCATATGACTTGACAGGTACTTTGATTGAGCGGCCTTTAGTCTTTCCAGATCACGCCGACTATCCTGGTGTGCCTTCAGTCGGGTTATATCCTCCGTATGAGGTACGTATTTTATTTATTGTCATTTTTCCTTTATTTTATGCTTGGTTTCTTACTATGTCAAATGTCGTCTTTATGTAGTTGCTGCTAGATTGGACCAGGCCAGAGTAGGGTTTGGTGTGTTTTGCAATATGACTCTTGCACATACACACACCATGAATGATATGTACATGTAGCATACACAGATGCTAGAGGCTCAGATTGATCAGCTATCAGCTAGACTTGCTGTATATAAGCCTTTCGGATCACAAGGCGGAGGTGATGCTGGTCCCAGTGGGTATGACGCTGGTGGTTTAGATGAGGACGATGGGGACGATGAGGACAGGGGGATGATGGTGATGGGGATGACGATGTAGATGATGATGATGATGATGATGATGGTGACGGAGATGATGATGGTGACAGTGACGGAGATGACGATGATGGTGATGACGATGACAACGCTGCATCCCTTTAGTTGTATACCTTTTAGTTTATGCGTAGTAGACGTTTTACCTTTTAGTTGTATCCCTTTAGATGATGATGCTGACATGTTGCAGTTCCTATAGCTTATGTACTTATGTCATTGTTTGATTATACTGTGTATTGTTTATATTTATATGCTCTCACTTTCTTGGATTTTGGATTATAATGCTCGAGTATACTGTGAATTCTATATGTCTGTGAGTACTGTGAATTATATATGTTGGTGTATAATGTTAATTGTAGATGTCTGTTTAACTATGAATTATATATGTTGGTGTACAATGTGAATACTTTATGTTTGTGTGTACTTATTATAAGCACTAACTAGTTACATATAAACATACAAAAAAACCAATAGTGACAGCAGATCGAAAACTTATAAAACCTACCAGCGACATAAAAAAAAACTACTAGTGACAGATACAAACATAGAATACTGATAAGAAACGCCACAGTAATAATAGACTGCTAATATGAAGAAACAAGACGTGACGATTAAACTGCAACTCCTGTATAGAAAGTCTAAGATGTCTTATCTCCTGTTCTAGTTCGTTTGCGTAGGTTATGCCCCTTGGACATAAAGGATCATCCAACCATTCCGCGTAATTGCAACCATTCGGCCAGAATTGACATAGTTGGAATCGACGACCAATATTTTCTCCATCCGCACGTACTACAACTTCAACTTCATACCCGCACTGACAACAAACTAGGTGCGATTCAACTTCTTGCTCAGTGGGAGGTTGGACTACTTGATCCTGGTTCTCAGGTTGTTCATATGCCATACGAACAATTCAACCACTTCCTAAAGTCTCAGTTGCTCAAGGTTTTGAAACTGACCGCGGACATCTTCATAGTGTCGTTCTTGATAATTGATAAGCCAATCCTCATCAGTATGTGGACTTTCCGTAGGCATGTAACATGCATCTGAATCGATAGAAGAAGGCCAAGAAGGCATTGCGATGAAGAATTTATTGTTGTGAGTGAGGAAGAAGATGATTATGAATGATGAATAAGTAAGCCAGAAATAGAATATATAAACAAACATTACACTTTTGGTACCAGTACTTTTTGATCTGACAACATGCAATACACTAGGGCATATTTAAACACAAACATTAGACATAGGCATTAGCTTTGACAACAACAACAGACATTATCATTTGAAAAGACAATTCAGAAAGCTCTCGACACATTAACGAACGTTACATAGCCAACTAGCAATACTGTTATCTTAAGGCCATCCAAATCTTTCTAGCCAGTTTTGACGTATGAAGTACGCATCATGGGCAATGAAGGGCGTGCCATATTTTAAATTGTATCGACCGTCATAAGTCGAACGTGTAGTCTCAAACACATTTTCCAATATTACCTCGTTAATAATCTTTGTGTAACGCGTGCATGCTGTGATATCCCTGAATTTTTGGCAATATACATTTAGTAATCTGTGTAAAAATTAAATTAATTTGATAATAATTGTTAATAAGATTTGAATTTATTTAATAATCTTCTGATAATTTATCTTTTAAAAGCTAATTTAAATTGTTTCTATTTATAAAGTATATATGTATATATCTGTGTATATTATAAACAGATAAGCTCTGTTTTAATTTAATAAATGAAGACATGTTTTCTAATTCTATTATTTCTGATAATTTGGAAATTTGATTTAATTTAGTATTAAGCTATTAAATAAATAACTATCGTTTTAAATACTTAAAATAAATGTTTAATAGTTAGAATTTATTCTAGCTTAAGTTTAAGTTTTAAATTTATTAACAAAAAGATTGCTTTATTTTCTTTTTAGTATAGCTTGATAAAAATATGTTTTATTTACTCAAGATCAAGTTATTTGTTTAAAAATAAATTCTAGCCTAGGTTTAAATTTAAATAAAAAGACTGTTTTGTTCTTTTTAATTTAGCTTTATAAAATAAGTAATTTATTTATGTAGTGAATATTTCATTTAATAATGAGTTATTTTTTTTTTAAAACAATATCTGAACATAAATATGCAGGTAATCAAAGTAAAGTAAATATAAACAAAGCAAGCAAATTAACAAAGTATAAAAAAAAATTATGCAGGCAGTAAAGTGTGCAGGCTGAACCAATAAGCAAAGTTTAGAAATGTTGCCTGAAAAATTTAGGAATGCAAAGCAAAGTATAAGTAAGAAAAATATCTATGTACTAATAAGATTTATAGGAGACATAAAGTACAACAAAACATATGCTGGCATAAGAAAGTGTAGTCAACCTGTAAGAAAATGCAAGGCAAAAATATCTTTGTACACATAAGATAAGATTAGTTGTAAACATATAGTACATTTGCATTTAATGCTTTCAAAACTTTAGCACATAACAAAGTCATTTCGAATTGTGTTAACATCATTTCAGCCTCCCTAATATAACATTTTGCCTGATAAAACAAAAACATAATTGTACCAGCATTTGCAAAACCCAGTTATCACCTTCCTCTGAAACTTCTTTATATGCATCTTCTTATTTTTAGTTCGTTCACTAAACATATCAAACTTGAAACAAAGAAATAATAGCAAACATTTCCATTTATACAAACTTGAATAATGTTTGCAAATCCAACAAAGACAAGAAGATTTGGAGATCATAAGCAAGACCATTCTCAGTTTTTTAAAATTCAAAGCTTTTCAAAATAAAATGCTCTGCTCATTTCTGAAATACAGGTGAGTAACATCTTTAAAATTACTTAAGTTTTTAATATGTTGCATGCTAATATTTGAATGCTTAATATATTTGTGTGAATATTTATATATTCCTCTCTCTGGCCATTTGTGAGATGGAACTACTGCATATTGTATCCTCTGTGAGTAACTTTAATTACTAAAACTTAAGTATTTAAACTAGTTGCAAGTTTAAAATCTGGAATAAGTGTGATTTGTATGTATGAAATCTTCTGTGCATATGGATGTTGTCTGGATACATTTTGAAGTCTCTGTAACAAACTTATTCATTTTGTTTTCAGGCTTGAGTTGATTCAAATCATTTTTCTCACTTGATCAAATAGCATTTAGGATTTATAATACAAACAGAAATTGTTTGTTTCAACATAATTTAGAGTTTAAGTGTTATTTAAGTTGAACTAAATTTGAATATGGTTCTGGAAATCAAAATAACAGCGAAAAACTTGTATAAGAGAAAACCCAAACATTTTAAATTTTAAATCCAGGAACATATATTGAATCTCTGTAACAAAATACGAATTTTAAAATTTAAGTCAAGATTTTTAGTGCAAGAAGTAAGGTGCAGTTCTGATATGAACAAAAATTACAAATTTGGGATTTTTGGGGTGATCACCGTTGTCTGGGTGGTCGGGCCTCTGCTTGATGATGGATAAGCTTACCAAGGTGATGGAAAAAATGGTGGAAGGTGATGCAGTTAGGCGTGGTGGCGACGGCGATGAAATTCTTTTTGTAAACCTAGTTTTGCTATGGTTCAGTTTTGGGTCTCGTTCGCCTTTAATTGGGGATCGAGCTCGACGCGCTTATGGGGATTTGAAGAGGGGACATGGTTGAGGTTGTAACCGGAGACGCTGGCGTTCCGATGATCGGCATTGGGAGGACGGAGTGTTGACAGGTTCAAGGTGATGTTGCTCGAGTTGTTCCAGGTTTGAGTTTCGAACTTGTTTTCGATTTGTGCTGCCGTGATGAATTTTGGGTGGTCATGGTCGTGACTGGCTGTAGTCGGCGACGTGTTGAGGTTCGTGTGGATGGCCGGAGGTGGCTGGGGCCACGGTGCACGTGCACCGTGCCATTGAAGTGCTGGGTGTTTTTTGTGTGCAGAGTTTTTGACTGGGGAAATACTCGAGTCACTCGAGTACGTGACTCGAAGTAAGGAAGGAAAAGTCCCGGTCCAGTTTTGGTTCGAGTCGAGTAGTGTTTGTGTCAGGCTTTGTAAAACCTGGAAGCAGAATGTGTTTTTAAGCAAATTCAAATGAAACCTAAAAATAAGTAATAGATTTAAACAAGTCTAAATTCAGTTGGAAGATTGAATTCGAGTTTATTTTTGGATTCAAATTTGAAATGACATCAAAGTTTAAATGATTAAAGGTGGGTTTCAGGTTTCAAAAACCTGACAGGTTTCAGATTTTAAATTTATTTAATGTTTGAAAACAGAATTTAAACTGCGGTTTAAATTCAAAAATTTAAAGTATAAATTCAAATGAACTTTTGAATCCAAGGTTTCAAATGAATTTGGTTTTAAATCAAGAATCAAAATCAAGTTTTTAAAAGCAAGTTAAAACCAAAGTTTTTAAATCAAAGTTAAATTTTTGGATTCAAGTTCTTCTTTGAATTCAAATCTGAAATTTTAAATCAGTTTTTAAATCTGAATGTTTTAAAACAAGTTTAAATAAAATAATTAATGTATTTTAAAAGCTTAATTTTTAAATAAAAAAATTTAAGTAATCTAGTTTAAACTTTTCTTACTTAAGTTTCATATATAAATAATGAATGTTCTTCACATTATTTAAAAGTTTTATAAATTGAATTTAAATTTGGTAATGTTTAAATTGGTTAATCATTGTGGATCTTAAATTCAAATGGAATTTGAATTTAAATTTAAAATGTAATGTTAAATACACTCTAATATTAATGAAATTATTAATAGAAATGAATTACCTTAGAGATAATTAAGGTAATAAAATAATTTAATTAATAAGATAATTAAAGAATGATTTATTTAATTAATAATTTAGATTAATTTATAATTAGAAATAATTGATAATGTTTAAATCTAAGATAATTTCTTAAAAAAGTAATTAAGGAAATGTCATTAGTTAATGATTAACTAAGAATTATTAAGTAACTAATTAATGTGATTAAATTTAATAATTAATTAGATTAATTAATTAAGATAATCATTTGTAAATTGTGAAGTAATTACTAAATGGAAGTAGTTAAGAGATTAATTACTTATTGTAATTAATTTTGATAAAATGATTCATTTAAGTTAATTAATTTAGTTTAATTAATTTAAGAAATTCATTTGATAAATTGATAAGTGTAATCACTTAGTGTATTCAATGGAGCATAATTACTTAAGGAAGTAATTAATGTTAATTTTTGAATGTAATTAGTGGAAGATGATGTGTTAATAAAGTAATTTGGATAATTACTTTTGTAATTAATCTAAGGATTAAGTAATGGAGATAATTAATTATGGGATTATTAATTTGTTAAAAAGTAATTAAGGGTGGTTGATTACTTGGTAGTTATTAATCAAGGGTGATTAATAATTATGTTTAAATAAATATTTATTACTTAATGCAATTAATTTCAATAAAGTAATTTAATTTAAATATAATTAGAGATCATTAATTAATATAATTAATGATGTAGTGTATAATGGATTAATTAAGAAATAATTGATAATGAGGTAATTAATTAATGAAATTAATTAAGAATAAATGTAATTAATTATATGTAATTAATAAATGAAGTAATTATATGTTAATTTCTATGAATGATTTAAAATAATTAATCTGTGGAATTAAATAAAGACTAATTAGTTATTGTAATTAAAAAGTGATTAATCGAAGGTGTTTAATCAAGATAAATATCTAGTGAATAATTAATTAATTTGATTTATAACTAATTATTGGTTGTATAAGCAGGATTTATAGATGGAGTAATTAATTTAATTATTTTAAATTAATTAGAGATAGAAGTAGTTAATTTAATTCATTTTAAATTAATTGCGGTATGATTATAAATCATTGCTTATGGATGGATGACATTGATATTTCATTGATTGATTGTGATCTCAGATATGAGATGAGTAATATCTATGTGATGTGGGTGCTTGATTTAAGTATGATAATACTTAATTATCTGTTTGGATGATAATATTAATTATCTGTTTATGATGATGGTTATGTGATTTTCTATTATGATATTGAGAATTATCTATCTGTGTGTATATTGATAATATTGAATTGAACTGTTAAGACTAAATAGACAACTTGGCCTTAAAAGATACGTTTTGGATTTCGATGAGACGGGATCGGGTTTCCATATTTGGACATCCGAAAACCACGTCGATCCAAAATAACGATAGGTCGTGAATCTGAAGTGAAGATGAAGATTCAGAGTGCAAGGGTTATTGTCGTTGACTCTGAGGGTGATTCCAAAATGAGTGTAACGAGATAATGCCTTTGGTTTCGTTCGAACCCGAAACGAACTTATATGATTGAATGCTTTCAGCACATCGTCAGGCGGACGATGAGCATTCTAAGAGATATGTTCTCTAAAGGTAATCGCAGCCTCAAGCCTCATCAACCGGGAATGGCTAAAACAGGGATGGTGCAGCAAGGTTAGGTGGGTCATGCCCAAGCAGGACAAGATATTCCCCTGTCTAGATGTCCCTTTATTTTTCGGCTGTGTGGGCGGTTAATTGCAACAACTGCCGAGGTTATCTTGTTCGGGACTGTTCAGTAAGGAATGGTTCCGGCCTTGTGTTGCAGGGGGTCGGGAGTGATCCTCGGTACGTTGATCTAGGCCACGTACTGTGACGGATGGTATCCCAATAGCCCTGCCATTGTATGGAATCCACAATCCAATAAGTGCCAACGGTTTTGATTGTATTACCCACTTTTGTGGCTAGTAGCTGGAATTTAATAGATGTGACAATTTCGGCTATTTTCTATTTACTTGAAAACCCTAGACCTATTATAATATCACTGAATTTCCTATCAAATGTTTTGGTTAGCGTAAGGTAAAAACTTACCCATGTTTATTTGTGGGGAGTCTTACGTGATACCTTTTGTTTTCAAAAGGATTTTCAAAATTAAGCAACTTTAACCTGTTACTCACACCAGACCCATGTCTGACCCGGAGTTTATTTCTGTTTTTCCTAAACTCTCGGGTACTCAAATTTTTATGAGTAGCCAAGGGATTCAGGTTAGCTTTGACGAGTTCTGGAGGAGCAATGGAGCAGGAGGCTTCAGCGTTGTAGATATACATATAGTTCCGCTGTATTGGTATCTCTGTATTGTTTGAGTTGTATCGAGCTGTATTAGCTAGACAGGTGTCCATAACTATTTAGTATGTGATGTATTATCTGTATAACTCTGATTAATGTTGTAAGATATGTAAATACTTATGTGATTATTATAATTTATTCGTTCCATCGTGAGATTCTGATGTTGTTGTTCTTTCTTCTCTATATTTTCTATTTTCTCACCCCTTTCTTTCTTCAAGACGAAACGGATTTCTGGTAGTAGAAACTCGGGTCGACACACATGCCCTAGTAAAGTTTCTGTATGCAGTCCTGACCACTTGAGCCGTATGTCTGACTTGAGAGCCCACGTCGTTGTTGTAGAGTTCAGCCAGAGTGTCCCAAAAATTAATTACCATTGACTCCTGATTATTGCACATCTCATCGGTTTGAATGTAGTACTACATAAGCAACTTCAATTCATGAGACGTAAATGTCATGTTGGACAATGTAGTTTGAATAATGTTAGGTTTTTAAATGATTTAAACATATAACGATTTCTGAATTTATATAATGGATAATCTTGACCGGCAAATGAACGTGGCTACAGTACATGATTTGACCGCACACTGACACACCTTCTCTTCACTCAACAAAGCAGAGAATCTTGACCGGCAAATGAACGTGGCTACAATACGTGATTTGACCGCACACTGACACACCTCTCCACTCAACAAAGCAGAGAATCTTGATCGGCAAATGAACGTGGCTATAGTACGTGATTTGACCGCACACTGACACACCTTCTCTCCACTCAACAAAGCAGAGAATCTTGACTGGCAAATGAACGTGGCTACAGTACGTGATTTGACCGCACATTGACATACCTTCTCTCCACTCAAGAATCAGTCATATATATATAACCATATGGATGTCATACTTGTTCACCACAATTTACTCTAACAAAACATTCAAATATCAAACAACTATCCTCAAATATCAAACAATGTCTGGAAATTTACTAAAAGTTGTATTGCAATGTCAGTGACTCTGAAGAAGAAGCGTATGCGTTAGCGCATCAACAAGAGGAGGAGGAATTGATGGAGATATACCATGAAGCATACAGATCAACTTCTGAAAAACATGGCCACTTCTGTCAGTCAGTTGTGGCATTTATGGGACGGAATATCTTCGATCTCCAAACGATGCAGATGTAACGCGCTTGCGTGAAATGCATGAAAGCAAGGGCTGGCCTGAAATGCTTGGAAGTCTAGATTGTATGCATTAGGAGTGGAAGAACTGTCCAAAAGCTTTTCACGGAGCATATAACGGCGAGGAAAAAACCAACTATCATCTTAAAAGCAGTTGCCTCTCATGATTTGTGGATTTGGCATGCTTTCTTTGGAATGTCAGGTTCTCTTAATGACTTAAACGTTGTCGAACGATCTCATTTGTTTAATGATTTGGCGCAAGGTAACTCAACTCCCGTATCATTTACTCTTGGTCAGAAAACATATGACCATGGATACTATTTAGGAGATGGAATTTATCCCAAATGGAGTACGATTGTAAAGACATTTGCAAACCCAGTGATGGCAAAACAGAAACAATTTGCTGCGATGCTGGAAGGACAAAGGAAGGACGTAGAAAGGGCGTTTGGGGTCCTTCAAGTAAGGTTTGCAATGGTAAGCAATCCATATAGGTTATGGAAGAGATCAAAAATGGCTACAATTATGTTCTGTTGTATAATTCTGCATAACATGATCATTGAAGATGAACGCGGTATGGATTATCCCGATTTCGAGTATGAGGGGGCAAGACAACCCCCCGAATTGTTTCGCACAACCACGTTACGAAATGAAGGACAGTACGCAATTCATAACGATCATCATGAAGTATATCGTAATGCAGCTATTCATAATAGACTCCAAAGGGATTTAATGGAGCATATTTGGAATTCTTATGGAAATCAGTAGTTGGAGATGGTGGATCTTTGTTTAATTACATATGTTTGCCTTTTTTATTTCTATAATGAAGTGTATAATGCTTCAATTTTTATGTTTGTAATGTCATTTATGTTTGATGAAGTAAATCTATATTGATATCTACATAATGCATCGAAAAAATGATATACCATTGAATATTGTAAAACTGAAAATAACACTTGATTGCATATATGAACTGAAGGTACATGGATATTTAAACTACAATAACTAGAAATATCAAATTAATACGTCAATTACATATGTTTTATTCCAGATCTACTCTCAACAATGTGCTGTTTGTACCCCATCCAATATTGCATTGTAATTGGGTCCATTCCGATGACATCCTTTTCCATTACTATGGTCTCTTGGCGTTGCCGCTCTAGCTCAAAACGGCCCTTCTCAATCTCAGTCAATTCTTTTAACACGGCAAGCTTTTCTGCACTTCCTTTTTGACGTTCTGCATTTTCTCTCGCATGTTTTTCATGCATTAGGGCTAAACGAGAATCGATTTGAGATTGAACAGCAATTTTCTTCTTAGCTGCTCGTTGCCCCATCGGTCTAGCGTCTTCATCAAATGCGGGAACTGCTTCTTCGTCTTCGTTATCTGGGCATTCATTTGAGTCCATATGAGAAGAATTTCCTGGGCTAGAATTGTAATTAGATCTACTTGTTTTTTTTCTTCCCCTTCGACTGCGTCTGCACATCTCTTAAGCCGTTTGCGGTGTTTGAGGTCCATTTTTGTTGACTAACAAGCAAGTCATAGCAGTTTGCAAACTGACAGTAGTGGGGTTTCTTTGTACCATTTTCTCTTGGAAATAATTTCAAGAATTGATCGTTCGCCATTCTCTTCTACACAAACAGAAACACAAAATCATATATTAACAAAGTGATTAGAGATGAATGTAAATTAAAAATCAAATTTTACAAAACGCTACCAATTCAGCTTCGCCACCCATTCCACTTGGATTTGCTTTTCTTATTTTGTGGATCTGCGACTCGTAGAATTGTGTTTATCGATTAATCTTCCCAAAACGACCCATGATTGCAGACATTGACCTCGTCTTTTCAACATGTTTTTTATTGTACGCACTCATGACTTTTGCCCAAAACGCCTCTCCACTTTGGTCGTTCCCCTTTATCGAGTCGTTAGAAAAATGACAATAAATATAACTCAAATCCTTATCTTCATCGCCAGACCATGGAGCAGAAGGGTTGAGAATCTAAATCCCAGCTATCCATATTCATCGCTTCGATATATGATTGAAACGGATGAGACATACTTTCAATATTAAGGAATTGAGAATAGAATTGTAATAGAAGAAGAGATGTGTGTATTACAATCTGGATAACATTTTGATATATGTAGTGAAATCATAAATATGACCGTTTATAGCCGTTGTAATTTTAAATATGACCTTTTATAGCCGTTGTAATTTTAAATATGACCGTTTATAGCCGTTGTAACTTGAAATATGACCGTTAATAGCCGTTGTAATTTGAAATATGACCGTTTATAGCCGTTGGGGTCAAAATATGGTCGTTTGTAGCTGTTGGGATTCAAATCCAGGGACCGGTTATAGCCGTTGAAAGACGTTGGGTGGGGAGAAGAGGGGGGAGCTTGGGCGCCCATAAAATGGGCGCCAGGGCTTGGGAGCCCATTAAATGGGCTTCCAAGCCCAGTTCAGGATCCTGAATTGGATCCTGAACGTTGAGCTTAATATTCAGGTTGAATTCAACGACTGGAGATTTTTTTTGATGGATTCAGCAAATAATGGAACCACTGGAGTTACCCTTATCAACTAAGGCAGACTGGTTTTCACGAGTAGATTGAAGCAGGTGTATTTCTCCAGATCCAGAAGCGGCTGCAAATGAAAGAGGAGCGAAGCACAGTGATGAATCGTAAACACGGCCAGATCTTTCAATCGATCGATTAGTAATTGAGGAGATAAATCTCGTTTTCCCCTTGCGGTTCTTAGCCATAGAAGAAAGATGGGGGAGGAGATTAGAAGTAATGGCAAAGTAGAACATATTTGAGAGAAAATGAATGGCATAAAGACGAGGGGAATGAAAGACTTAGAAGGGAAAGACAATAAGAGATCGCCATTTTGAGGAAGCAGAGATCGCCATTTTTGAGAAAGCAGAGATCTAAAATGTTATTTTTTTTTCATTGCTCTTTTTAATGTTAACATTATTAAATTTTTAAATTTGAATTCGTTTTAATTATTTTAAATTCGAAAACTTCAAACGTCAATAACATTTCCATTTGAGCTTTGATTGAAGACTTTATATATGAAAGTTGATCAAAAAATTGCCAAAAACCAATGATGTATCTTTCATGGCCAAATTCCAAAGTTTGCGACACTTTTAGCCTTACTTTTAATCAATTAATTTCTTATTCATTTTTACGAGGTGTTATATCACTTTAGTTAACCGTGATACTGACCTTATATAGATGAAGTGACAAATTCTCTCTTGAATAGTGTCTCACTTCCAATGCTTCCACTCGACCAAACTATAGTCATTTGATGGACATCGTGCCATGATTTAATAATAATTAAATCAGAGTTTCCAAAGTGAACCTCGGTAGTATTCTCAAGTCGAGAGAACAGTGTATTTTGTCACATCAATAATTCTTTTACACCTTATTTATATTAACTATAGAAGACTATCGAGTGAGTCATTCCACAGTTATCCAATAACTAATAGTACGTAACCCATTGGTTTCCCCCGGCAGCTATGAGTAGTACATTACCAAACATTTAGAGAGTGTTACGTACTCTAGTCCCAATGAGTTATCGGTATCCAGTCTTGATACATCTTGACTAGGAATATTTAAAATGGTATGTTATTTTATTATGAAAAATCATTCATGATTATAACACTTCGTAATTACTATCACAAAACATACCATTTATGGATTTTCTATTAAGTATCGTTTGATTAAATTAATTAATTAATATAACATATTATATCAAGTATATAATAGAAAGAAAACATCTTTAATTTTGAACAGGATTGTTTATCGAGTTAGATATATGCAACAATGATATAATTGTCCTTATGAAATACCCTTAACTCTATCAATCTTTCACTTGCATTTGAGGCCAACTTGGAATCTCTATCTAATGGCTTTGATTAGTTCAATGAGAACTAATCGAGTTAGACCCTTTGCGAATGGATCTACTATGTGTTTTAATTATCTACTATGTCAATAAAATCTCTTCGATGTTGATAATCTACGTCTATCACGTGGAAGTAGTCGAAGTATGTTTCTCGACTTCTAGTGAGCTCTTATCATTGCATTATTATCGTATAATAGTAATGTACTATTCCTAAAATTTGGAATCATGCCTAGTTTAGTTATGAATTTTTGCGTTTGCATATATACATTTCATTTATTATAGCGCTATTCAGGGTGATGTGCTTAGCATTTTCATTTAATCATCCATACTGTCATTTGGAATATTTTCAATTTAAAGAATCTTAGTTAAGGTTTGAATGTGAATTTAATATTAACATATTTACTCGATAGCACTTTTGAAGTTCAAGTGCGAACACTCCTTCATAAGGAGTTCATTGTTTCTATAAATAATTCTCTGGTATTTTATAAATACTCGAGAATAAACTAAATAATCATCTAGTGATCTTAATTTGGATTTAATATTTTCTACATGCATCAAATACCTAAGCAAATTATGATATTGCAGACCATACAACATGTATGATAATTTCCATTGCTAAAATATAAGGGATCCATCTTACTTGTTCCTTATTAAACATTTTAATAAGGTGTCTTTGCATATCATTTGGGACATTCCAAACATCCTTTATTTAATATAAAAGATATAATCTGCAAATCTAATATCGAGTATTAAACAACCAAACAATTATCAATTTTACGTAAGTAAATCATTAATAATCAGTAGTATGTTGTTTACTTGTAGTTTAGAAATATCTATGTACCTTTAAGCAGTTCTTTCCTATAAACACATGCTTCATTTGTGTTTTGACTAAAACTCAAACTATTTGATGTATATATGTCAAAATACTTATTCAATTATGATGCTTATAGAATGATACCATTGTATCATTTCTTGATCATGTATGAAAACCCACAAACTCAATATCACTCCCACCGACTTCAAGACACTTTGGCTGTTATATGCAAACAGTCTTTTCTAAATCATTATTTAGAATTTTACATTTCAACGCATATGCACCAAAGCAGAAAGTCATACAAAATGATAATTTTGTGAGTAAATCCGAATTAACTTGAGTACGTTGAAAAATGAATCTACTTTGCTAATTTTAACAACTGAAATTTACGACGTTATTCTTATCAACCTTGCTCATTATGTTCCAACTGGATTAGTCATACTCTTGTAGGCATATTTGCAGCCAAAGGATCATATCTCATTGGATATTACTACCTAAATTATATTTTGATAACATAATTGGAATTCACTTCAGATTTTTGCATCATACCACATCTTGGAATCAATACTCTAAATATTTTAATTGAGAGCTAAGGATTATCTTCCTTGAATTGATACAAAACCCATAATTTCACTTCATTATGCAAGAATATGTATTAGGCATTCTAATGCATTGTGTTCATTTAGGTTTGGTTAATTTCATTTCACCCCTCGTAGTTAGTTTTATCCTTGGATCATATTCAAGTCCATTTCAATATTATTAATTTCTAAATGATATTCCTTCACTACGAAGTTGGTATTTCATGAAATAACAATTGTTTCTTAGTGTAATTGAATAGCTATTCAAAACACATTATAAATTGCCTTATATGTAAAATTGATTTTGTTTTAGTATAAAAATATAGGTTCAGAACAAAAATGGGTCGTTCAGTGACAATTGTTCCCAAAATTCTTTTAGGGTGATTCATACAAGATCCCTCACATATAATCATTGTGTGTAGTCTTTCGACTCAAATAACCTGCTAACTCCTTATCCTAGCACATGTTGGGGTTTTTTATAAACACTTATCTTGTATAATTTTGTAGACTATTCCTAAGATGAAATTAATTTTGACCTTGTGTACCAGTACACTTAAACACACGATCTTATTGAAAGAAGTTAACTCAAATTCACCCATCATTAATTATACTTCGTTGAACAAAGTTTGACTACTCCTTATCGATACATTATGATGTATCATAGAAAGAAGTGACTATTTAGATTGAATTTTTATTCATCGTTGGGTATGTTTGGAACTCCTTCCAATATACTTATCAATTTGATCAAACTGAATCGTTTTATTTTCTATCGCATGTTATATTATTTACTTCTTTTATATTCTATGAACTCATCATTAAAAATACTATATGTATCATATACACATGTTCTATAATGACTCGCTATTTTGGACTATTCGCATCCGCACATGCCGGACTTGAATAATTCAAAATACCGAATTGTAAATTTAAATTTGGCAAAACTGAACATATACAGTAAATAAATAATCACAGAATCACAAACACAGAGTAATAATATCCAGTGGAAGCAAAAGATAGTAGTTCATAAAGCTACTATATATGTATAACAGAGATAAATAAGCTACAACAGAAGCCTCGAATACAATAGTCATATACAAGAATCAGAATATATCAGTAGAATCAACTGAATATCTGCAAGCTGGATAGATAGCTGGATCTCCAAGTGAAGCTCCAACTCCAAAGGTGAGTCTCGAATACTGGTACACTCAGTCTGACCCGAGCGTAAGGCAAAACACAAACACTCAAATCGGATTAACATTCTTATATCAATAAATCCAACTCAGGTGAAATAACAACTAAATTACAAGTAACTCAAAGGACGTTGGAATAACCGTCCTCTAAGGATCCTTTAAACTATCTACTATGTAGTAATATACGCTAAATAGATAATGTCTATCAGTAATATAAAATATCAAAATAGTGTTAAGGCGTTACCATTATCCCCCTTAACACATTTTTATATAAATGTCATAGTCTATACAGCACTGTAAACTTCACCGTAAACTAGTAGGATATCAGGGAGTACTCCATAGGTATAATACAAAACAAATTCGTAGTGGTCGCGTATATAGGGATACAAGTATGACAAGGCACATGAGGCTATATCCAAGGTAGTGAAACTACCGTTTTCCTGATCCGGACTGGTGAAAACGCATCGTCGCAACGATCGCAACACCGCGAAACAACACTCCCAAAAGTACGATGGTGCACCAATCAATAATAAGTAATGAGTAGTTTACGGAGAAGTGTGTTCGCTCGAGGTGGCTAACCCCATTTGGCCTGGCACGGCTCATGTTTTAGTCATTTCCAATTTGACACAAGTGTCAAGGCTATCCATTATCGTTCTCTTTCTTCAGTCATCACGTACATCATTCCAACCACTTCATTCTAGATCACACTCCGCGTATAGTTATTAAAGTGGTTTTCGGTTTAGACAAAGAGTATGTCCATAACCGATTCCGGTTTCTTTAATAACTTTCATAATTATTACACCGATTGGTCATTTAATATATTTCAAACCAAATCAAATTCAATTTCAATTTCAATTCGTAAACCAACATTTCATTTGTCTTTCTAAATCAATTTCCAAAATTTATGGTTCAAAACTTCCAAATTACCATTTCGAGATCTTATAATTCGATTCCAATTTTATTTAATCAATTCAATATTGATTCAAGTTCGTATATAGGTTTCATTCCGAAATCATTAAATTAATTTAATTTAACATTCAAAACGATTTAAATTCATTTATCGATTTCATTCAATATTCGTTAAGTAAATTTAACATTCAAAACAATTTCAATTAAATTACCAATTCATTAAATCAATTACTTAAGTTCAATTTCATTATCAAAGCTTACAAATTTAATTAAATTGGATTCGACAAATCAAATTCATTAAATTACAAGTCCTACATTAATTTCAGTAAATCACATTTTATTTCTTGTTAAGGGAATTCAATTTCACTGATAAATTTCAAGACTCCATTAATAAAGAACTAAATTTCACATATTCGAGAAGTTCAATTTCATTTATTAACATACTTAAATAATTTTCCAAAACTTAATAAATAAAGAAACCCAATTTTATTTATTAACGAAGTTCAAATTCACTTATTCAAAAGTTCAATTTCTCTTATCAAAGGATTCAAATTTTATTTAATTATCAATTAATTCAATCTTATTCAATTATATAATAATTTCAAAACTTAACCAATAATTTCAAACTTAATTATTAAATAATTCCAAAACTCAATTATTCATTTCTTAAATTAAACAACGTTCTTCCATTAATTACTTTGTTAATAATTCGTTTCAGATTTTTAAATATTAACATCATTTTACATAAAATTTCAAATTCCAACTTCTTTTCAAAACTTAATTATTTATTCAAATAAAATCTTTGTTTTATTTCTAAATCAAATTATTGACCAATCGGGTTTTTATTTAATTCTCTATCCTTAGTCAAGTTCATTTGGGTATTTATCATTTCAACCCGATTCCATTTCAATTCAAAAATCAAAGCATGGCAAAGGGAACTTGCAGTGTGATAACTGGGATGGTGTCAAAGTAAATAACATAACAACAATCAATAACAATCCAATAATTAATTCAAATAATCTCGAAAAATCGTATTAATTTACATTTTGTTGTTTATGCAAATTAATACAATTATTTCTAGAATCTACACTATTATTTCATGTAGATTAAAGATTATTACATTAATATTTTATACGGTTCTGCGCTTGACGTTTATTATTCAATTTCATATTACATCAACATATACAATCATACATTCAATGGTTAAAGGTGTAATTAACCGATTTTCTACGTGTCAAATTTTTTATCTAACATTTAAAGGGTCGTATTATACAACTTTAACAAATCAAATTCAGCACAATATCAATTTTTCCTATATCAAATTCAATTGCATATTATTTATCACTTTAAACATTAACAATTTAACGTCCAATATAAACATCAACAATCAATCAATTATCAACCAAACTGAATTATCATTGCACAAATACAGATAATGGTGTCAGATGTCACAGGTGAACTGATACAGGTAATAGCATATATAACAGTGTAAATAGCTAACAACAATATATTTCAATTGTCGATTCAATTGAAATCAAATTTAATAAATAAAAGAATATTAATCGTGAGTGATTGCTCACCTTTCGAGGTTAGAGAGGATAGAAATGAAATCGAGTTACGGAATGCAAGCACGACCTCCAAAGCAAAGCTAGATTGGCACGAATCGACGAACAAGGCTGATAAATAGGCATAGACGAAATCAAATCAGAACTGGATCGATGAAGATAATTGATATAGGTGAACTTACATATAACTATATATATATATATATATATATATATATGAAATCATATTTCAAATTCAAGCACATTTATATTGAATATATATGTATTTCAACTTCTATTATTTAAATTAAAACACACATATAGAAATCAAACACACACATGCGTTATATATTTTGAAATATATATATATATATATATATATATATATATATATACATACATACTTTTTTTAAAATGCAAAAAAACTCATATACATATTATATCCTTTGAAATCAATATTTACAATGAAATTTATATAAACTTTTATTTAATTCATATAAACCAACATATGTATATTATAAATTACAGGCAACTCTATATATAACTAATGAATATATGCATATATATATATATATATATATATATATATATATATATCCTGCTATAATATAACTTTTATATATATAATTAATATATATAATTTATTGCACATATTGAAGCTAGTACAAAAAATCCATTTAAGTGATCTAAATAAATATAAATATCTTAAAATTATCAACCTTACAGATTATACATATTAACCATATAAAACTTTACAATATAACACTTAAAATCGCATTCAAACTCAATGAGATTTTATATATATATATATATATATATATATATATATATATATATATATATAAACAGAAACGTATTATAAAGCAACAGGTTATAAACCTTTTTATTCAACCTAATATATCCTTTTTAGAATAGATCCATAAAACAAACTATATAAATGTTTAATAAATAAATAACATATTATAACTTACCCAAGCCTACATATATATAACAAACAGATATATAAACAAAACAAACAGTACTTTAAACGTTGTTAGAGCAACAACTTTATAATAATATACATAATACAGTATACATATATAACTATATAACTATATAATAATATATATAATTTGAACTTAAAATCTAACCTGTCATGACAATCAATATATTATAGCTCAATAGATCGCTTAAAGGCTAAGGTATACAAAACATATTCCTTTTCTTTCTTACAGTAAATAAATTTACATACGACACAATTTATATATATATATATAAACTGTAATATAACAACCTATATATGGCAACATAATACATTATATACAACAACATAATACGCGTATATAAACATACATCAGATCTATGTATATGCTAATACATAAACAAAACTTATAAACCTCTTTTTATCTATATATATATATATATATATATATATATACACAACTTAGATCTTAACACTTTATAACAAAATCCCAATACGTATATATGATTAAACTTTATAATTTCTAAACTTATATATATATATATCCGTACTTACACAGATATAAGCATGAAAGAGGAGTGAAGGATAAGCGGGTTAGGAGGCTTCCCAATGCGGTGGTGAGTTGTCAGCGCCGGCGGGTCTTGGGTTGGTGAATGGGTTGCGTGGAAGAGGTGCTGTAGGTCGTGAGGCATGGCCGCTTTGGAGAGATGCTCCTTGGAAGAGAGGGGGAGGATGAGGCCGAGTCAGGTAGCGGGCGAAGGCGGGTTATGGCACTGTGTGTTGGGTTCGGGCGGAGATAGTGTGGGTCTTTTGATGGAGGCTATAGTTCGGAGCATTATTGTGAGCTAGGAGGGTTACTGCTGCCATGGAAGAAGTGAGCGAGCGATGTAGGCTTCGGGTATGGTTGGAGAATGGTGGTGGTTGAGTTGGACGGGCAGTTTGCATCTTCTTTTTTTCAGAAGAGGAGGATGAAGAAGAATTAAAAGGTAGAAAGAAATGTAGCCATGTAAATATAAATTTCTCAAAATGTACAGAGGCTGCTTGATTATCAACGTGAGCTGGCAAGAAAATTAATCACAACGAACGGCAATTACCTAGAACATTGGAAATTGATAGACAAGAGGTTTAAGTCAGTGAATAATATTAATAACCTGATCATTTATTATCTCAAGAAGAAAACGAATGGATAAGGGAACCAATAGACTTTAAAACCCGTACTGATACGAAATCGTTTCTGTGGATTTCGCTACGAACCGGGCTTAAAAATACAGAATTGAATATATCGCAGAAATCAGCACGACGAGACTATCAAAACGGTATATAAATATCGGTGGTACGATTGAATTATAAAAATTCGAAATTTTCTACTGGCGGAAAATGCAAGAAAAACGTAGAAAAATAAGATCGACGGAGCTAAAGAATTCGGAATTTGAAAAAACAAAAAATGGCACCTTGCTTAGAAGATGGTCTAGAATTTTTCAATGTAAAAATATTCGGGTTTCGAAAACGTTTTATTTTCATCGCTTTTTAACTGATTAAATTGAAGTAAGTTTACGCACGAAATAAACTTTCATATTTTCGAACGAAAATTTACCAGTTGCTATGTTTAACTAGACACATTCCAAATATCGAATTTATATTTCAAAATTTTATCGTTTAAAATTCCACAAAATTTCAAATAATAACGTTATTAAAATCGGTCAAATTTACGGGTCGTTACACTCTCCTCCACTCAAAACTTTTCGTCCCCGAAAAGGAAGGAGGTAGGAGAATAGAAACAACCGGAAGAAAATAGAATGAAAAACAAAATAATCAATTGGTTCAAACCATATAAATTCAATTTAAATAAACTTATATTCAACAATTTTTTTTATTCAACATTTTCATTAAATTGATTTGATTTCTCATTTATTAATGTTAGGTACAAAAGGTTCTTTCAAATGAAATTCAATTTAAATTCAACTAATTCAAGATACTACCTTAAATTGACTTAATTCAATTTATTAACTTTCAAAACAAAAATTTCTTCTATTAATCACCTCTATTGTTTACTTAACTTATTATTCTATTTCTCTTCATTAACATTTTATAACTTTAAAATTTAAGTGTATAACATTTATTGTACGTACTCAAATTTTATTTATAATGACAATTTATTGTATATTATCCAATTTTCTTAAATTAACAATTTCAAAGATCATAAATTTGAATGGTCATTTATTATAATCATACTTTATGTGACAAATTTTATTCTTCTTTATTCCAAATTATTATAATTTTACTTAATATGGCTTATCACCTATATATTAAGTATATTTACATTTAATATAACTACTCAAATTTATTTAAAAATTCCTTTGTTATCATTTTCTATTGTATAATATTCAATTACATAATTAACTTTTGAATAATTTTGGTAGGTTATATTGGAATGCAACTGGGTATTATACAAGTAAATTTCAAATTCAATACTCTCAAACTTAAATATTAATTCAAAATTTTGTTTCGTTTATAATCGAAATCATCTTTTAATAAATTTTAAAAATTAATTTCCGATTAGCTTCAAACAACTTAGAGATAAAAATATATATACATTATATCCAAATCAAATCTAAATCAAATACTTATATATATATATATATATATATATATATTTTAAATCATGTTGTACTTTAAAATTTTCAAATCAAATTCATTTCAAAACAAGAGTGTAGCAAGCTACTGATGGTCTCTCCACTTCGAAACTCGAAAATGAATGTCGATGATGCGACCGTCATCACTGAAATTATTTTCGAGCGACAAAACAAGAGAGCACTGATTTAAACTTTAAAATTCTTTGAAATGATTTCAATTTGAAAATATTTTAAAAACTATACACTTTAAAACATTCAAATCAAAGTTTGAAATCACCAGAAATTAAATTTTCAAATTTTAAATTTAAATACATTTAAAATTCCAAATCAAATTATAACCAAATTTGATAAATTCATTTATTTATTTTATGAAATAGTCAATGATTTATAAAACAATAAACGGAAATTAAATTTTTCACATTTCGGACAACATATTCATTAACACTTTAATTTCAGAAAAATTTATACCTATATATAATAAAATCATTCAAAATTATTTTATTTATTAAATTTGAAAACAATATTGTCAGTTTGCTCTGCTCCAGTCTTTTGGAAATTCTATCGATAGCGTTGATCAGACGAATCGATCGAAAATCCAAATCAACCTCAACAACTCAAACAACACGATATATATATACATATAACATTTTAGTATAAATACAAATACACTTCCTCACTCATCGATACTAGAATAGATTTAAAAACAAGAATAGAGATTCAAATTTGATGGAGTCAAATTGAAGAGAATTCTGATTTGAGTGCCAGTTCGAAGGAAAAGGTAAGATGATTCAATTAACAAAATCGGGAGATGGATAAGTTTATATAGGGCAACCTTAATCGGGTCGACCGTGACTTCAAGAATAAGATCGATGCTGAATTCCGAGGTAAATCAACATTCGATCTCAGGAGGTAGGATTCAGGTATAGCAGGAGACAGATAGCATCGTAAACCGAGGATACAGAAATCTTCGGTAAATCGATGTCTATTGTAAAGGAGTTTCAACAATTTACAAATAATTCGAAGATTGGCGAGACTGCTGATTCATTATAAAGATCATTCGAAGTGGAGTTATGGAATGCTCCAGAATTAGAAGAAGACGAATAGTGAGGGACACGAATAAATTTTGGAATCGTATGGAACGTTCCAAAATTCAAAGGAATTGAGTCAAAAGGGAGAGATTGAAAATCGAATGAGAGTGATTCTGTAAATACATTTACCCTATATGCTAAGTTCTGCCTAGAGCTACCAAAGCTCTGATACCAACTGTAACGACCCGCTATTTTAGACTATTCGCATCCGCACATGCCGGACTTGAATAATTCAAAATACCGAATTAATAATTTAAATTTGGAAAAACTGAACATATACAGTAAATAAATAATCACAGAATCACAGACACAGAGTAATAATATGCAGCGGAAGCAAAAGATAGTAGTTCATGAAGCTACTATATATATATATATATATATAACAGAGTTAATAAGCTACAACAGAAGCCTCAAATACAATAGTCATATACAAGAATCAGAATATATTACTAGAATCAACTGAATATCTGCAAGCTGGATAGATAACAGGATCTCCATGTGAAGCTCCAACTCCAAAGGTGAGTCTCGAATACTAGTACACTCAGTCTGACCCGAGCGTAAAGCAAAACACAAACACTCGATTCATGATTAACATTCCTATATCAATAAATCCAACTCAGGTGAAATAACAATTGAAATACAAGTAACTCAAAGGACGTTGGAATAACCGTCCTCTAAGGATCCGTTAAACTATCTACTATGTAGTAATATACGCTAAATAGATAATGTCTATCAGTAATATAAAATATCAAAATAGTGTTAAGGCGTTATCCCTCTTAACACATTTTTATATAAATGTCATAGTCTATACAGCACTGTAACTCCACCGTAAACTAGTAGGATATCAGAGAGTACTCCATAGGTATAACACAAAACAAATTCGTAGTGGTCGCGTACATAGGGATACAAGTATGACAAGGCACATGAGGCTATACCCAAGGTAGTGAAACTACCGTTTGTCTGATCCGGACTGGTGAAAACGCATCGCCGCAACGATCGCAACACCGCGAAACAACACTCCCAAAAGTACGAGGGTGCACCAATCAATAACAAGTAATGAGTAGTTTATGAAGAAGTGTGTTCGCTCGAGGTGGCTAACCCCATTTGGCCCGGCACGGCTCCTGTTTTAGTCATTTTCAATTTGACACAAGTGTCAAGGCTATCCATTATCGTTCTCTTTCTTCAGTCATAACGTACATCATTCCAACTACTTCATTCTGGATCACATTCCGCGTATAGTTATTAAAGTGGTTTTCAGTTTAGACAGAGAGTATGTCCATAACCGATTCCGGTTTCTTTAATAACTTTCGTAATTATTACACCGATTAGTCGTTTAATATATTTCAAACCAAATCAAATTCAATTTCAATTCATAAACAAACATTTCATTTGTCTTTCTAAATCAATTTCCAAAATTTACGTTTCAAAACTTCCAAATTACCATTTCGAAACCTTATAATTCGATTCCAATTTTATTTAATCAATTCAATATTGATTCAAGTTCGTATATAGGTTTCATTCCGAAATCATTAAATTAATTTAATTTAACATTCAAAACGATTTAAATTCATTTATCGATTTCATTCAATATTCGTTAAGTAAATTTAACATTCAAAACAATTTCAATTAAATTACCAATTCATTAAATCAATTACTTAAGTTCAATTTCATTATCAAAGCTTACAAATTTAATTAAATTGGATTCGACAAATCAAATTCATTAAATTACAAGTCCTACATTAATTTCAATAAATCACATTTTATTTCTTGTTAAGGGAATTCAATTTCACTTATAAATTTCAAGACTCAATTAATAAAGAACTAAATTTCACATATTCGAGAAGTTCAATTTCATTTATTATAATACTTAAATAATTTTCCAAAACTTAATAAATAAAGAAACCCAATTTTATTTATTAACGAAGTTCAAATTCACTTATTCAAAAGTTCAATTTCTCTTATCAAAGGATTCAAATTTTATTTAATTATCAATTAATTCAATCTTATTCAATTATTAAATAATTTGAAAACTTAACTAATAATTTCAAACTTAATTATTAAATAATTCCAAAACTCAATTATTCATTTCTTAAATTAAACAACGTTCTTCCATTAATTACTTTGTTAATAATTCGTTTCAGATTTTTAAATATTAACATTCTTTTACATAAAATTTCAAATTCCAACTTCTTTTCAAAACTTAATTATTTATTCAAATAAATTCTTTGTTTTATTTCTAAATCAAATTATTGACCAATCGGGTTTTTATTGAATTCTCTATCCTAAGTCAAGTTCATTTGGGTATTTATCATTTCAACCCGATTCCATTTCAATTCAAAAATCAAAGCATAGCAAAGGGAACTTGTAGTGTGATAACTGGGATGGTGTCAAAGTAAATAAACAAGCAATAACAACAATCAATAACAATCCAATAATTAATTCAAATAATCCTGAAATAATCGTATTAATTTACATTTTGTTGTTTATGCAAATTAATACAATTATTTCTAGAATCTACACTATTATTTCATGTAGATTATTTATTACATTAATATTTTATACAGTTCTGCGCTTGACGTTTATTATTCAATTTCATATTACATCAACATATACAATCATACATTCAATGGTTAAAGGTGTAATTAACCGATTTTCTACGTGTCAAATTTTTTATCTAACATTTAAAGGGTCGTATTATACAACTTTAACAAATCAAATTCAGCACAATATCAATTTTTCCTATATCAAATTCAATTGCATATTATTTATCACTTTAAACATTAACAATTTAACGCCAATATAAACATCAACAATCAATCAATTATCAACAAACTGAATTATCATTGCACAAATACAGATAATGGTGTCAGATGTCACAGGTGAACTGATACAGGTAATAGCAATATAACAGTGTAAATAGCTAACAACAGTATATTTCAATTATCGATTCAATTGAAATCAAATTTAATAAATAAAAGAATATTAATCGTGAGTGATTGCTCACCTTTCAAGGTTAGAGATGATAGAAATGAAATCGAGTTACGGAATGCAAGCACGACCTCCAAAGCAAAGCTAGATTGGCAAGAATCGACGAACAAGGATGATAAATAGGCATAGACGAAATCAAATCAGAACTGGATCGATGAAGACAATTGATATAGGTGAACTTACATATAACTATAAATATGACTATATATATGTGTGTGTGAAATCATATTTTAAATTCAAGCACATTTATATTGAATATATATGTATTTCAACTTCTATTATTTAAATTAAAACACATATATAGAAATCAAACACACACATGCGTTATATATTTTGAAATATATATATATACACACTTTTTTTAAAATGCAAAAAAACTCATATACATGTTATATCCTTTGAAATCAATATTTATAATGAAATTTATATAAATTTTTATTTAATACATATAAACCAACATATATATATTATAAATTATAGGCAACTCTATATATAACTAATGAATATATGCATATATATATATATATATCCTATTATAATCTAGCTTATATATATATAATTAATATATATAATTTATTACATATATTGAAGCTAGTACAAAAAATCCATTTAAGTGATCTGAATAAAAGTATAAATATCTTAAACTTATCAACCTTACAGATTATACATATTAACCATATAAACTTTACAATATAACACTTAAAATCGCATTCAAACTCAGTGAGATTATATATATATATATATATATATATATATATATATATATATAGAAACATATTATAAAGCAACAGGTTATAAACATATTATAAAGCAACAGGTTATAAAGAAACATATTATAAGGCGGGTTATGGCACTGTGTGTTGGGTTCGGGCGGTGATAGTGTGGGTGTTTTGATGGAGGCTATAGTTCGGAGCATTATTATGAGCTAGGAGGGTTACTACTGCCATGGAAGAAGTGAGCGATGTAGGCTTCGGGTATGGTTGGAGAATGGTAGTGGCTGAGTTGGACGGGCAGTTTGCATTTTTTTTTTTTTTGCAGAAGTGGAGGATGAAGAAGAATTAAAAGGTAGAAAGAAATGTAGCCTTGTAAATATAAATTTCTCAAAATGTACAGAGGCTGCTTGATTATCAACGTGAGCTGGCAAGAAAATTAATCACAACGAACGGCAATTACCTAGCATATTGGAAATTGATAGACAAGAGGTTTAAGTCAGTGAATAATATTAATAATCTAACCATTGATTATCTCAAGAAGCAAATGAATGGACAAGGGAACCAATAGACTTTAAAACCCGTACCGATACGAAATCGTTTCTGTGGATTTCGCTACGAACCGGGCTTAAAAATACAGAATTGAATATATCGCAGAAATCACCACGACGAGACTATCAAAACGGTATATAAATATCGGTGTTACGATTGAATTATAAAAATTAAGAATTTTCTACTGGCGGAAAATGCAAGAAAAACGTTGAAAAATAAGATCGACGGAGCTAAAGAAGTCCGAATTTGGTAAAACGAAAAATGGCGTCTTTCTCAGAAGATGGTTTAGAATTTTTCTATGTAAAAATATTCGGCTTTTGAATACGTTTTATTTTCATTGCTTTTTAACTGATTAAATTGAAGTAAGTTTACGCACGAAATAAACTTTCATATTTTCGGACGAAAATTTACCAGTTGCTATGTTTAACTAGACGCATTCCAAATATCGAATTTATATTTCAAAATTTTATCGTTTAAAATTCTACGAAATTTCAAATAATAAAGTTATTAAAACCGGTTAAATTTACAGGTCGTTACATGTTCATGTTTGTGTTAACTCATCAGTGAATACCATAAAGTATGCAGAATCATTTTGAAATTTTATCTCATATATTAACCATTTTGAAATTAATAGAATTCATCAACTATTATGATGCCCCTACTGAATAAGCGCTTTTCTCTTAATTATTTGAGATACAATTTACTAGTACCACATGATTCATAATCATATAATCAAAATTTATTTCTTAGAAGCATGGATTAGTCCATAATTCAAAAATAATTGTTAATAAATTTAAATACTTCCGTATTTTCTAATGCATTACAAGTACCAGTGCTATAGTTTTATTTTATAATGAATATTCATAATATTCATATTGGAATAAAATTATATCTATTTTTTAGTTAACATAGAAAAATAACAATTATTTCATAAATAATGTTTGGTACTTTACGAAAATAATTTTCATAACTTGATGCTACCAATAAATATTATATTGCATGCTCATTCTATTTATGTCATTACTATAATAGCGTATGAAATACAAAGCTTCATTTAACCACTTAATATAGGCTACTTATTTTATTTACTATAATTAGTTTACCATTAGGAATTTTCAGACTAAGTATCTAAAATTCAAAGAAATAAATATTATAGAAAAAGATTCTATGTGAAAATACTTTGGCATAAAAATCATATTTCTCATTCCAATGTTAAGTATCTAGTATTATTTTACAATTCTCGTTTCCATTGTCTCCTTATGAAGTAAAGTGAATATTCACTCTCTTTATCCCAATCATGCCTTAGATTACACCCACTCTTATACACTTGATTTACTTTCTAGATGGCCATAGCATGCAAATGAAATTCTTACTATAATATCATAACAAACGTTTTAAAAAGGTGTATTTGGTTATCCTTGACTTTTAATGTTTTCAAATAAATTGCACTTTATGTAAGCCGATCAAAATGATATTTCAGTGATCGAATTCTTAATTCTATCTTGTAGCCTTTGGTCCAGTATTCATTTAACATAATAATATCATTATTGTAATAAATTATATTAAATAAACAACCTCACACTACAATTTACTCACTTATTTCAAAGGACTAATATAATCAAGGTTTCATGCACTATGAATTATGACTATTTGTCGTATAATATTTATAAGTGATCATATATGGATCAAATATCTGCATTCTTATGTTGCTTTTAGAGTACGAAACTCATTGAAGATAATAAACAGTCTTTGGGAAGTATACTCATAAAGGGCCAAGTTACAAACATATTAAGTGGTTGTATAATTAGGCGCTTGCATGGCTCAACGTGCAAAAATTTATTGGTAAGTAAATTTTATATTTCTATTTGTCAATTTTAGTTCAATTCACTTATATATTGTAATTGATAAATTTCTTATCAATTATATCAACTGCATAAATTTATCAATGTAGATTATTGTAACTTTATATAGTATATGTTCTAATAAAATTAAGTAGAAATATTTGTATATATATAGTAAATATCCAAAAAATTATTTTTTTTCCTTTTTATTATTGTTGAAAGTTTTCCAAACAAAATTAAATTTTATAATTTTTAAAAACATATATTACGTTGTGTCAATCTTTTAAATTAGATTTAATATCTAAAAATCATATAATATTATTATTTGAATTTGGGTTTTTTATTTTTAGGACAAAAGCATACATAATTATTTTTTCCACACACATAACCATCAACATATGGCAATCCATCGATAACCGATTCCTGATATTTTAAAATAACAATATATGAAGCAATGATCATATATATATATATATAATATTAAATTAAAGAGTACCTTTCACCAAAATATAAAGACTCGCATATTGAAACAAAGAATTAAACTTCTTGAATCCAATTCCAATCCTAAAGTTGTTAGCTTTTGAATCGTCTTTCCATCGACGAGTATTTACTTTTAATCTGTATATAATTGCTTGAATACTTAGGAGAGGGAAGGGGTATAGTTCAACCAGCAAAGGGATGATGGAGTCAGCAAAAAGATCAAAAGAAAACGAGGGTTAAGATGTTTATATATAAGAGAGAGTAGAGAGAAAACGTTGGACCAAGTTCCTTAAATTTCTCTTTAGCCATTCTCTTATTTTTAAACATTTAAAACCACCTCGATAATCCATCAAATGGCTGACTTATCATACTTCCCTTATAGGCGAAAATATCAAGCCCCATGTGGGCCTCAAATCCAGTTCAAGGTTGAAAAATTGTAACGACCCGTATTTTTCGATAATTAATATATTAAATTTAATAAGATTTTGAAATATTAATATTGTAAGAAATTAAAATTTATGATTTGTAATGATAAAACAATTAGAATGTAATATAGTAATGTTGATTTAATGTAATTGATAACCATTTTAATCCAATTTCAGCCATTGGATATAACTGTAAGGTTATTTGGTTATAATTGTAAATAATGAAATAAATTAAATGATGCTTTAATGATGAGATTATATGTAATTGATTGGAATAGGTTAATATGGAATATAAAATCATTTTGTTATAACCCTTGGATGTAAATGATAAGATAATGGATATGAAATATTATTGTAAATACGTTGTAATTATCTTCTCATTAATTTGTCCGTTTGAATATTAAATGGGTAATTAATGGAATTAAGGCAATTGAATGTTGAAATTAAGGTAATTAATGAACAACTGAAATTGAATATAATTAGTAATGTGTAAGTAGCCAAAACATTTGTTATAAATAATAAACTTATAAATATGATTAAATTGCTTAAAGTTAATAATTGTTCATTTATCATCTCATTATTTGATATGTTTGGAACTAATTTAGGAATCAACGAAAATTTATGTAATTAATTATTACAGTTAATATCGTAAAAGATGTTAACAGTAAAATAATGAATTTAATAAAATGCGAACTTATGTTAATATAATTCATAGGGTATTGTTGATTGAATAATAAGAACGATAACATAGGTTTGAATTTAATTGGATGAGAATTGGATGCGTAGTTAATGGCATTTAACCTTTTAAATATGATAAGGGGAAACAAATTAATAATTAATTGATATTACATCTTTTAATTAAGATAAAGTGTAACGATTTGTAACTTTTAACAACTTTAAAATGGCAGCATTTTGAATTTAAATAAAAATTAAATAAAAAATTTTGAATTTGGGACGTCGATTGTTTTATTTGACCAAATTTAAAAGAATAAAAATTTTGTGAAATTTCAAATATTGGCTAACTTTAGCCAAAGATTGACTTTTGGTTGAAAATTTTAAATTTTAAATTTCATTATTTTTATATGATACTAGACTGAATTCTGATCTTCCCTTCACTTTTCGTTTCATCAAAATCAAATCTGTATTGCTTTAAAAGTTTTAGTTATTGTGAAAATTAACATGAATTGGTAGTGTTTAGTTGTGTTTTATTAGGCTAAGGCATATTGGATTGTTTGGTCTAATGGGTCTTGGCTAACCAAGAGACTCTAATCAGTTATGTGACCATTCCTTTGCCTGCGACCTTTTGCTTCTTATCTGATAACATCTACGTACATAATTTTTCTCCTAAGAAACTTTCTATTCACACTTCTTCTTTCTCCTCAAAATTTACATAGGACTCTAGATCTAAAACTCTAAAAATCTCACAAATCAAAACTCATTTCCTCCTTTCCTTAACCCTTCCACCTCCCTTATAGTCGTCGCCCTCTCCACCATCATCAAGGCCATATCCTTCTACCTCCCCTCTCCTCTTCTTTCCCATTTTTCCCTTCTATTCCCCTTCCCTAATTTCTCTCTTTCTTTCTCTTATTTCTATGGCTTCTATATTCTACTAAACTACTCCAACTCAATTTTTTTTTTTGAAACAATGTATAATTTCATTGGCAACAACTTCATTATTGAACCCTTCTTCCCATGACAAATATTTATATATCAGAAACTCCATTTTTCAAGTCCTTTCTCGGGTCTAGTTTTGACCGAAAATACCACATATTGTATCAATCATATCTTCTTCAAGAATGAACCAAATTATGTGATTCTTTTTTTCGAACCATTTATTTCTCCAGTGGCTTCAACTTTATTTTGGATTATTTCTTCAAATTCCTTAATTTTTTATGCAAAGAACTCAAATGTTTTCAAAGTATTTTTGCACTCAGATTTTCAACTCAGAAAACACCTTTGTTTGTTTTGACCATAACTTCCTCAAGACAGAAGTTTATTGAGTGATTATTTTTTTGAAAGTGGAGAGAAAATAATTTTTAACCAATTTATAGCTAGTCACTTTTACAGATTCAGTAATATTCTTGTGCGAAAATTTTCTTCAAGATGGCCTAGTTTCAAGTTTGCCTGTAGTTTGGATCTTGGGTTGTTTGGAAGTTGAAAGTAGTTTAAACTTGTATATTGATTCGTGTTCGTGTCTAAGCTTTGTTGGATTTGCTTTGCGTTTGGATCTTGCTAGGAATCTCCATATTGATCCATTTTTATCATCACCTTCGTAGCCACGAAAGGTGAGCAAACACTCACAACTACTAGATTTTATTATGTTAGTTAAATTGAATTTATGGTGTGATTAAAAATTGATTGGTTGTTGTTTAATATATTTTAAATTGTCATTCCATTTAAATCTGACTTTTATTGAATTTAGTTGCCATTTAATTTAATATTGAAATTGAAATTGCCATTTGAATACTTGTTAATGATAACTAGTAAATTATTGGTAGTTATTGGATGATTTCAATGATGATTGTGTTGTATGTTCAATTGTTGATATTTGGGTGATTGGATAGATGTTATTGGTTGACATTTTGGTGATTGAATGTTATTTATGTCTATATCTTTGTTATCCCTATGAGTTGAAATGATACATATCCGAACGATCTTATAGATTAGGGAAAAATCATTATGGGTTGAAATGATAAACCCGAGCGGTTTTCATTGATTTGGAAATGTTAATTTTCTATACTTGTTGAAATGACATATACCCATATAATTTCTTGAATTTGGATTTTTATTTGGAATTGAATTATTTGATGGGTTTAAGTTAATTCAAACTTCAGATTTGTTTTAATTAGATGATTAAGATTGATATTTCAAATTATTTGAAACCATATAAATAATTATTATCACGTTGTACACTTGATAGGAGATGAAAATCCCGTATCATCTATGAAACCATTGCAATAATATTTCTATTTTACTTATTTTGATCTGATTTATATAATATCTTTTAGTTCTGACTCGAGTTTTTTGTCTTTCCTTATGCTTGGGTCGGTCTGAGCTTTTCAATGTATTGAAGACTATTTTCTGGAGGACGAAGATGAAGATTCAGTATATTATTGTATTTATTATTCCACCACATTCTTGTTCTACTGCATTATTTTTTTATTTCTGATGTATGTATAACTCTGATTTGAATTATAAAAGTGTAATCATATGTTATTTGTAAGACAACTTCATGAACTGTTTATTGGATTATTATATTTTGTCGTTCCGCTGCTAGATTCTGTATTTTGTTTCCTTTTTATCTTATTTACCCTATTAACAATCCTCCCTTTTGAATGGTTTAAGTATGACATGTGTGATTTATTGTCGATTTGAACCATCCAAAATAGGCGGGTTGTTGCAAAAATACTTATTGCATTTAAATCTAATTTAAACGCCTATCGATATCTTATATCAATTAGTGTTTATATAAGTATGATATGCATGGTATTTAGATTATTCAATACACATCAAATAAATTTTATAATTAATATTTCATAAACACTAATTAATTTAATTAATTTATATCACTTACAAATTAATGAAATCAGGTGAAAAATAAGTATTAAATGTTTCGGTTATGTGACTCTTAAGTGTAAATTTGATCAATGATTAATATCGAACAATTCAAAAATTACGTTCACACTTCACTTAGTAGGTGGTGTGACATTATGACCGAACTTATTGCTAACTTGGTTTCTATAAAATCCCATTTTACTTTATTAAGTGTTACTGGACAGTGACAATTATTTACACTAATTATCTTCATCAAAATTATATCAATTTGGACATATATAACTTGGTAATGGTCAAAATTCCAATGTCATCCATATTCAACTCTATAGCCCAAACACAAAGTCCATGATTAGATTATAATAATAATTATTATTAACCAATTTGCTCTAGCTTGAGATTTTGACTTTAAGTTGACTTTAGTTGACTGTGATACTAACATCATATACTGAGACGAATTCTTTCTTAAATAGTGTCACACTTCAATGATTCTATTCGATCCAAATATAGCAGTTCGACAGACGTCGTGCCATGAGTTAACTATAATCAAAGAGCAGTTTCCATATTAAAGCTCGATAGTATTCTTGATTAGAGAGAACTCCGTAATTTGCTAACATCGATATTTTCTATTTGACTAGTTATATTAAGTGATAGAAAACTATCGAGTGGGTCATTACATATGTACCTAATAACTATCATTACGTAAGTACTTAGTGTCCCAGTAGCCATGAGTAATACACTGTCCAATATTTGAAGAGCGTTACATATATAGTCTTAATGGATGTATCGATATCCAGTCTCGATGCATCTTGATTAAGAATATTTAAAATGGTAAGTTTATTTTATTATAGTAAATCACTCATGATTATAACACTTTGTAATTACTATCACAAAACATACCATTTATGGATTTTATATTACATATACTTTTAATTAAATTAATTAATTAATATAACATATTATATGAAGTATAAAATAGAAAGAAAATACCTTTTATTTTGAACAAGGTTAGTTATTGAATTAGATATATATAACAAATTACATAATTTTCCCTAAAGAAAACCCTTAACTTTACCAATCTTCCACTTTCACATTAGGACAATTATGAAATCTCTATCACATTCCTTTGATTAGTTTGATGAGAACTGTTCTAGTTAGACCCTTTGTGAATGAATCTACTGTGCCGTTTTAATTATCCACTCTATCAATCAACTCTCTTCAATGGTGATAAAATACATTTATCATGTGAAGCTAATCAGAGTATGTTTCTCGACATCTTGTAAGCTCTTATCATTGCATTGTTATCGTATAACAATAATGTCATATTCTCAGTACTTGGAATCACCTCTAACTCGGTTATAAATTTCTGCATTTATATTTATACATTTCTTTTATTATTGCGCTAATCAAGACGATGTAATTGATATTTTCATTGAATCAGCCATAATGTGTCATTTGAAAAATTTCCAACTTAAACCTTCTTTGTTAAGGGTTAATCATATATTTAATACTGACATATTATACTTGATAGCACATATGATGTTCAAATTTGGACACTCCTTCAAAAAGAATTCATTTTATGTAAATAATTCTCTAGTATTTTCTAAATACTCGAGAATACTCTAAACTACCATTTAGCGATCCTAACTTGAATTTGATATTTGCTTCATACATCAAATACATAAGAAAATTATGATGTTGTAGATAATACAACATATATGATAATTCTTATTTCTAAAGCATAAGTAATCCATCTTACATGTTCCTCATTAAACATTTTAATAAGGTTTCTTACCATTTGGGACATTCCTAAATCCTTTATCCTTAATATAAAAATGTAATTCACAAATCGAATACCGAGTATTAAACAATCAGACTATTGCTAATTTCAACATAAGTACATCGTTAATATTCAGCAGTATGTTTACTTATAGTCTAGAAATAGCTATGTACCTTTTAGTGGTTCTTTCTTATGGACGCATGTTTCCTCTGCATTTTGATTGAAAATCAAATTGTTTGACCTTAGTTATATTAACCAAAGAAAACCATCAAGTGGTTCATTCCATAGTTATCCAATTACTATCGGTATGTAACCCCTTAGTGCTCCCAGCAGCTATGAGTAGTACACCATCAAACATTTGGAGAGCATTGCATAACCTAATCTCAACAGATGCCCAATATTTAAAATAGTATGTTTATTTTATTGCGATAAATCATTTATGATTGCAACACTTTGTAATTACTATCAAAAAATACCATTTATAGATTTCCTATTGAACATAACTTTAATTAAATTAATTAATTAATATAACATATTATATCAAGTGTATAATAGAAAGAAAACACCTTTTACTTTGAACAAGATTGGTTATCGAGTTATACATATGTAGCCAATTAAATAATTGCCTCTAGAGCATACCAGTAAGAAACACACAGTGTCTCTTCAATGTGCAATAATGCTTATTAGACTATCCTAACACATTCTGTTCATTTAGGTTTGGTTAATTTTGTTTCATTTCTCATAATCCATTTTATCCTTCGATCGTTTTCAAATCTATTTTACTACAGATAGTTTTTAAAAGCGATTCCTTTGCTATGAAGTTGGTATTTCATGAAACAACAGTTATTTCTCAGTTCACAGAATGGGTATTCATAAACAGTTTATGAATTGCTTTACATATAAAACTAACTTTGGTTTTATTTTACTATGCTTTTTTCAAAACATAAATTGTTCATCTAATGCATATCATTCCCAAACTTCTTTTGGAGTGATTCATAAAAGATCCCTTACGTACAAGTATTACGTGTGATCTTTCGACTTACACATCCTGCGAACTCCTTGGCTTAGGATACGTTAAGATTTCTTATATAGCCTTGTCCCGTATGATTTTGTAAATTATTATTTAGATGAAATTAATTTTAACTTAGTGTACTACTCTTAAGTCCACAACTTATAGGAAGAAGTAAACTCAACTTCACTCATAATTAATCATATTTTGTTCAATAAAGTTCAATTACTCCTTATCGATACAACATTATGCATCATAAGGAGGAGTGACTTTTGAAATTAAATCTTTATTCGTTCTTAGATAAATTAGGAACTCTTTCCAATATGCTCATATATTTGATCAAATCAAATCATTTTATCTTCTTTTGCATGTTATTTTATTTACTTTTGTCTTACATTCAATGAGCTTATCCTAAACATACCACATGTTTATTAAGTACATATGTTCATTTTGGATAAATCATCAGTGATTACAACGAAATACGTGGAACCATTTTGGAATTAATAGAATTTCGATTGCATACATATATATATATCAAACCATAGAGTTTATATGCTCTTGTAATGCTCCCACTGAACTAGTGCTTTGCCCTTAATTGTCTAAGATATAATTTACTAGCACCACATTATTCATAATCATATGGTGAAAAATAATATTTCTCAATCCATAATTCTAAATTAATTATTAATTAGTTTAGGTACTTATGTATTTTCCAATGCATCATAAGTACTACTATTACAGTTTATTTTGTAACAAATATTCATAATATTCGTATTAAAATAAAACTATATCTGTTTTTCAATCAACACTGAAATATAATTATTATTTTATAAATAATTTTCGACATGCTTTATGAAAAAATTTCATAACCTGAGGTGACTAGTAAGTGTTATATGGCATGCTCCTACTTTTTTGCCGTTATTATAATAGCATATGAAATATAAAGCTACATTCAACCACTTAATATAGGTTATTTTTTAAAATATCTCAAATTCAAAGGAATAAATCTCATAAAAAAGTTTCTATGTAAAAATTCATTTTAGAATAGAAATCATATTTCTCATTCTAATTTTCAATATCAATTGTTATTTTACAATTCTTGTTTCCAATGTTTCTTTATGAAGCAGAAGTAGCCATTCATACTCTTCATCCCAACCGTGGCTTAAATTACATCTAATCTTGTACATCCACTTTCCTTTCTAAATGGTCGAACGATCAAAGGATACTCTTACTATAATCATCAAGAACTTTTTATAAAATTGCATTTTTTCATCTTTAACATTTAAGGATATCAAATACGTTGTACTTTACGTAACCTGATCAAACTGCATTTCACTAATCGATTTCCTAACCTATCTTATAGTTTTTGGTCTAGCGTTACATTTAATTAGAACAAGATCAATATTGTAATCAATCATATTAAATACAAGATCTCATACTATGGTTTACTAATTTACTTCGAATGAACTAATTTCATCGAGGTTTCGTCCATTATGAATTGTGACCGTTCATTATATAATATTTATATGTGATTATTTATGGTCCAATATCCATATTCTTGTATGGCTTTTAGAATACGAAACTACAATAAAACACGGAAGTGGCCAAGTATAAAACATATTTTATAAAATGTGTAAAATGCAAGAGCATATATGATTTAATATTAAAAAAATATTATATGAAACATAATATATATATGTATATTAATTTCTAGCTATAATAATTATAAATTTTTATTTAATTTCAATTTTTTTATAACTTAGTCATGAGCAATATGGTAATATTCATATACAATATTTTTTATTATACATATACGCATATATCCAACCATCCAAACATGAGAACATATCGATATATAGATTCGTCATAATTGCTAACTAATAGATATACGATATAATTAATAAATTTTGCATTAATGAATCAAATATATAACTTTCACCAAAGCCTTCTACGCACACGTTGAAATGAAAAACATAACTCCTTGAATCCAATTCCAAGTCCAAAAGTTACTTGCTGCCGGACAACTTTACCCTCGATAATCGAATCGACTTTTAATTTTGTGTTTTGATGTTTGAATTTTGGAGCTTTGGAGGATGTATGGCCGGCCTGATAATGCAGCAAGAATAGAGTGAATTTTTTTACAAGAGAAGTGAATGTTAGAGGAAACAAATAAAGAAGGGATGAGAGAGTGAAATTAAGATCAAGATCCTTATTTTTCTATTATAGTTCTCTCCTTTTGAATTTAAAATTCCTCCCCTTAAACCATCATATAGTTAGCCTCAATTTGTTTCCCAAAAGCCATGTAATGATTTCCCTTTTCGACCTTTGAATGTCGATACTGATACATATACAGTATTCACGTGCCAAACACTCAAGTGCTCGAAAGGCCAATTGTTAGGGTAAAAGATAAAGAAGAAAAGGAAGAGCAAGAGAGAGGAGAACAAAAACATAAGAATCTCTCAATGGAATGATAATATTTATAACAATCTACCTTTCTTACTCTTAAAGATGGCACTTAATACATCTACAATATTCATGTGCCGATCATCTAGGCGTAAAAAAGTTAGATTGTTACAAATAGTGTCAGAGATTAGGTTGAGCGAACACTTAGGCCTTAGTTGGGGTTAACTCGTTAATGATATGGTTAGTAGTAACCAAGAATGGGTTTAATCTATGAGTGCGTGTAGTTTTAATTTTTTATGTGTGTATTCGAATTATTTTGATCAGCTTGTTATGTTTGATTTTGTACCCTTTTTTCCTTAAGATTATCTCGTCTAAGCATTTAAAGTTGTTTACTATATTCATGAAATAAGAACGAGTAATAAATAAAGACGAGGAAGATATGCTAATTGCATTGTGACCACCAATGATCGAGCCCAAAATGTTGTAAGAGTTGGAGCATTTGAAGAGGCAACACCAGTGTAGCTCCGTGTGAATTTTGCAGCCTTGTGCAAAGACTATACTAATCTGGGAGGTCATTTAAGGGCACATAATCCATCATCGAAGTCAAAGGTTGGATTCATTCTCGCGAAAAGATTTTTTAAGGGGCTAGATATTTTGAATGAGTAGAAGCGTTTCTTAGTGTCTTGGCACTTGCAAGATGAAGCTGCAACATGGTGAGACTCTGTTACAACAAATGTTCCAAAGGATAATTTTTCTTAGGCTAGATTTAAGGAGGTGTTTGAAGACCATTTTATGTCCACTACAGGAAAGACCCGTATGTATAGGAGTTTCTTAAATCTTAAGCAAGGAGATTTGTCAATAACAGAGTATGTAACCAAGTTTAATGTGCTAACATGATTTGGGCCAAAGTTATTTGATATCCCTCTTATGAAAAGCGAGATGTTTGTAATGGGAATGAGAAAAGGATTTCAGGACAAGACGACTGCCTATTTGAAGGGATCTTTTGTGGATTTGGTAGATATGACTTTAAGGATGAAGTTCTGGAGAAGAAGCCAGTAGCAGCACCTAGTGGCAATAACAACAACCCGAACAAGAGGAAGTTCAACCCACAATAGAAGAAGCGGTGAAAGAGAAAGTCGGGAGGAGATCAAGGAAACAAGTTTAAGGATGTTGAGTGTTTCCATTATAAGAAAAAGGGTTATCTAGCAAGATTCTATATGAATTCTGAAGCATCGAAGCAGTAAGGAGGACCTATCACTCTACAATGGTTCAGAAGATGCTTTGCTACAACCGTCAACAACAAGGGCATATGTTGAAGGATTGACCGCTAATAAAGAAAGGTTAGGAAGTCAAAGTTTATACCATCAAGGATGAACCATAGACCTTAAAGGATATGAAAGGGAAATGAGTTCTTAAAGGTTCTTTAATTATCAATGGCATTTTTGTTCAAGTATTGTTAGAATACAAAAGTTTCATATAGTTTGATTTCTACAGAGTCGGTAGGTAAATTGCAATTTTCCCCAAGAATCATTGAAACCCCTATTTGTGTGTCCAAACCCCATAGGAGATACAACTGATCTATGCATAATTTATGAGACTGTGCAGATTACTTACCTTACACATCAATTTTCACGTGACCTATATGTTTTGGATTTTAAGGGGTTTGATGTTATATTCGACATGGAGAATGAAGCTATCTTAGATTGTGTTGGAAGGATGATAACTTTGAAAGCCAAATTTTGCAATTTTGTTAAAGTATCATGTGATGATCCAGACAATCGAATGAGTAGTTTCTTGATTGCCTTAGAGTCATCCTAACACTAGGGTCGACATCAATTATTAAGGAATTTCCTGATGTTTTTAAAGAAGTAAACGGTTTACCTCCACATCGGCGGACTGAGTTTTGTATTGACTTAATTCCCAGTTAGAAGCCTATTATTCAACGTACTCATAAAATGGATCCTAGAGAAAAGGAGTTTATGGATTAGATCGATGATTTGTTGAGAAGATGACTGATTAGACCAAGTTGTTCAAATTGGGGAGTAGTTGTAGTTTATGTTGCAAAGTAGATAGTTTTTTGAGACTTTGTGTGGATTATAGGGAGTTAAAAAAGTAGACAATTCAGAACAAATATTCCTTACCTCATATAGATGACATGCTTGACCAACTATGTGGTGCTAAAGTATTCTTCCAAATGTACCTTGCTACAAGATTTCATCGGTTAAGGGTACTGGAGAACAATATACCCTTGACAGCATTTAGAGGACCAGATTGTTTCATTGACTAGTTAGTAATGCCTTTTAGTCTAACAAATCCACCTGCTTATTTTGTAGATCTTAATGAACCGAGTTTTAAGATATGTGTTGAATAAATTTGTGTTCTTCTTTTTAAATGATATCCTTATTTACTCTAAGATCAAGGAAGAACACAAACACCATTTGGAAGTGGTGCTGGAGACATTAAGGAAGCATGTTTTAAAAGATAAATTTACTATTTGTCAATTTTGACAATCTGAAGTAAGGTTCCTTCGAAATGTTGTGTCGAGGGATGGCATTTTGGTTGATCCGGCAAAGGCGATGGATGTTCAAGAGTGGAAGACGCCATAGACTCCAATAGAGGTCCGAAGTTTCTTAGGCTTGGTCGAATATTATAGAAGGTCCATCCAAGACTTTTCCAAGATTGCCTCGCACCTAACCAAGTTGACAAAGAAAGATAAGAAGTTTGTTTGGACTTCAAAGTGTGAGGAGGTGTTTATTGAGTTGAAGCGGAGGTTGACCAACACTGTAGTTCTAGCTATTTCAAATGGAGGTGAAGGGTTGACTATGTATACCGATGTTTGTGGTTTAGGTTAGGTGCAATTCTGAAGCAGCACGGTAGAGTTATTACTTATGTTAGCAAGCAGTTGAAGCATCTTGAGAAGAACTACACAAACATTATTTAGGGCTATTAGATGTGGTGCTTGCATTGAAGATGTGGAGGCATTACTTGATAGGTGAAAAGTTCGAACTCTCCACAGATCATAACTCCCTAAAGTATCTTTTCACATAAAAGGATCTAAATATGAGGCAGTAGTGGTGGTTAGAATTTTTCATGGCATATGACTTGGATATTTTATATACGTCAAGAAAGAAAAATGTAGCAGCGGACGCTTTGAGAAGGAACAAAATCTTGGCTCTTTTGGAAGTTATTCGAACTCTTATAGAGAGGATTGCAAGTAAACAAAGGGAAGATAGTCTTCTGGTAAAATTTATGCAAGGAGTGGTGGAAGGTCGATGTTCAAGTTTTGAGATTGATAGCTGTGGAGTTATGCAAATGAATGGAAGGTTATGCATTCAGGGTGTTGATGGTTTTAGTACGAAGTTTTGACAAAATGCCATAAATCTAATTTAAGCATCCACCCCGAAGTTGACAAGAAGTACCAGGATATGAGGAGAGTATCTTGGTGGGTAGGGATGAAGAGGGATATCTCAATCTGTATCAGCCGATGTGTAAACTATTAGCAGATCAAAGGCGAGCACCGAAGGACTGATGGATTACTCGATCCCAAATTGGAAATAGGATCAAGTATCAATGCATTTTATTCTTGGTTTACCCAAGAAATGAAGGTGTTTGGGTCATTGTGGATTGACTAACCAAGAGCGCCCATTTTATTCCAGTAAAGCCAATGGGACTACAGCAACTTTGGCAGAGATTTATATAAGGGAGTTCGTAAGCCTGCATGGGATTTTGGTTAGCACTTTAAGTGATTAGGATCTAATTTTTACCAGTCGGTTTTGGAAGGCATTACAAGCATCTTTGAGAACAAAGCTAAGTTTGAGCATGGTCTACCATCCTCAAATGGATGGTCAAATAGAAAGAGTTAGGCGAATCTCGGAAGTTCTTTTGATAGCATGTATCTTGGGCTTTGGTGGATCATGGGAAGATCATCTGCACTTAGTGGATTTCTCTTACGACAACAGTTATTAGGTAAAGAATTGCTATATTACCCTATGAAGCTCTATATGGACGGCCATGTAAGTCACCAGTGTGTTAGGTAGGAACCGAGGATCAAGTAGTGCTTGGGCCTGATATGATATGGTAAGCTATGTAGAAGATTGGTATGATCAAAAGGTGAATGAAGAAAGCTCAAGATCGACAGAGAAGCTATACTAATTGAAGATGAAGGGATTTCGAATTTCTAGCTGGAGACTTTGTGTTTGTAAGGATTTCCCTGATAAGAAGAGTTGTTCAATTTGGAAGAGCAGGGAAGTTAGCACCTAAATACGTTGGACCTTTTCGAATTCTTAGAAGAATTGGGTCACTTGCCTATAGAATTGAGTTGCCAGAAAGATTGTCAAGAGTCCATATTGTTTTTCATGTATCACATTTAAGGAAATATGTCATAACTTATCGTTGATTGTGGAGCCATATGTTTACCAAACCTAACTGTGGTAAGGCATCATGTTCACATTATGGATCGGGATGTGAAGCAATTACAAAATAAGATGGTGAGATTGATTAAGGTTCAATAGAATGAAGATCTCAGAGACTGCACTTTGGAGATGGAAGATAGTACAGAGGAAGCTTATCCCGAGTTATTGATAGAATAGTAGTTTGCTTGTCGTATGAATTGTATACTGGATGTTTGTGATGTAGTTGCTTAGTACATATATTTTGTATGCATTTCGTAAGATATGATGCATGTGCTTTTGAGTTTTGTTGAGTTATCTTTTTGTGTGTTAATTTGGGAATGAAATTCTTTTAAAGAGGGAGAATGTAATGACCCATAAAATCGCTTTAAATAGGAATATTTGATATATTTTTGAATAATTAATTAATAGATTTTATAACTCAAATAAACCTATTTTAAATAGTAATTAATGATGGTGAAGTTATTTTCAAATTTGTTTTACAAAAATAAATAGTTCGTAAAAAAATCGAAAATGTGACCGAAATTCATTTTTTGAACTTTCGACTTTTCATCATCTAAAAGTTGTTGGAACAACTACTGTACACTATAGTATATGTATACACACATAAATTAATAAGGGGCATTTCACCAGAAGGACAAACATTGCAAACCAATTAGTTTCCAGGACACACATTCAAAGAAATTACTTTCAAGGCCAAAGTCAGTAGAATAATTACTTTCAAGGACAAAGTCAGTAGTCCAATTACTTTCAGGGACATAATTTCATAGGTTTTTAGGCCCTAGAAACTAATTATTTTGTGTTTTATCCTTGAAAGTAATTATTTATGTTCTGTGTCCTAGAAACTAATTCCACTTGCTAAAGAGACCCTTGTGGCTAATTTCCACAATTAATAACCTATGCTTTAAGTTAAGAAATGGTTAGAGTTAAATAGAGTAAATAAACTTACTTAAAGTAAAAAGGTAAAGTTGAATTTCCTTTTCTTTTATTTAAAAAAAATGTAAAAGGTATTATCACATCAGAAAAGTAGTGAAGTGAAGGAATGAGGGAGGAGGTTGATGGTTGCATGTAGAGGGAGGGCAAGGGAGGTGTGGAGGCAACAAAGTATGAGGGTAATGGCTAAGGGGTAAAGTGGTAATTTTCTATAATTTATTTTATATAAAAAAAAATTCTTTTTCAATTCTCATTTACCTATATTTACACCAAAAGTTGGCACAAACACCCAATAAAATGGTCGTAGAGAAATAAATGAAGAAATCTAAACTAAAACAGAGGAAGCAAGTAGAAAACAAGTAAAAGAAATAATGACAAACAGATTATAGTGGTTCAGCATTGAATACCTATGTCCACTTTGATGAAACAGTTTTATTGATCACTTGAATTTTTGAATACAAGAAGTATCAAATCAAAATCCATAAATATAATAGCGTACAAGCATAATAACAGCATAAAGATCCTTAAAATGAACAATGAATTCTGTATTTATAAGGGTAGACGATCGAATATCTTCTTGAAAATTCACCAACTGAATCTTCAAATGTAGATGAGGTCACTTAAAAAATTTCGAGGCCGAACTCCAATGTAAAGTAATCAGCCCTGATCGGTTAAGATATCGTAGAAGTTGTGTCCCCTTCTATGCTAGCTTCATGTTTCCATAGTTATTTGCATAGTTTCCTTTATGTTTATAGAGATAACGATTGATTTCCATTGAGTTGAACTGTTGGTTGATATTGTTCGTGGCTACTATGATGCGATTTGATTCCCTGCCTAGCAGAAGGATAGGTATCGATCCCCGGCCTAGGGGAGGCATAGATCCATACTTAGTGTATTTTAGGGAATCTATCTCTTGGTCTCATTTGATTGTTATTTTATATTATTGTCTATGTTTGATGTCTAGAGTCTTTGATCACCTCTCTGAACTGCTTTTTTATCTACCATCTTGTCTAACTTCTCCCATAGTCTGGATTTAGCCGGGTCAAAAGGCCGGATAACAACCTCACTTTCGTTCATTTTCAAAACTCCTATCTCTTATTTCCCAATATTCTTTTCCATGTCCATGGCCTCTTAAAATATTCAAGATATAAAAATATCTCCTTTTCACTTTTTATTCCTTAAAACTTAGTTAAAATCACCTCCTTTCTTTCTACACCTCTTCTCTTTCAAAAATAAGTCCAAAATTCCCTTTTCTAAGCCAAGGCCGAGCCCATTTCACCCTGGGCAAATGCCCCTCTAGCCTTCTCAAGGCTCCAAAAATCAAGTTTTTGCAAAGAAAAATAAAGTTCGTGCGTCGATGCAAGATGTGGTGGTAGTTCGATTTGATTCATGAGGATTTGGTGAGTAAATCTCACCTTTGAAAACAAAGTTCTGAAATTTATTATTGTAGTAATTGCAATACTTCTGTCGTTTTGGTCTCGGGATAGCAACAATCAAACACAGTTTTGACCAAACTAACTTCAAAATTTAAGAAAACTCAAGATATGAATTTTTAGAAAAAAGTCTATGCTTTCCAGAACGTCTAATATTATTGAATTTGGATAAGAAATGAAAAGGTCATGGTAAAAACAGTTCAGGGGTCTAAATTGCAATACTTCTATCATTTTGGTCTCGGGATAGCAACAATCGAACATAGTTTTGGCCAAACTAACTTCAAAGTTTAAGAAAATTCAAAACATGAAACTTTTTAAAAAAATTCTAAGCTTTTTGAAACATCTAAGATTATTGAATTTGGATAAGACATGAAAAGGTTATGGTAAAAACAGTTCAGGGGTCTGAATTGCAATACTTCTATCGTTTTGATCTCGGGATAGCAACAATCAAACACAGTTTTGACCAAACTAACTTCAAAATTTCAGAAAACTCAAAACACGAAAATTTTAGAACAAAGTCTATGCTTTTTAGAACATCTAAGATTATAGTATTTGGATAAGAAATGAAAAGGTTATGGAAAAATTCGTTTTCAGCTAGCAAATTTGTGAGCTTGCACTCACCTTAAAGATTTAGCAGCAAATTTGGTAGCAAATTGTGATCTTTGGTGATGAATTGAAGCCCTAAGCGCCTGAAATAGCTGAAACACGACATGCATAGCAAAAAAATTTGTTATAGAAAAGATCATCTTAAGTTCTAAGAATGTAGATGAAATTTCGTTAGGTCTTGGTTGTGATTACCTTTTCTATTCATGATTTAAGTGGATTTCTTTTCTAATTTGCAGCAAAAATGAGTTGAAATTGACTTTTAATGAAGAGGAGCCATTGTTTTCTTTTATTTTTATGGAAAGTTGATTTGGAGAAGATGAGAAAATAAAAACTACGTATAGTACAATGTTTCTCCAGCCAGAAGATTCTAATGAGGCTAATGGATCAAGTTTCTACCCAAATAAGCCCATATACAAAACACTTAGAGAAAAAACATGGATATGAGCATATTTCTCTTAATTAACACTATATTCACACTTTTTCTTCATTTTAAAGTCACATAAAATGCATCATGCTATTGTATTGAAATAAAATAGTTATTATGACAAAATAAAATTTTATTTTAATAATAAAAAGATAATTTTAACAATAAAACCTCATTTTTAACAATATTTAACAATTTACACAATTTTAGTATAAAAACACCATTTTTAATGTATAACATGTTCAAAAATTATTTTTTTGGTCAAATAAATTATAGTAAATCATTCCAATTTCACTTTGTCATCAAAATACTATTTTTAAAACATATTCCATCTATTACATTAGAAAAATACAAATTTACTTCATTTTTCCCCTTTTTTAAAAAAATCAATAAATGGTTAATATTGGCATTAATTTCCAATATTATTGCATTACCCATATAAAATTACAAATTTATTATTTTCACTCTGAGTTCTCAAAATAAAGTTTTTAAAACTTTATTTTCATCAATTTATATTCATGTAATGGCTCGATTTTTGGACGCTCGAAAATCGACATTAATACGTCCACTGTATCAAATGCCGAACAATCGAATGCCGGAAAACAAAACCATTAAGGTTAAAGAAGAAAGTAGAAGAAGAAATAGAAACAATATCAAAATCTCACAATCGCAGTAGAACAATATATAATAGATAAATGACTAATTTTAAACAAAAAGAATCATATCTGTTTTATACATTACATCATCAGAGTACAACACAATCAATAGAAAAATACTGGATAATTATATTTACTTTTCCCCACAAAACAGGATACGCAGCTAATACTGCACAGCGGAAAATACATCAATACGAATGATATGTCTTGCCATACAGCTTGTCTCCTGAGCTCCACAGCATCTTTCCTGTATTCTATAATACTCGGTCTGACCCGGGCATTATAGCGAAATAACACCCCCAAGTCAGTCTGGAAAACCACAGTGAGAAAACACACCCAATTGGATTATTAAAGTTTCCAAAATCCTTTGAAATCAAAGATATCTCGTAAGACCACGCCACAAATAAACATGCTAGGTTTTTACCTTACGATAACCAAAACATTTTCTTATCAAATCCTCTGATATTATAGTAATATCTATATACAAATACTTATTCAAATAGCCGAAATTGTTATATTCATTAAATTCCAGCATAATAGGTATACAAACAAGTCCGAAGTCACCTATTGGAGATTGGGTTTCCATCAATGGTAGGGCTACTGGGGTACCGCCCATCATAGTACGTGGTCTAGATCACCTTACCGAGGATCCACCCTGATCCCCTACATCACAAGACCGGAGCTACCTCTTACTGGATAGTCCGAATAAGATTCCCGCGGTTGGGATCAATAACCGCCCACATAGCCAAATAAAAAGGGACCTCTAGACAGGGATGACCTTACCCTAATTGGTTGCTAGCCACTTAGCCTTGCATGCACCTCCTCTGTTTTAGCCATTTCAGGTTGATGAGGCTAGAGGCTATGCGTTACCTTTTTATCACACATTCACTTAGAATGCTCACCGTCCTCCTGACGATGTTCTGATAGCATTCTTCCATACAAGTCTGTTCCAGGTCTGAACGGAACCAAAGACACTATTCCTACTACATCCATTTTGGAATCACCCTCAGGATTTGTAGCGATTGGCCCTTGCACTTCACTGCTCCATCTTCGACTCCAAGATCTTATCTTCCTTATGAAAACATTCAAACCAGATCGAAGTGGTTTTTGGAAAATGAATCCCGATCCCGGTCTCTTCGAAATGATCAAGCATTGGCCAATATTGATAGTCGGTTATTTAATTATCAAATAACATCCACACGCAACTATCAGATTCAAATAAATTTCCAAATTATTTATTTCAAAATATCTTCGCAAGATATCTTCTCTACTCTTCAATCCCTTTAAAATAGTTTCCAAATCACTTTTCTATCGCAGAATAAATTTTCACCCAGTTGTTTTATTTCCACTGAAAATCACTAAGCCTTAATACTTTAGGTTTTTAAATAATTTAAATCACTTATCCAAAATATATATACTTTAAAACATTTAAAATAAAAACTATTTAAAACACTTTATTTAAAATACTAGTAATGAAATCTTATAATAATTCCTCGTGTAAAACTTAAGCCAAAAATGATTTAAAATAAAAGTTATAAAATTCTATACTAATTTTTCAAATATAAAATTTAGCCAAACTACCTTTAAAATAGAACTACTTTATAAAATATAAATATTTAATAATTATCTTTTAAATCATAATACTAGTTAAACCTTTAAAATAATTACTGCTAAAATTAATTTAAATAAATATTTACTTTAAAATTCTAAAACAATTTAACATGATAAAATTTCTCTAAAACATTCTTTTAAAACCACTTTAAAACCTCTAACTTATGCTTGAAAATCTTTCTATGAAAATATACTCGGTTTTTCGAGGAAATATACTTTCCTTTCCACACCTTTAAAAATAAACCACTTTTTATTTTTAAACAAATCACCCTTCCCTTTAAAATTCCCAACCTGAATTTATACTTCCAAGTTGTTCTCTGATAAAAATTTCACTTTATTTATAAACCCCGTTTATAAATTCCATAATCTCATTCTCCTTTAGTCCCAGTTTCAAATCGATTTTCAAAACTAACTCCATTTTCAAAATAAATTCCTTACTTACCTAAATTTATTTTAAAACCCATAAATTCCATATTTGCTTCTATATTTTTGATTTAAAATCTTATTTTAAACCGAAATACCAATTTCGTACTTATTTCAAAATTCTTCTTTTATTTCTTCCCAAACCATTCAAATCCTAAATATAAAAAAAAATAATTTCCTAAATTTTTAAACAATACCGCAAGCCCTTAAAATTCACTTATTATTTTCTTTTTTGGCAAAGCCAGCGGGGTTAAATGGCCCCTACCATATGTTTATAATCAATAAGAAGAAATCTTACAATCATAAAAGAAATAACAGAGACAACTAGGATAAAGGAAAAAAAATACAGAAGAAAAGAAAACGAAAGAAAAACAGAAAAAACAAGAAGACAAGAGAGCTCAAGACCACAAGTCAACCACAACAGGGTCAAAGTGGTAGGTGGAAAGAGTCATAACTTGTTTTATTTCGCTTCTGATGCAGTGGAACAATTCCATTCTGTGGAGACGCCTGTTATTGAATATGATTTCGTTTCTTTCCTTCCATATCGCCATAACGGTCACCTTTAAGTAGATCAACAATTCATAAGTGGAGGCAGTTTTCCACTTAGTAGCCTTGAGAATGTTTAACCATTCAATTTGACAGGGTAACACAGGTTGCATATATCCACCACGCCCCTTAATTTTAGTCCAAATAAAATTGGTGAAAGGACAATCAAATAAGAGATGGATATTATCTTCAACAGCAATATGACAAAAGCAGCAAGAAGAGTCAACATTTATTCCTTTCCTCCTCATATTAGCTTTGGTGTGCAGGGCGTTTTTTAGGGTTTTCCACAGCATGAAGTTGAGCTTTTCACTGTTATGTGCTATCCAAATTCTTTTGTTCCATACGAATCTATCACACATTATAGGAATAGTAAGGAGATTGTATAGAGAGGCTATAGAGTGCTCCTTAGTATTATCAGACCAAGTATATTCATTGCGAGTAACATGGATATAGGAAGATAAGTTAAAAGGAGACCATTGTCTGCTGATGTTTTGATAGCCAGAGGAGGGCAGAGAAATAAGACCATTCCTGATATAAGACACAGCAGTAGCATTCATAGGGATACCAGACAGTTGAACTTCGTCATAAGACATGTTGTTATACAATATAAGGCCTCTGGCAAGAAGAGGAACAGACCAGAATTTTTCAGAACTGTACTGACTAAGAGTAATCATGGCATGAGGCATAACCTTGTCTCTTATTTGCAACATAGTTTTCCAAACCCAACTGCTTGCTTGTTCAGCCTTGACCAACCATATGTCCGCATTCTTGAGATTGTGTTTGAGACACCAAACAACCCATAATGTATCTCTTTTGTTGATGAGATTATCTAAATGTTTAGAGAAGGCAGCTATGTTCCAGAACTTGAGATTTTTAATGCCTAGACCACCATGCTTTTTTGGGATCTCAAGGTTAGCAAAGGCAATCGGGATAATCTTTCTATTGTGAGATGTGCCAGTCCAAAGAAATCTAAGCATTGCAGATCTGATCATAATAATGAGTTTGTTGGGAAGGAGAAAAGTTCAACACCAGTAAACAGTAATAGAGAAGAGAAGGGAGTTAACTATGACAAGTCTTCCTGGCTAAGAGAGAAACCTATTGTGCCATCTACTAAGGACAGAAGTTATTTTTTCATATAGTGGATAACACTGAGCAACAGATAATCTTTTGGTAGCAAGGGGGATACCAAGATAAGTTGTATCAGATTCAATAAGAGACATTTTAGTTATTCTAAGGCAGGAAGAGACTTCATCAGAATTAAGGCCAGCAAGAAGAATGTGTGACTTACCATGGTTGATCTCCAAACCAGTGAATCTGAATAAGGAATCAAGGGTGGACATTATAGCAGTGAGAGACTGAGGGGTAGGCTTTGTGAAAATTATTATGTCATCAGCGAAGGCCAGGGAAGTGATCATAGGAGAAGAACACTTAGGTTGAGGAATAAATCTTTTAAGCACGACTTGTTTTTGGAAGGCAAGGGTAAGAGTTTCAATAAGGATGATGAAGAGGTATGGAGAGATAGGGTCTCCTTGCCGGAGGCCAGAAGTGCCTTTAAAGAAACCAATAGAGTGGGCATTGTATACCAAAGAGTACTTGATAGTGGATATGCATTGGAATATCCAGTTACAAAAGCTTGGAGGAAATTTCATCTTTTTGAGGGTGTGCATTAGAGCTACCCAGTTGACAGTGTCAAAAGCTTTTCGAATATCAATTTTAAGCATGGCTCTTTTGGAAATTTTAGGGGAAGAGTAACCATTGAGAAGCTCATGAGTGAGAAGAACATTATCAAGTATAGATCTCTTAGGAAGAGAGGCAGCCTGATTAGAAGATATGATGTGTGAGAGAACTTCTTTAAGTCTAGAAGCAAGGATTCTGTAAATGCTTTTGTATATAACATTGCAGCAAGCTATTGGCCTAAAGTGTGAAACACTGGAAGGATTGTTATTCTTAGGAATTAAGGCAAGATTGGTGCAGTTAATAGAGCTGAGCATTCTAGATTTGTTGAAGAAGTTGTGAACAACTTTAAGAACATCAGAAGTAATGATGTGCCAACATGTTACATAAAACACCGCATTGAAACCATCAGGACCACCAGCAGCAGTTTTTTTCATGGAAAAGATAGAGTTTTTGATGTCCTCATCAGTTATGGGAGAAGTTAAAGAGGTCTGCATTTCAAGAAATAGGAAGGGGAGGGAAAGATCATCAAGGAAGGAGAAATCAGGAGGGGAACTGGGGGATCCAAGCAGGGTGGAGAAGTAGTTAAGAAATGCAAAATCAACACTGTCAGAAGTAGTGTGAGTGTTATCTTGTAAGTCATCAATTTGATGAATGTAGGCTCTGGTTTGCTTTATCTTTAGAGATGCATGGTAGTTCTTGGTATTTCTATCTCCATTCATAGTCCAGTTTTCCCTGTATTTTTGTCTTGCCATACCAGCTTCATCAGATAAGGCGGAAACAAGCTAGTTGGACAGGTCTTGTTCAAGCTGGATGTGTGTTATGTCATCAGAGTTGCACATGAGAAGGGCTTGAACCTGTTCAAGTTTATGTTTTATATCAGTTGATAATTTATTACCATCTCCATAGATAGACCCAGACCAAGTCCTTAAAGCATTTTTAGTGTTCTTTAGCTTTCTTTACAGCTTCAACATGGGGTTACCAAAAGTGTGTTGATTCCTAGCCTGAGATACCACCTGCAAGAAATCATTGTTATGTATCCAAGCATCAAAAAATTTAAAATTTGAATGTTTCTTAATGGCAGCAGCACCAAAGGACAGGATAAGTGGGCAGTGGTCAGAAAGAAGGGGCATAGGAATTTGAATTTGTATGGTAGGCCATAAGCCTAAGGCTTTTTGGTTGATAAAACCATGATCAATTTTAGTGAGGACTCTATGCCCACAATGGCTTTTATTGGACCAAGTAAAAGGAGAGCCAGTGGTAGGAATATCAATCAGGGCGGCATTATGTATGGTTTCATTGAGAGAGGACAGATCTCTAGAGAGAAGAGGATTACCACCATGTTTGTGGGAAGATTGGAAGCAGCAGTTGAAATCACCTATAAGAATCCAGGGCTGGGAGTTCTGTCTTAAGTGGGGAATATAGTCATGTAGGGCTTGCCTCTTAGAGGGGGAGTCATCTGCATAGATGAATGTGAAGTATATAGAAGAGGAGGAGGGTATGTGATTGACATGGGTATGTATAAACTGCCTACCAGAAAGGATAGGTTGAATGTTGTATATGGATGGATCATATAGCACAAGGAGTCTCCCATATGGAGCATTAGTGTGATTGGTGATGTATTGCCAAGAGGGATTGATATTTTTGCATGCTTGCAATGACCGGGAAGGGTTAAGCTTGGTTTCAGAGATTGAGAGAATGGAGAGTTTATGTTCATGTGTAATAGATTTAGCTAGCTCAATTTTAGATGCTATGTGAGCACCTCTTATGTTCCATGCTCCAGCATTGTGTATCATTGGGTATACCTTTGTATTTTTTTTAGGTTTCTCTTACCTCTATGAGAGGTTCTTGGAGTTGTTTCAGGGATGACAGAAATGGAGTACTCAGTGTCTTCATCAGAATCTATTGGAGCAGGGTTGACCAAGTAGAAGTTTTTGTTTTTTTGGAGGAAGTTGACATGTGGGAGTTTAGTTCAGAGGAGGTTTCAACAGATTTTGGAATGATTTTTTTTTATTTGATATTTTTATGATGGAGGGATGGGTTTGCAGGTAGCATAGGCAGAGGTGGTGAGGGAGATGGGAGAGGATCAACAGGAGGATGAGAAGTAGCATGAATAATAGAGCATGGGTTGATGTAAAAAATGGAGTGAGGACCTATGTGCAAGAGATTAGGGTTATCTGAAGAAAGAGAGGAGTTTGGAGGTGGATTGATGGGTAAGATGTCAAGTGACAGGGGAGAAGTTTGAGTGGTAGGAAGAGATGGTGATCCAGGGGGATGAATTTGAGGGGTTGTGTTTGAAAGAAAAGATGGGGAGGGTTTTGGATCAGTGTTGAGAAAGTAAGTTGTTTCAATAGCATCTGATGTATTGTTTGCTTGTATTATATTTTCATTCATGCAAAGAGGTTGATCATCATTGGTTGGAAGAATCAAATTCACAGCATCAGTTACAGCAGCAGTATTGAGCAATGCATAATCAGAAGAAATACTGTGCATTAAGTCAATACTTTCATTGTCGGAATGAGAACTGGGTTGGATCAGGGTATTCTTTTCAACAGCCATCTCTGATGCAACCTCATTGTTTTGCAATACTTCAAAATTGTTTCCAAGTGTAAATTGGCATTTTGAGAAATGCATGAATAGGCATGCATGGGCAGTTGCACATCTGCAGAGATTTCTTGTGCACCATCATTCATAACTTTTCCTTCTTTTCTTTCTTCAAAGTAGTTGGTTCTCTTTTTTGTAATAACTTTTTCCCATACTTTTTTGTTAGCAAAAGAGACATATCGAACTTTGCTAGGTTTCACCTTATGACCGAGATCCAGAATAGCTCCACTTGAATTCTTTGCTTTTTCACTTACATTTTTTCCATCGGTTACCTTTTCAAGTTGACAGTTAACACTCTTATGACCAAAGACTTTACAGTTTACACATATATCAGGCTTCCATAAGTAATCAACATAAATAAACTGAGAGGAACCATTTGGGAGCTGAACACAAAATGACTCAACAAGTTCACAGAGAGGAGAAATTTCTATTAAACATTTTGCATAGCTAATTCTTTCTAGCTTTTCGGTCATCTCATCCATACATATCAACTTTCCCAATCTGGAAGACAACCAGTTAACTCCCAGAGGAGACCAGGCAAAGAGTGGGATATTCGATAACCGGACCCATACTGGAACGGCTTTAATGGAGCCACAAACATTACTCATGGTGGGATCCCATTATTTGATGATAAAAGCTTGTTTTTCATCAGTATGGGATCACTCCTGATAATTTTGTTTTTATCCTCTTCATCAGATAGAAGGAAGAGAAAGACCGAACCATCAGATCTAAACTTTACATTACCACGGAGCTTCCATATTTTCTTCAAGTGATTAATGACAGCTGAGTAAGATAATGGCTTGTCAAGGAAGAAACCTACTAAGTAGTCAACCCATACTTCTGTTCCAGCAGAGATAACAGAGGCGGGAGGAAGCATCACTTCATCATCAAAAGAGATATCAAGGCAGATCGGTTTGTATTGACCTGCGTTACGAGGGAGATTTTTGAATAGAGAAGTCCAGGATGGGTCCTTAGGAGGAGGATTTGGAAGGAGGGGAGGAAGGGAGGAGGAGGAGGGTAGCAGGGAGGAGGGAGGAGTAGTGGGTAAGGCAACAAGGGAGGGTTGGGAAGTACAAAGAGGAAGGGGAGAGGCTTGGGGTAGAGGGTCAGGAGGAAGAGACGACGACAGAGTAAGGAGGTTTGTACTAGGAAGGGATGGGTTGGCAGAAGCGATGAAATTAGGGGATGGGACAAGGGCGGGAGAATTTTGAGCAGCTGCCATTAAAAAAGCTTGAAAATTCACTTATTTTTATTTATTCAAAAATCTCTTTTCTCATACTTGAGATTTATTTATTTATTAGAATTTAAAAATCAACTTTTACCCTTCTAATTCATTCTTTAATTTATCCAAATTTCTATAATTATTTTACTTAAAGATTTTCTCTTTTATTTTCCTTCAAAAATCCAATCTTTATATTTTTGATAACTCAATATATCCAAATATATTCAATCAAACCATAGCATCCAATATTTTCAATTCCCAATGAAATCAATATAATCTATCATAGATTATCAAATAGAACATATCACAGAATATGAAAATAAATTCCAACATTTTGAGGAATCCAGTTGGATCCCTCCAACATGTTTCTCTGCATCCACAAACGTTAGCAAAGTATAAAATACCAATCCCACTTCAAGGGGGATATCGCGGTATAAAGGGTCATCCGCTATTGTGCAGGGCGCATAGGGTCTCGTCTGCTATATAATGCGGGAATCAATCACTCTAATATATATATATATATATACACTATTATGTAATACAACATCCAGTCAATTCAATCATTCAACCAATCATTTAAATTTAACTATAAAAAATTAATTGGAATTCCAAATCAGTGAGATTAACTCACCTCTGATTATTGATTTGCAATCCGATCCATCTCGACTATTTCTTCATGACTTTGACCTTATATAACAATTATATGATTTTATTAATTTTGAACTAATCAAAAAATTAATTTCTATTAAATAGATTTGATTAACTAATTATTTAATTTCAAACAAAATTTCTTTCAAATAAATCTTTTAGTAACTAAAATAATTTAGATCAGCTAATTAAACCGGTAAATCACCCTAAATCCATTATTTTAAAATTAAATAGCACGTCAAAATATGTGTACGTATATTTACTTTATCAAAACTCCATATATACTTAAGAGTATCCATATAGATTTTTAAAAAAAATCTAATTTATATATATATACTCTTCGATATTTTACAAATTTATATATTTTCCCAAAGTCTTCTATAAATATATATTAAATTTAAAACAAAATGGCAACCTAAATATTTTTTTATTTCTAGAACAGCAAGCTGAAGTGTTACATATATTTTTATAATCCACATATACATATATATACATAATTAAACAAAACAGGGTATGCCTCTCTCAAACAGGAAAACAACCACTGATCTATTCCCCAAATTTCGAGCGAGACTTCCCCCACGACAACAATACCAATCGCGACACTCCCTCTCGCAATCGAGGCCTGAACACACTCAATTGGCATGCCTTCCAGAGAAATGCGGCCGTCGATAATGCCTCACAAGTAACCGGACTCCACTACCCTTCACTAGTGACAGCCTTCGATCGAACGCGAGCTCATTCAATTGGAAATACTTGACTCGCGACTCAACTTCAACGCGGATCCCTTAGTTGCCGAGTCGCCTCGGCCGGCACCCCCCTCGATTTCAATTCAAATTCGAAATTCAAAGTTCCGATAGAGGCCATGAAATTTTCTTTTGAGCGAAAAAAGGAAGAAAGGGAAAAATGAATTCACATCGGTCATTATATTTTTCTGATGTGGATTTGATTTTGAATGAAAATAGCCTTCGTTTACAAACGAATTTGATTTATTTACTTTTACAATGCTCGGCTGTTTCCAATTTTAATTTTAAAAACAAACGCGTGCCAAGAGAAAGATGCCAAGTGGTTGAAGGGAAGAAACGTGTATAACATATCTTGTGAAAAATTATTATATTAAATATATACATACTATATTCAAAATTTAAATAAATCGTTGAGAAAATGAAGCCTAAAATTTTGATCTCCTACCGAGGTGTGCCGCTAGGCGTTTATAATGTTATACCCATATTTCAAGCATAATGGAAAATGTTTCGAGTCCTAATTCGTTCGTATGGAGAAGACAGATTTTTGGACTCAGTTATAATATTAAATTTTCGATATAAATCTCAGCGCGTTTACTTATCATATGATCACATGACAACTCTAAATACTACGAAAATTGAAATCCTATAATAATACATTATTATTGATCCAATGGAACTGGTTTCGTCGAATTCTGAAACTGTGCCTCGGACGGCTATTTTCAAACATCAATTTAAACGATATAAATTCAAAACTGAACAAATCACTTTCGAATTCAATTTTAAAATTTCTATTATCTTCAGTATTATTAATATAGATTTTACAAGCCTTTAAATTATTTTTAACAAGCTTAAAATTTCATATTCAACAATTTACCTAATTTCCAATTATTTAATTCAATAATATAATTGCCAAACAAACAGTGATATTTGAAATTCAAGTTAAACTAAATTTCAAATATTTAAAATCAATTAAGTATTCCAATTTCAAATATCCAAATATTCAGGGTCGTCATAATTTATTTCAACAACTTAATGTTGAAATTTATCTCTTGATTAATTTATTAACTCAAATTAACAAAATTCCAATATTTTCATCTCATTTAACCAAATCTCCAAGCAATCAAATTTCAAGCCCAAAATTTATTCTCAAACACATTGTTTATTTAAAATAACAAGTTTTTACCCAATTTATCTCCTCTATTTTATTTTATTCTCAATACAAAACTATAACTATCATTGTAATTTAATATTTCAGGTAATCACCAATATTAGGGTTGTTACACATTGAGGGTGAATATAACAATGTGCTTAAAAAGTTCTAGGATGGTTATCAAAAAATAACCCATAACAATTTCTTCTTACCTAATTTCCATAAAATTTATTTGACAAATTTCATATCATTTTGCTTTCTCTTTTTAATATACGATTTCAACTATTTTTATTTTGAGAAAACACTTTCACTTATTTACCATATAAATCCGAGTAGATAATAGGAAACCTAATAGATTAAGCCCACTTTTATGCATCAATACTAAAAATGCAGAAAAAAAATTATGGCCGTAAAGCCTTTTCCTTATACTTATTTCCAACTTATCCATCACCTAAAGGTCGCATTTGGCTAATCTCCTTGATTTACTTTCGTTCCCAAAATTCCTCTGCTACTACTAGCCTATATAAGAAACACACATTAGCATTTCTACAAGAATAACTAGGGAAGGTCCATCCTATCTCCTAAAACTTGTTCTAATTCACATTCTCATAGATAGGGTAGGCATGAATAAAAGGAATTCTGACATATATTGGTAAAACCTTTAAAAACTACTCTTAACAAAACTTTTGTCTGTATACATATATATAAATATATACTTTCAAAGCTCGATTTTGAAAACTTTTTGAAAGACTCCTTGAAAAACCATTTTTGTCAAGTACGTTCTCTTAATACGTGTCTTAATCCTAAGGAACCCTTAACCCTATGCTATATTACTTAACTATTCAATACTGTAAAACTTGGTTTGGCATTTATTTTTTATTTCAAAAATTAATGCTTCAAAAAATTTTGAAATCTCAAAATTATAGCCATTAAAAGTGTTACCTAAAACTTCTTATTAAATTGATAAATACTTAATGGCTTTACCTTATACTCTTACGGTGTTTGAATTTAAATTATCCCCTAAACCTAGATGTGAATATCAACAATTCTAAGTATAGAGTTTAACCCGCTTTTCCTCCTAAAGACCTTTATAAATTTATAAAAATTAGAATCTTTGATTCAACTTTTTCATTAAGTTTTTCTTTTTCAAAAACTTATTTATTTTCACCAAATCAATTCCAAAGACATACCTTATTTTTTTTCAAAATGTTCTTTCATAATTTTCATATTACAAAAAATGGATTAGATAAGAACAACAAATCTCTCAAGAGTTCCTTGACTTTTTCCTACTATACTTACTAACATTTTTTCCAATTACTACACTTTTAATTATACTCAAAGATTTTATACTTTAATACATTGGAACTACTACAGAAACCATTAAAAATCTTCTGTGAATCCTTTAAAGGAGGATTTATGTCTGTGTAAAATTACAAGGATTTTTTTTCTGCGTATTCCTTATAATTTCAACAAAACATGTTTATTTATAGCTTGGTTGATTCGTATAAAATTATATCATTATTCCTTTCCTTCCAATAAATAAAAGTATCTCAAATCCTTACCTATCTATAATACTAATGCAGTTACTTAACTAACTTTCAAGTTCTATGTCATCCTTTTTAAAACATGTACTCTGTTCCCAATTTCTACCAATTATTTTGTTCACCCATAAAAATAATTTTCATGTAAAAGTATTTCCAAGCTATATTACTCTTTTTATCACTTTTATAAGAATAGAGGTTTACAAAATTTCCTTTACTGAAATTTCTAGCTTCCAATTAACTTAAATTTAATTTTTTTTATTTTATATAAAAACTAGCAAGCTACTTATGTTGTATAATCTTACAAAAAGAATTTTTCTTCAAATAAATATAAACCTATTGTACATATTCTAATTCTTTTCCAACAAATGGACCTACTGTACATATTCCATCAGAAATAAAAATGGGGACTAAACATGCTTGGGCTACTGCGACCCAATTAGAACTCAAGCATAAATTTTCTTTCTTTCCTTAGACTTTTCATATGTTACTAATCGATAACTGGGATTAATTAGATTTTAGTATTTATTTTTGCAAATACATTAACTCATACTTCTTGATTTTTAGGATCTGCTAACCTAAGCTCTAATACTAAATGTAACAATCCACACCCCAGTACGGTTAAATTTTCGACGAATCGAAAATCCAAGTCTACTAAAGCACGAATTGCTGGTTTGGTATCCTGTAAATAACAAAGGCAAGTCAGAGTAATGTTTATAAAATCTCACAGCAGAATGATGATAAAGTATTCAGCATATGGTCGCTAACTAGGATTAGGCTACTTTTCCCAACAGTGTTAAACCTAGGAGTGAAACTTGCCTTTTTACTAAATCCCAATAGTTGCTAAACTGTCTTCCTGTAACTTGAGGAACATAAGAAAAATTGGAATGGGTCAAACATAAAGTCTGGTGAACGAGAAACAAAATGAAGCAAAAGAATAAAACAGTTTAATTCTAGGTCTTCCCAAGATATCACAGAGGGTGAATAATATAATGCGGCGAATCCTTCTTAGATACAGTTCCTAAGAAGCCAAAGTTAATGGTCATTCTAGGGAAGTCAACCATGCAGTAGTACTAAATGTTAATCGGCCTGTCGGACCCGCTGTCCTTGAATATCCATGTGCTACAATGTAAAAGTCATGCTCTTCACCCATGCACTATGATTGTCTGTCCACACGCTACAATGTGAAAGTCATGCTCTTCACCTGTGCATTATGATTAAATGTCTCTTACGTCTAACCGACACCGACCCAAACAACCTCGTAGGACCTCGAATTTGCACTCAGGCTCCACCAAACGGGACCTTATCCTCCTCTCCTTGGTCACAATGTGACGACCCGGAATTTTAGGCAATATCAATTTAATAATCTGTATTAATAATTAAATTGATTTAATAATTTTCCTTCATAATTTTAATTTAAATTGGTAAATTTAATCTTTTTAAAGATTAATAAATATTTAATCCGGCAATATTGATCAATATCTTTCTAACAATTTAAAATTTATAAGAATTATTTTTCAAAACTAATAAAATTACATTCTATTTATAATATATATATTTGGTATATATATTGTGAGTAGAAAATCTTTACTTCAAAATAAAAGATGAATTTTCAAATTGTAAAATATATGTATGTATATGTTATAATTTGGAGTTGTTTTGAAATTTAATATAATCTATTGATAATATATATATGTATGAATAGATTGTAATTTGAAGCTTTGTTTTAAAATTTAATATTTTTCAAAAGTTAATTTAAGATTAATTCAATTATTTTCAAAGTATAAGATAATTATTTATTTTTAAATATGATAGTTTAAATAAGATTTAAACAAAGTTTTATTTTGTTTTCTTTAAAATGCTTAAATTAAAATGGTTATATAAATATATATATATATATATATAAAGTTAGTAATAAACTTTCTTTTTAAAAATTCTCTCTTAAATAGTAAAGATAAATGTTTTAGATTTTAAAATACATGTATAAGGATTTATTTGTATTATAATTAGTTTTATAATATTTTCTTTAAAAGGTAAATTTATATATACATACATAAGTATTTATTAATTTAGTGAATTAAGGATGTAAGATTTATATTAACATTTAAATTAAATGAAATTTAATTAAAAATACTTAAAAACATGTGTTGTTATCTTAAGTCATCTTAATAACATGTGTAAGACAATTAAGAGATAAGTGACGAATGTTAGTTAAGTTTTACAAGTGTCATCATTTAAAAATTTACTTTCTTTAATTTTAATAAACCATAACTTAATTTATTAAAATAAACTTTTCATCTCTTCACTCTTCTTTCCTTATTTCTCAACTGAAAACAAAGATAATTCCAAATCTGAAAACTTCTCAAACCAAAATTCAATAGTGTAAACATATTTCTAAAACTAAAAACAGTAAACTATTTTCATTTAAAATCTGTAATACTTTCTACAACCTGGGAAGCTTCAAAACAAGATGGAGTTTAACAGAAGCATTCAAGATGATTTTCAATTCAACAGCAAGTTCAACATCAGTTTCAACCTTTAAAACAACAATTTAAAGGCATGCAAAGGATTTCAACAGCAAGGCCTGGAAAATTAAAACCTGCTCTGCTTATAAAAAAATGGTGAGTAAACATTGTTTTTTTTAAAACAGTTTTTAATCTTGTTTTCATTTTGGCTGATGTATAAAAATCAAGATGTTTGCCTGAAATGCTTGGATTAAATGAATGTGTGTTTGTAATAAGTATTGAATGCCTGTAGATGGAAAGATAAGTTCTGTTGTTTAAACAGATTTTGATTTTTCCTCTTTAAATTTAATATCTCCTTCTTTAATCACTGTTAGTCTTCGATTTGCAAATAAGAAATGATTGAAATCATGAAACATCACTACCAAAAATCATTCTAGGTGTTTATAATAAACATTCATTTTGAAATCTTTAAAATAACAGTGAAAACCCAATTTTTCATAATAATCAACTTTCTTAATCTCAAATTTGCATTATAGGAATGAATTCGTGATTGAAAATCACGAATTTTGACATGCATTTCAGAATTTTTAATTTGATATTCGATTTGGAATTGTGAGATGAACGTTTCCGGCAAATTGATGAATTACCGATGATCAACTCGATAATTTGAGTTGAATTCTTGATCGAAGCTAGTTTTTGTGATGTTGATGAAGGGAAAAATGCTGTCGAATTTTTCCTATGGCCGAAATGTGTAGATTCGATCGAAGTAGGGTTTTGTTTCCTGTTTTTGAAGGCGCCGCATCAGTGAGTTTTGCGGCGTCGTGGATTGAACGGAGTCGATCGCGAGATGAGGGATGGAGGCATGGTGATACGGTGGTTCTTTGGAAGAGATTCTGGAGTTTCCGGTGGTGGCAATCATCAGAGGCGATGGGTTTTTGGGGGTTGAGTTGCTGCAGTTTTTCGAGCAATTGTTCAAAATTTCGATTTGAGCTTGGATTTTTGATTCTGGGTTGTGGGAGAGGTTGTCGAGGCCTTGCGTGGTTGGTCGACGATCGGATAAATGGTCGGAGGAAGGTGGTTGGGTTGCGCACGTACACGCGTGTACGTTTGTGCACTGGAAATGGTGGAGTTGGGGAAGACGAGGATTTTCTCAGGTTTTGGTTCGTGCAAGGGAAGGGTTGGTCTCGAAGTAGAGGAGGCTAGGTTTTGTCTCGCGGCAGCCACGTGTAGATGAGGGTTCGAACTTGAGTTTTTTTGGTCGTATGCTTTTCTGGTTAGTACTGTATAAAGATAAAGTTGCAAATTAAACTTGTTGTTTGAATAAATGAAATCAAGCTTTAAATTATAAAACAAGTTTATAAAAGGAAACAAATTTATAAAAGTTAACACTTGTTTTTTGATGTAAAAGTAAATCAAACTATTAAAGTGTTAATTGAATCTATTTTTAAAATTTTAAAACGTTTAAGATGATTTCTTTTAGTAATTAACTTAATTAAATTTTGAATTTTAATTTAAAAGGAATGTTTTGAATTTAAATATTAAATCAAAGTTTTTAAGTAAAGTTTTAAAAACTAAGTTTTCAAATTTTATTGAAAATGAATAAGTTTAAATTAGATGATTATATTGTTTTAAATTTTAAAATTGATTTTTAAATGCTTTATTTTCAAATATGGTTATTGTTATAATTTTGTAAACCAATAAAAATAGTTTATCTTTAAGTTAATAAGATTTGATTTATTCAAATAATTAAATTGTGAAAATAAATATGGTTAATTTAGTATTGTTATGAATGTAAGAATACTTAATTAAATATGATTTGTTAATAAGTAAAAGATTAATTAAGATAAATGATTTTCTTAATTAATAAGGATTTTTAAATATAAGAAGTTAACTAATTAGTTAATTAATTTTAAATGATTAGTTAATTGTTTGTTTAATTTTAAATAATCACTTAATTATGAATCAATTAAGTGTAATTATTTAATGGAGGATAATTACTTAATGTAATTAAGAATGGAAATTTCATATGGAAGTAATTAATGGAATTTCTTATGGAAGTAAGTGGGTGAAGTGATTAAAGGATAATCACTTGATGATATTAATCTAAGGATTAGTTAAATTAATTGATTTGAAGTTAATTAATTATAGAGTAATTAATTAATTAATTAATTAAAAAATTAAGGTTAATTAATGATGGGATTAATTACTTATTAAGGTAATTAATTAAGGGAGTAATCATCTAATAGAAGTAATTAGAAGATAATTACTTATGTAAGTAATTAAGGGTTAAATACTTAGTTAATTTTAGTTAATTAATTAATGTGATTAATTAATTAATGAATGTGTTAAGATTAATTACTAAATGTAATTAATATGATTAATGGATAAAGTAATTAATTAAGGATTATTAATTAATAATTTCTAAATGAAGTAATTAAAGATTTATTAATTAATATAATTAATTAAAGGATCAATATAATTAATTAAGAAGTTAATTAATTAAGATAAGTAATTACAAGTTGTTAATTACTGTTTATGATTAATGAGATGATTAATTACAAATTAATTACGTAATTAATTAAAGGGTTTATTGATTAATAAGGATCATTAGTTAATATAATTAAGGAATTAATCAAGGTTGATTAATAAAAGTGATTTATTAAAGTATGATTAATTAATTGTAATTAATTGAGGTTTAATGCAATTAATCATAGTCAATTAATTAATGGAAGTAAATGAAGGATCATTAATTAATGTAATTAATGATAGTAATTAAAGGTTAATTACTGTATATGGTTAAGAATAATTGATTTGTGGAATTAATTAAAGAATTAAAGGCTAATTACTTGAAGTTAATTATAAGATGATTAATCAAGGAAGATTAATTAAGGAAGATCATTAAGAGATGATTAATTAATTAATTTGTAATAGATTAATGAAGCAGGATTAAGATAATCCAAGTGATTAAAGGATAGTAATTAATTTAATTAAAGGTTAATTAAATTGATTAAGAGTTAATCAAACCTGCTTATGGATGATTGATTAATATTGGATGATTGATATTGGATGTTTGAATGATGTTGGATGATTTGGGTGTGTTATCTCTGATATGTGATATGCTGCTTTGTGAGATGAATGGCTGATATGAATTATCTATTGTGATAATGTGATTCATCTATCTGTTATATCATCCTGAATATAAGTTTAATTGTTTAAAACCCTTAAACAACTTGGACATTAAAAATGGCGTTTGGATTTCGGTGAGACGAGAATCGGATTTCCATATTTGGATATCCGAAAACCACATCGATCCAAAAATAATCGTTAGGTCATGAATCCAAGTGGAGCTTAGTGAAGACTCGAAGTGTAAGAACTATTCGTCAGTATAACTCTGAGGTTGATTCCTTAATGAGTTTGACGGAGATAGTACTTACAAGTTCGAGATGGTGATTTAGAGTGCAAGGGATATGGTCGTTGACTCTGAGGGTGATTCCAAAATGAGTGCAACGAGATAGCGCCTTCGGTTTCGTTCAAACCCGAAACGAACTTATATGGATTGAATGCTTTCAGAACATCGTCAGGTGGACGATGAGAATTCTAAGATAGATGTGTTCTATTAAGGTAATCGCAGCCTCAAGCCTCATCAACCGGGAATGGCTAAAACAGGGGAGGTGCAGCAAGGCTGGGTGGATAGCACCCATTTCAGGACGAGGTCATCCCTGTCTAGATGTCCCTTTTTATTTCGGCTCAGTGGGTGGTTGATCGCGCCAACCACGGGGTGATACTCTGGACTGTCCAGTAAGGGATGGTCTCGGCTTTGTGTTGCAGGGGATTGGTAGTGATCCTCGGTACGGTGATCTAGGCCACGTACTGTGACGGGCGGTACCCCAGTAGCATGCCATTGATGGAAACCCATTCTTCCTACGAGGCCCTATGGTTTTGTTTGTATTACCCACTTTTGTGGCTAGTAGCTGGAATTTAATCATGTAACAATTTCGGCTATTTCTTATTTACTTGAAAACCCTAGACACTATTATAATATCACTGGATTTCCTATCAAATGTTTTGGTTAGCGTAAGGTAAAAACTTTTCCATGTTTATGTGTGGGAAGTCTTATGTGATACCTTTTCTTTTCAAAGGATTTTCTAAAGTTAAGCAATTTTAACCCTTTTACTCACACCAGACCCCGGTTTGACCTTAGTGTTTATTTTATGTTTTATTAAACTCTTGGGTACTCATATTATGTATGAGTAGTCGAGGGATTCACGTTAGCTTGACGAAATCTGGAGGAGATTTAGAGCAGGAGGCTTTCGCGTGTAGATATATTATGATTCCGCTGTGTTTAAGTTGTGTCTGTATCTTCTGATATCTTGAGTTGTATAGTTAGATAGATGTTTATAACTGTCTAATATGAATGTATAAGTTGTGTACTCTGATGTTATATGATACTATGTAATATTTTATGTGATATATTATATTTCATTCGTTCCGCTGTGAGTATCTGATGTTGTTGAGTTTCTTCTTTTCTTATCTTTTCTTCTTCTATCCCTTTCTTTCTTAAGCATTTTTCTGGAGTTAGAAAGACGAGTCGTGACTATCAAGGTGGACTTGCCCCTATCCAAAGTGTCGGTCCTCCGAATGAGCGCTTGTAGTTGGGTCGGCTGTGTAAAACCCTTCAGTGATCTGCCAAAAGAAGCCTACGTCGAAGCACACTTGTCCTATTCCGTCCGCATCAACCTACTTGAAGAAGCCTATGATTGCGTATGCTATCTATCCTGCGTACTATCAACATATGAAAGGTAACAAACATCCTTGTGAACATACTTGCCCGCCCCTAGTACATACAACCAAAACCATATTTTGGTCTTGACTGCATGAAACACCTATCCAGACCTTTACAAGGTCTGCATACCAAATCGCTTCCAGATTAATTAACTTTACCATTACTGTTTATATGCTATTTATTTCCATTAATCTGCTTTAGGCCATTTTTACATCCGATTTGGTTATTTCACAATTTTCATTTTTCTTACATAAATGGTGTTTCAATTTCACGTCCGTTCAGTACGCATGATTTATTTGTAATTTTTATACCATTTTGTTACAAATTTACACTAGCCTTTAGGGTCCATTTAATTTACATTTTTTTCCACCCTAATTTACGTTCTCCTTTTAGATATTTAATTTGTATAAAGATTTTATCCAATAGCCACAAACCATTTAATTACACAAAATTCCACTTTTTCCGTTTAAGGCCGCATATGGAATAAATACATATACCAATTAAAATTCCTAATTTTGTTCCATAACCATATTCAGAATTATTTAATTATACCAACCAAATTTCCAATTTTATTCAAAGAACATATCCTGAATTTACCCAACTAACCAGTTATGCCATTAAAAATTGAATAACAATTCTAATTCAATTTAATTAAACCAATCTCATTTACGCCATAAAACCATGGATAATAAATTTATATGTTCCATATTTTAAAGAAACATGAATTAGAACTGAGAAGTGGTAGAAGAAGAAGAAGTTATAATAATTTGCATCGAACCTCAATTACTAACAGAAATTAATTCATATTATTGTGCTAGAAAAGAACTAAAACTAAACTACTTTATTTTTCTATTTAATATTAATTCCCACTCACCTGGCACTTGAGCTTGTATAAATTTGAAAATCTTTTCTTCTTCTTATCTTCCTCGTTTTAAATTCTTCAAAATTCTTCAAATAACTCGTGTGTGCGTGTGTGTATAAAATTTGTTTTGGAAGAGAATTATTTATTTAGTAAAGAAAAGATGGAAGAAGAATACGCAAAGAAAATTCTATAGACTTATGGTGAAGGATGAATAAAAGATTAGGTTTTAGGTTAAATGGTTTATTTATAGATAGTGTGACTGCATATAATCCATTAGATTTTCCTTGGTTAGATCATGTTCATCCGAACACCTCGTGGTTATCCACTCTGGCTCATACACATCACTAGACCAATAGAACACTAGGAAATCAAAAACCACGTCACTCAATCCAATAGAAAACCGCCACGTCAGAAAATAAATCAACGTTCATTAATTATTCTCATTAGTTGATTGCATTGCAAAATTTCCATTTTTGTTGTTTGTGCGTATATATTACACTTATTGAGAGATTATACTCTCTCTATTGGTTGACTTTATAAATTGTTTCCCATTTTATAAATCTCACTAGATCTTTATGTTAAATATTTGCATTTGTTAGCGATCAATCCATCTTAATTTGCTAAATTTACATTCGTAATAATTTCCTTTGTTATACATTCTCATTAATGCCAATTATGTCATTACTTAAGCCAATCAATTTATTCGCAATCCTTATCTATCCATCAATTGGGTATGTTACACATTTATTTACATTTTTGAATATGTACAATTAATTAGGATATATTTATATATACATATATAATTTAAACTAACCAATCCCTTGGTTAATTTTATTCATTCACAGTTAATTTTCTTAATTGATTGCTTACTAGTTTTAGCCATTCCCTATTGATTCTTGTCCGTCACAAAATTTATTTGTTAACGTTTTATCCTCTTTTCTAAATCTTCTATTTATAAACATTAAAGATTTAAACTTCAAGAATATATATTTTATAAACAAATTTAGTTTCCTCATCTTATATGTTTACAATTGTTAATTACATTAGTTAATGTTGTAATGTATGTTAATTACAATTGTAGCGTACATTAATTATTAATAATGTGCATTTATTGTGAATAAATATTTTTACCATTTCTCTCCTTATAAAAATGTGTGAGTGTGTGTTTTAATACAATACTCTTGTTTCTAATTAATTTCATTAATCAAATTCAAACGTTTAAATGTGCACATAAACGCATAAGCTATTGAAATAGTTCCAAACTTTGTGTATATAATATGTTTCCCCTCTTAATAAATTCCACCGAGTCATTGTTGACCGTGTACATATGTAATTTAACGTACACTAGCAATCAATTAGTCAATTATAAATAATGTAGGTTATCAATTTCATACGTGTAATTGTTTCTGATGCCAAAACTTCAAACGTTCATAACTTCTTCGTTTAAACTGTTTGGAAAACATTATCTATGAAAATAAATCAGAAAATTGCCACGAACACAATGGTATAAGTTCCGTGGCCAAATTTCAATATTTGCAAAATGTCCATTTTTCATAGTTGTCTAAGTTTATTAATTATATTTCCATTAATTAATTATGTAAAAAACAAGAGGCGTACTTTAATTTATATGTTTCCTTTAAATTTTCTTTTAATAATAACTTCTTCTATTTTAATTCTTTTTTAATTATTTTTCCTTTGAAATATCGGGTGTTACATTCCCCTCCCCCCCCCCCCCCCGGGATTTAGTTCCCAAATTCTCCAAAGACGGAAGAATGTACATAGCAACCATCGTCCAAACACTACATCCATCTACTCATCCATCATCTTTCTACCATTGTCCTTATATTTAACTAATATAATTTATGATTTATGCAAAGTGAAATGCAAATGAACTTACCAAATGCGAAAAGGTAGTCGTCTACTGATTCAGTTGACCTTCTGTAATGCAAGTTTGCTTATGCCATGTAACATGCAGTTACCTTAGTATAATTGATAATGCTATATGTTTGTTTCAATCATTAACCCAAGCACCATCCATTGCACCATCCATTTATATATACATACTTGTGTACATACATATATAATATAACCATGTGCAAATGCAATAGATAAAAGCCACGCATATGCAGATTTGATTGGCCGATTATCCTAATAAATATCTATCTAGTGCATGAAATGCATCCATTCACAAACATTATCATCCACTTGCAATCACAAGCAACCCTCAAACATAAAATGTCCTAATTTCATGTTTACAAACATCCCTACCAATAAAAAGTGTCACCTAAAAATATCTATCGAAGATCCTAATTAGGAAAAGATCAAAGATGAGATGTTCAAAAGAAAACTTACCAACAAAAGATGTGGATATGAAATCCTAATCCTCTCCTTCGAGGCCATATCCCGAACCGGTAGAGTAATTGGAAGAGCGTTATCAACAAGAAATATCCTAAAATCAACCTCCCTCCATGGAGTAAGTACAGTGACCACCTCAAAAATATCATGGTATAAAGAAACAACTGGAACAAAACTAAGATCATCGGGCGACACGTCTAAAGAATAAAAGTAGCTAAGCATAACAGACCCTTGTGGATCACATGAAACCTCCAAGCTACGCTCACTGCACGTATCTAACATGCCTTCTGTCATAATCTAAGATCGTCCCATATATCGACAACCAGTCCATGCCCAAAATAAGACCAAAACCAAAGAAACCAAGAATGAATACCTTACATTGAAACTCTACTCCAAGAATCATAATTTTCAAACCTCGAAAAACCATCGACAAATAAGCCGATCTTCCAACTGGGTTTGAGACTACTACCGGATCAGAAATGATGGAAACATCTAAATGAAGTCCCTCAACAAGAGAACTAGAGATAAAGGAACGAAATGCTCTTGAATCAAATAAGGTGTGTATTGAAATAACAGAAATGGAACACAAACCTTCCACCATAACTTTCTCATAACCTTCTATTTGTTTTTTCAAAATCTACAGTCAACCTTATCCTAATTGTAACATCCCAAAATTTTGAGTATGGGATTTGTGAACATTTAATGCATTTTAAATGTTTACTATGAGTTTAAGATTTATTTTTAACTAAAAGGATTTGGTTGAATTAATAAACTTTGTTTAAATTTCAAATATGACAATTAAATTGAAATTGGAATAATAATAATTTAATATTAGGATGGGGTTAATTGGTAATTGGAGTGTAAATAGATATGGAAATGAGTTTAAAATTTATTTTAAGACTATTTGGTCACTAAATAGTGTGGTTGGATTTTTAGATGAATTTAAAAGTCGATAAATAAATATTTGGAATTTTATATTAATTTAAAAATGAATTTAATATTATTAAAATGCAATTAATCAGATTTTAGTCCGGAATGAGCCAGAATGATTTTTAATGTGATTATAAATTTTATATGAATTATTGTTAAGTTAATAAAATTTTAAAAGTGGAAATTTTAAGCATTTCCGTAAATTTCGGAAATCGCTCGATTTAATAGACGAGTTAAAATAGCCTTACGGGGCACAGTCTCGGAATTCGACGAAACCAGTTCCATTGGATCCATAATAGTTAGGTATTATCAGATTTCAATTTTCGTGGCAATCGGAGTTGTCGTTTGACCGTGGCAGCACGAAACGCATCGAAATCGTTTTAATCGGTTTAATTTTAAATTGATCATTTAATTCTGTAACTCACGCATACGACCGAATTAGCTTACGGAACTTGTTCCATTGTGTCCGGAACGTGGAAAAACCCTAGAATCGCCTGTCGGATCGCGAAGTTTGGAGGTCGTTTGCGTAAACTGTTAAATTGAGAATTTTGTTGATTAAAATAATATTAAACAATATAAATATATATTATATTATCTTCTAAACCCTAATTATATTCACCGGCCGCCTCTACCATCATTCATGGCCGAAAATCACCCATTTTTGCCTCAAATTTGCAACAAATCCATGCGTTATTTCGCAAACATCCCAACTGGAAAATCGTAGCTCGTGTCGAGATCTTCACGATGGTCGGTTATGATGGATGTTGGAGTCGCGTGGAGGGAGAATTATGGGTTCATTGGGCCGCCGCTCGTGTGGGGTTTCGACGTGGAGGAGGCGACCGGGTTGGGTGAGGTTATGGGCGAACGTGGAGGACGAGGCGCTCTTCGAGGGGGTGGTCTCTGATGGTGGTCACGGCGGCTATGGGAGGAGCGGCTAGAAGCCCTAGCTACGTGATGTTGGGTTCGGCTGTTCCTGTGTCGCGTGGGAAGGAGTTGAGGGACGGCTTCGCTTGTATGCTGGAACGAACGACTTTGGTAAAAAAAAAAAAATTGTTTTAAATTATCATTCAAACTTTAATAATCTGTAACTTATTCATATGTTATCAGAATTTGATGAAATTTGCGGCGTTGGAATCGTAGCGACAGGAGGCACGCTGTGGCACAGATCTGGATTTGTTTTAAGCGAGTGAAATTTTGAATTAAATCGAACGCTCCGATTTAATTTAAAATTTCAAACGCTCGTCAAATCCCAAGGTGAGTTATTCTCACTCACATCTGGATATTGGCTGATTTAAATAATAAATATTTAAATATCTGTGTGATTGGTTGCATATTATTGTTCTTACCAGTCTGGATTGATATTTATATATATACGTTGTGCTAATATTTGTGGATGCAGGGAGAATAGGTTGGAGGGATCCAACTGGATTCCTCACATTATAATAATTATCTTTATAATTGATGTTGTGATCTGTTTTCATATTGTGATTGATAAATCTGAGTTTTAAACTGTACTGTGATGTTGTTGAAATGAATATAAATCCTGAAATTTAATAGACGGGATTAATTGGGATTTAAGAAAATAAAAGAAATTGTTATATAACGAATTTAAAGGAATAAAATTTTGGGTTTTATGAAAGAAAGAATATGGTTGGATAAAATATAAATTCAGAACCTAATTATAAATGGATAAATTGAATTTTAGAGAAATAAAGATATTGTTAAATAATGCATTTAAAAGAATTAAAATTTGAAATCCATTTGGAATAAAAACTGAAAATTTGTAAATCTAGAATGATAAATAAAGAGAAAAGTTATTAGTTGATAAATGGGAAAATAAAAATATGTTATTAAAATACAAACCTGAATTGAAATAAATCGACAGAAATTGTGAGAAGAATTTCTGTGATATTTAAATGGAAATGAGATTCCCTAAGAAAACCAAGTTCGAGTTTAAACTGATTTTATGAAAAGAAAGTTTTAAAAATTCAAACTTGTTTAAAGGTGTGTTTGGAAATTTTTATTTTAAATAATTATTAATAATTAGCAATAGTAAATTTTATAAAATACCTTAGTAATTATTTTTACAAATGGATTTGTTTAAAAGGCTAGTTTTGACCTAAGATATTTTAAATTAGTGCAATCCTTTTACAACTCTATTTATAAATGTAGTTTAACTAAAACCTTATTTTAAAAATCAAGTTATACCTTATAAAATAGTTTTACTTTACGTATTTGGAATTATATACTTGAGTAATAACTAATAAGTAAATTTCTATGTTTTAAAGTGTATTTTAGAATAAAGTATTTTAAATTGTTTTTAACCCAAAATTTGTTTGAACTTGGTTATTCCAATGGGAATATATGGTAAAGGATTTACCTTGTAAAGGAAAGAGTTTTGGAAATTGTTTTCAAATGAGTTGGAAAATTTGGAAATATATCTTTTAAAGATATTTGAGGAAAATAAATAATATGGGAATTATTTATTGGGTGATGGATGCTTATGGATGCTTATGAATATAAATTGATAGTTAAATCACCGACTATCAATATTGGACAAATGCGCTGATTGTTTCGAAGAGACCGGGATCGAGATTTATTTCTCGAAAACCACTTCGATCCGATTTGTACGTTTCGTGCGAAAAACATGTTCGGAGTCGAAGATGGAGCAGTGAAGTGCAAGGGCTAGACGCTACTAATCCTGAGGATATTTCCAAAATGGATGTAGTAGGAGTAGTGCCTTCGGTTCCGTTCGAACCCGGGACGGACTTATATGGACGAATGCTTGCGAAACATCGTCAGGTGGGCGATGGGCATTCTAAGTGAAACGTTCTAAAGGTAAGGCTTAGCCTCAAGCCTCATCAACCGGGAATGACTGAAAATCAGGGGATATGCAGCAAGGTTAGGTGGGTCATGCCCAAGCAGGACAAGATATTTCCCCTTTCTAGATGTCCCTTATGTATTTCGGCTTAGTGGGTGGTTGGTCATGCCAACCACGGGGTTTATCTTGTTCGGGACTGTTCAGTAAGGAATGGTTCCGGCCTTGTGTTGCAGGGGATGAAGGGAGTAGTCCTCGGTACGGTGATCTAGGCCCCGTACTGTGACAGGTGGTACCCCAGTGCCTAGTCATTGTTGGAAGTCCATTCTCCCTACGAGCCTTGTACGAGTTTTGTTTGTATTACCCACTTTTGTGGCTAGTAGCTGGAATTTAATAGATGTAACAATTTCGGCTATTTTATAAGTATTTGTAAATAGACCCTATTATAATATCAGAGGATTTCTATAAAAAAGTGTTTTAGCTATCGTAAGGTAAAAACCCGACATGTTTATTTGTGGCGTGGTCTTACGAGATGCTTTTGTTTTCAAAGGATTTTTGAAACTTTAATAATCAATTTGGATGCATAATTATTATCAGCTGGTATTCCAGACTGACTCGGGTGTTATTTCATTATAATGCTCGGGTCAGACCGATTATTATTTGTTCAGGGCAGGATGCTATGGAGTAGGAGAGGAGCCGGAGTCCGAGACGCATTATATGTACCTATATATATCTGCTGCTATGATTGCATGGTATGTCTGATTTGTGATTGTTGATGTATGAGACACTCTGATGATATGATGTATAAAAGCAGTACAGTTTTCATTTTGTGCAAAGATCTATATTTACTATTATATTTTATTTCGCTGCGACTGTGAGATTCTGATATTGTTTAGTTTCTTCTTCTTCTATCTTTTCTTCTTTAACCCTAAATGGTTCGTATTTTCTATGCCACTTGAGTCAATTTGTATAGAATAGTGTTGATTCAAGGGGTATGGATTTGCGGGCTGTCACATTTGGTATCAGAGCATAGGTTGGCGACAACCTAGGCTTTAGTGGGGTAATTACTCATTAAATAGAGTCAATAGTACTCTATAATGAGTTGAGAGTAATAATAGATATGAGAGCGTACTTGTTGGTGCATATAAAAATTGTTTTCATACTGTGTTGACTTATCGGTTGAGTGTTTATGAATGGTCAGTACGGGAAGTACAACCGTATCGATAGGGGTTTCTAAACTCTTGAACAAGATAAACCGACATAGAATTGTTTTTAAAAGTGGGTAAATGAAATAATTTTACCCAAAATTATATTTTGATATAAAAAGAATAATTTGCTGATATTATTATATATATTTGATTGTTTAGATGTGGATATCTATAATTAAATAGGAATCTAAAATCTAATCTAAACTTTGAAATGGTTATAACCAAATAAATTCTATAAGCATGGATTATGCAAAAGAAGAATAACTAAATTTGAATTAAACCAGAATTTAATCCCGGAAGTTTTGGAAAGAATTTTAAATGTATGGGAATAAGGATTTGGAAATGAAAAATCCTGGGAAAGTTTGAAATGTTAGCTAAAGTGTTTGAAGGTAATGATGGAATATTGTTTTGGGAAATATTTCTGAATGGCAACTGTTTTGAAATAAATTTGGGAAAGTAAGAAGCATTGAACTCACTTCAGTTGCTAGAAAATAATCCTGGTGATGCTGGCCACATCATTAGAATTCATTTTCGAGTTTCTAAAGTGATGGATTGCTTCCCTAATATTTGGTTATGGTATTGTTTGGACTAGTTGAGTATAACAGTTGTTTTGGACATTTTAAAAATGGGAAATTTGTTTTGGTATAAACAAATTGTTTTGGAATCTGGAGATTTGATTGATATACCAAATAGGTATATATTTGATATATTTAGAAATGATTTTGAAATAAATCCGGGTAAATTGAATTCTGGAGATTCTGTTTAAAATAAAAATATGAAAGTTAAATGAATCAACTATATAACTTGTAAATAAAGTCGATTTAAAAAGAATTGGAGTTGGTATTAAGTAAGAAAGAAGAAATGAAAATTTTAATCTTGGAATTAAAACTTAACTTGAGTAATTGGAAATGAATAAAATATATTAAAGTGAATGGAAATTTGAATTTAACTTGGATAAGTTGAAAATAAATTGGACTTAAATAAAGTTAATATGGATTAAATTAAAAAGTAAGTTGACTTTGAAATTGTGGGTCATAGTGAAATAAATTGAACGCCTGAGCGATCAGGTGTTATGCTTATAGTTTGAAACTGTGGAGTTGGAATTAGCAAAGGATTAAGGTGAAAGAAGATTGGTAACCTTAAGAATCCAGTGATACATATATATATGTGAAATTTGAAATTGTGATTATAAGATGTAAATGAATGCAAATGAGCAATATAAACTTCAAAGTAAATAAGTTGGTGGACTTATAAATAGAAAGTGAGATTATAATCACAAATGGGAAATAGTTGAATATTATGGTGAATTTAAACCTAAACTCAAATGAAACGTGAAGTGAGTTAAGGTAAAGTGGGATATTAAAGAAGGGAATGAACTTAAGTTAGTAAATAAATCTTGAATTTGTGTATGGGGAATTAAATCTAAATGAATTGAAATTAAATTGAATTGGATATAAAGGTGAAATGTAAATTGCTTATAACTGCATGAAGCAATGCATATTCTTAAGTTATTAAGTGTTATAATTTGAACTTGTGATCATAAATAGAAATGGACTTAACTAAGCAATCTAAACTCTTGATTTATTAATGAAAAGAGTTAAATGGTGTGGAAAATTCTAAACTTAACCATTAATGAAATGCAAAGTCTAATGAAGCAAAGTGAGAACATAAATGTGGATGTTCTTAAGTTAGCAAAATAAGCCTTGGACTCATGTAGGAAAAAAAATGGAAAATTGTTTGATAATGAAATTGGAATTAAATTTCAAGTTGTGGAATAAATAATATTGAAACAATTTTAGATTATATTCAAAGGAGTGAAAAGGAAAGGTAGAAATTTAAGTCTGCTAATGAAATAATTGGAAAATGGTCACATTATAAATGAATTCAGGGTGAATTGAGAAAGTGTATTTAAAAACCTAAGATGGATTAGGCTAGAGACTAAATAGACTTACAATTAAATGGGAATTGTATTGTAGTGAATAGATTTTGATAGTTGGTCAAAATTTTAGAAAGTAAATAGAAATCCAACTGTGGCATGAGATTTAAATTTGTGGTAACAAATAATAAATTGGTGAATGAGAATTGGAATTAGATGAATATACTAATCAAGTTTAATGGAATTTAAATTTGATTGAATGAGTGGAATAATTTAAAGTGATCTCGTTGCTAATAAAATAAATCTAAAAATGGATTGAATAAATAAGCAAAGTGTATTAAAATTTGTACATGGATTGAAATTAATTTGGATGAGAATCAAATGGAAATAGACTAAAATTGATATAAGAAGATAAGAAAACAATAAAAATAAACTTAAGATGAATAATAAATTTGAAAGGTAAGAATAAGGATTTGATTTAAAAATTGCAAGGAAATAAGAATATTTGGGTTGTGAACAATTTCAAAAGGAATAAGAATGCTTGGATTGTGAACCATGTAGAATTTGATAAAATTAATATGAATCTAAGTTGGAAATTAATTTTAAATGGTTGTATGCTTGAGTAACATGAAAATGTGCATAAGAATTTGTTGTTTTGTTGTATTCGGAATTGTGTTGTTTTAAAAAGCAAATGAAATTGGTTTTTGGAATAAATTGAAATGGATTGGAATCTAATTCAAGGAGTTTGCATATGAATGCAAGTGAATTGGTTTCAAGTAGCAAATGAAATTGATTTTGAATCAATCGGAGTGAATTAACATTTTAATAAGTAATGCTTGCATTTGAATGGAAATGAATCATAAATGAAATGCGAATGTTTCTAGTTAAAATAAAATTTGATTATAAATCAAATTGGGATTGTAAGTTAAAATTTGGAAATGTAAGTAAGACATATATTAATCATATTGAAATAGAAATGAATTGGTTGTAATTAATATAAATGGTATATAATGAACTTGAATGTAAATTATTCAAGTGAAATAAAAATGAAGTTAGTTTGGATGAAAGTAGAATGAGTTAAAATCTTAATAAATGGATTTGTGTGTAAATGTAAGTGAGATCATAATAGAAGCGAATGTATCAAATTGAAATGAAATTTGCTTGGTGAATCAATTCCAAAATTGGGTAAAGTATGAATTGGAATAGCTGAATTTATATGTAAATCTTTTGTGTGGAATAAAATGAAATTTGGTATTAAGGAAAGGAACCTGTGCATGTTATAAAATATAGTTTACTTATGGAATCATGCAAATTGTTGATTGGATTACGAAATGGACATGTTTGGCTTACATTATATTGGAAATGATGGTAAAATGTTCATATCTTTGAAAACTGATGAGTTTGTTGAGTAAGTACAGGTATGGGAGGCGTTCAAGAGAGTCGGAGCATGTATATGCATTATATATTAGCTACTTGCTTTTAAACTTTGCTAAAAAGGTACGCCTACGCAAATATAATTGGGAAATGATATATATATATTGTGATATATTGTGGTTTCCGACCGTGTGGGTCGATGTATATATATTTCTTTGTATCGCGATATCGCGAAAGCTCCTCCGTGCAGGGGAGACTCTGCCAAAAAATTTCGGAAATTTTGGGAGTTCAATTTTTTTTTGGGTTTTGGAAAAATTAAGTAACTTATGAAGTTATAAGTTAAAAATTAAAGCTTTAGAGATAAGTAAAGCAAATAGGTTTGGGGATTGAGCAAAAAGGATTTTGTAAAGTGTATGTAAGCTTTTAACTAAGCTAATGGGGTAAGTAAATGAGTTTGAGAGTATGTTCTACCTTATACAAATTTCGGGGACGAAATTTTCATAAGGGGGGAGGAATGTAACATCCCAAAATTTTGAGTATGGGATTTGTGAATATTTAATGCATTTTAAATGTTGACTATGAGTTTAAGATTTATTTTTAACTAAAAGGATTTGGTTGAATTAACAAACTTTGTTTAAATTTCAAATATGACAATTAAATTGAAATTGGAATAATAATAATTTAATATTAGGATAGGGTTAATTGGTAATTGGAGTGTAAATAGATATGGAAATGAGTTTAAAATTTATGTTAAGACTATTTGGTCACTAAATAGTGTGGTTGGATTTTTAGATGAATTTAAAAGTCGATAAATAAATATTTGGAATTTTATATTAATTTAAAAATGAATTTAATATTATTAAAATGCAATTAATCAGATTTTAGTCCGGAATGAGCCAGAATGATTTTTAATGTGATTATAAATTTTATATGAATTATTGTTAAGTTAATAAAATTTTAAAAGTGGAAATTTTAAGCGTTTCCGTAAATTTCGGAAATCGCTCGATTTAATAGACGAGTTAAAATAGCCTTACGGGGCACAGTCTCGGAATTCGACGAAACCAGTTCCATTGGATCCGTAATAGTTAGGTATTATCGGATTTCAATTTTCGTGGCAATCGGAGTTGTCGTTTGACCGTGGCAGCACGAAACGCATCGAAATCGTTTTAATCGGTTTAATTTTAAATTGATCATTTAATTCTGTAACTCGCGCATACGACCGAATTAGCTTATGGAACTTGTTCCATTGTGTCCGGAACGCGTAAAAACCCTAGAATCGCCTGTCGGATCGCGAAGTTTGGAGGTCGTTTGCGTAAACTGTTAAATTGAGAATTTTGTTGATTAAAATAATATTAAACAATATATATATATTATATTATCTTCTAAACCCTAATTATATTCACCGGCCGCCTCTATCATCATTCATGGCCGAAAATCACCAATTTTCGCCTCAAATTTGCAACAAATCCATGCGTTATTTCGCAAACATCCCAACTGGAAAATCGTAGCTCGTGTCGAGATCTTCACGATGGTCGGTTATGATGGATGTTGGCGTCGCGTGGAGGGAGAATTATGGGTTCATTGGGCCGCCGCTCGTGTGGGGTTTCGACGTGGAGGAGGCGACCGGGTTGGGTGAGGTTCTGGGCGAACCTGGAGGACGAGGCGCTCTTTGAGGGGGTGGTCTCTGATGGTGGTCACGGCGGCTGTGGGAGGAGCGGCTAGAAGCCCTAGCTACGTGATGTTGGGTTCGGCTGTTCCTGTGTCGCGTGGGAAGGAGTTGAGGGACGGCTTCGCTTGTATGCTGGAACGAACGACTTTGGTAAAAAAAAAAAAAAATTTGTTTTAAATTATCATTGAAACTTTAATAATCTGTAACTTATTCATATGTTATCAGAATGTGATGAAATTTGCGGCGTTGGAATCGTAGCGACAGGAGGCACGCTGTGGCACAGATCTGGATTTGTTTTAAGCGAGTGAAATTTTGAATTAAATCGAACGCTCCGATTTAATTTAAAATTTCAAACGCTCGTCAAATCCCAAGGTGAGTTATTCTCACTCACATCTGGATATTGGCTGATTTAAATAATAAATATTTAAATATCTGTGTGATTGGTTGCATATTATTGTTCTTATCAGTCTGGATTGATATTTATATATATATACGTTGTGCTAATATTTGTGGATGCAGGGAGAACAGGTTGGAGGGATTCAACTGGATTCCTCACATTATAATAATTATCTTTATAATTGATGTTGTGATCTGTTTTCATATTGTGATTGATAAATCTGAGTTTTAAACTGTACTGTGATATTGTTGAAATAAATATAAATCCTGAAATTTAATAGACAGGATTAATTGGGATTTAAGAAAATAAAAGAAATTGTTATATAACGAATTTAAAGGAATAAAATTTTGGGTTTTATGAAAGAAAGAATATGGTTGGATAAAATATAAATTCAGAGCCTAATTATAAATGGATAAATTGAATTTTAGAGAAATAAAGATATTGTTAAATAATGCATTTAAAAGAATTAAAATTTGAAATCCATTTGGAATGAAAACTGAAAATTTGTAAATCTGGAATGATAAATAAAGAGAAAAGTTATTAGTTGATAAATGGGAAAATAAAAATATGTTATTAAAATACAAACCTGAATTGAAATAAATCGATAGAAATTGTGAGAAGAATTTCTGTGATATTTAAATGGAAATGAGATTCCCTGGGAAAACCAAGTTCGAGTTTAAACTGATTTTATGAAAAGAAAGTTTTAAAAATTCAAACTTGTTTAAAGGTGTGTTTGGAAATTTTTATTTTAAATAATTATTAATAATTAGAAATAGTAAATTTTATAAAATACCTTAGTAATTATTTTTACAAATGGATTTGTTTAAAAGGCTAGTTTTGACCTAAGATATTTTAAATTAGTGCAATCCTCTAACAACTCTATTTATAAATGTAGTTTAACTAAAACCTTATTTTTAAAATCAAGTTATACCTTATAAAATAGTTTTACTTTACGTATTTGGAATTATATACTTGAGTAATAACTAATAAGTAAATTTCTATGTTTTAAAGTGTATTTTAGAATAAAGTATTTTAAATTGTTTTTAACCCAAAATTTGTTTGAACTTGGTTATTCCAATGGGAATATATGGTAAAGGATTTACCTTGTAAAGGAAAGAGTTTTGGAAATTGTTTTCAAATGAGTTGGAAAATTTGGAAATATATTTTTTAAAGATATTTGAGGAAAATAAATAATATGGGAATTATTTATTGGGTGATGGATGCTTATGGATGCTTATGAATATGAATTGATAGTTAAATTACCGACTATCAATATTGGATAAATGCGCTGATCGTTTCGAAGAGATCGGGATCGAGATTTATTTCTCGAAAACCACTTCGATCCGATTTGTACGTTTCGTGCGAAAAACATGTTCGGAGTCGAAGATGGAGCAGTGAAGTGCAAGGGCTAGTCGCTACTAATCCTGAGGATATTTCCAAAATGGAAGTAGTAGGAGTAGTGCCTTCGGTTCCGTTCGAACCCGGGACGGACTTGTATGGACGAATGCTTGCGAAACATCGTCAGGTGGGCGATGGGCATTCTAATTGAAACGTTCTAAAGTAACGCTTAGCCTCAAGCCTCATCAACCGGGAATGACTGAAAATCAGGGGATATGCAGCAAGGTTAGGTGGGTCATGCCCAAGCAGGACAAGATATTTCCCCTGTCTAGATGTCCCTTATATATTTCGGCTTAGTGGGTGGTTGGTCGCGCCAACCACGGGGTTTATCTTGTTCGGGACTGTTCAGTAAGGAATGGTTCCGGCCTTGTGTTGCAGGGGATGAAGGGAGTAGTCCTCGGTACGGTGATCAGGCCCCGTACTGTGACAGGTGGTACCCCAGTGCCTAGTCGTTGTTGGAAATCCATTCTCCCTACGAGCCTTGTATGAGTTTTGTTTGTATTACCCACTTTTGTGGCTAGTAGCTGGAATTTAATAGATGTAACAATTTCGGCTATTTTATAAGTATTTGTAAATAGACCCTATTATAATATCATAGGATTTCTATAAAAAGTGTTTTAGCTATCGTAAGGTAAAAACCCGACATGTTTATTTGTGGCGTGGTCTTACGAGATGCTTTTGTTTTCAAAGGATTTTTGAAACTTTAATAATCAATTTGGATGCATAATTATTATCAGCTGGTATTCCTGACTGACTCGGGTGTTATTTCATTATCATGCTCGGGTCAGACCGAGTATTATTTGTTCAGGGCAAGATGCTATGGAGCAGGAGAGGAGCCGGAGTCCGAGACGTATTATATGTACCTATATATATCCGCTGCTATGATTGCATGGTATGTCTGATTTGTGATTGTTGATGTATGAGACACTCTGATGATATGATGTATAAAAGTGGTACAGTTTTCATTTTGTGCAATGATCTATATTTACTATTATATTTTATTTCGCTGCGACTGTGAGATTCTGATATTGTTTAGTTTCTTCTTCTTCTATCTCTTCTTCTTTAACCCTAAATGGTTCGTATTTTCTGTGCCACTTGAGTCAATTTGTATAGAATAGTGTTGATTCAAGGGGTATGGATTTGCGGGCTGTCACACTAATGGGTTACTTAATCCTTTTTTTCTAGCTCCAAATTTATTTCTTCCCTATCTAAGTGAATATCAAAACATTTTTACTTTGTCTTTTCGACAAAGGTCATAAATTTCTCAAAGCGAATTAGTCTTTAAAACTATAAGGTCTTCATTTTCATTTCTTTTACAGTTTAGTTCGACTTTTAATTTTTACCATTTCCATACAACTTGTAAGTCACCTAAGATTTTAAAATCTTCCTATATTCAATTTCACAAAGCTAGAAAGTTTTAAAACTGCTAAATTTTCTTTTAAATTTTTAACTTACTAGCTTTTACCCATATATTTCCAAATATTATTTATTTCAAAAAAAAGGTTCAGAAGTAGTGCTTTATAAATGTTTTAAATTCTCTTTTTTTCTTCAAAATTTCCATTTTAAAAGCAAAATAAATATTGGAGATAAGTGCAATAATGTGTAAAATAAATGCTAAACAATTATTGAGAAAAATAGCTTTCCACCTATTTTTTTTCAAATTCTCACAATTTTTCTTTTTATCGAAATTTAAGTGGTTTGTCTGATTATTTTATTGAACTAAACTATCAAACAGCCACTGCTTCCACTAAAAGAAAAATACGCATTAAGGGTAAATATAACAATTTGCTTACAAAGTTCTACGATGGTTACGAAAAATAACCCATAACAATTTCTTCTTACACAATTTCCATAAAATTTATTTGACAAATTTCATATCATTTTCCTTTCTCTTTTAAATATAAGATTTCCACTATTTTTATTTTGAGAAAACACTTTCACTTATTTACCATTTAAATTGGAGTAGATAATAGGAAACCTAATTGCTTAAGCCCACTTTCATGCATCAACACTAAAAATGCACAAATTTCCTTATGGTCCCAAAGCCTTTTCCTCTTACTTATTACCAACTTATCCATCTTCTAAAGGTCGCACTGGGCTAATCACCTTGATTTACTTTCATGCCCAAAATTCCACTTCTACTACTAGCTTATATAAGAAACAAACATTAGCATTTCTACAAGAATAATTAGGGAAGGTCCATCCTATCTCCTAAAACTTGTTCTAATTCACATTCCCATAGACATGGTAGGCACAAATAAAAGGAATTATGACACATATAGATAAAACCTTTAAAATCTACTCTTAACAAAACTTTTTTCTATATACATGTATATAAATATATGCTTACGAAACTCGATTTTGAAAACTTTTTGAAAGACTCCTTGAAAAACCATTTTTCTCAAGTATGTTCTCTCAGTACGTGTCTTAATCCTAGGGAATCCTTAAGCCTAGGCTCCATTTCCTATCTACTCCATATTTAAAACTTGGTTTGGCATTTATTTTTCCTTTCAAAAATTAAAGCTTTAAAAAAATATTGAAATCCCAAAATTCTTGCCTTTAAAAGTGTTGCCTAAAACTTCTTATTAAATCGATAAATATTTAATGGCTTTACCTTACACTCTTACGATGTTCGAATTTAAATTATCCCCTAAATCTAGATGGGAACATCAACAGTTCTAAGTTTAGAATTTAAACTGCTTTTCCTTTTAAAGACCATTATAAATTTCTAAAAATTGGAATCTTTGATTCAACTTTTTCATTAAGTTTTTCCTTTTCAAAAACTTATTTATTTTCACCAAACCATTTATTCCAAAGACATAGTTTATTTGTTTTCAAAACTTTCTTTCATAATTGTCATATTACAAAACTGGAGTAGACAAGAAAAACGAATATCTCAACAGTTTCTTGACGTTTTCCTACTACACTTACTAACATTTATTCCAGTTACTACACTTTTAATTATACTTAAAGATTTTACAATTTAATATGTCGAAACTACTACAGAAACCATTAAAAATCTTCTTTGAATCCTTTAAAGGAGGATTTATGTCTGTGTGAAATTATAAGGATTTTTTTCTTTCGCATATTCCTTATAGTTTCAACAAAACATGTTTATTTATAGCTTGATTGATTCATAGAAAATTATATCTTTACTCCTTTCCTTCTAATAAATTAAAGTACGTCAAATCCCTACCTATCTATAATACTAATGCAGTTACTTAACTAAATTTCAAGTTCTACGTCTCCCTTTTAAAATATGTACCCTATTCCTAATTTCTACCAATTATTTTGTTCACCCATAAAAATAATTTTCATGTAAAAGTATTTCCAAGCTATATTGCTCTTTTTATCGCTTTCTTAAAAATAGAATTTTGCAAATTTCCTTTACTGAAATTTCGCATCCAATTAACTTAAATTTAAATTCTTTTCATTTTATAAAGAAACTAGCAAGCTACATATGCTGTATAATCTTACAAAAAGAATTTTTCCTCAAATGAAAATCTTTATCATACAAAAACCATACCAGTTTTCCAAAACCCATTACTTAATTTTCTAATATATTTCAACTTTTTAATCTCAAAAAGTTTCCTCATTAATCGGTTAAACTTAAGTGGACCTTTACTTACTTCCTTAGGAATGTCTTATTTCGAATCTTGGAAATCCTTTTCCCCCCACCTAAATCCTCTTTCTCTAACAAATTTTCCTACCTGCATAACATATGGATTCTAATTCTTTTCCAATAAATAGACCTATTGTACATATTCCATCAGAAAATAAAGATGGGGACTGAACATCCTTGGGCTACTGCGACCCAACTAGAACTCAAGTATAAATTTTCTTTCTTTCTGTGGACTTTTCATATGTTACTAATCTGTAGTTGGGATTAATTGGATTTTTGTATTTATTTTGCAAATACATTCACTCGTACTTCCTGAATTTTAGGATCTGCTAACCTAAGCTCTGATACTAAACTCATACTTCCTAATTTTTAGGATCTGCTAACCTAAGCTCTAATACTAAATGTAACAACACGCACCCCAGTAGGGTTAAATTTTCGATGAATCGAAAATCTAAGTACACTAAAGCACAGATTGCTGGTTTGGTATCCTGCAAATAACAAAGGCAAGTCATAGTAATGTTTACAAAATCTCATAGCAGAATAATGATAAAGTATTCAACATATGGTTATTAACTAGGATTACGCTACTTTCTCTAACAGTGTTGAACCTAGGAGTGAAACTTGCCTTTTTACTAAATCCCATTAGTTGATAAACTGTGTTCCTGTGATTTGGAGAAAATAGTAAAAATAGGAATGGGTCAACATAAAGTCCAGTGAATGAGAAAAAAATGAAGCAGAAAGAATAAAATAGTTTAGTTCTAGGTCTTTCCTGGATATCGCAGAGGGTGAATAATATAGTGCGGTGAATCCTTCTTAGATACAGTTCCTAAGAAGCCAAAGTCCATTGTCTTTCTATCGAAGTCAACCATGTAGTAGTACTAAACGTCAGTCGGCCTATCAGACCTGCTGTCCTTATCTACCCGCATGCTACAGCGTGAAAGTCATGCTCTTCACCCATACACGGTGACTGCCTATCCATATGTTGCAACGTGAAAGTCATGCTCTTCACCAGTGCACTATGACTAAATGCCTCTTACGTCTGACCGACGCCGACTCAAATAACCTTGTAGGACCCCGAGTCACGCTCAGGCTCCGCCAAACTAGACTCATATTCTCATATCTCCTCGGTCACCAACGTGGACTTAACCCTATCCAAAGTGTCAGTCCTCCGAAAGAGCGCTCGCAATTGGGTTGGCTGTGTAAAATCCTCCAGCGATCTGCTAAAAGAAGCCTACGTCGGAGCACACTTGTCCTGTTTCGTCTGTGTCGATCTGCCTGAAGAAGCCTACGATTGTGGATGCTATATATCCGACGTACTAGCAACCTATGAAAGGTAACAAACATCCTTGTGAACCTACTTGCCCGCTCCTAGTACGTACAACCAAAACCATATTTTGGTCTTAACTGCATGAAACACCTATCCAGACCTTTATAAGGTCTGCCTACCAAATCGCTTCCAGATTAATTAATTTTACCGTTATAGTTTACATACTGTTTATTTCCATTAATCTGCTTTAGGCCATTTATACATTCGATTTCATTATTTCACAATTTTCATTTTTCTTGCATAAATGGTGTTTCAATTTCATGTCCGTTCCGTTCGTATGGTTTGTTTGTAATATTTATACTATTTTATTGCAGATTTACACTAGCATTTTGGGTCCATTCAATTTACATATTTTTTCCATCCTAATTTACGTTCTCCTTTCAGATATTTAATCTGTACAAAGTTTTAATCCAATAGTCACAAACCATTTAATTACACAAAATTCCACTTTTTACGCTTAAGGCCGCATATGGAATAAACAGATATACCAATTAAAATTCCTAATTTTGTTTCATAAACATATTCAGAATTATGTAATTATACCAACCAAATTTCCAATTTTATTCAAAGAACATATTATGAATTTACCGAACTAACCACTTATGCCATTAAAAATTGAATAACAATTCTAATTCAATTTAATTAAACCAATCTCATTTACACCATAGAAACGTGAATAAGCAATTTATACATTCCATATTTTAAACCAAACATGAATTAGAATTGAGAAGTGGTAGAAGAAGAAGATACAATAATTTGCATCAAAATTCAGTTATTAATAGAAATTAATTTATATTATCGTGCTAGAAAAGAACTAAAATTAAACTACTTTATTTTTCTATTTCATATTTATTCCCACTCACTTGGCACTTACGCTTGTATAAATTTGAAAATCTTTTCTTCTTCTTATCTTCCTCTTTTTAAATTCTTCAGAATTTTTCAAATAACTCGTATATATATATTTTTAATTTTATTTGGAAGATCATTATTTATTTAGGGGTGAAAAGGAGGAAGAAGAATACACACAAATATTTCTGTAGACTTATGGTGACTGCTGAATAAAAGATTAGGTTTTAGGTTAGATGGTTTACTTATAGATAGTGTGAGTGGTTATAATCCATTAGATTTTCTTAGATCAAATCATGTTCATCCGAACATCTCATGGTTATTGTAACGATCCCGTTTCTGAGTCAAATTTAATTTGGTAATTAATATAAAATTTTGGATTAAATTGTGAATTTATTTGAATTTTTCAAATTAAACAAGATATGTGCTTGTTTATTTATATAAATAGATTGTAAATTGAAACTTGAATTTGAAATTTTCCAAAATAAATAATATATGTTGTTTATTTATATATATGTATACAAATCAATTTCTAATTTAATTTTTGAATTTGAAACTCAAAAATAAATATTTTTGAAAATAAATTGAATTTAATACACTATATTTTAAGATTAATAAAATTTGTTTTCGAGTTATAATATATGTATATATATGTAATATATATATTTGGAATTTATGATTTGAGATTAATATAATAATTTTCAATAGGCTTTTTTAAGTTAAATTCTTGTGTATACATATAACTAAAAACTGAAAATATAATATAAAGACAAGAATTAATGGAAAGCTTTATAATATATATATATATATATATCTTTTGAAATCAATAAGATAAGCATTCATTCATTTAAAGTATAATGACATAGGTTTAAGATTCAAAATGAGATTTAATAAAAAGGTTTAAAACACTTTTCTTTTATACTTGTTTTTAAACTTAATTTTGTATATATAAAAATATGTATAACATAAAAGCTTAAATTAGTATAAAAACATAATAGATAACTTAATGAAAACATATATATATATATATATATATATATAACTAAAAGTAAATAGTATAAATTTTCTATAAACATATTAAAGACATATAATACATGAAAATTTACAGGTGTAGGTTAAGGAAAACATGTATTAACATTTGTAGGCTTTGCTGGCCATACAATAAACAAGTGGCATTATGGATTTCTTTAAATTTGAAAATGTAAATAAATAGAAATGAGAAACCAAGCTATTCTCAGTTTTAAACTTCTCAAACCTAGAAAACAAAACCAGATCAAAAAGAAAAAAAGAGAAATCAAAGCCTGAAGATAAATTCAAACAAACAACCAAAAATCTGAAGCAAATTCAAAAACAAGCAAGCTAAGATTCAACCAAATAATTATTTAAAACCTGAGCAATTTCAAATGCAAGGAATCAATAGCAAGCAGCAGTTCAAATCCAAGAACATCTCAAAAAGATCAGCAAGCAAATCAAAGATTTTCAAATTCAAAATCAACACAGTAAAAAGCAATTCCATCCTATCCTCTGTTTTAACATTCCAGGTGAGTAAACTCTTTTAATCTGGTATATAATTTGTTGTTTGGTGAGGTGAAGCTGTGAAAATTTTTGTGTTGTATGTAAATATGTTTGTATACATACAAATAGGTATATATTTAGCCGTGCATGTCTACTTGTACAGGCATACATCTCTATTTCCAGGTTTACAAGAATTAAACCTGTTCAAAATCTAAAAACTCTCCCTCTAAATCTTTTTAGGCTTCAAAGTTAAAAAAATTGTTTGTAAAATCAAGATTGAAGTTCTAAAAATAATCTTAAGTTGAAATTGAAAGTAATTTTTGTCTGAGAAGAAGATAAACAGTAAACCTAAATACATGTCAAAATTCAAGTACCTTAATTACTTGATTTACTTATATAATATGTTTTGCTTCTGGAAATTATGATTTTTAAAAGAAAAATCATGAATTTTAGTTTAGTAAATTGCGAGAATTTGCAAGATGAACAAGAATTGAGTTTTGACAAATTTCAGGCAATCGGTGAATTGTTAGGAGTCGGGGTTGCTTCTGGAGTTGCCTAGGTGGTTGTCGAGCTAGGAAAAAATGATCGAAGATTTTTTCGATCATGATGGCATTAGCACGACGAGATTTTAGGGTTTAAACCAGATTTTGGTCGATCGTGTTCTTGAGGCAAGTGCGTCGTTAACGTTGAATCAGTCTCGACTGGGGCTGGTGGAATCGAAGAATAGGAGTTTGATGAAGCTCTGGCTAGAATTGTATGGCCTTTGGTGGCCTGAGGTGGCGGGGTGAATCGTTTGTGTTGATCAGAGTTTTGTTCCAGGATGTGTTGGGTTGCTTGATTTCATGTTCGACGTTGTTGAGGGGATTTGGGTGGTCTGAGGCTTAGGGGAGGTCGTCGTCGACTTGTCGATGGTTGCGGCATCGACCGGAGATGGCCAGACTTGGTGTACACGTGCATAAAGTATCAGGTTTGGGTTTTGTTTGACGATGGATTTGAGGATGGTGGTCTCGGGGAAGAGCTCGGGAAGATGAGTTTGTGGCTCAAGTATGCCTTTGGGTTGTATACATGTGTTTTACCAAGGGTTTTAGAAATTTTAAATCAAAAATAAAGTTTAAAAAAAAGTTGGGAGTTTTACTTGGGTTTGGTCTCGGGGGAATGGCGAGTTGACTCGGGTTTTTCCTCGGGTAGGTAATATTGCAGATTTCAATTTTAAAAACAAATCAAGTTTTAAAACATTTCTTAATCAATTCTTTTAAATGATTATTTTATTAAGTATGGATTAGTTAAAGGTTTCAAAGTAAATTATTTTGGATTAATTAAGAATTAATTATTTAATTATGTGACATTATTTATAATTAATTCCTTAAGTATTTGAAATAAATTTAAAAGTGTAATAAAAAAAATTAATTAAAGAAGATAAACGGTTTTAATTAACTTAAGGTCTTAAGTTAATTCATTTGTTAATGATAATTTACTTTAAAACGTTTATTAATTATAATTAAGTGATTAATAAGGATAAATGATTTATTAGTTAATTAATTAAAGGTAATTAATTAATGTAATTAATTATAGATAATTAATTAATGTGATTAATTAAGGAAGTGATTAAGGTTAATTAATTAGTAATTAAAGGGTTAATTACTTAATGATTAAAGGTTAATTATTTAATAATTAAGGGATAATTTATTAATTAAAATTTAATTAATAAATAATTAAAGGTGAATCAATTAATGTGGTTAATTAAAGGTTAATTAATATAAGTAATTAAAAGATAATTAATTAAAGAATAATTAAAAGTTAATTATTTAATGATTAAAGGTTGGTCAATTTATTAATTAAGATTGATTAATTAATGAATAAGATTAATTAATTAATTAATAAGTGAGGGTTAATTATTAAATAATTAAAGGTTAACTAATTTATTAGAGGATAATTAATTAATGTAATTAATTAAGGGTTAATTAATTAATGTAATTAACTTAAGGTTAATTAATTTATGTGATTAATTAAGGATAATTAATTAATTAATTAAGGATAATTAATTTATGATTAAAGGTTGATTGATTTATTAATTTAGGATGACTAATAAATAATTAAAGGTTAATTAATTTATTATTAAAAGTTGGTTAATAAATGATTAAAGGATAATTATAATTAAAGTGGTTTGTAACTAATTAATTAACCAGGGTTAGTAAATTTATTCATAAGTAATTATTCTGGTTTAAATTAATGTTATTCGGGTGATTAATTAATCTTAATTATGGATGATTGAATTCTATTGAATGCCTCGAATTGTTTGATATCTCTGATGTGTGATGTTCTGTGATATGAATTGTGTGAGTTGAGCTATGAACTATAATTTATTTATCTGTGACAAATTTACTTGTTATCTATGTATGAAGACAAGCGTTATGGGATTATACCGTTTATTGATATTGTTGTGCTTGAATTGATGATGGTTGTGATATTCTATTATGGCGTAAAAACCCCTAGACTACACCACACACACACACAAATATGGATTTCATGGGTAATCGGTTGAGTCATAGATATTTTGAATTTAAATATTATTTTGTTTAAAAGTTGAATTTTGAATTCAAATTAGTTTGGAAGTGAAGTTAAGTTGAATATGAAAAGCTTTTGGAAAGGAAGTTTAAAATTGAAATTTAGTTTGAATATAATATATCTTGTTTAAGTTTTGGAAATTATGGCTTGAAAGGGTTATACAAGTTATACAAAATATATATGTGGATTTTAAACCATTTTAAAAGTATATTAAATAAATTATTTTATGGATTTGAATTTAATTCAAATAGAACTTGCCGAGAATACGGCAGTTCGCTGAATTTTCGATGTATACTTTGAAAGGCTATAACTTGAGTAAATTCAATCGGATTTTCCCAAAATGAAAAGCATTTGTTTTCAAATGATAATGGCTTTCATATAATGAAAGTATTTCTGATTTTTGTTGAAAGGATTTCAAGTTTGAAATGGAATTGTTTTGAAAACTATGAATAAATCTTTATTAAAGATTGGTGAACATTGTTTAAAATTGAAGAGGACCTGCAAGGGTAAATCTTTTGTTTGAAAGATTAAAGTGGAATTTTGTTTAAACCATTTAAAGGAACGGTTTTGGGATAAGGTTGTGACTTAACTAAGATCCCAATATATTCATATATTTTTAAAATAAGCGCTCATTATTCGGTTTAGCCGGGAGAGGAATTTATGTCATAGAACCCATTCCGAATAGTGATACGACGAAATGGATATCATTTGAAGACGGTGGTGAAGACCGAGTATTTTCGAGAACGATAGGATCACCTGTCGAATGTCTCTGCTGAGTTGCTCTGGTGTAGAGATCTCCATATATGATGGGGAGTCCGATTGGGATTGTGGATACCCGAATTTGCAAGGGCCTCTTTCGAAGTGCCTTCGGTTCCATTCAGACCTAGGATGGACTTGTATGGATGTATGTCTGACGTTACATTTTGAGATGTAAAGATGGTTTTTATCAAATACATTTCTGTTTGGTGGTAGAGAATTTATTCTCTTAGCTTAACACCCTTCTCTGAGACGTACGAGCTCAGAGGTTATGTAGTTGATATTTACTAGTGATATATTCTTAATGTGGTAATGTGGCATGCTAAATGTTGCTGATCATTTTTTGATCGAAACATGGCTTTTGTGAAAAGCATTGCTTTGTGGATGAGACATCGTCGGACCTCATACCCCGAAAATGGTTGAAACAGGAAGGATGCAGCAAGGTTATGAGGTTCGCGCCCTATAGGGTATGTGCATTTCTTTTTGGATAAAAAGTGGTATCGTGGTATGGAGCCCAGATATTTAACTTATGTGATTGTTGCAATTTGTTGGTGAATCCTAGGATAAAGGTTGGTCACGACCGGGGAATGACATACTCGTGATAGTTAGTTACCTAGTTACAGAGGTAACCTGGCCTTGTGTTGGAAAAGAGCTGGTTAAGTTCTCGGGGCGTCCCTCTAGAGGCATACCCATTCAGTGAAGGAAGTTCCTTAGCCTTGACCATTTGTTGGAAATCCAATCATCCAATACGCGCCTTGTACGGTTTTAGTTGTAGAACATGCCATTTAACATGATAGCTATAGTAGGCATACTATAATGGTACGTATGCTGGCTAAGATTAATGTTAAACTTTCGAAATGTTTTCTGCACTATGCACTAATAGTAATATAAAAAAGGATTTTCGCGTATCAATCATGTTCGACTATCATAAGGAGAAATCTCCCCCAATTGTGCGTTTGCATTGTGTGTATGGCGGGAGGCCTTATGGTAGTTTCATTTCCCAAAAAGTATAGTGAATTTCTTTTTATTTCCTTTTGTTTTTGTTTTTGTTCAAAATAACTGTTTTTGTTTGCTCACACCAGCCCCATGACTGACCTGGAGTTTATTGTTCACTTTCTAAACTCTGGGTGCCCACAATTTTCCACACGGGCAGCCTAGAGTCAGGTTATCAAATAGTCAGCTAATAGGTGTAGATTTGGCAATCTTTGGAGTCTTTGGATTTTGGCAGTCGCAATTATGCACCGAATTTTCTTCAGTCCAGCTTGATGGAGGTTCGACCTTCTGGTTTGGAGTTTTTGAGCTTGGCATTGAAGATGTTGTGTTCCACTGCTGCTGTCTTATTCTTTCTGCTGTTGTATCTATCTCTGATAATGTTGATCATTTCGTTTGTATCATTGTTGTATCAAATGTTGCGTATCAATAAAAATATTCTTTTGTTTCCGATGTGTTGTTATTACCAAATGTTGTTATAAGCTCCGGCGAACCAGGCTCAACGTTTGAATCTGCGGCATTCGAATACGGGTGTTGTATTTGAGTGTCGATTTTCGAAGGTCGAGTCAGGGTCGTTATAGTTATCCACTCTGGCTCAAACACGTCACTGGACCAATAGAACGCTAGGGAATCAAAAACCACGTCACTCAATCCAATAGAAAACCGCTACGTCAGAAAATAAAATGGCATTAATTAATTATTCCCATTAATTAATTGCATTGCAAAATTTCCATTTTTGTTGTTTGTGTGTATACATTACACTTTTGGAGAGATCATACTCTCTCTCTTAATTGACTTTACAATTAGTTTCCCATTTTGTAAATCTCATTAGATCTTTATTTTAAATATTTGCATTTGTTAGCAATCAATCCATCTTAATTTGCCAAATTTACATCCATAATAATTTTCTTTGTTATATATTCTCATTAATATCAGTTATGTCATTAATTCAACCAATTAATTTATTCCCAGCCCTTATCTATTCTTCACTTGGGTATGTTACACATTTATTTATGCTTTTGATTGTGCATAAATAAGATACATGTATGTATACATAAACAATTTAAACTAATCAATCCGTTGGTTAATTTTATTCATTCATAGTCAATTTTTTTAATCGACTGCGTACTAGTTTTAACCATTCCCTGTTGATTCTTATCTGTCACAGCATTTATTTGTTAATGTTTTATCCTCCTTTTTAAATCTTCTGTTTGTAAACATTATACATTTAAACTTCAAGAATATGTATTTTATAAACCAATTTAGTTCCCTCATCTTACATGTTTACAATCTACTTTAATTTCCAATTAACGTACATTAGTAAATGTTATAACGTATGTTAATTACAATTGTAACGTACATTAATTACTAATAATGTGCATTTATTATCAATATATCTTTTTACCATTTCTCTCCTCAAACATATGTGTGCGTGCGTATTTTAATACAATACTCTTGTTTCCAATTAATTTCATTAATCAAATTCAAATGTTTTAATGTGCGTATAAGCTATACATAAGCTATTGAAATAATTTCAAACTTTGTGTACATAATATGTTTCCCTTTTTAATAAATTCCACTGACTCATTGCTGACTATGTAGATATGTAATTTAACACACATCAGTAACCAACCAATCAATTATAATTATTGTAAGTTACCAATTTTATACGTGTAATTGTTTTTGATGCCAAAACTTTAAACGATCATAATTTCTTCGTTTGAACTCCGTTTGGAGAATATTATATATGAAAATAAATAAGAAAATTGCTACGAACACAATGGTAAAAGTTTCGAGGCCAAATTTCAACATTTGCAAAATGTCCATTTTTCACGGTTGTCTAAGTTTATCAACCGCATTTCCATTTATTAATTAGTGTAAAAAATGTGAGATATACATTGATTTACATGTTTCCTTTAAATTTTCTTTTAATAATAACTTCTTTTATTTTAATTCCTTTTTAATTATTTTTCCCTGAAATATTGGGGTGTTACAGTTAAATATAGTCAATTTCAATAACAATAAGAATGATTACATATGGAAACTAAGTCTCATATATCTTTCATACATTTGTAAAGACACAAAGCATCATTAGTTCATACAAAGCATGATTAATTCATATAAACAACTTCTAATCCCCTTTTTATTTGATTAATCTTTTATTATAAAACTCTTTTATTAGTAAAACTCCTTTTTATCTAATAAAACTTCTTTTATTAATCAAAACTTCTAATTGATTAAACTCCAAATTAATTAAACTTCTAATTAATTAAAGCTTCGATATTAATCAATACTCCTTTATTTATTAGTTAATAACACTTCATCCATTAATTACTACTTCCTTCAAAAGCAAGTTCTTAAAGCTAGAGATGTTTCATATCAGCGCCCTGAAGCTTTTAGATACTTCCTTTTTAAACTTGTATATAGATTTAATTTACCCTTATAAAAGGTACGTACTTGTATTTTACTATTTCGCTATTCAATTATGCTTTTTTTATACTTCAAAAAATATTTATATACTTATCTCAATGGTATAAGTATATTCATACATCATTAATGAGATTTAGTTACTTCAAACCTTTACTTTCTCTATCTTTTTCCAAAGATTTCATCCTTGTTATCTCCTTTAAAATATTCATTTAAAGGGTCTATTTACTTTCATAAATCTTTTGAAGAGTTTAAGATAAATATTACTTAAGCATTGTTAAAAAAAACCCAAAACCATTCCTCTTATAGTTATCTTTAAAACAATCTTGTTAAAGATATGATTACGTTCATAAGTATGATCAAAATGGGTTAAAGGCAAATGTTGTTAACACATTGTCACAACAAGCCATTCCATACTTGATTTTATCTTTAAAATATCCATTTGAAGATCTAAGTATGTCTTCATTTATTAAATAATGTAGTACACTTTTAATAACTCTACAAAACTAGCTATTATAATATAAGTGTTACAATCCAAATATTCTTTTATACCTTTATAAAATATCTAACTTGCTTTTCCAAACTTGTATATACAAGTACTTTAAAATACTTAGAAATTGGTTTAAATATCTATCAAAATATAACTTAAAAATAACTAATTTGTAATTTATTAAAAATAATTAAAAGCATGTTTTGCAATTTAAAACCCATTACTTAAAAGTTCTTAAATAATTATTTAAAATATATTTAATGTGATATCCCGAAAATTTCAAGCAATTAAAATGTGATAATCTCCTTTATTAATTATCTAAAATTGGCAAAATTGTTATCTTCAACAATAATAATGGGTTATTTTTATATATAGTTATAAATAGATTTTAAAATTGAATTATTATTTATAAATTGAATTTGTGTTTGTTTAAATATATATATATATATATATTAATTGATTTTAAATTGGATTTTAAATGGAATTTGAATTTTAATTTGGATTTAAATTTGAAATTTAAAAGATAGATATCTTAAAATATTTTGGATTTAAAAATATATATGTTTGGTTTTTATTAGTATATAATTGATTTTATATTATTTTCTTTAAAGGATTTTATTTTTATAAATTAAGAAAAGTATTTATTAATTAGTAAATTAAATATAAAAGCTTTATAAACCACTTAAAATAAATAAATAAACATGCATAATTACACATGTAAACTAAATAAGTACAATTTAACAAATTAAGTTAATTAATACAAGTTAATGACAAATTTTAGATTTTTTTAACAAGTGTCGCAATTTCAATTTTATTTTCTTTAATTTTTATGAAATCATAATCAAGCCTATATATTCATCTATCTCCCTTCTTCATTTCTTTTCCCAATCTTCATTTCAAAAACTCAAGAAAACAAACCTGTAAACTATTTTCAAACCAAAAAATAAATCAAAGCTTCCACTCTTTCAAACTAAATCAAACAAAATTTCATCTTCAATATACAAACCTGTAGCAAAGATCATCAAGCAATGTTCTCAGATCAAAACTCAACTATATTTCAACCGGAAATCAAGACAAGAGCACATCTGTTTTCAAAGCTTAGATCTTCTCAACATCAAAGTGATTTCCAATATCAAGTTTCAGATTTTCAAGCAAGTTCAAGCGTTAAATTCCAGTTTCAAAGATCCCAGCATTCCAGTCTTTTTCCAAAAATACAAAGTTATTTCAACCTTCTCTGTTCATCAAATTGGTGAGTAAACATTTTATTTAAAAAGTCTAAGTAAATAAAAATCTGTTGCATGTGAATTTCTAAGATGAATTATGCCTTGCTTGTGTATATATAAGTGTAATATTTGTATATACGTATGTGTTTGAATTGTGCATGCCTGGGTATATCTCTGTTTCATAGTTACAGGGTTTAAAAATAAATCAAAAATCAAAATCTCTTTATCTAATCTCTATTAGATTTTGGGTTTCAAATGAAATATGTTTGTTGAAACATAAATTATGGTTTTAAAAATATATTTAAGCAAAGTAAGTTTGTATATCTCTGAAAATCAAGAAATATACAGTAGAAACTTAAGCATATGGAAAATTCAAGCATCATAATTCTTCAGTTCACTTATATAATTGAAATCGCCATCAAGATTCATGATTTTTAAGAGTAAAACCATAATTTTAGATTAGGATCGAGTTAGCATTAGGGGTTTGAACAGAAAATGGGTTTTGAGGTTTTTCTGGCGATCAAGAAACCTGGGAAGGTCGAGGTTCTCACTGGAGGAAGTCAGAGTGAAGGCGAGCTCGAAAAAAATAGTGGGTGGTTTTCTTAGCCACCGTGGTGGCGAAAATTGGTCGGAGTAGGGTTTAAGCCCTAAGTTTGGTCGAGGGTGGAAAATGGATTGGTGCGGCGTCTCTGGTGAATCGAAGTTCGTCGAACTTGGGGCGTTGGAAGCATGGATGTCTGGCGGAGCTTAGGATAGGGTTTCACGATCTCTGGTGGTCGGCATGCCATTTTTGGAAATCTAAGTTTTCTATGTGCCATTTTTTGAAATCGAAGGTCATATTTTTGGGGCATATTGTTTCTGGAAAGGGTATTTCTGTAGATCCGGGCAAGCTAGCTACTATTCGGGAATGGAAGCAACTGCAGACTCCGACAGAAGTCCGTAGTTTTTTGGGTTTGGTAGGGTACTATAGGATGTTTATCGGGGACTATTCTATGATTTCTTCACACTTAACCAAGTTGACTCAGAAAGGAGAAAAGTTTAAGTGGACCTCCAAGTTTGAAGAAGTTTTCATGGATTTGAAGGCAAGGCTGACCACCGCATCTGTCTTTGCTATTCCTGATGGTAATAGCAAGTTCGAGGTCTATATGGATGCTTGTGGAGTTGGGCTGGGTGCAGTGCTGATGCAGAATGGGAAGGTGATTCCGTATGCGAGCAGGCAGTTGAAGCCTCATGAAAGGATTATGCTGTGCACGATCTGGAATTGTTGGCCATCGTCTTTGCTTTGAAGATGTGGAGGCACTATCTGTTAGGAAAGAAGTTCGAGCTTTTTATGGATCACAAACTTTGAAGTATCTTTTCTCCTAGAGGGATCTGAATTTGAGGCAGCAAAGTTAGGTAGAATTTTTGGCATCTTATGATTTGGATATCCTGTATACTCCAAGGAAAGCAAATGTAGTTGCAGATGCTTTCAGTAGGAATGCAGTTCTGTCTATATTGGAAGTTGTTCCGTCTCTTCTGGAAAGGATTTCGAGTAAGCAGAGATCGGATAGAAGATTGAGAGGAATCATCAGGAGAGTCAAGAATGGTTAGTGTTTTAGTTTTGAGACTGATGACCAAGGAACATTGAGGATCAACAGGAGGATTTTTGTTTCGAATTTCAAGGATTTGAAGCAAGAAGATTTATCAAAGAGTCATCAATCCAGGCTGAATATCCACCCAGGAATTTCAAAGATGTATAAGAATATGAAGAGAGTCTTCTTGTGGAAGGGCGTGAAGAAGGATATTGCTGATTTCGTCAATGGATGTGCAATCTGCCAGCAGGTGAAAGGAAATCAACAGAAGACAGCTGGTTTGTTGCAGCCTCTGGAAGTTCCTAAGTGGAAGTGGGAAATGATTTCTAAGGATTTTGTCGACGGTTTGCCAAGGACCACAAAGGGAAATGAAGGAATATGGGTAATTGTAGACCGGTTGACCAAAAGCGCCCATTTTATTATAGTTAAGGCAACGCGAACTGCAGCGTCTTTGGTAGAGATTTTCTTGAGGCAGATTGTTAGACTGCATGGTGTTCCAGTTAGCATTGTTAGTGACCGTGATCCTATCTTCACCAGAAAATTTTGGGAGGCTCTGCAATCAGCTTTAGGTATGAGATTGAGTTTGAGTACAGCCTATCACCCCCGACCGACGGACAAACGGAAAGGCTGAACCGAATTCTTGAGGATATGTTGAGGGATTATGTTCTGGATTTTTATGGATCTTGGGAGGACTATCTACATTTAGTGGAATTCTCATACAATAATAGTTATCAGGCGAGTATCAAGATGGTACCCTATGAAGCTTTGTATGGAAGACCATGTAGATCCACATCCTATTGGATAGAGTCAGGAGATCGTCTTGTTCTTGGTCCAGTTTTGATCCGAGAAGCATCTGCGAAGGTGGAGCTTATCAAGAAGAGAATGAAAGCAGCGTAGGATCGCCAGAAGAGTTATGCGGACAAGAGACGAAGACAATTGGAATTTGAGATTGGAGATTTGGTCTTTGTCAAAGTTTCCCCAATTAAAGGAGCGGTCAGATTTGGAAAGACGAGAAAGCTTTCCCCAAGGTACATTGGTCCGTTTCGAGTGCTTGAGAGGATTGGTGCAGTGGCCTACAGGATTGAATAGCCAGTTCGAATAGCTGGAATTCACAATGTTTTTCACATATTCATCTGAGGAAATACGTGCACGACCCATCTCTTGTTGTGGAGCTGGCAGTGCAAGAAGATTTAGAGATCGAAACGGACTTATCTGTTGTCAGGCATCTAATCCAGATCGTCGATCAAGATGAGAGGCAACTCAGAAGTAAGGTGGTGAAGCTAGTCAAGGTGGAGAGGAGCGAGGATCCCAGATATTGTACCTGGGAAACTCTGGATGGTTTTAGGAAAGCTAATCCGGATCTATGTTCGGATAGCTAGTAATGTTTGTTTAGATGATTTGTTTGTTTGGTTGTTAGTGTATGACTGATATGTATGCTTTAATTGTTTGAAATAAAAGTTTGGATTATCTTTTGCTTTTAAATTTCGGGGACGAAATTCTTTTAAGGGGAGAGGAATGTGATATCTCGGAAATTCCAAGCAATTAAAATGTGATAATCTCCTTTATTAATTATTTAAAATAGGAAAAATTATTATCTTCAAACAATAATAATAATGGGTTGTTTTTGTATATAGTTATATATAGATTTTAAAATAGAATTATTATTTACAAATTGAATTTGTGTTTGTTTATATATATATATATATATATTATATATATATATATGAGTTCATTTTAAATTGGATTTTAAATGGAATTTGAATTTGAGTTTGGATTTAAATTTGAAATTTAAAAGATTGATGTCTTAAAATATTTTGGATTTAAAAATATATATGTATGATTTTTATTAGTATATAATTGGTTTTATATTATTTCCTTTAAAGGAATTTATTTTTATAAATTAAGAAAAGTATTTATTAATTAGTAAATTAAATATAAAAGCTTTATAAACCATTTAAAAATAAATAAATAAACATGCATAATTACACATGTAAACTAAATAAGCACAATTTAACAAATGTAAGTAAATTAATACAAGTTAATGACAAATGTTATATTTTTTAACAAGTCTCGCTATTTTAATTTTACTTTCTTTAATTTTTAAGAAATCATAATCAAGTCTATATATTCATCTATCTCCTTTCTTCATTTCTTTTTCCTATCTTCATTTCAAAAACTCAAGAAAACAAACGTGTAAACTATTTCAAACTAGAAAATAAATCAAAGCTTCCACTCTTTCAAACTAAATCAAACAAGATTTCATCTTCAATATACAAACCTGTAGCAAAGATCATCAAGCAATCTTCTCAGATTAAAACTCAACTATATTTCAACCTGAAATCAAGACAAGATCACATCTGTTTTCAAAGCTTAGATCGTCTCAACATCAAAGTGATTTCCAATATCAAGTTTCAGATTTTCAAGCAAGTTCAAGCATTTTTAAATTCCACTTTCAAAGATATTAGCATTCCAGTCTTGTAACGACCCGCCTTTTTGGATAATTTAAATCGACGATCAAATACACACGTCGATTCCAAACCATTCAAAAGGGCAGATGGTTATTGGGGTGAATAAGAAAAGAAGAGGAAAGAGAAATAAAGGAAATGAAACAACACAGAATCTCGCAGCGGAACGATAAAATATAATAGTCAAATAAACAGTTCATGAAGCTGTTTACAATACTTTGATCATTATTTATACAACATTTATCAGAGTTATACATATACAACAGAACAAATAAAATAATGCAGCAGACAGCATGATGCACAGATAATAATAGTAATAGTGTACCAAATCTTCGTCTTCGTCCTCCAGAATAGATCTTCAAAAATCTGAAAACTCAGGGCTGACCCGAGCGTAATGAAAAGACAAAACACTCGAGTCAGGACTAAAATATCCTTGTGAAAGTTAAATCAATCGTAAATAGATATGAGTGTAACGGCGTTAGAGATGTTTACGGGGTTTGACATATCATATCCAGTGTCAACGTGCGTGCAATAACTCAAGAGATGTTACGGGATTTTCCATCTCTTAATGATCCGTTAAACTATCTACTATGTAGTAATGTATGCTAAATAGATAATGCCTATCAGTAATATAAAGTATCAAAATTGCGTTAAGGCGTTACCATAATCCCCCTTAACACATTTTTATAATGCCATAGTCTATACAGCACCGTAAGCCCCACCGTAAACTGGTGGTTATCAGAGGGTACCCCATAGGTATAACACAAAACATAACGTAGTGGTCGCGAATAGGATAATCAGTATGACAAGGTACATGAGGCGATACCAACTAGGATACTAGTAGTTGCGTGATCCGGACTGATGTTGAGCATAGCCAGCAGCTACCTCAACACCGCGAAACAATACTCCCAAATCGAGGGTGCACCCAAATCGAATCACAAAAGGTAATAGATATGGTATCAAAGAAGTGTGTCCGCTAGAGGTGGCGAACCTCAATGGCCCGGCGCGGCTCCTGTTTTAGCCATGTCAGGGGTCATCCAATATCGTTCTCTTTCTTCAGTCAACGCGTTCACCAAACCATCCATTTCATTCTGCATCAACACTCCGCGTATAATAGTTATTAAAGTGGTTTTCGGTATCGACAGAGAGTATGTCCATATCCGATCCCGGTCTCTTTAATAACTACGTATTATTACACCGGTGGCTCTTTTACATTTCACATCGATTCATAATTGATATCAAAATATCATATTCGCTTCAAAAATCAAATCCATTTCAAATATCACCGTATCTATTCAAATGTAAGATTCCGTTTCAAAAATCATTTTCCGCATCAATATCTCATTTCGATTTCAAAATCTTTTCGAATTTCAATTTAGGTTGCAACTTCATTTAATCCAATTCGTATTCAAATTCAAGATTTAAACATAAACATTCACCTTATTAACCAGCTTGAAATTTTTAGAAAATAGTTTAAGTAGTTTAAATGTAGTTTTAAATAATCAAAATAGTAAAAAAATACTTAAAGTCTTAAAATGGATTTAAAGTAGATAAATTAGTTTAAAATAATTTAAATTGGGTTAAGTAGATTTAAAATAGATTAAATAGTTTAAGTATTCAAAAATGGTTTATATAACTGGGTAATTTGGAAAACAAAATAAAACAGCTTCAAAACCAAACCATTTCAATTATAACTTCCCAATTCAAAACAAGTACAATTTCCCTTCTACGATTCAATTTCGATTTCGATTCAATCGACGTCAACTTTGACTTCAAATTTATTCAATTTTATATTCACTTTCAATTAATTCAATTTCAATTTATATCGATTTTTAGCTTGATTTTTCAAAATATCAATTTATAACACTTAACAAAATTATCCTTCAATATTCAAATTTAAATCCCAATTACAAATATGATTCAATTTCAAGCTCAATTTCAAAATATCATTTTATATCGCTTTTACTTAGTAATATTCAAAGCTCGAATTAAGGTTAAATCTTTAAACAAATCAATTTTCGAAATTCAATCATATCCCGATTTTTAAATTCCAAAGTCTCCACTTTAATTATTTAACAATTTCTATTAACCAAAATTTATTTCCACATTCCAAACTCAATTTTTCGATAAATTAGATTTCTATAAATTGATTTCTATTTATAACTTTTAAATCAAAACATTTAAATAAATTTCAAATCAACGATTTTAAAAATTATTAATTTAGCCAATTCGGTGTCTGTATATAATTTTCTATCCTATGGCCAAGTAATTATTTATTTCAATTTAAATGTCAGGGATGAATATATATCACTTAAATCAAATCACAGTTCATATGTATGCATAACAGGATATATATATAAGTAAATGAACATCCAAACATTTAAATATCAACCAATTGCATCCATTGAAATACATCATCCAATAGACAATACAATTCATGACAATTCCATAGTTATCAATGTCAGGTAATTTAATCGTAATTCAATTTTAATTTCAATTTGACTGTCAATTTAATTTTCAACGATTAATTCAAATGACAATCTATATGACAATTAAATTTTATCAAACAACGACAAATAAAATCATAACACTTCATAATGTCAAATTTAACTAGCATAAAGATATTTAGTACGTTGTGAGCGTTATAAAACACTCACCTTGATATCCTGTTGTCACCGAGACGTTTCGGTTTGGAGCTAAACCGGACGACTCCAGATTTTAGCCCAAATTTCAACCGTCTCCAAATTTATCCAAACCAGTTTCATTTCGAAGCTCTCGTCATTACGATCGCAATGCAAAAAGTTTCGTTCCAATCGGACCTTGTATGCAGAAGTTATACATTTTTAGTTATCGACATTCGAATTTATAAAACAATTTATATCATATTTAAATTAATCCATACCCAAAGCAATGAAGCCCAGCCCACTCAACATCTTCTTTCCCAACGAAGCCTGTACGTGAAAAATGCACAAACCCACCATTGTCGTGCACCAATCTCCAGTGATACGGAGCTCCGATACTCCGTTTAACATGCCGTCTTCGCCAAACTTCTTCTCTTCGAAGTCTCCACCATCTCGACCACATAGACACACGCTCGGCCACACCCAGGAAATCGCGACCTGTAGCATTCCTCTCGACCACGTTCTGGTCGCACGTCCCAACCCACAACCGCACACCACCAAAACGTGCCCCGAGGTGCTATCTTCGATGACGAGCTCAAATACGCACTCCAATCCGCGAATCGATCGCTAAATCACTCGATTTAGCAAACCCTAGCTCACTAGTTCCCACGTTCAACTTCATAAACCAAAGTCGCACCTCACAAAAGCTATACCAAATCAAAGAGGAGGAAGAAATTCGAATTTAGGAACTGGTTTGAGGATTTTTAAATCAGTAATTTGTGAGATATAATTTTTCAAAGCTCTCATTTTTATTTTTCAAAGCTTCATTATTATTTTCCCTCTGTGCTCGGCTGTTATGAATAGAAGGAAGCGTGTTTAAAAAGGAAGTGGTACAGTGATAGGTCAGGATGGCTGAGAAAAGAAAGAAAAGAGACAGATGTGAAGGGTATGGTCAAATCAAATTTATATATATTATTATTTTAAATTCAAATATCTAGATATTTATTTCAAACTCCTATCAAGACGTGCCGCTAGGCATTCATAATGTTATACCCTATTCTGGACGCAATGGAAAAGGTTTCAATCCCTAATTCGATCGTATGTGCGAGTTACGGAAATAAACGATCAAATTTAAATTAAACCGATTAAACGAATTTCTATGCGTTTTGGCTTGCCCCGGACAAACGGTAAATCCGATTGACATGAAATTTGAAATCTTACAATAACATCATGTTACGGATCCGATGAAGCTGGTTTCGTATAAATCCGAGACTGTTTGAAAAATGGCTATTTTAACTCGTCAATTTAATATTAAAATATTCAATTTTCACAAATTTACTTTTAATTCGATTTTAAAAGTTCTACAACATCGTTCTAACTTTAATATGATAGAATAAAATTTTACAAATAATTTTTAATCATATTAAACCCGTTATTCAATTATTCAATAAATTACAAATATTAAATTTAAACAATTTTGATTATTCAATAATTCATTATCCTTTGAAATATTTGAAATTGAACTTATAAGAGTCAACTTTTAAAACCAATTCACATCTTAGAACACTATTTCCAATTTACAGTTATTCAATTATTCAATAAGTTTTAAATATTTACTTTAAATAATTTACCTGTTCAATATTCAATTATTTGATTTTAAATAGATTTTACTTATCAATCAATTACTCTATTATACCTAATGAATTCAACATTTATTATCCTATCCAACTGTTGATTGCAAAGGCATTCACTAAGTAGTATTTATTTTTCAATACTTATTACTATTCAAATCTTCGAAACCAATCTATTAAAATTTGTATTACTACCTAAATAATTCACAATTCTTATTCACTTATTTACATTTATTTTTCCATATATTCCCTTATAACCAAGTTATAACATTTGAGTCAATTCATTTAGATTGGAACTCCATTCAATCTATAAATAATTACTTGGATAATTATTGTTGCAATTCATTCCAGTTATTATTATTCCAAACGAATTACAAAAAATTCCTAACATTAAATCACGAAATCTTATTAAATTAGCTATTTTAATTATCGAAAATTTACGGGTCGTTACACTCTCCCCCACTCAAAATTTTTCGTCCCCAAAAAGTAAAAAGAAGAGAAAAGAAACTAAGTATAGAATTCAACATTAGATATATTTTATTCAAAATTACCAACTTATAAAACAATGAAATTCCATTCATAAAGTCGTTACTACACTTCCACTAAGTTACTCCGAACGGCTTTTTAACTTTAAAAGTTAGTTATCAACAAGTTATAAAATTTTAAAACTTGAAAAAATTTCTAACACCCGGATTTACGAAAAATTTCGGCAAAGTCTCCTTTGCGCGGCTCGACCGGAAAAAAAAAATGATAGTATATATATCACAAATATACATCTTATCAAGTGATGAGCATCCCGTAGGGAAAAGGTGTAAAAGTACGGTATGTAATCCGAGATATGTACCTTATATATTATTAGCGAGCATATACGGCTAATATAGCGCGAAAGCGAGCTCCAAATGCGAAGCAAGCGCAATCCGCACCTATTAAACACTCAACAAACCATGAGAAACATGCATATATGAAAATAATATCAATATACACAATATAGCAACATAACAACTGCATGTGCAAACATAGCAAATGCAACAAAATAACAAATGCATCCACCCAAACAATTATCATCCAACTATCATCCCACAAATCCATAACCAATCAATATAAATTCATTTCTCATTAATATTTATTAACTTGAGTTTCAATTTTAATCACAGTTGATTCATTAACGTTGGATTTTACTAACATTCATTCTCAATTCAATTAGTTAACATTCACTAATTTATATTTACATTAGTTCTGTAACATACGCGATTTTTCGTTGCCGAAAAACCGAATAGTTATGGGTTTTAAGAAAAAGAAAGACAAAGAAAAAGAGAGAAGAAGATAGAAAATAGAAAATGGAGAAAATAGAAGGGAAAAGAGGGAAAAGAAAAATAGAAAATAACAGAAAGAAAACAACAGAACAACATCAGAATCTCACAATTCGCAGCGGAACAACATATAATAAATAAATGAATAGTCTTTAAACAAAGAACTATATTAGTTATTACATTACATCACATTTCATTACATCATATCATCAGAATGTACAACAATATACAACAACAAACAGTGCAACGGAAAAAGAACTACTATATAAACTAGTAATACACCATGCCATCCAGCTTGCCTCCAGCAACTCCAGAATATCCAGAATATCCTGATAAACCTTACTCTTGACTGCCCGTGTGAAAAATTGGTGGGCACTCAGAGTTTAGGAAGGAAAACAATAAACTCCGAGTCAGTCATGTGACTGGTGTGAGAACTCAAAACAGTTTATTTACTTTAAAATCAAAATAGAGGAATATTTTTAAATCAATTCGCAATGCTTTTAAAAATGAGACTACCATAAGGCCTCCCGCACACACACACAATGCAAACGCAGAATCAAAGGAGATTCTCCTTATGATAGTCAAAGATGCTTGATACGCATTTAAAATAACATTTGATATTATTACCAGTGCATAGTGTAGGAAAAATTCACTTCGAAAGTAGAATATAAATCTTAGCCAACATACGACCATTATCGTATGCCTACTATAGCTACCATCCAAACAGTGTTGCGACACCATAAGTGAATGATAGGTCCTACAACTAAAACCGTACAAGTCACGTATTGTTTCTTTGGATTTCCAACGAATGATCAGGCCAAGGAACTTCCCATTGCCACATGAGAATGCCTCTGGATGGACATCCCCGAGAACCAAACCGGATCTCTACCAACACAAGGCCGGGTTACCCCTAACTGAGTAACAACTGACCGAATATGCCATCCCCCGGTCCTTTGGGACCTTTTCACCGAGCGCTCGTAATCAATTCACACAATCATAACAAAGTGTTTTCAACATGAGTAAGTATCTGGGCTCCATACCATGATACCACCCTTTTCCAGAAGGAAATGCACACATCCTAAAGGGCGCTACCCCTCATAACCTTGCCGCATCTTTCCTGTTTTGACCATTCACGGGGTGTGAGGCTCGACGAAGTCACGTCCACAAAAACATACTTTATACAAAAGCCATGCTTTGGGTCAACAAATGATCATAGAAATGATCACCAGGATAGACGATCAAATAAACGATCCTATCACAAATAATCAACACAATGATCATTTACAGCAACACTCAGCATGTCACATTACCAAATTGGGAATATATCGCTGATAACATTCAACTACATAACCTCTGAGCTCGTACGTCTCAGAGAAGGGTGTTAAGCTAAAAGAATAAATTCTCCGCCACCAACAGAAATATATTTGAAAGAAATCTGCTTTATATCTCAATTTGTAATGTCAGACATACAATCCATACAAGTCTGTTCCGGGCTCGAACAAAACCGAAGGCACTTACAAAGAAGTCCTTGCAATCCGGATATTCACAATCCTGATTGGATTTCCCATCACTTAGGGAGTCTCTATACCGTTGCAACTCAGTGCAGAGACAATCGACAGGTCATCCTATCGCTTTTGCAAATACCGGGTCTTCAACACCGATCTTCAATGCAATTCACAACGACGTATCACATATTCGGAATGGGTTATACGACCCCATGGTCCTTTCCCGGTTAACCCGAATAGTGAGCGCTTATTCAAAAATAAGTGTGGCATTCACATTCAAACAAATCACATCAATTACCCATTCAAAGGGAAATATTGATAGTCGGTTATTGAACTATCAATGGATATGCACACATCACCAGATTCCAAGTAATTTTCCAAATTATTTATTTTCCAAAATATCTTCACTAGATATATAATTTTCAACACTTCAAAAATAAATCAATATTTATTTTTAAACAATTTCCACTTCCTTTTATAAATTCAATAGTGAATTTATATTCCAAAATATTCATGCATATACGATTTCAATTATCCATTTTAAATTTATCTTCCAAAAAGATAAATTCTAAATATTCACTTCATATTGGAAAACATTTCCATACTTATTTATTAATAAGTAATTCACAAATCCATTTATTTTCAACACTTGGAAAATATTCAATATACTTAAACCGAAATTAAGTATATATTTCATTCTTTAAGGAAATCATGCTCTTAAACATATTTATTTGGGCCAAAACGAATGTTGCGTAAAACATTGTTACGACAACCCAAAATCACTAGTATAGGGATTCGAAATTAAAATAGATATATAAATCCCAATACTATACAAAACATTTCCTTTCGGAAATCGTTTACTATAACAACAGTGTTATAGTCCATTATTTCCTTCTATTTCTCGAAAACGTCTATTTCAACAATCACTGTTGAAATCTATGGTTTCGAATCTCAACATATCTTAAAACATCGTTAGATCGTTTTAATTCTATTTAAAATATCACATTCTAAACATTTCCTTTAACATATTATTCACTATTCAAAAACGTGAATATACTACGTTAACCAATTTCATCCTTTTATTCATTTTAATTCAAAGGATTATTCACATTCAAAAATGTGAATATAACTCCATTAATAGGTTTCAACAATTTACTTATCAAAATAAGTTGTTTGCGAATTTATAAAACAACGTTTATAAGTTCCATTTCTATTTATTTATAAAAACTTCCTTTTTATAAATTCTTTTATTCACCTATTCCAGTTTATAACTCAATTATAGACCAAAAATTCACATTATAAGTTAAATGCTTATAAAACGATTATTTTACAAAATCGTTCTTTTAAACTTCATAGTTATAAATCTTATAACTTATAAGATTCAATTATTCATCCAAATATATTCTTTAATAATTTCACAAAATTTATAAATCTTACTATTTATAAATTTCATTTATAACTTCACCATTTATAATTTTATAAATTCCATTCATTTACAAAATTTATTTTCACTTCATTCAAACACTTATAAAAACTCGTTTTATAATGTCAATATTCCAATTTATAAATATCCATTTATAAATCTCTTAATATAAATCAATTTATATTATTCTTTTAAAACGTCTTTAATCTCCTTTATTATTTCACCATTTTTATTCATAAAATAATTAAATTTTATAAATCCTATATTTAAACTTTTCACAATAAATTCTAAAATCCCAATTAAACTATTTTATAAAATCATTAGCATCATATTCTCAAAAATCAGTTTTTAACTATATTTCTCAAAAATCATAATTTTTATAACTTTAAAAATTATACGTTTATTTATTTTAAAATGAATCAATTCCAAAAATATTTTATAACGTATACTTTCAAAAATCACTTTAAATTCATTTTAAAATTTCAAATTTTGGTCCAATGATGCTACACACCATTATAGTCAATCACGACAACAACGATATCATATATCGATATGATAATCCATCAAATATCAAAATATCTGAATTCAAATAAATACTGTTGAGGAATCCAGTTGGATCCCTCCAACCTGTTTTCCTGCATCCACAAACATTAGCACAATACCAATTTCGCTCCAGTACGAAATTATCGCGGTATATGGGATTTTAAATATTATCCGCTTAATAACGGCGCAATAGGGTCTCATCCGCTAAACAAAAAATGCGGGAAATCAATAACTCCAATATATACATATGCCAATATATATATATTGCTATTATATATAATACCAATTTCACTGTTTATGAAATATTCGCGGTATATGTTTTTAATAAATAACATCCGCTTACTAACGGCGTATAATGTCTATTTTAACAATCAATAGATATCAATCAACATTCAAACATGCATTCAAATATTTTAAATCTAACTATTTAAAATAAAATCGAAACTGATTCGATTGAGTGAGAAGTTCTCACCTTGATTTTAATTCCGTTTTAGCGATTTATTTCGAATAAAATTAAACGGACGTTTAATTTTACCCAAAATTCTCACTAACTCCAAACGACTCCAATCCAATTTCATCGCGTAGTGCTCGACGATACGATTCCAACGCAACTTTTTTCGCGCGTTTTCGACCTCGTATGAAAAAGTTATTGATTTTACAAGTTTATACACGATTTTATAACTAAATTACAACAACTTTTAATTAATTTTAAACTACAACCATTTTCAGCCATAGGATCTCACCCAAACCCATCATTGCCGTTCTTATCATCTTCCTCAACTCACGCAAGCTACAGATACAAAACACGCATAAGAACCCATCCCCTTAGAACTAGGGTTTCAATTTGCATCCACATCACTCGACTATACTTCATCTAACTACCACCATCGCGAAGCCCCCAACACAAGCTACCCTCGGCCCCAAGCAAGTTGAACTCGGCCATCCCTGTAGCACGCAGTTCGAGGCCGAACTCCAGGCCTTTGAGCGAGATTTGTCGCCAATCCGGAGCACTAGAAACGATCATGACCGTTGGATAGGTAGTTCGCGATGTGCTCTACGAGTTTCTAGTTGAAACTTTCTTGAATCGTTGCACGGATTTGGTGATTTGGAGGGAGGAACGAAACAAATTTCTGGCCATTCATGGGGTGAACGGCGGCTAGGTTTAGATTAGGGTTAGGTTTTATTTTTTCTAAATTTATGAAAGCTCATGTCTATTTATAGAAGAAAATCGAACACTATTCATCCGGAAATTCCGAACTTCGATTTACGCGCCGAAACTGACGTTTCTAGGGTTTATCCCGCGTTCCGGACACAATGGAACAGGTTTCGGAAGCTAATTTGGACATCTGTGCAAGTTATGGCTATAAACGCTCAATTTGAATTAAACCGATTTAAGCGATTTTCTAGGCGTTTTAATTTGTACCGGACAAACGGTAAATCCAATTGACATGAAATTTGAAACCATATAATAATATCACATTACGGATCCGATGAAACTGGTTTCGTCGAAATCCGAGACTTTTTGAAAAATGGCTATTTTAACTCGCCAAATTAAAATTAAAAATAATTCGATGCGTTTCGAGCTACCACGATCAAACGATAACTCCGATTGACACAAAAATTGAAATCCGGTAATAACTAACTATTACGGATCCAATGGAACTGGTTTCGTTCAATTCCGAGACTGTTCAAAAATTGACTATTTTCACTAGTCGATTAAATTATTAAAATATTCAATTTTCACAAATTAACTTCTAAATCGATTTTAAAAGTTCTAAAATATCATTCTAACTCCAACATGATAAAATAAAATTTTAAAAATCATTTTCAATCATATTTAACTCAATTTTCAATTATTTCCATAATTTAACATATTAAATTATCGATTTAATTATCCAATTAAATCCAATAATTCAAATAAAAATTTATTCGACTTATAAATTCACTTCTTAATATTTAAAATAAATTAAATATTCAAATTTTAATTTCTAAAAATTCTGGGTCATTACAATCTTCCCCCCCTTAAAAGAATTTCGTCCTCGAAATTATTAAGTAAGAAAAGTTACAGTATCTATTAATTTTCCAAAAACAAATTTAAACTTCTTACAATAACTTACTAAGTTTTCAAATCATACTTAGTTATCTTTTCAAAAACAACTACTATTGTTTGACTTTAATTCCAAAATAAAGTTAAAGTTTTCAAAACTTTCCAATTTCTCAAATTTTTTCTAACGCCTTAAATTTTCGGAAAAATTCGCCATAGTCTCCTTTGCGCGGCTCGATCCGAAAAAAAATGACAGTATATATATCACAAATATACATCTCATCAAGTAATGAGGCATCCCGCAGGGAAAAAGTATAAAAGTACGATATTTAATCCGAGATATGTACCTTATATTTTATTAGCGAGCATATACGGCTAATATAGCGCGAAAGCGAGCTCCAAATGCGAAGCAAACGCGATCCGCACCTACTAAACACTCAACAAACAACATGAGAACATGCATGTAGACAATAGTATCGATATACAACATATAGCAACATAATAACTATATATGTCAACATAGCAAATGTAGTAAAAGCAATATATTCAAACATCAACCAACTAGCATTCAACAAATTCATAACCAATATATATTCATTCATATTCTCATTAATATTTAATGAATCGGGTTTTCAATTTAATCACATTTGATTCTTTAACAGTGGATGTTCTTACTAACATTCATTTTCAATTAGTTTATATTTACTAATTCATATTCAAGTTGGTTCACTTCCAAATCAAATTCAATTCTATTCAAATTTATTTACTTCTAATTTGAATTCAATTTCTTTAGCTTCAAATTTTGCTAATTCAATTTCATTAACACTTAATGAATTATATACAATCAACTAACAATCATATAACAACCAATGTATATTAATTACAACCAAATTCCTTTGCTTATATTCATTCAATTTGGTTTAACACCATCACTTTCAATTGGTTTAATTAAATTGATTTTCATTCAATTATTCAACTTTCAATAACATTAGATTTTAAATGAATTAACACTTATATTCATTTTTTTCATATCAACTTAATTTTACATTCAATCTATTCATTCAATTCAATTACAAAAGTTGAATTTCATTACATAACTCAAGTTCAAATCTATCACTTAACTTCATTAATTTATTTTGATACCAATATCAACTTCATTCAACATTTATTAAGTTATATTTCATTTAACTTTAAATTCATTTTTATTTATAACTCATATTCATAAATATATTCATATAGTTTCACTTCTTATATATATAAGTTTATTTCACAATTGTAAATCACTTTAATTATAATTCAATTCTTATAATTCTTTTGCTTATACAATTATTCTTTTATTTAGATTATTCAAACAACTAAACAATCAACTTATATACACTTTAATAATACTGAAAAAATTATTTCTTTTATATATAAAAATATAATCAAGGTAAAATTATTTCATTTACCCAATTTAAAAACAATATTGTGTCGAATTGTTCTATTCAAGTGTTTAGAGATCCCTATCAACAACGTTAATTACTTGTATTAACCAGAATCTATATACCACTCAACAAACCAATCATCACAATATAAAACAATTTTATATATTCACTAACAAATGCGCTCTCATAGCTATTATTACACTGAAACTCATTCTAGAGCACTACTGACTCTATCTCTAATGAGTAATACCCAACAGAACCATGGTTGTCGCTTAACCATAAGCTCTGATACCAAATGTAACGTACGCGATTTTTCGTTGCCGAAAAACCGAATAGTTATGGGTTTTAAGAAAAAGAAAGACAAAGAAAAAGAGAGAAGAAGATAGAAAATAGAAAATGGAGAAAATAGAAGGGAAAAGAGGGAAAAGAAAAATAGAAAATAACAGAAAGAAAACAACAGAACAACATCAGAATCTCACAATTCGCAGCGGAACAACATATAATAAATAAATGAATAATCTTTAAACAAAGAACTATATTAGTTATTACATTACATCACATTTCATTACATCATATCATCAGAGTGTACAACAATATACAACAACAAACAGTGCAACGGAAAAAGAACTACTATATAAACTAGTAATACGCCATGCCATCCAGCTTGCCTCCAGCAACTCCAGAATATCCAGAATATCCTGATAAACCTTACTCTTGACTGCCCGTGTGAAAAATTGGTGGGCACCCAGAGTTTAGGAAGGAAAACAATAAACTCCGAGTCAGTCATGTGACTGGTGTGAGAACTCAAAACAGTTTATTTACTTTAAAATCAAAATAGAGGAATATTTTTAAATCAATTTGCAATGCTTTTAAAAATGAGACTACCATAAGGCCTCCCGCACACACACACAATGCAAACGCAGAATCGGAGGAGATTTCTCCTTATGATAGTCAAAGATGCTTGATACGCATTTAAAATAACATTTGATATTATTACTAGTGCATAGTGTAGGAAAAATTCACTTCGAAAGTAGAATATAAATCTTAGCCAACATACGACCATTATCGTATGCCTACTATAGCTACCATCCAAACAGTGTTGCGACACCATAAGTGAATGATAGGTCCTACAACTAAAACCGTACAAGTCACGTATTGTTTCTTTGGATTTCCAACGAATGATCAGGCCAAGGAACTTCCCATTGCCACATGAGAATGCCTCTGGATGGACATCCCCGAGAACCAAACCGGATCTCTACCAACACAAGGCCGGGTTACCCCTAACTGAGTAACAACTGACCGAATATGCCATCCCCCGGTCCTTTGGGACCTTTTCACCGAGCGCTCGTAATCAATTCACACAATCATAACAAAGTGTTTTCAACATGAGTAAGTATCTGGGCTCCATACCATGATACCACCCTTTTCCAGAAGGAAATGCACACATCCTAAAGGGCGCTACCCCTCATAACCTTGCCGCATCTTTCCTGTTTTGACCATTCACGGGGTGTGAGGCTCGACGAAGTCACGTCCACAAAAACATACTTTATACAAAAGCCATGCTTTGGGTCAACAAATGATCATAGAAATGATCACCAGGATAGACGATCCTATCACAAATAATCAACACAATGATCATTTACAGCAACACTCAGCATGTCACATTACCAAATTGGGAATATATCGCTGATAACATTCAACTACATAACCTCTGAGCTCGTACGTCTCAGAGAAGGGTGTTAAGCTAAAAGAATAAATTCTCCGCCACCAACAGAAATATATTTGAAAGAAATCTGCTTTATATCTCAATTTGTAATGTCAGACATATAATCCATACAAGTCTGTTCCGGGCTCGAACAAAACCGAAGGCACTTACAAAGAAGTCCTTGCAATCCGGATATTCACAATCCTGATCGGATTTCCCATCACTTAGGGAGTCTCTATACCGTTGCAACTCAGTGCAGAGACAATCGACAGGTCATCCTATCGCTTTTGCAAATACCGGGTCTTCAACACCGATCTTCAATGCAATTCACAACGACGTATCACATATTCGGAATGGGTTATGCGACCCCATGGTCCTTTCCCGGTTAACCCGAATAGTGAGCGCTTATTCAAAAATAAGTGTGGCATTCACATTCAAACAAATCACATCAATTACCCATTCAAAGGGAAATATTGATATTCGGTTATTGAACTATCAATGGATATGCACACATCACCAGATTCCAAGTAATTTTCCAAATTATTTATTTTCCAAAATATCTTCACTAGATATATAATTTTCAACACTTCAAAAATAAATCAATATTTATTTTTAAACAATTTCCACTTCCTTTTATAAATTCAATAGTGAATTTATATTCCAAAATATTCATGCATATATGATTTCAATTATCCATTTTAAATTTATCTTCCAAAAAGATAAATTCTAAATATTCACTTCATATTGGAAAACATTTCCATACTTATTTATTAATAAGTAATTCACAAATCCATTTATTTTCAACACTTGGAAAATATTCAATATACTTAAATCGAAATTAAGTATATATTTCATTCTTTAAGGAAATCATGCTCTTAAACATATTTATTTGGGCCAAAACGAATGTTGCGTAAAACATTGTTACGACAACCCAAAATCACTAGTATAGGGATTCGAAATTAAAATAGATATATAAATCCCAATACTATACAAAACATTTCCTTTCGGAAATCATTTACTATAACAACAGTGTTATAGTCCATTATTTCCTTCTATTTCTCGAAAACGTCTATTTCAACAATCACTGTTGAAATCTATGGTTTCGAATCTCAACATATCTTAAAACATCGTTAGATCGTTTTAATTTTATTTAAAATATCACATTCTAAACATTTCCTTTAACATATTATTCACTATTCAATAACGTGAATATACTACGTTAACCAATTTCATCCTTTTATTCATTTTAATTCAAAGGATTATTCACATTCAAAAATGTGAATATAACTCCATTAATAGGTTTCAACAATTTACTTATCAAAATAAGTTGTTTGCGAATTTATAAAACAACGTTTATAAGTTCCATTTCTATTTATTTATAAAAACTTCCTTTTTATAAATTCTTTTATTCACCTATTCCAGTTTATAACTCAATTATAGACCAAAAATTCACATTATAAGTTAAATGCTTATAAAACGATTATTTTACAAAATCGTTCTTTTAAACTTCATAGTTATAAATCTTATAACTTATAAGATTCAATTATTCATCCAAATATATTCTTTAATAATTTCACAAAATTTATAAATCTTACTATTTATAAATTTCATTTATAACTTCACCATTTATAATTTTATAAATTCCATTCATTTACAAAATTTATTTTCACTTCATTCAAACACTTATAAAAACTCGTTTTATAATGTCAATATTCCAATTTATAAATATCCATTTATAAATCTCTTAATATAAATCAATTTATATTATTCTTTTAAAACGTCTTTAATCTCCTTTATTATTTCACCATTTTTATTCATAAAATAATTAAATTTTATAAATCCTATATTTAAACTTTTCACAATAAATTCTAAAATCCCGATTAAACTATTTTATAAAATCATTAGCATCATATTCTCAAAAATCAGTTTTTAACTATATTTCTCAAAAATCATAATTTTTATAACTTTAAAAATTATACGTTTATTTATTTTAAAATGAATCAATTCCAAAAATATTTTATAACGTATACTTTCAAAAATCACTTTAAATTCATTTTAAAATTTCAAAATTTGGTCCAATGATGCTACACACCATTATAGTCAATCACGACAACAACGATATCATATATCGATATGATAATCCATCAAATATCAAAATATCTGAATTCAAATAAATACTGTTGAGGAATCCAGTTGGATCCCTCCAACCTGTTTTCCTGCATCCACAAACATTAGCACAATACCAATTTCGCTCCAGTACGAAATTATCGCGGTATATGGGATTTTAAATATTATCCGCTTAATAACGGCGCAATAGGGTCTCATCCGCTAAACAAAAAATGCGGAAAATCAATAACTCCAATATATACATATGCCAATATATATATATATATATATATATATATATATATATTGCTATTATATATAATACCAATTTCACTGTTTATGAAATATTCGCGGTATATGTTTTTAATAAATAACATCCGCTTACTAACGGCGTATAATGTCTATTTTAACAATCAATAGATATCAATCAACATTCAAACATGCATTCAAATATTTTAAATCTAACTATTTAAAATAAAATCGAAACTGATTCGATTGAGTGAGAAGTTCTCACCTTGATTTTAATTCCGTTTTAGCGATTTATTTCAAATAAAATTAAACGGACGTTTAATTTTACCCAAAATTCTCACTAACTCCAAACGACTCCAATCCAATTTCATCGCGTAGTGCTCGACGATACGATTCCAACGCAACTGGTTTCGCGCGTTTTCGACCTCGTATGAAAAAGTTATTGATTTTACAAGTTTATACACGATTTTATAACTAAATTACAACAACTTTTAATTAATTTTAAACTACAACCATTTTCAGCCATAGGATCTCACCCAAACCCATCACTGCCGTTCTTCATCTTCCTCAACTCACGCAAGCTACAGATACAAAACACGCATAAGAACCCATCCCCTTAGAACTAGGGTTTCAATTTGCATCCACATCACTCGACTATACTTCATCTAACTACCACCATCGCGAAGCCCCCAACACAAGCTACCCTCGGCCCCAAGCAAGTTGAACTCGGCCATCCCTGTAGCACGCAGTTCGAGGCCGAACTCCAGGCCTTTGAGCGAGATTTGTCGCCAATCCGGAGCACTAGAAACGATCATGACCGTTGGATAGGTAGTTCGCGATGTGCTCTACGAGTTTCTAGTTGAAACTTTCTTGAATCGTTGCACGGATTTGGAGATTTGGAGGGAGGAACGAAACAAATTTCTGGCCATTCATGGGGTGAACGACGGCTAGGTTTAGATTAGGGTTAGGTTTTATTTTTTCTAAATTTATGAAAGCTCATGTCTATTTATAGAAGAAAATCGAACACTATTCATCCGGAAATTCCGAACTCCGATTTACTCGCCGAAACTGACGTTTGTAGGGTTTATCCCGCGTTCCGGACACAATGGAACAGGTTTCGGAAGCTAATTCGGACATCTGTGCAAGTTATGGCTATAAACGCTCAATTTGAATTAAACCGATTTAAGCGATTTTCTAGGCGTTTTAATTTGTACCGGACAAACGGTAAATCCAATTGACTTGAAATTTGAAACCATACAATAATATCATATTACGGATCCGATGAAACTGGTTTCATCGAAATCCGAGACTTTTTGAAAAATGGCTATTTTAAATCGCCAAATTAAAATTAAAAATAATTCGATGCGTTTCGAGCTGCCACGATCAAACGATAACTCCGATTGACACGAAAATTGAAATCCGGTAATAACTAACTATTACGGATCCAATGGAACTGGTTTCGTTCAATTCCGAGACTGTTCAAAAATTGACTATTTTCACTAGTCGATTAAATTATTAAAATATTCAATTTTCACAAATTAACTTCTAAATCGATTTTAAAAGTTCTAAAATATCATTCTAACTCCAACATGATAAAATAAAATTTTACAAATCATTTTCAATCATATTTAACTCAATTTTTCAATTATTTCCATAATTTAACATATTAAATTATCGATTTAATTATCCAATTAAATCCAATAATTCAAATAAAAATTTATTCGACTTATAAATTCACTTCTTAATATTTAAAATAAATTAAATATTCAAATTTTAATTTCTAAAAATTCTGGGTCGTTACAAGTTCACTTCCAATTTGAATCAAATTAAATTCTATTTAAATTCATTTAACTTCCAATTTGATTTCAATGATTTATAGCTTTCAATTTCATTAACACTTAATGAATTATATACAATCAACTAACAATCATATAACAACCAAGTCATAACCAACATAACCAAATTATTAATTTTTCATTCAATTTGGTTTATCTCTTTCAATTCCAATTTATTCTTAGCCATACCAAATTCTTTTGTTTACATTTACTTCATATTCAGTTTCGGATAATAACCAATTTATTTGCGGAACATTTTATTAATCATCACTTTAATTTATAGTCATTCCATAAAAGTCTAACTTCTTATATATGACTTTTATTAGTTTATAGTTATCTCAAAAGTTACAAATTTATCTTCACATTTTTTTGTTGCAAATTTATACTTAATTCTACAACCAGTTTACAAAACATTGCTTGACTCAATGGCCTTTTTCTTAAGTTCACTTACTTGTTCCATTTATCCATTCATCATTTCATGCTATATTTAAGTATGTATAATTTTTATCAAAATCAAAATTTTCCATTTATATACATTTTAATTCCTTTTTGAGTTTTCCTTACTTGTATATTTCAATTACTTTCAGGTTCTGTTTATTTGTACAATATCTCATTACATATCCAAAACATTATTTTCACTTTTTTTTTATATTTGGTAAGTCATATTATATGTTATTAGAATGCAAATTTGGTATTATACAAATTTATAGAATTTCATTTTACTTAATTAGAATGTTCACAAATTTAATTTGTTTAAATCCTCTTCTCCTTTCAACTTTAAAGTTTTCCCAAAACAATAAGCTTAGATATCTTAATCCTCTTATTTTATAAATTCTGGTTATTCACATTTCATTCAAATAATTTGAAAATTATTAATTAACAGAACTTAGAAATTTAAATGCCCGGTTCTTTTCGAATCGTTTGAAATAAATATATACACTTATATCTTTAATATATCAAATCATACCCTTGGAGTTTAAACCAAAACCCATTTATCCAAATAATTTCGAAAAAAAGCAAAGCTTCTTAGAAGTCTCCCCCACTTTGAGACTCGAAAATGAACGTCGATGATGCTGCGCAGTCATCACCGAAATTATTTTTCAGCGACATAAGAGAGGAGTACTGAATTCATTCCTTCTTAAAAATCCTTTCAAAATATTTCCAAAAACATTTTCCAAATAATTTTACTATATATTTCTTCAGAGCTTTGAGAACCATTTTCAAAATCCCGGGTCTTAAATTCAATATTTATCAATTTAAATCTATTTTAATTTATAAGTCACCTTTATAAAATATTCTTATAGGATTTTACTTTCTTAAAATATTCCACAAGTTGTTTTATCACTATTCATTTTGTAATTCATCTTATTTATTAAATTACAATATCCAATTAATGATAATAACCAATATTTTCATTCCTAACAACCAGGTAAGCTAGATAAGTCACACTAATTTCTTAAAAATTTTCTTTATATTCAAAATATAATTAGAGCAACATTATTTCATTTACCCAATTTAAAAACAATACTATGTCGAATTGTTCTGTTTAAGGGTTTAGAGATCCCTATCAATGACGTTAATTACTCGTATTGACCAGAATCCATAAGCCACTCAAAAAATCAACCGACACAATACAAAACATTTTATATCACTAACAAATACGCTCTCTCATATATATACACTCAGCGACTCATCATAGGGTATTACTACCCTATTTATAAAGAGTCAGACCCCACAAAGCTAAGGTTATCGCTAAACCAAAGCTCTGATACCAACAGTAATGACCCGCCTTTTGGACAATTTAAACCGACGATCAAATACACACGTTGATCCCAAACCATTCAAAAGGGCGGATGGTTATTGAGGTGAATAAGAAAAGAAGAGGAAAGAGAAATAAAGGAAATGAAACAACACAGAATCTTGCAGCGGAACGATAAAATATAATAGTCAAATAAACAGTTCATGAAGCTGTTTACAATACTTTGATCATTATTTATACAACATTTATCAGAGTTATACATATACAACAAAACAAATAAAATAATGCAGCAGACAGCATGATGCACAGATAATAATAGTAATAGTGTACCAAATCTTCGTCTACGTCCTCCAGAATAGATCTTCAAAAATCTGAAAACTCAGGACTGACCCGAGCGTAATGAAAAGACAAAACACTCGAGTCAGGACTAAAATATCCTTATGAAAGTTAAATCAATCGTAAATAGATATGAGTGTAATGGCATCAGAGATGTTTACGGGGTTTGACATCTCATATCCAGTGTCAACGTGCGTGCAATAACTCAAGAGATGTTACGGGATTTTCCATCTTTTAAGGATCCGTTAGACTATCTACTATGTAGTAATGTACGCTAAATAGATAATGCCTATCAGTAATATAAAGTATCAAAATAGTGTTAAGGCGTTACCATAATCCCCCTTAACACATTTTTACAATGTCATAGTCTATACAGCACCGTAAGCCCCACCGTAAACTGGTGGTTATCAGAGGGTACCCCATAGGTATAACACAAAACATAACGTAGTGGTCGCGAATAGGATAATCAGTATGACAAGGTACATGAGGCGATACCAACTAGGATACTAGTAGTGGTGTGATCCGGACTGATGTTGAGCATAGCCGGCAGCTACCTCAACACCGTGAAATAACACTCCCAAATCGAGGGGTGCATCCAAATCGAATCACAAAAGGTAATAGATATGGTATCGAAGAAGTATGTCCGCTAGAGGTGGCGAACCTCAATGGCCCGGCGCGGCTCCTGTTTTAGTCATGTCAGGGGTCATCCAATATCGTTCTCTTTCTTCAGTCAACGCGTTCACCAAACCATCCACTTCATTCTGGATCAACACTCCGCGTATAATAGTTATTAAAGTGGTTTTCGGTATTGACAGAGACTATGTCCATATCCGATCCCGGTCTCTTTAATGACTACGTATTATTACACTGGTGGCTCTTTTACATTTCACATCGATTCATAATTGATATCAAAATATCATATTCGCTTCAAAAATCAAATCCATTTCAAATATCACCGTATCTATTCAAATGTAAGATTCCGTTTCAAAAATCATTTTCCGCATCAATATCTCAATTCGATTTCAAAATCATTTCGAATTTCAATTTAGGTTGCAACTTCATTTAATCCAATTCGTATTCAAATTCAAGATTTAAACATAAACATTTCACCTTATTAACCAGCTTGAAATTTTTAGAAAATAGTTTAAGTAGTTTAAATGTAGTTTTAAATAATCAAAATAGTAAAAAATACTTAAAGTCTTAAAATGGATTTAAAATAGATAAATTAGTTTAAAATAATTTAAATTGGGTTAAGTAGATTTAAAATAGATTAAAATAGTTTAAGTATTCAAAAATGATTTATATAACTAAGTAATTTGGAAAAAAAAATAAAACAGCTTCAAAACCAAACCATTTCAATTATAACTTCCCAATTCAAAACAAGTTCAATTTCCCTTCTACCGATTCAATTTCGATTTCGATTCAATCGACGTCAACTTTGGCTTCAAATTTATTCAATTTTATATTCACTTTCAATTAATTCAATTTCAATTTATATCGACTTTTAGCTTGATTTTTCAAAATATCAATTTATAACACTTAACAAAATTATCCTTCAATATTCAAATTTAAATCCCAATTACAAATATGATTCAATTTCAAGCTCAATTTCAAAATATCATTTTATATCGCTTTTACTTAGTAATATTCAAAGCACGAATTAAGGTTAAATCTTTAAACAAATCAATTTTCGAAATTCAATCATATCCCCATTTTTAAAGTCCAAAGTCTCCACTTTAATTATTTAATAATTTCTATTAACCAAAATTTATTTCAACATTCCAAACTCAATTTTTCGATAAATTCGATTTCTATAAATTGATTTCTATTTATAACTTTTAAATCAAAACATTTAAATAAATTTCAAATCGACGATTTTAAAAATTATTAATTTAGCCAATTCGGTGTCCGTATATAATTTTCTATCCTATGGCCAAGTAATTATTTATTTCAATTTAAATGTCAGGGATGAATATATATCACTTAAATCAAATCACAGTTCATATGTATGCATAACGGGATATATATATATATAAGTAAATGAACATCCAAACATTTAAATATCAACCAATAGCATCCATCGAAATACATCATCCAATAGACAATACAATTCATGACAATTCCATAGTTATCAATGTCAGGTAATTTAATCGCAATTCAATTTTAATTTCAATTTGACCGTCAATTTAATTTTCAATGATTAATTCAAATGACAATCTATATGACAATTAAATTTTATCAAACAACGACAAATAAAATCATAACACTTCATAATGTCAAATTTAACTAGCATAAAGATATTTAGTACGTTGTGAGCGTTATAAAACACTCACCTTGATATCCCATTGTCACCGAGACGTTCCGGTTTGGAGCTAAACCGGACGACTCCCGATTTTAGCCCAAATTTCAACCGTCTCTAAATTCATCCAAACTAGTTTCATTTAGAAGCTCTCGTCATTACGATCGCAATGCAAAAAGTTTCGTTCCAATCGGACCTCGTATGCAGAAGTTATATATTTTTAAGTTATCGACATTCGAATTTATAAAACAATTTATATCATATTTAAATTAATCCATACCCAAAGCAATGAAGCCCAGCGCACTCAACATCTTCTTCCCCAACGAAGCCTGTACGTGAAAAATGCACAAACCCACCATTGTCGTGCACCAATCTCCAGTGATACGGAGCTCCGATACTCCGTTTGACATGCCGTCTTCGCCAAACTTCTTCTCTTCGAAGTCTCCACCATCTCGACCACAAAGACACACGCTCGGCCACACCCAAGAAATCACGACCTGTAGCATTCCTCTCGACCACGTTCAGGTCGCACGTCCCAACCCACAACCGCACACCACCAAAACGTGCCCCGAGGTGCTATCTTCGATGACGAGCTCAAATACGCACTCCAATCCGCGAATCGATCGCTAAATCACTCGATTTAGCTAACCCTAGCTCACTAGTTCCCACGTTCAACTTCATAAACCAAAGACGCACCTCACAAAAGCTATACCAAATCAAAGAGGAGGAAGAAATTCGAATTTAGGAACTGGTTTGAGGATTTTTAGATCAGTAATTTATGAGATATAATTTTTCAAAGCTCCCATTTTTATTTTTCAAAGCTTCATTATTATTTTCCCTCTATGCTCGGCTGTTATGAATAGAAGGAAGCGTGTTTAAAAAGGAAGTGGTACAGTGATAGGTCAGGATGGCTGAGAAAAGAAAGAAAAGAGACAGATGTGAAGGGTATGGTCAAATCAAATTTATATATATTATTATTTTAAATTCAAATATCTAGATATTTATTTCAAACTCCTATCAAGACGTGCCGCTAGGCATTCATAATGTTATACCCCTATTCATGACGCAATGGAAAAGGTTTCAATCCCTAATTCGATCGTATGTGCGAGTTACGGAAATAAACGATCAAATTTAAATTAAACCGATTAAACGAATTTCTATGCGTTTTGGCTTGCCCCGGACAAACGGTAAATCCGATTGACATGAAATTTAAAATCTTACAATAATATCACGTTACGGATCCGATGAAGCTGGTTTCGTACAAATCCGAGACTGTTTGAAAAATGGCTATTTTAACTCGTCAATTTAATATTAAAATATTCAATTTTCACAAATTTACTTTTAATTCGATTTTAAAAGTTCTACAACATCATTCTAACTTTAATATGATAAAATAAAACTTTACAAATAATTTTTAATCATATTAAACCCGTTATTCAATTATTCAATAAATTCCAAATATTAAATTTAAACAATTTTGATTATTCAATAATTCATTATCCTTTGAAATATTTGAAATTGAACTTATAAGAGTCAACTTTTAAAACCAATTCACATCTTAGAACACTATTTCCAATTTACAGTTATTCAATTATTCAATAAGTTTTAAATATTTACTTTAAACAATTTACCTGTTCAATATTCAATTATTTGATTTTAAATAGATTTTACTTATCAATCAATTACTCTATTATACCCAATGAATTCAACATTTATTATCCTATCCAACTGTTGATTGCAAAGGCATTCACTAAGTAGTATTTATTTTTCAATACTTATTACTATTCAAATCTTCGAAACCAATCTATTAAAATTTGTATTACTACCTAAATAATTCACAATTCTTATTCACTTATTTACATTTGTTTTTCCATATATTCCCTTATAACCAAGTTATAACATTTGAGTCAATTCATTTAGATTGGAACTCCATTCAATCTATAAATAATTACTTGGATAATTATTGTTTCAATTCATTCCAGTTATTATTATTCCAAACGAATTACAAAAAAAAAATTCCTAACATCAAATCACGAAATCTTATTAAATTAGCTATTTTAATTATCGAAAATATACGGGTCGTTACAAGTCTTTTTCCAAAAATAAAAAGCTATTTCAACCTTCTCTATTCATTAAATTAGTGAGTAAACATTTTATTTAAAAAGCTTAAGTAAATAAAAATCTGTTGCATGTGAATTTCTGGAATGAATTATGCCTTACATGTTTATATGTTAGTGTAATCTATGTATATATGTATGTGTTTGAAGTGTGCATGTCTGTATACCTGGGTAAATCTCTGTTTCATAGTTACAAAGTTTAAAAATAAATCAAAATTCAATATCTCTTTATCTAATCTCTGTTAGGTTTTGGTTTCAAATAAAATATGTTTGCTTAATCATAAATTAAGGTTTAAAAATATATTTAAGCAAAGTAAGTTTGTATATCTCTGAAAATCAAGAAATATATAGTAGAAACTTAAGTATATTGAAAATTCAAGCATCATATTTCTTCAATTCACTTATATAATTGAAATCGCCATCAAGACTCATGATTTTTAAGAGTAAAATCATAATTTTTAGGCTAGGATCGAGTGAGCATTTGGGGTTTGACCAGAAAATGGGTTTTGAGGTTTTTCTGGTGATCAGAAAACCGGGGAAGGTCGGGTTTTTCACTAGAGGAGGTCAGGGTGAAGGCGAGCTCGACAAAAATAGTGGGTGATTTTCTTAGCCACCGTGGTAGCGAAAATTGATCAGAGTAGGGTTTAAGCCCTAAGTTTGGTCGAGGGTGGAAACGAGATTGATGCGGCGTCTCTGGTCAATCGATGTTCGTTAGACTTGGGGCGTTGGAAGCATGGATGTTTAGCGGAGCTTAAGACAGGGTTTCGCAATCTCTGGTGGTCGGCGTCATCAAGGCGAGGGGTTTTTGTGTGACGGGTTGGGTTTCCATGTTTGATCAGGAAGCTCGATTTTGATTTAGGCCTTGTGGTGAAGATTGGGAGGTCGGTACTGTAAGTTGGGGTGATCGTCGACGAGTTGGAGGTGTCGGCGGTGGTCGATGTCGTCGCGATCGATGGTGCATTTGCACAGCGTGGTCATGTGTGTCAGTGTTTGGGTAGTGAGGTTGGGTCTCGGGTGTGACTCGGAGATTTGAGGAAGATGTCTCGGGTTAGTCTCGTGTAGGCTCGTGTGTGTTTACATATTTCCAGGATTTAAAGTTTTAACATGTTTTTAAAAAAAAGTAAAGGGAAGGAGGAGTACTAGGGGTTAAACTCAGGTGAGGATCGGGTCGAACCTGAAGTAAGCTTAATAAGTTTTTAAATTTAAATAAAAATAAGTTTTAAATTTAAAATAAAATCTAGTTTTAAACTATTTCTCAAATCTATTCTTTATAAAATAAATGTTTTTAAGTAATTTTTTTAAGGAAGTTATATAATTTGTTAACTTTAATTTGTTAAGTTAAATGTTTATTTTATTTTAAAACTTAAATTAAATGATTTAATTAAGTAAGTTAATTATAAAGATAAATGTTTAAAATTTATATGATAATTGGGTAATTAATAAAGATAATGATATATCTTAAAGTTAATTAAAGTTTTTGAGGATTAAAGATTATTTAAATTAATAAGTAATTAAAGAGCAATTATTAGTTTAATTAAATAATGATTAAGGATAAATTAATTTAATAATTAAGGGTATAGTTAATTAATTAGAGATTAATTAATTGATAATTAAGAATTAATTAATTAAGTAATTAAGATTAATTAATTTATAATTAGAGATTAATTTATAAGTAATTAAGGATTAATTAAGTTGTAATTAAGCATTAATTAATTAAATAATTAAAGATTAATCAATTGGTAATTAAGGATTAATTAACTGGTAATTAAGGATTAATTAGCTGGTAATTAAGCATTAATTAAATTTTAATTAAGGGTTATTAATTAATAACTAAGGTTTATTAATTAATAATTAAGTATAATTAATCAGAAGTAAAGATTGATTAATCAATTTATATGGTAATTAAGGAATGATTAATTAATTAAATGGTTTGTAATTAATTAATGATTGATTAAGAAGGGTTAGGAGATTAATTATGAAGTAATTAATTTAATTTAAGTTAGTTAAATTAATTATAATATGGATTAATAATTCCTGCTTGTGGATGATTGTTTGAGTAGAATGTCTGGATTGATTAATATCTATAGTATGATAATATGTGATATTCTATAATGTAATATTGGATATAGCTGTGATAAATGTATGTTATTTATCTATGATGAATGCTGTACGAATTCAAGTATTGTATTGAATTAAATTGTTTAAACCTTAAACAACCTGACCTTTAAAATGGCGTTTGGATTCGATGAGACCGAGATCGGATATCAAACTTGATTATCCAAAAACCACATCGATCCTAGTTAAACGATAGGTCGTGAAATCTTAAGTGAAGATCGAGATGAAGTTTCAGAGCGCAAGGGTTATTGTCATTAACTCTAAGGGTGATTCCAAAATGAGTATAACGAGATAATGCCTTCGGTTTCATTCGAACATGGAACGAACTTATATGGATGAATGCTACCAAACCATCGTCAATGGAGGACAATGAGAATTCCAAGATGTGTTCTATAAAGGTAATCGTAGCCTCAAGCCTCATCAGCTGGGAATGGCTAAAACAGGGGAGGTTCACTCAAGGCTAAGTAGGTAGCACCCAAGTAGGATAAGATTTTCCCCTGTCTAGAGGTCTCTTTTATTCGGCTGTGTGGGCGGTTGTTTGGACACAACTACGGCATTGCCTAATTCAGACTATCCAGCAAGGGGTAGCTCACGCTTTATGATGCAGGGGATCAGGGTTCTCGGTAAGGTGGTCTAAGCCACATATTGTGATGGGTGGTACCCCAGTAGCCTTGCCATTGTATGGAATCCATTCTTCCTACGTGCCCTTTACGGTTTCGATTGTATAACCCACTTTGTGGCTAGTATGCTGAAATTTATTGAATGTAACAATTTCGGCTATGTGAATATTTATTTGAAAACCCTAGACACTATTATAATATAACTGGATTTCCTATCAAATGTTTTGGTTATCGTAAGAGAAAAACTTGTCCGTATTTATTTGCGTAGAGTCTTACGAGATACCTTTTATTTCAAAGGTTTTTCAAGTTAAACAACTTAACCATTTACTCACACCAGACCCATGTCTGACCCAGAGTTTATTCTGTTTTTCTTAAACTCTTGGGTACTCAATTTTTTATGAGTAGCCAAGTGATCAGGTTTGGCTTGACGAATTTTGGGAAGCTTGGAGCTGGAGTCTTGGCGTAGCTATATCTACATATCTTTCTGGTGTGTGGTGTCTTTTTGTCTATTGTATTTTGGGATATAATGGATAGACAGGTCTTTACGATTGTCTAATGTGATGATGTTGTATAACTGTGTAACTCTGATATATATATATATGACTATGTAATAGCTATGTGAAATATTATATTTTGTTCGTTCCGCTGTGAGATTATGATGTTGTTGTTTCTTTCTTTCTATTTATTCTTTTTCTACCTATTTCTTTCCTATCGATGATGCGTCTTTCTATGGAATGAAAGGCAGGTCATCACATTTAAACTTCAATATTGCCCATTAATAAGTACAATCGTAGTACTTAAAAATGCATAGAAGCCCTAGGATGTTTTTCAAAGTTGACTTTAAAAATCGTCAAACATAAGGCATTTTCAATGTGCATCCATAGTGATATTTTCGCTTCTAACTTTCACAACTTCCATGCACAAATTCTATAATTTCATAAATCAGTTCCTTGCTATCAAACACGCCTAACATGTTTATAGAATAACAAAATATTTTTTTTCATAATATATTCACATTTTAACCAATTTAACATATGTTAAATACAAGTGACTTCAAAGTGCATTTATAGCGACTATTTCACTCTAAACGTTCACAGCTCACTTCATATTTTCACACAACATTATCAAACATGTAAACAAAAGGCTTGGCCAAGATACATTTTCTAAAGGGTTATAAGAGAGACTATACTACATATAATTACCATTTTCTTTCTGAAGCAAGGAGAAGTCCAAAAGTAATAACTTGCATTGTCATCTATTTTAACATATATTTAACACATCAAACAATATATACACAACATATATAATTCGATGGTGAGTAAACTCACCTAAGTGCTAGCTAAACCAAGATGTAGATAATGTCACTGTGAGTGCAACAACGAAGACGTTGTCTCGATTGGATCTCGTATGCAAAAGTTATGAGTTTTATAAGAATTTGGATTAAATAATTTATATTAATCAACTAACTAATTACTAATTACCTCAATTATCTCCTCTAAACCTTCTTCCCTTCTAAATATCAATTTTCTATGCATGAAATTCATACCTCATTGCCATGTACTTCCCTCCACCCTGACTCCACTTCTACTCGACGAAATCGTGAACCATCCATTGCATCCTACTTCACTTTACACACATTTCATAGCACACCCAATCTCCTAAAGCTTGGATCCTCCATGGCCAATCCAACCTGCCACCCTATTTTACTATTACAAAATGTTGCACCTCTTCAAATATTTAATAATATGATTAAACTCATTCTATAATATTTCATAATTGATTTGTCTTCAAAATAAGTTATATACTCAAAAATCCCTTTTCGAAACCATCTTTTGAATCCTATTTATTAAAAGTACACTTTACAAAATAAAATCCTTTTCAAAAATATAATTACAACTTTTCAATTATGCAAAATCATCAAATAAACTAATTCCAAACCAATAAATATATATAAAGGGGAATAACTATAATGACCCACCGTTTTGACCATCGAAAGATACCAAATACATCCACGATATTCAAATGTCGAACATCTAATCACCGCAAAAGCAGATTGTTAGGGTAAATAAACGAACATATAAAAATAATAGGGGAAAACATAATCTCTAGTGAAATCGACAATTTATAATATGATAAAGATAGTATAAATTGTCTTTCCAACATACAAGATACATCAGAGTTAAAAACAAATTCCATTAGCTGGACAGTTATAAATTTCTGATCTTATAATTTGCCGAAAGGTATTTATAATATAATGGAAAGTAAAATACTACGACAGGTGAGCATCCAACTCTACTCCATGAGCTCCATGTCCCACAATCGAGAACCTAGAAAAATGCTCAGTTTGACTTGAGCATTATAATAAAATAACACCTGGATAAGTCTGGAAAACCAACATGAGAAAACTCAAGTAATAAGGTAAATAATTAATAATTCTGCAAGACCACACCACTACACGTGGAATGATTTTTTACCTCATAAGAACAACTTCGATTTATGAAGAAATAGCAAGCAATCAAAAAACAATCCAAACAAGAAAGGATATACACAGACAAGATTAAAAATCCAAACTTAATGAATGGAAACAAATAATTAAAACATTGAGAGTCGCTCCCATCGCTTCTCGATGTAATTAAGATGAAAAATGCAAAAGAATTGGAACCAACAACAAAGAAAGGAATTTTTCGATAAATGACTAGGAGGGTGCTCCCATCTTAGCGAAAGTATACGCCTAGAAATATACTTGAGAATTACGATAGCTCTTGGGAACTCGAAGATGAACCTTGCCAGTAGTTACCGAGAATTCGAGCATTTTACATCCCCGAAGCATACAACCCAATCCAATCTATAGTAGATATGAAGATACCCTAATGGGTATAATCCCACGTAACTTTTTCCCCCCTCGCGCTTTGGTTTTAGTCATTTCTAATAGAGGATAGCAGTGCTCTAATGAGTAACATATCATCTTTGAATGTGAAACATAAAAGTTGAAAAGATTAGTTCCAAGGTTCGAATAGAACAAGGAAAATGAATTTATCCAGCATAATAAGGAGGCTGCTCCCCCATCAACAAAAGTACACCTCTAGATAAAATGTACTTGAGAGTGGACACGTCACTCGTGGGAACTTCCAAGGTGGACCTCATTAACTCCACAGGCGTCCGAATATACTCACATCAATGCATGCCCACTTTACATCTGGATGAATTGAATATAACCTAATGGGTGCGACCCATATGGCTTGGATCCCACCCGTGCTTTGGTTAGTTTTTCTAGTGTTGGATATCAATGCTCAAAATGACTAGTAGGGTGAACGCCCACTTTACATATGCTTTGGTTTTGCTCATTTTCGATGAAGGATATCAAAACTCAAAAAGAGCATCACATCATCTTAGAGTGATGAAATACAAAGAAGATAGCAGGATCAAAATCGAGAGTCGATACTCAACTGTCAAGAATAACAAAGTGATTTGTGTATAAGAATTAAATAGCATACGCTTACCACAAATAACTGAATGAAATTTTAAAATTTATGATCCATACTTGAGCATGATTTTCACATTTCAAATACTGTAAAACATTTTTAAGATACTGTTGGAAATATTCTTTTAAGAGGGAATATTATAATACTAGGTGTATTAAACAAGGGTCAAAAGCAAATGTCGTTAAATCATTGTTTATTACAAACCCAAAACAATCTATTCTTAGCTTTATTTTAAACAATTAATATCAAAATATTTTCTCATTTATAAATTAAAAACAACATTTATTATCCTAAAGGCTAATAAATCAATTTAAATACCTTTATATATTTAAAATAATGTTAACTTGTCCTTAAGCATAATTTATATACAACTTTATAATGTTTTTAATAAATTAATCAATTACCTTTAAACACTTTTGTTGAATTAAATAATTAACTTCAAAACATTTATAAAACACTTCTATTAAATCAGTTGATTTACTTTAAACTCTTTTATTAAAGTAGTTAATTAACTTTTAAAAAACCCCATTAATTAAAATCATTAATTAAATCCAAATACCATTAACCAAATGGATTAATTACGTTTAAACATCATTAACTAAAAGCAGCAATGAAATCTAAATATCATTAATTAAAAATGATTAATTAGATTCGATCATCATTAATTAAAATGATTAACTAAATTTAAAACAACATCAATTAAAATGATTAATTAAATTCAAATCTCATTTGTAACGACCCTGGATTTTGTCCCTATTATTTTGATATTCCTCTAATCTAATTATTTAAAATACAAATTTATCATTTCAAAAACAAATAAATTTTTTGGTTTGTTAACTATTTATTCATATATACATATACAGATTGTAAAACGAAAGCTATGATTTAGAAATTCAAAGTAAATCTCTCAAGAATATTTAAAATAAGACCCTACCTTTTAAACACTAAATATAAGCATGTATATATAAGGTTATAAATTAAGTATCGATAACTTAAGCTTAAAATAAAAATAAAAATATATGTTTAGAAATAGGAATACGTACATAAGAGGATCATATGGTTATATGTAATATTAAGTAAAATATATGTGTAAAAGAATAGGAGTAAAAGTATATAAGTGATTTATTTTGTGTATGCAACATAAGTAAAACTTATACAAATAACCGTGGTAAGTATATATGCGTATACATAGGGTATAAGGTAAAACCAGACAAAAGAACACTTGTGTACGTATGAAATGTAGATGTACATAAGGATGGGTATGTATGTAAACTTAAAGGGGAACACACATTAATTGCCTATCTATTCAAGCACATAAAAGGTCATTTCTCAACTTTAATAAATCACTTCATTTTTAAAGATCATATCAGGTCAAAAATTGCTGACCAAAATATAATAAAAATTAAAAGAAAGAAAATGAAGAAAAAAAGTGTGCTATGTACAAAGCTATATACCGTTCTCTATATATGTATCTCCATTGTCTTCATTTCATTCATTCGAACCAAGTATAATAAAAGATAAACAACCCTACCATCTTACAACTAAAACATAAAACAAACAAACTCAACTCAACAACTAAACAAGCAAAAGATCAAGATCAACAAGCAAGCTAGTAGTTTTCTTGAATCAGAATATTGTTTCCTCCGTTCAAAAGCTTTTACAAGTGAGTAAACTTCATTTAAAACAAATCTTTTTATCTATGATTGTGTTCAAAGAGTAATGAAGAAATAACATTTTTTTTAGTTGTTGCACAAAGAAAATAAATCAAAATATGCCTCGAATGTACGAATGCGTGTGTATGATTTTTTTGTCTCTGTTCTTTTTTTATATAGGCTTAACTTTGCAAATTCCTATATCTCGTCTCCTAGTTGCTTTTAAGTCAGGATGATTGAAGGATTTTTGCTTGTTTGTGGGTATACTTAGTTTTAAAAATGACATCGTAGAATTTTCTAAAAGAAAAATACAGTAAAATAAGATGTAAAGCAGGCCATCCAATATTTCAAGAAAATCGACCATTTCTATTTACGTTTTTACCTACATAAATGGAATCAGTTTTGAAAATAATGATTTTTGGTGGTATTTTCGTGATTTTTAAGTATGTATATAATGGGATGTCATGTGTTGGCCAGAGTCTGATCATTGGTTGATTTCTGATGGTCATGGGGTTTATTTGCATCAGGGTTGTGCTGGAGAAAGGTCGTTGGTTGAGGGTCACGGAAAACATGGTAGCATGATTTTTAGGCCACCGTGGTGGCGGAGCGGTGGTGATGTAGAGTTTTAGGGCTCGTTCAGGTTGAGGCTAGTTTCTTGGAAAAAGCAGCGGCGTGGTAGCGTCGGAGTGATTCGGTGGAGGGGAAAAGGAAGGTGGAAGTCAGGGGCAGCTCCAGGCAAGGCGGCGTGGGTTTTGGTGGTTGGAAACGGCGGCATGGGGTGGAGTTAGCAGGAGGTTTCTCTTTCTGGTATCGGTATTTTTCTCGATCTTGATTTTTGGGTCATCGTGTGTTTTTGAGTACTGGGGTGGTCGAGAAGGTCAATGCCGACTTGGTGGCGGTGGCGGCGGAGGTCAGCACGGCTCCGACGTTGTGTGCACGTGCACAGGATGGCTTGTGTGTCAAGGGTATCAGTTGGTTTTGTAGAGGTAAGCAAAGTAAAGATGAGTAAGGAAAAAAAGTAAGAAGATAAGGGAGGGGAAAGCTGGATTTATTGTTTTGGGCCGATGGGCCAGCTTACTAAGCATAAATAAAATAAACAAAATTTTCTCAAAGCAATTTCAAACCAAACTATTTTAGAAGTTAAATGTTTTTAAAACTATTCTGATAATAATAAAATAAGTTAAAACTTTAAATTTACCCAAACCTAGATAAATAAATGGTGCAAATAAATAATTTAAACTTAAATTAATTAAGCTTAGAATAATTATATTTATATGTTAATTATTTAAATTAATTCCTAAAGTTTATTAAAGTAAATAAATAGTGTAATTAGTTAATGGTTAAAGTAAAATAAAATGTTTTAAACTTTTGAATTAATGAAAAGCCTTAAGCAAATCGCACATGTTGATTATTAACTAATTTCAAATATTTAATTAAAATAAAATAAAATTAAATGGTTATAATTAGTTTGATAATAATTAAAAAGGATTTGTAAATAATTAATTTTGTTAAAATTATTTAGATGATTGTGTGACTAGTTAAGCTAGTCTATGGATGGTTTAAATTGGATTGAATACTTTGAATTGCTTTAATTTCTCTAGTATGTCATTTCCAGCTGTTTTTGGGATATGAAATAACCTGAATTGAACTATTGATATAGATATTTGTGATGAAATTTCTATGTGAATATGACATTCTGAAATTATATTGAATTGTTTTTACTTAAAATAACTTGGCCATAAAAATGGCGTTTGGATTTCGATGAGACCGGGATCGGATATCGATTGTTATCCGAAAACCACAACGATCCAAAATAAGCGACAGGTCGTGAAGATCTCAAGGGATAATAAGGAATGAAGACTCAGAATGCAAGGGCTGTTTGTTGCTAACTCTGAGGATAATTCCAGTACGAATGTAGTGGAGATAGTGCCTTCAGTTCCGTTCGTTCCCGAAATGGACTTGTATGGACGAATGCTATCAGACCATCATCATTGGAGGACGGTGAGCATTCTAAGAAATGTGTGCTATAAAAGGTAATCATAGCCTTAAGCCTCATCAACCGGGAATGGCTAAAATAGGGGAGGTGTAGCAAGACTAAGTGGGTTGCACCCAATTAGGGTAAAATTTCCCTTGTCTACATGTCCCTTTTTATTCGGCTGTGCGGGCAGTTGGTGGCCTCAACCACGGGGAGAACTTATTCGGACTATCCAGTAAGGGGTAGCTTCGGTCTTGTGTTGCAGGGGATCGAAAGTGGTCCTCGGTATGCTGATCTAGACCACGTACTGTGATGGACGGCACCCCAATAGCCCTGCCATTGTATGCAATCCAATCTCCAATAAGTGCCGTACATTTTGGGTGTGCCCAACTATGTTGGAACGTGAGATGAAAGCATTTCAGCTATTTCTTATTTTATATTGAAAACATTAGACAGTATAATAATATCACTTGATTTCCTATGAAATGTTTTGGTTATCGTAAGGGAAAAACATGGCCATGTTTATGTGCGGTGAGTCTTATAAGGTACCCTTGATTTCAAATGATTTTCAAGTTAAATAAAATTTAATTGTTTACTCACACCAGATACATGTGACTGGAAAGTTATTTTTCTGTTTTTCAAAACTCTTGGGTACTCAATTTTTATGAGTAGCTAAGTGATTTTTAGGTTAGCTTTGACGTATTTTGGATGAAGTCATGGAGCAAGAGGCTTCTGCATATCTAGTTATATATGTTTTCGCTATATTAGTATTTATGGCTGCATTTTGGTTTTTATGGAATATGCAGGTCACCACGACTGTCTAGTATGATATAAGTAAAACTAAATGACTCTGATGTACTGTATTAGTGACTTTTGTGATATATGCATGCGATGTATATATTTATTCCGTTCCACTGTGAGATTCTGTGATTGTATTTAGTTCTTTCTTTCTATCTATTTCTTTTCTACCTACTTCTTTCTATTTCATAACGCGTCTTTCTATGGAATGAAGGGCGGGTCGTCACACCATTAAATAAAACGACTAATTAATTTTAAATATCATTAATTAAAATGATTTACAAAATTCAAATATCATAAATTAAAATGATTGATTAAATTAAAATATCATTAATCAAAATAATTAATGAATTTTAAACATCTACTACGTGAATATACAAGCTCAAGTTCAACACGCAAAGGTTTAGGGAGATAATATTCAATAACGAAAATATAACAAAAATTGCTATATTGACAATTGAACATTCAAATAGATGGTCATAAGTTATTTTAACTAAACATCAATATAAGTAATAAAAAATATAAATGAGAAGCGGATAACAGTAAATAAATAATGGCGAGAAATCCCTTTGGGTCTCTCTACAAATGCCCATAGTAAATCATACATATGTATATGTATTTTTAAAGTATTCTATGGTGACCTATTCGCTACAATAACACTCCGACTTCTTATTTTAGTCCTCTACAACAAAATAGTTATTTATGCCATCCACTACGAGGCGGGAACAAACTATAATATATATAGTCATATAAACTTCCAAAATAGGACTCCAATCCAAACAATCAATTAAAAAACAATATAGACTAACATCCAAGCAGGCAATAAATAATTTTTATCTATTATTTAATGTACTGATTAACCAAAAAGGTGGGTTTAACTCATCAAAATTTCATTTGTCACCGAAGTGTTCTGGTTCCGCCTATAATCAAACAGCGTTCAATTTTAGCTTGAAATTCTACTAGTCTAATTCCTAACAATCCAATTCCAAAGCGTAGCGTTTGATGTTATGAGAGCAACGTGACTTACCGCTTTCGATGTGGAACCAATATGACCAAGTTATAGATTTTACAAGATTATAGAATTAAATAATATAACTTAATTCTTGATTGCACAATTAATTCAATAATCCGCTAATTAGCAACCTAATCCTCTCACATTAACAACTCCAGGTCACAACTTCTCAAACTCATGAACGAAACCCGACTACTTCTTCTCCCACTCATCCCCACCGCTATGGCCCACCATTGGCCATAGAAACCCTTCAGAAGGAGGCCCCGCCTCTGCCAAAGCAATTGGCGTTGTCATCAAAGATGGCTTTACATACAAGAACAATGTGACGACCCGGAATTTTTAGACATTTGAAATGGGAATATTTAATTAATTTTAAATATTCGAAAGTTAATTATTAACTTTAATTTCAAATATCAATATTTATCGAATAATTAAATATTGAATTTAATTATCGAAATTGAGTAAATTATTGAATCTAGAGTTTTAAGCCTGTTAAAAATAATTTTGAAGGCTTATAAAATTTATATTGATAATACTAAAGTGAATAGAAGTGTTGAAATCAAATTTAAAAATGGTTTGTTAAGTTTTGAAATTTTATATCGTTTAAATTGAATTTAAAATAGCCTTTCGAGGCACAGTCTCGGAATTGGACGAAACCAGTTCCATTGGATCCATAATATTGAATTATTATCGGATTTCAAATTTCGTATTGATCGGAGTTAGTATGTGAGTGTACGATATGTAAACGCGCTGAAAAATTTAGTTGATAATAATCTAAAGAAATTTAAATTAATTAGTCTAGCCTCCTGTATACGCCACCCTATCTTACTTTTCGTTCAATCAATAATCAATAGCCGTGTCCTTTGTAGCCAACATGCTTTCGCTTCCTTTGGAAGATAAATCATAGCCGTGCATTTTCTATAGATAATCGAAACAAACAAAATATTAAATTTTATCAAGTCTTCTCCTCTTGACTTCATTTCTCAGGGCCACCGAAATCAATCAAAATAATGGCTGATTCTTCAGCTCTATATCTCAATTCAGATTGAAGGCTGAGCAAACGTTAAAATCAATGGCCGAAGCCTAATTTCAATTTCCCTACTTCTACACTCAAGCCCAGCGACTCGTTTATTCTCGTGAGCGATGCAAGTTGTTCGAATGGTGGGCTCGCGACCTTCGAGGTGGCGCTAGAATCGTGAAGGGTTTGGGGGTCGCCGACTACAGTTTCATGGTGGGGTGCAATTTTCGAATCGGAGAAGCTAGGGTTTCGAAGATTTCGAAGTTGGGTTGCGTCAACTGTCCTGAGGAACTCGCGAATAGGGAGGCGGCAACGACGAGATGTCAGTGGGGTTGTCGCGACTGGAGGTTTTGGGAAGTCGATGGGAACTTCGCGTTCGTGTGCGACTGGGTGCGATACGGGGTACGACGTCGAGGTGGAGGGTTCGTTCTCAAGCAGGAATGGTAAAATTTAATTTGTTTTAAGTTAAAATTTAATTCAGGAATTATTCAATCAATTCAAGAAAAAAATATATTATATTCAATAGTATTGAATTTACCAGTTTTAGACTTCCATCTATTTATATATATATGGGAATATATATAGATCAGAAGAATATATGTGTACAGATAAGATTTTGAGAATAAAAAAAAATAAGAAGTTTTAAAAGTGTTTGAAAGTTTATATGAAATTGATTTTTTTGAATCTCTACAAATTAATTTTTATAATGGTATGAGTTCAAATATATATATATATATATATATATATATATATATATATATATTAGTAAGGTGACTAATTTGTCTAATTAACTTATTTAAATATTTTAGTCACTAAAAGATTTTAAGAAGAAAATCAGTTTAAGTTTTATTATGTATTCAAATTATATTATTCCAGTAAATGAATAATTTATTAAATGGAAATTTTATTTTTGGTATGGATTTGTTTAATAAACCTAATTGAAGTCATTTTGTTGCTAAAATTATTTTATTTATAAAAAATTATTAGTTGAAATAAATTATGGGTTAATTAAATTAGTAAATTGAGAATTTATTGTTCGATTAATCCAAAATATTAATAAATTGTATAATGATTGTACAAGGCTTAAAAATCACGGAAACAAGCCAGTCTGGATGGATTGCTAACCGCAAAGTAAAAGGTGAGTTAATCTCACTCAGTTTAAAATTTAAATTTAAATGACTAAACTTAAATAATTGTTTGAATGGTTGAAATTGATTGATTGATGTGCTATAATATGGTATATTTTGGAATGGGTATTGTATGTTGTGCTAACGGCTGTGGATGCAGGGAGAACAGGTTGGAGGGATCCAACTGGGTCCCTCAATATATATATATATATATATATATATATTGTTTATTATTTTCTGTTAGGCTTTGTGGATATTCTATGATAAATTATATCGAAATATTGAATGCTATAGTTGCTTGGATATATTCTGGTACTCTGAGATACTAAATTATATAGCATTAGGATTTTGGTAAGAAAATAATTATAAAGAATGTAAATAAATTAAAATGGATTGAATAAGAATATTAGTGTGTTCAAAATGTTAAGTAATGAATCCTGTATAAAGAAAGGAATTTTGAATAAAAGAAAGTTAAGTAACTTAAACTTCAATGTTACTGTGTAAAAGAACAAAACCATTATTTTAAATTTAGGATTTAATTATTCTAAAAAAAAATAAAAAATAAAGAGGAAATGAGAAAAATCTGAAATTTGAATATTTCAGTTAAAGGATTTAAATCAAACAGAATTAATAACATTAATAATAAAACACATAATTAATGAATTTTGAAGGAATTGAGTAAGTAAAGAAATTTATTTCAAATGGAATAAATTGGAAATCAATTTGGGAAAATTGATTTAAGTGCTTGAAGTTGGAATTTTCTCTGGGTGGCCAAGTACACGTCGTTAAAAATAAATTTGTAAATGTAAAGTAAATGTTTTAAAGATATTTTTAAAGAAAACAAGTTTTATAAAATTTATTATTTCTAATATTTAATTTCTAAAGCAAGTATTTCCTTTTAATATATTCTAGCATTCATTATTTAAAGTGCTTTAATATTTGTTTTTAAAAATGAAAACTTGGTTTTATATGGTATAAAGTAACCTTATTTTCTCAAATTTATATCATATGTATTTTTTACAAATTATTTAAGTAATTTTATCCTATGTGTTTTAAAGTTTATATTTTCAAAGTAAAGTATTTTAAATTATTTTTAAATTTAGTTTTGTACTTGGCGATCTCAGAGGAGATAGAAATATTTGGGAAAGTTGATTCTGAAAAGAATGAGGGTTTTGAAAACTGTTTTCAAAGGGTTGAAAATAGAAATATATCTTGTAAAGATATTTGAAAGGTAATAAGTAATTTGGAAAATTATTTATTGTTTGATAGATGTTTGTGAATATTAATTGATAGTTAAATAACCGACTATCAATATTGGACAATGCGTTGATCGTTTCGAAGAGACCGGGATCGAGATTTATTTCTCGAAAACCACTTCGATCCGGTTTGTACGTTTCGTGCGAAAACATGTACGGAGTCGAAGATGGAGCAGTGAAGTGCAAGGGCTAGTCGCTACTAATCCTGAGGATATTTCCAAAATGGATGTAGTAGGAATAGTGCCTTCGGTTCCGTTCGGACCCGGGACGGACTTGTATGGATGAATGCTTGCGAAACATCGTCAGGCGGACGATGGGCATTCTAAGAGATATCGTTCTCAAAGGTAACGCTTAGCCTCAAGCCTCATCAAATGGGAATGGCTGAAAATCAGGGGATATGCAGCAAGGCTTCGTGGGTAGCCCCCACTGGAGGGTGAGGTCATCCCTGTCTAGATGTCCCTTTATTTCGGCTTAGTGGGCGGTTGCTGATCCCAACCGCGGGGTGATTTTGCTCGGGACTGTCCAGTAAGGGATGGTTCCGGTCTTGTGTTGCAGGGGAGTTAGGGTGGCTCCTCGGTACGCTGATCTAGACCAGGTACTGTGACAGGTGGTACCCCAGTGCCTAGCCATTAGTTGGAAATCCATTCTCCCTACGAGACTTGTACGAGTTTTGTTTGTATTACCCACTTTTGTGGCTAGTAGCTGGAATTTAATAGATGTAACAATTTCGGCTATTTTATAAGTATTTGTATATAGACCCTAGTATAATATCAGAGGATTTCTATAAAAATTGTTTTAGCTATCGTAAGGTAAAAACCCGACATGTTTATTTGTGGCGTGGTCTTACGAGATGCTTTTGTTTTCAAAGGATTTTTGAAACTTTAATAATCAATTGGGTGTGATTTTCTCACGCTGGTATTCCAGACTGACTCGGGTATTATTTAACTGTAATGCTCGGGTCAGACCGAGTATTATAGGATACAGGATTGATGCTGTGGAGCTCAGGAGACGAGCTGGATGACGATACGTACTCCCGTATTTGGTTATGTATATATTCCGCTGTGTTTAGTAGCTGTGTATTCTGTTGTATGTTATTGATGTTGAGCTATGATTGATGTACTCTGATGGTGTATATATGTATAAACAGATATATTTGTTTTTGTGTAAAGATCATTTATTATCTATTATATTTTATTCCGCTGCGATGGTTAGATTCTGTTATTGTTTTCTATTTTCTTCTTCTACCTCTTCTTCTTTAACCCAAATGGTTCGTATTTCTGTGCAACTTGAGTTGATTGTTGTAGAATAGAGTTAACTCAAGGGGTACAGATTTGCGGGTCGTTACAGTTGGTATCAGAGCTTAGGTTGGCGACAACCTTGGCTCTGGTGGGAATTACTCATGAAATAGAGTCGATAGTACTCTAGAATGGGTTTGAGCGTATAAATAGATATGAGCGCGTATTTGTTAGTGAATATAAAATTGTTTTATATTGTGTTGATTGGTTTATTGAGTAGTTTATGGATTCTGGTCAATACGAGTAATTAACGTTATTGATAGGGATTTCTAAATGCTTGAATAGAACAATTCGACACAATATTGTTTTAAAACAGGGTAAATGAAATAATTTTACCCAAATTATTTTTGTATATAAAGAAAATAAATTTTTGTAAAATATTATAGTATTTGGATGCTTGGTTGTTAAGGAGTGATAATATTAAAATTTTATCATTTAAGTGTACAAAATTGAATAAGTAATTGAAAACTTATAACCAAAGTTGAAGAATAAATTTATGTAACAAAATGAAATTTGAAAACATAAATTATAAATGTGATTTATAATTGGGAATAGGATTCCAGAGAAATATTTGAAAATAAATCGGGATGGATTTCAAATATGGAAATTTGGGAAGGGTTTAAATTCCTTGGATTTGAAAATGGTTTCAAAGTTTTGGAGAAATAATAGTGGTATTATTTTGGAAATCGAATATGGAGAGATTTGGAAATTAAAAATATTTGAAATGTTGTTAAAGAAATAAAAGCACTAAACTCTCTGTGGTCGCTGGAAAATAATTCCGATGATGATTGCGACATCATCGGTGTTCATTTTCGAGTTTCCAAGAGAGGGATTGCTACCTGGATGATTTTGGATCGGTGTTTGTTTGCAAGAAGTTGAATTTGGTTTGGAAATGCAAAGGATTTTTGGATATAGTTGATTTCAAAAGTGATTTTGAAATTTTGAGAATTATTTAAATTCTGGAATCTTATGTAAAAAAAAAAAAAATGTTTGTGTAATAATAGAAATATATTGAATAAAGAAAATGTATAATCCCAAGTTAAAAAGGGTAAAATATGAATGAGATTGATTATAAATAGATGAAATATGGATATGAATAAGATTGTGAATTATAAAATTTAGAAGTCGAATAAATAAGCCAAAATAAAATAGTTTTGAATTCTGGGAAGTGAATGAAAATCCAAAACTGAACTTATAAAATAAATAGGTCGAACTCCAGTAAATAGATAAAGAGATTTTGAAATAAAAATCAAATATTGATTAAATGTATGTTGAATATCAATTGTGGTGACAAATATTTGGTTTGTCAATAAGTTATGGGATGAATATTCGACGTAAGTAATATGGAATGTTCCAAGATTTATTAATGGAATGTGGAAATGGAATTCGAATTGGTTAATAAAAATTTGAGTTGTGAATAAATGATAAAATCTGAAAGCGAAGCTTGAGTTATACATATACATTCAGCATGGAATTGTAAGTAAATTAAAGATAAAGTGAAGCTGTTTGGAATTGGATTACAATAGAAATGATTTGAGTTGTAAACAAAATCCAATAGCATATAACAAGTTAAATATGTGCATGGATATTATTTCAATAAATTGAGAATCGAATATAATGGAAGTTGAATTATAATTTAATAATGAAATTGTATGGTTTGTAAAAATTAAGAATGGAATGGAATTAGATGCAAAATGAGTTGGAATTAATCGATGATTGTCTATCTACTTGAATATTGTCAAGTTGTATAAGAAATTGGTTGTTCGACGAAGATGAGATTAAATAAATTTGCTTTTTTATAATCAAATGAATTGTAAACTATTGGAATTGGATAAAATGGGTTGAATATTGATTGAAAGCCTTTAAAATAAATGTCGAAACATTTCATATGTGCTTATGGAAGTATATAAGGTGCATTGGTTATAGAATCTATGTTTTAGTTATTGAAATGAATTGAAATGTTAATAAACTTTGTATACTTGTCTCTTACTTGTTTAAATTGAGTTAGTACAGGTTGTTGGAAGCCGTTTGGCGGGTTTTGCCGCACTAATTGCTTAAATAAATAGCCGCTTGCTTAAAAATGCTAAATAAGGTACGCCTACGCAATACAAATAGGAAATATGAACTGTTTTTTTTCTGTTTTCCGACCGTGTGGGTCGATGTATATTGATTTCCGGCCTGAGGCCGATGTATATATGTTTTGTACATCCTGCGATATCGCAGAAGTCCCTCCGTACAAGGGAGACTCTGCCAAAATTTTCCGTAAATTTTGGGAGTTAGAAAATTTTTGAAAATTTTCACTAACGGTAAATGATTTGATTGTAAGTAAATGGAATTGGAGCTTAATAGTTGAAATCTAATTGAAAATGTGAAGGTAAAGAAAGTGGAATTGAAGAAACTAAAGGGATTAAAGTTTGCAAATAAACTTTAATAATAATTAAAATTAATTAGTAAGTGCAACTAACTCAATATTCTAAATGGAAGCCAAATTGAATTTAAATGGAAATGTAAAGGCAAAAGTGATTAGAAATGAATATACACTTCAATAGTGAAGTAAAAATAAATGTAAGAAGTATGCGAACTGTTTATATTGAACTTTAGAAATGAATAATGAATTCTTAAATAAATTTGGAATTGAGAAAATTTTTCCAAGTGAATAATTGAATGGAGATTAAACTGAAAGTTGTGAATTGGGGGTGGTTGTGAATAAGAGAATAAAAACCCAAATGAATGTGAATAGAAGAAAATTGGGATAGCTTAAAACCAATTGGGCTAATTACGTAAGGTGTACGTATATTATTTATTCGCATAGCAATGATCCAGAATCCGAGCACAGAATTTCGAGATAGTTATATTGATCCGAGTTAGGATTTTTCACTCGATTTTCGACGGCGAACCTGGGTATGGATTGTTGATTGATTCTGGAAATTCTCTATCATAGTTATGACTATGCAAGGAGAATGACGGTTTCTGATCAGGAAACCAGATCTGAGTCCGCACTAAGAAGTCGGGTGGACGATACTAGTTCGGAAATGAAATTGTGTGATCGAGTGAGCGATCGGATTTGGTATTGCGTACGAATAATATGTGTGCATCGTATGGGCTTAAATAAAGCAAATATTGGAACTTGTGCAAAAGAAATGCAAAATGATTTTGAATGTTGTGGATGGACATTATTGCTATAACAGGATATACAGGTGTTTTAAAAGCAGAAGGAAATTGATGTTTGATTTCAGAAGATAAAATTTAAATGGCCCAACAAGAAGGTATGTGTTTAAATTTCTATATGAGATTTTGATTGGGTTTTTGGATCTAGCCACTTGGCTTTTTGTTTTCTTTTTGGATTTGGGAGGCCGTTGAGCCATTTTTGTAGTAGTACCGAGCTAGCCGCGCAAAGGAGACGCTGGCGAAATTTTTCGAAAATTTAGAGAGTTAGAAAAATTTTGAGAAAATTTTGATAATTTAAAATTTGAATTCAAATTTAAGATTTGAATTGATAAGTAAGTATGTAATATGGTTTAAGGGTTATGGATAAGTTCAAAGGCTAGGATAGAGTTAGAGTGTCTTCGATAAAAAGATTTGTTTGTTAAGTTGTTAAAAATTGTTTGGTTTGAGGAAATAGTTAATGGGTTATGGATCAGTCTTCCAACTAGTAATTTCGGGGACGAAATTCTTTTAAGGGGGGAGGAATGTGACGACCCGGAATTTTTAGACATTTGAAATGGGAATATTTAATTAATTTTAAATATTCGAAAGTTAATTATTAACTTTAATTTCAAATATCAATATTTATCGAATAATTAAATATTGAATTTAATTATCGAAATTGAGTAAATTATTGAATCTAGAGTTTTAAGCCTGTTAAAAATAATTTTTAAGGCTTATAAAATTTATATTGATAATACTAAAGTGAATAGAAGTGTTGAAATCAAATTTAAAAATGGTTTGTTAAGTTTTGAAATTTTATATCGTTTAAATTGAATTTAAAATAGCCTTTCGAGGCACAGTCTCGGAATTGGACGAAACCAGTTCCATTGGATCCATAATATTGAATTATTATCGGATTTCAAATTTCGTATTGATCGGAGTTAGTATGTGAGTGTACGATATGTAAACGCGCTGAAAAATTTAGTTGATAATAATCTAAAGAAATTTAAATTAATTAGTCTAGCCTCCTGTATACGCCACCCTATCTTACTTTTCGTTCAATCAATAATCAATAGCCGTGTCCTTTGTAGCCAACATGCTTTCGCTTCCTTTGGAAGATAAATCATAGCCGTGCATTTTCTATAGATAATCGAAACAAACAAAATATTAAATTTTATCAAGTCTTCTCCTCTTGACTTCATTTCTCAGGGCCACCGAAATCAATCAAAATAATGGCCGATTCTTCAGCTCTATATCTCAATTCAGATTGAAGGCTGAGCAAACGTTAAAATCAATGGCCGAAGCCTAATTTCAATTTCCCTACTTCTACACTCAAGCCCAGCGACTCGTTTATTCTCGTGAGCGATGCAAGTTGTTCGAATGGTGGGCTCGCGACCTTCGAGGTGGCGCTAGAATCGTGAAGGGTTTGGGGGTCGCCGACTACAGCTTCATGGTGGGGTGCAATTTTCGAATCGGAGAAGCTAGGGTTTCGAAGATTTCGAAGTTGGGTTGCGTCAACTGTCCTGAGGAACTCGCGAATAGGGAGGCGGCAACGACGAGATGTCAGTGGGGTTGTCGCGACTGGAGGTTTTGGGAAGTCGATGGGAACTTCGCGTTCGTGTGCGACTGGGTGCGATACGGGGTACGACGTCGAGGTGGAGGGTTCGTTCTCGAGCAGGAATGGTAAAATTTAATTTGTTTTAAGTTAAAATTTAATTCAGGAATTATTCAATCAATTCAAGAAAAAAATATATTATATTCAATAGTATTGAATTTACCAGTTTTAGACTTCCATCTATTTATATATATATGGGAATATATATAGATCAGAAGAATATATGTGTACAGATAAGATTTTGAGAATAAAAAAAAATAAGAAGTTTTAAAAGTGTTTGAAAGTTTATATGAAATTGATTTTTTTGAATCTCTACAAACTAATTTTTATAATGGTATGAGTTCAAAAATATATATATATATATATATATATATTAGTAAGGTGACTAATTTGTCTAATTAACTTATTTAAATATTTTAGTCACTAAAAGATTTTAAGAAGAAAATCAGTTTAAGTTTTATTATGTATTCAAATTATATTATTCCAGTAAATGAATAATTTATTAAATGGAAATTTTATTTTTGGTATGGATTTGTTTAATAAACCTAATTGAAGTCATTTTGTTGCTAAAATTATTTTATTTATAAAAAATTATTAGTTGAAATAAATTATGGGTTAATTAAATTAGTAAATTGAGAATTTATTGTTCGATTAATCCAAAATATTAATAAATTGTATAATGATTGTACAAGGCTTAAAAATCACGGAAACAAGCCAGTCTGGATGGATTGCTAACCGCAAAGTAAAAGGTGAGTTAATCTCACTCAGTTTAAAATTTAAATTTAAATGACTAAACTTAAATAATTGTTTGAATGGTTGAAATTGATTGATTGATGTGCTATAATATGGTATATTTTGGAATGGGTATTGTATGTTGTGCTAACGGCTGTGGATGCAGGGAGAACAGGTTGGAGGGATCCAACTGGGTCCCTCAATATATATATATATATATATTGTTTATTATTTTCTGTTAGGCTTTGTGGATATTCTATGATAAATTATATCGAAATATTGAATGCTATAGTTGCTTGGATATATTCTGGTACTCTGAGATACTAAATTATATAGCATTAGGATTTTGGTAAGAAAATAATTATAAAGAATGTAAATAAATTAAAATGGATTGAATAAGAATATTAGTGTGTTCAAAATGTTAAGTAATGAATCCTGTATAAAGAAAGGAATTTTGAATAAAAGAAAGTTAAGTAACTTAAACTTCAATGTTACTGTGTAAAAGAACAAAACCATTATTTTAAATTTAGGATTTAATTATTCTAAAAAATAAATAAAAATAAAGAGGAAATGAGAAAAATCTGAAATTTGAATATTTCAGTTAAAGGATTTAAATCAAACAGAATTAATAACATTAATAATAAAACACATAATTAATGAATTTTGAAGGAATTGAGTAAGTAAAGAAATTTATTTCAAATGGAATAAATTGGAAATCAATTTGGGAAAATTGATTTAAGTGCTTGAAGTTGGAATTTTCTCTGGGTGGCCAAGTACACGTCGTTAAAAATAAATTTGTAAATGTAAAGTAAATGTTTTAAAGATATTTTTAAAGAAAACAAGTTTTATAAAATTTATTATTTCTAATATTTAATTTCTAAAGCAAGTATTTCCTTTTAATATATTCTAGCATTCATTATTTAAAGTGCTTTAATATTTGTTTTTAAAAATGAAAACTTGGTTTTATATGGTATAAAGTAACCTTATTTTCTCAAATTTATATCATATGTATTTTTTACAAATTATTTAAGTAATTTTATCCTATGTGTTTTAAAGTTTATATTTTCAAAGTAAAGTATTTTAAATTATTTTTAAATTTAGTTTTGTACTTGGCGATCTTAGAGGAGATAGAAATATTTGGGAAAGTTGATTCTGAAAAGAATGAGGGTTTTGAAAACTGTTTTCAAAGGGTTGAAAATAGAAATATATCTTGTAAAGATATTTGAAAGGTAATAAGTAATTTGGAAAATTATTTATTGTTTGATAGATGTTTGTGAATATTAATTGATAGTTAAATAACCGACTATCAATATTGGACAATGCGTTGATCGTTTCGAAGAGACCGGGATCGAGATTTATTTCTCGAAAACCACTTCGATCCGATTTGTACGTTTCGTGCGAAAACGTGTACGGAGTCGAAGATGGAGCAGTGAAGTGCAAGGGCTAGTCGCTACTAATCCTGAGGATATTTCCAAAATGGATGTAGTAGGAATAGTGCCTTCGGTTCCGTTCGGACCCGGGACGGACTTGTATGGATGAATGCTTGCGAAACATCGTCAGGCGGACGATGGGCATTCTAAGAGATATCGTTCTCAAAGGTAACGCTTAGCCTCAAGCCTCATCAAATGGGAATGGCTGAAAATCAGGGGATATGCAGCAAGGCTTCGTGGGTAGCCCCCACTGGAGGGTGAGGTCATCCCTGTCTAGATGTCCCTTTATTTCGGCTTAGTGGGCGGTTGCTGATCCCAACCGCAGGGTGATCTTGCTCGGGACTGTCCAGTAAGGGATGGTTCCGGTCTTGTGTTGCAGGGGAGTTAGGGTGGCTCCTCGGTACGCTGATCTAGACCAGGTACTGTGACAGGTGGTACCCCAGTGCCTAGCCATTAGTTGGAAATCCATTCTCCCTACGAGACTTGTACGAGTTTTGTTTGTATTACCCACTTTTGTGGCTAGGAGCTGGAATTTAATAGATGTAACAATTTCGGCTATTTTATAAGTATTTGTATATAGACCCTAGTATAATATCAGAGGATTTCTATAAAAATTGTTTTAGCTATCGTAAGGTAAAAACCCGACATGTTTATTTGTGGCGTGGTCTTACGAGATGCTTTTGTTTTCAAAGGATTTTTGAAACTTTAATAATCAATTGGGTGTGATTTTCTCACGCTGGTATTCCAGACTGACTCGGGTATTATTTAACTGTAATGCTCGGGTCAGACCGAGTATTATAGGATACAGGATTGATGCTGTGGAGCTCAGGAGACGAGCTGGATGACGATACGTACTCCCGTATTTGGTTATGTATATATTCCGCTGTGTTTAGTAGCTGTGTATTCAGTTGTATTTTATTGATGTTGAGCTATGATTGATGTACTCTGATGGTGTATATATGTATAAACAGATATATTTGTTTTTGTGTAAAGATCATTTATTATCTATTATATTTTATTCCGCTGCGATGGTTAGATTCTGTTATTGTTTTCTATTTTCTTCTTCTACCTCTTCTTCTTTAACCCAAATGGTTCGTATTTCTGTGCAACTTGAGTTGATTGTTGTAGAATAGAGTTAACTCAAGGGGTACGGATTTGCGGGTCGTTACAAACAATGTGAAAACCATGACGTCGATCATCTCGAGATTTCGATCACAACATGACGAGCCACCCCGATCCGATCGTCCAATCACTTCAACATGTCATGCCGCACATTTTTATGTTGGGGCCATCACTTGAAATGGTTCCTAGTGGCTCCAACGATCTACGGTCATAGGATGATGGATTGTTTAAATGGAGATTAAGTTTGGTTTTTAGGGTTTGGACAAAATGAATGGGGATAGCGGACTATATATATAGGTTTTCTAACCGGAACTATTCATGCCTAAAAACTTACGAACTCCTACCAAGGCGTGCTTATTGGAATTCCTAGCTAAATACCAGTATTATAAACTCAACGAAACTATTATCATGATCTAATTCCATTGCATACATAAGTTAGCTTTTAAAATAAAATTATATTATCTTAATACCCTAAAAATTAATCGCTTTGCATTTTGAGCTCGTATGACCACACAATACGTCCGATCGTCATGAAACACGACGGCATACAGTATTTTATTATTTCGGATCCATTGACACTAGTTTCATCAAAATCCGAGACAGTGCCCCAGAATGCGAATTTCACACATTTGAATATCGCTTACAATTTTCGATCCAGCTATCGATATTTATCGGATCTATTTTCTTTTTGTAAAATAATTTTATAAATTGAATTCACCAATATTATTTATTGATTAAAAGCAGTTAAATAAGATTATTAGGTCCATTTAATTAATTTTTAATTTACAATTTAACTATTTAAAGGATCATTGTAATTGGATATGAAATATTAAATTTCAAAATCCAATTATTTGAATATTTAAAAATTAATTAAACATTTAAAATTCAATGACCAAAATTCTGGGTTGTTACATTCTCTGGAACGACCCATCTTTTTGGACGGTTTAAATCGATGATAAACCGTACATGTCAGATTCAAACCATTCAAAAGGAAGGATTGTTATGGGGTAAATAAGAAAAAGAGAAGAGAAAAGTAAGAAAACAAAACATAGAATCTCACAGTGGAATGACAAAATATATTGACCAAACAACAATTGTTTTATAAATAACATTTGATTACACTTTTGCAATATAGAATCAGAGTTACATACAACAGGAATAAATAAATAAATGTGGTGGAACTATACGATGAAGCAGAATAAATAAAATAAATAATAATAGTATATAATTTTTGTCTTTGTCCTTCAAAAAGCAGTCTCCGATATACTGAAAAACATATGCTGACCCAAGCGAATTAAAAAGACGAAACATTCGAGTCAAAACTAAAAGATCTTATGTAAGTTAAATCAACAGTAAATAAATATGAGGTAACGGCGTCAGAGATGTTTACGTGGTTTAACATCTCACATCAGTGTCTAATGTGCGTGCAATAACTTAAGAGATGTTCCGGATTTCATCTCCTAAAGATATGCTAAACTATCTATATACATAGTACAATACACTATTATAGTAGTGTATATAGTAAAGTAAATTATTAAAATAGCGTTAAGGCATTACCCATATTCCCTTAACGCATTTTACATAATGTCGTAGTCTATAGAGTACTATAAACTCCACCGTAAAGTGGTGGGCTATCAGAGAGCACTCTATAGGTACGACACAAACCAAACTCGTAGAAAGCGCGATAAGGCATGTGAAGGCACGTGAGGCAATCCCTACGGTAGGATACTACCATTTTACGGATCCGAACCAGTGGTAACACATAGCAGCTACTACCGCCCACCTCGAAACACATTTCCATAATCAAAATCGAGGGGTGGCAACCAAATCAATCACAAAGTCATAATATGGTATCGAAGAAGCATGTTCGATCAAAGGTGCGACCTCACTTGGCCCGACATGGCTCCTGTTTCAGTCACATCAAGCCGACTCACGAAAATTAGGGTTATGTAAATACCTCATACAGAATCGCTTGCTAAACCTTTCTACTTCATTGAGGAATCTCCACCACGCACAGAGTTGTCAAAGTGGTTTTCGGTATTGGCAGAGAGTATGATAATATCTGATCCCGGTCTATTTAACAAACAAATGCTTATTTCACACCGGTTGGTTCTTCTATTTCCAAAACCGATTCATAATTGATATAAGAATACATATTCAATTCAAACCATATCACTTTCGAAATCATATTCACTCAAATATGTTATTTCACCAGATAATATCATTTCAAATCTCAACTTAGGTTATAACATTATTTAATCATATTCGCCTTTAAACCAAGGATTTGAATATAAACATTTCCACTTTATATAGTCTAAAATTTAGAAATAATTTTGATAGTTTAAATAGTTTAAATAGTTTTAAATAGCTTTTAAATGGTTAAAATACTTTACATATAGTTTTAAATGGTTTTTATAGTTTAAAATAGATTAAAATAGTTTAAAATATTTTAAAATAGTTTAAAATATTTTAAAATAGTTTAAATAGTTTAAAATATTTTAAAATAGTTTAAAATATTTTAAAATAGTTTAAATACTTTAAAATATTTTAAATACTTTAAAATAGTTTAAAGTACTTTATATTAGTTTAAAATAGAATAAAAATGGTTTAAACAGATTTAAGATGGTTTAAATAGATTTAAGACAGTTTAAATAGATTTAAAATAGTTTAAATAGATTTAATTAAATAGATTTAAAATAGATTAAATGGTTTAATTTGATTAAAATAGTTCAAATAGTTTAAAATAGATTAAAATAGTTTAATAGTTTAAAAATATTAATAATCAGGATTTTTAAAATGATATATTTATAAACAGTTTATAATAAAATAATAAATTTGAAATTAATATCAGATTAAACTATTTATTCCATTTCAACAAAACTGGACCATATCCAGATTTCAACAAAACTAAGTTTTCTTCAATTCAAATTTACATAAAAATCATTTCAGTTTATATCAGTTTCAAACTCATGTTTGAACTACAATTTTAAAGTACTTAAGTTTCATAGATTTCAAAGTTTAATTATTCAAATTTTTCAATAAGTCAATTTCGATAAATTTCATTTATATTTGGCAATTCAACTTTGAAAATGAATTTAAATCCTTTAAACCATTCATTTAACCCAATTCCATTTTCAACATTTAAGGCTTGGATTTTTTGAAAATGATTCAGTTTATATAAATCAAATTCTATTTTGAAATATCATTTAATAAAATTCAAAATTTAAGGATTACAAATCATTTGATTTAACCAATCCGATGTCCGTATATAATTTTCTACCCTATGGTCAAGTGAAACGAATATATATCATTTCAATCTGCAAATATTTAAATTTTACGGGTATATATATATGTATGTATGTATGTATATGTATATATATATATGTATATGTATATATATATATATATATATGTTGAATATGCAAGTATATGATTTTTGTTTGATGATAATAAACATATATATATATATATATATATATATGTATATTCATTTAAATGAATTTGTTAATGCACTATTTTATTTTCACATAATTAATAAATATTTGTTGAATAAAATAATTAACACAGAATTTAAATTCATACATATATTTTATTCAAACAAATATTTTATTACAATTTTGAATAGTATAAATTTGTGCTTTCACTATATATACAAAATTTCAATTACAATACATTTTAATTCATACAACTGTCCTCACTACATATCACTCATTCACTCGTATTTATCTTCATTTCTATTCTAGATTGAATTCAGCATCTTAGCAATCTGGAAAATAAATACTGAAGCGGTAAAATTAAAAAAGAAATATTTTCCCAATATAAAATAAAATGTGATTTTGATAATTTTATTTGCCTCGGTTATTTAGGTTGTTCGCCATCATCTATTTTTGAATTCATCATACACGAACAGCTTGTGACATGCACAGTGTATCATTGTACATTCCATAAGGCCGTGCACACCGATATAACTTGATAAAAATACAGCGATAGGTGAGCACAAGGTCAAACCCAAATCAAAAGCTGGGTTCAACCCAAGTGAAATAAATATCAAGTCACGATATTGAGCACAAGGTACCCGAGCTTTAAGCTAGATTCAACTCAGGTGCAATACAAAACTATGAGTCAAGATACATACAACACAGCCTCGACCAGAAATCAAAATGTACAACCCAGACTGGTTAGAGAAACCATAGTGCAACTCATCACAAATATGCGAAACGCCAATGAAGCAAGTCATATATAACCAGACTACAATGAACCAGACCAACTCGAGCTAGTCCGCACGCATAAAGACTGCACAGAACAAGTTAATGATCATTGTAGTTTGAACTAGACCTGTAACGGCCCGCAATTCCATAGACCTTTGAGTCGACAATATTCTCCATAAGTTCAACTCAAATTGGACGGAAGTACGAACCATTAGGGTTAAAGAAGAAAGAGGTAGAAGAAGAAATAGAAAATAACATCAAAATCTCACAATCGCAGCAGAACAATATATAATAGATAACGACTGATCTTTATACAAAAAGAACTATTACTATTTTTATTAATTAATCATCAGAGTACACACAAATTAATAGCACAATATGAAAAGTTATAATAACTTGTCCTCATAAGGCTGAATATATAGCATACCATACACAGCGGAATATAAGTCAGATACATGATATACGTCTCGTCATCCAGCTCATCTCCTGTATTCCATAACATCCTATCATGTATCTGTAATACTTGGTTTGATCCGACCATTATAATAAAATAACACCCGAGTCCGTTTGTAACGACCCAGAATTTTTAATAATTAAAATATGAATATTTAATTAATTTTAAATATTAATAAGTGAATTTGTAAGTCAAATAAATTTTTATTTGAATTTTTGGATTTAATTGAATAATTAAATCGATAATTTAATACGTTAAATTATGGAAATAATTAATAATTGAGTTAAATATGATTGAAAATAATTTGTAAAATTTTATTTTATCATATGGGAGTTAGAACGATATTTTAGAACTTTTAAAATCGAATTAAAAGTTAATTTGTGAAAATTGAATATTTTAATATTTAATAATCGACTGTAAAATAGTCAATTTTTGAACAGTCTCAGAATTGAACGAAACTAGTTCCATTGGATCCGTAATAGTTAGTTATTACCGGATTTCAATTTTCGTGTCAATCGGAGCTATCGTTTGATCGTGGCAGCTCGAAACGCATCGAATCGTTTTTAATTTAAATTTGGCGAGTCAAATTAGCCATTTTTCAAAAAGTCTCGGATTTCGACGAAACCAGTTTCATCGGATCCGTAATGTGATATTATTGTAAGGTTTCAAATTTCAAGTCAATTGGATTTACGGTTTGTCCTGTACAAATTAAAACGCCTAGAAATCGATTTAAATCGGCTTAATTTAAATTGAGCGTTTGTTGCCATAACTCGCACATACTTCCGAATTAGCTTCCGAAACCTGTTCCATTGTGTCCGGAACGCGGGATAAACCTTAGGTACGCTGGTTACGGCGCCTAAATCGGAGTTCGGAATTTCCGGGATGAATAGTGCCGCTCGTTCCTTATAAATAGCCCTACCCCTTCATAAATTTGATAAAAATTTATCACTAAACCCTAATAATTTGCCCTAGCCGCCACCTCCAAGTTGAATGGCCAGAATTCAATCTCATTCCCCCCTCGATTTCTTCCAATCCGTCGACAATTAGCCTTAGGGTTCAACTACAAAGATGAAGAGCACGACGAGAGCTTCGATGTGAACGGTGGAGATCGCGAATGGCTTCACGAATCAACGGGAAATTGACCATGAAGTGGCCGAACCTGCAGATGTTTTCATGCATCTCGAGAGGTCTAGGGGGGGCCGAACTTCCAGTGGTGGATGGTGGTGGTAGCTCTCGACGAGAGCTTCGATTTGCAAGTGGTTTGATGAATTTTCATCGAGTATTGAGCGAGCAAATTGAAACCCTAGTATTAGTGAATGGGTTCATGGAGTGCGGCTCCTTCCTGAGGATGGAACGTAGGAGAAGATGATAGAAAAGCACGGTCCAGATCTGATGAAGTGAGATCCTATGGCCAGATTTGAGTGGAGGTTAAAATATATAAGTTATGTTGAAATTTAGTTATAAAAATACGAGCAATCTTGTAAAATTCATAACTTTTTCATACGAGGTCGAAAAAATGCAAACTCAGTTGCGTTGGAATCGTATGGACGAGCACTACGCGATGGAGTTGGTTTGGAGTCGTTTGGAGTTAGCGAGAATTTCGGGTAAAATTAAACGCGCGTTTAATTTTATTCGAAATAAAAGCTAAAACGGAAATTAAAACCAAGGTGAGAACTTCTCACTCAATCGAATAGGTTTCGATTTTATTTTAAATAGTTAGATTTAAAATATTTGAATGCATGTTTGAATGATGACTGTAAATTTTTGATTGTTAAAATAGACATTATGCGCCGTTAGTAAGCGGATGTTATTTAATATAAACATATACCGCGAATATTTCATAAACAGTGAAATTGGTATTATATATAATATCAATATATATATATTGGCATATGTATATATTGCAGTTGTTGATTTCCCGCATTTTTTGTTTAGCGGATGAGACCCTATTACGCCGTTAGTAAGCGGATAATATTTATTAAAAACATGTACCGCGATAATTTCGTACTGGAGCGAAATTGGTATTGTGCTAATGTTTTTGGATGCAGGAAACAGGTTGGAGGGATCCAACTGGATTCCTCAACATTATTTATTTTATTTCAGATATTTTGATATTTGATTGATTATCATATCGATATATGATATCGTTGTAGTGGTGATTGACTATCTGATGTGTAGCGTCATTGGACCCAGATTTTGGGATTTTAAAATGATCTTTAAAAATGATTTTTGAAAATATACTTTATTTCTGGAATTGATCCATTATAAATAAATAAACGTTATAATTTTTAAAGTTATAAAAATTATGGTTTTTGTGAAATATAGTTAAAAAGCTGATTTTTAGAAATACGATTAAAAGTCGATTTTTGAGAAATATGAACTAATGATTTTATGAAATAATTTAGATTGGATTTTTGAATATATGATAAAAGTTTAAATATAGGATTTATAAAATTTGATTATTTTATAAATCGAAATGATGAAATTATAAAGGAATTTAAAGACGTTTTAGAATAATAATATAAACTGATTTATATTTAGAGATTTATAAATGGATATTTATAAATTGAAATATAGACATTATAAAACGAGTTTTTATAAGTGTTTGAATGTAGTGAAAATGAATTTCCTAAATGAATGAAATTTATGAAATTATAAACTGTGAAGTTATAAATGAAATTTTATAAGAAATAGGTTTATAAAATTTATAAAGTTATCGAAAGAATGAATTTTGGATAAATAAACAATCTTATAAGTTAAGATTAATAATTTGGGAAGTTAAATGAACGATTTTGTAAAATAATCGTTTTATAAGTATTTGACTTATAATTTGGACTTTTGGTTTATAATTAAGATTATAAATCGAGTGGGTAAATAAAGAAGATTTATAAAGGAAGTTGTTATGAAATAAATGGAAATGGAATTTATAAACGTTGTTTTATAAATTCGCAAACGACTTATTTTGATAAGTTAATTGTTATAACTTATAAATGGAGTTATATTCACGTTTTAGACAGTGAATAATCCTTTAAAATAAAATGAATAGAAAGGATGAAATTTGTTAATGAAGTATATTCACGTTTTTGAATAGTGAATAATACGTTAAAGAAAATGTATTGAATGTGAATGTTTTAAATAGAATTAAAACGATTTAACGATGTTTTAATTGTGTTGAGATTCGAAATCATAGATTTCAACATTTATTGTTGAAATAGACGTTTTCGAGAAATAAGAGGGAATGGTGGACTATAACACTATTGTTATAGTAAATGATTTCCGAAAGGAAGTGTTTTGTATAGTATTGGGATTTATATATCTATTTAATTTCGAATCCCTATACTAGTGATTTTGGGTTGTCGTAACGATGTTTTACGTAACATTCGTTTTGGCCCAAATAAATATGTTTAAGAGAATGATTTCCTTAAAGAATGAATTATATACTTAATTCGATTTAAGTATATTGAATATTTTCTAAGTGTTGAAAATAAAGGAATTTGTGAATTACTTATGAATAAATAAGTATGGAAATGTTTTCCAATATGAAGTGAATAATTAGAATTTATCTTTTTGGAGGATAAATTGAAATGAATTATTGAAATCGTATATGCACGAATATTTTGAAATATAAATTCATTATGGAATTTATATGTGAAAAGTGAAATTAGTTAAAAATAAATATTGATTTATTTTTGAAGTGTTGAAACTATATATCTAGTAAAGATATTTTGGAAAATAAATAATTTGGAAAATTATTTGGAATCTGGTGATGTGTGCATATCCATTGATAGTTCAATAGCCGACTATCAATATTTCCCTTTGAATGGGTATTTGATGTGATTTGATTGAATTTGAATGCACACTTATTTTTTGAATAAGCGCTCACTATTCGGGTTAACCGGGAAAGGACCATGGGGTCGTATAACCCATTCCGAATATGTGATACGTCGTTGTGAATCGCATTTGAAGATCGGTGTTGAAGACCGGTATTTGCGAGAGTGATAGGATGAACTATCGATTGACTCTGCACCGAGTAGCTACGGTATTGAGTTCTCCATATGTGATGGTGAATCCGATCAGGATTGTGAATATCCGGATTGCAAGGACTTCTTTGTAAGTGCCTTCGGTTCTGTTCGAGCCCGGAACAGACTTGTATGGATTGTATGCCTGACATTACAATTTGAGATATAAAGCCGATTTCTTTCAAATATATTTCTGTTGGTGGCGGAGAATTTATTCTTTGCTTAACACCCTTCTTTGAGACGTACGAGCTCAAAGGTTATATAGTTGAAGTTATCAGCGATATATTCCCAATTTGGTAATGTGACATGCTGAGTGATGCTGAAATGATCATTGTGTTGATTATTGTGATAGGATCATTTATTTGATCGTCTATCTTAGTGATCATTGTGTTGATCATTTGTTGACCCAAAGCATGGCTTTTGTATAAAGTATGTTTTTGTGGACGTGACTTCGTCGAGCCTCACACACCGTGAATGGTCAAAACAGGAAAGAAGCAGCAAGGTTATGAGGGGTAGCACCCTTTAGGATGTGTCCATTTCCTTCTGGAAAAGGGTGGTATCATGGTATGGAGCCCAGATACTTACTCATGTTGAAAACACTTTGTTATGATTGTGTGAATTGATTAGAGAGCGCTCTCGGAAAAAGGTCCCAAAGGACCGGGGGATGGCATATTCGGTCAGTTGTTACTCAGTTAGGAGTAACCCGGCCTTGTGTTGGTTGAGATCCGGTTTGGTTCTCGGGGATGTCCATCCAGAGGCATTCTCAGTGGCAATGGGAAGTTCCTTGGCCTGATCATTTGTTGGAAATCCAATTCCCAATACGAAACTTGTACGGTATTAGTTGTAGAACCTGCTATTCACTTATGGTGGTCACCACTGTTTGGATAGTAGCTATAGTAGGCATAGTTCGAAATGTCTATGTCGGCTAAGATTTATATCTTTATTTTCGAAATGATTTGTTATACATTATGCACTAATAATAATATCAAATGTTATTTTAAATGCGTATCAAGCATCTTTGGCTATCATAAGGAGAAATCTCCTCCGATTCTGCGTTTGCATGTGTGTGTGTGCGGGAGGCCTTATGGTAGTCTCATTTTTTAAAAGCATTGCGAATTGATTAAAAATATTCCTCTATTTTGATTTTAAAGATAAATAAACTGTTTTGAGTTCTCACACCAGTCACATGACTGACTTGGAGTTTATTGTTTTCCTTCCTAAACTCTGGGTGCCCACCAATTTCCACACGGGCAGTTAAGAGTTAGGTTTATCAGGATATTCTGGATATTCAGGAGTTGCTGGAGGCAAGCTGGATGGCATGGCGTATTACTAGTTTATATAGTATTTCTTTTCCGCTGCACTGTCTATTGTTGTATATTGTTGTACACTCTGATGATATGATGTAATAAAATGTGATGTAATGTAATAACTGATATAGTTCTTTGTTTAAAGATTATTCATTTATTATTATATGTTGTTCCGCTGCGAATTGTGAGATTCTGTTGATGTTCAGTTGTTGTTTTTTTCTTCCCGTTCTATTTTTAAAATTCTTCTATCTTCTATTTTTCAAATTCTCTGTTTTTCTAATTCTCTGTTTTCTAAAAAAAAATTGTCTATCTTCTTTTCCCTTTATTTTTCTTTTTCTTTCTTCTTTTTCTCTCTTCTTTCTTTTCTTTCTTTTTAAAACCCATAACATTCCGGTTTTTGGCCTTCGATTTCTCGACAGTCGATAAAGTGAGTGTCGATGTCGAATTTTCGAAAGTCGAAAATTTTCGGGGCGTTACATTTGGTATCAGAGCTGATGGTTAAGCGACAACCATGGTTCTGTTGGGTATTACTCATTAGAGATAGAGTCAGCAGTACTCTAGAATGAGTTGAGTGTAATAATAGATATGAGAGCGTATTTGTTAGTGAATAAAAATTGTTTTATATTGTGATGATTGGTTTGTTGAGTGGTATATGGATTCTGGTTAATACGAGTAATTAACGTTGTTGATAGGGATCTATAAACACTTGAATAGAACAATTCAACATAATATTGTTTAAATTGGGTGAATGAAATAATTTTACCTTGATTATATTTTTATATATAAAGAAATAATTTTTCAGAATTATTAAAGTGTATGTAAGTTGATCGTTAGGTTGTTTGAATAATCTAAATGAAAGAATAATTGTATAAGCAAAAGAATTATAAGAATTGAGTTATAATTAAAGTGAATTACAATTGTGAAATAAACTTATATATATAAGAAGTGAAACTATATAAAATATGAGTTGTAAATAAAGGATGTATAAATGGAATATAACTTAAGTTATGTAAATGAAATTCAACTTTGTAATTGAATTGAAATAATGAATAAATTGAATGTAAATAAGTTGATAAGGAATAATTAATGAAAGTATTAATTCATTAAAATCTAACGTTATTAGAAGTTGAATAAAATTGAATGGAAATCAATTTAATTAAACCAATTGAAAATGATGGTGTTAAATCAAATTGAATGAATATAAGTGAAAAGAATTTGGTTGTAATTAATATAAATTGGTTGTTATATGATTGTTATATGATTGTATAAAAGTCATTAAGAGTTAATGAAATTGAAAGCTATGAAATTGAATTCAAATTAGAAAGTAAATAAATTTGAATAGAATTGAATGTGAATTAGATTTAATTAGTAAATGTAAACTAATTGAATTGAGAATGAATGTTAGTAAATCCAATGTAAACGAATCAAATGTGATTTAAATTGAAAACCAATTCATTAAATATGAATGAGAATATGAATGAATGTTTATTGGATATGGATGTTAGTTGGTTGATGGTTGAATATATATTGCTATTGTTGCATTTGCTATGTAACATATATAGTTATTATGTTACTATATGTTGTATATTGAGATTATCGTCTATGTACATGTTCTCATGTTGTTTGTTGAGTGATTAGTAGGTGCGGATCGCGTTTGCTTCGCATTTGGAGCTCGCTTTAGCGCTATATTAGCCGTATATGCTTGCTAATAAAATATAAGGTACATATCTCGGATTAAATATCGTACTTTTATACTTTTTCCCTTCGGGATGCCTCATTACTTGATGAGATGTATATTTGTGATATATATACTGTCATTTTTTTTTTCGGATCAAGCCGCGCAAAGGAGACTATGGCGAATTTTTCCGAAAATTTAAGGCGTTAGAAAAAATTTGAGAAAAATTGGAAAATTTTAAAAACTTTAAACTTTGTTTTAAAGTTGAAAGTTAAATGATATAATTGTTTTTGAAAAGATAACTAAGTATGATTTGAAAACTTAGTAAAGTATTGTAAGGAATTTAATTATGAATTTTGGAAAAAATTAATGGATTCTGTAGCTTTTCTTACTTGTAATTTCGAGGACGAAATTCTTTTAAGGGGGAAAGATTGTAACGACCCAGAATTTTTAATAATTAAAATATGAATATTTAATTAATTTTAAATATTAATAAGTGAATTTGTAAGTCAAATAAATTTTTATTTGAATTTTTGGATTTAATTGAATAATTAAATCGATAATTTAATACGTTAAATTATGGAAATAATTAATAATTGAGTTAAATATGATTGAAAATAATTTGTAAAATTTTATTTTATCATATGGGAGTTAGAACGATATTTTAGAACTTTTAAAATCGAATTAAAAGTTAATTTGTGAAAATTGAATATTTTAATATTTAATAATCGACTGTAAAATAGTCAATTTTTGAACAGTCTCAGAATTGAACGAAACTAGTTCCATTGGATCCGTAATAGTTAGTTATTACTGGATTTCAATTTTCGTGTCAATCGGAGCTATCGTTTGATCGTGGCAGCTCGAAACGCATCGAATCGTTTTTAATTTAAATTTGGCGAGTCAAAATTAGCCATTTTTCAAAAAGTCTCGGATTTCGACGAAACCAGTTTCATCGGATCCGTAATGTGATATTATTGTAAGGTTTCAAATTTCAAGTCAATTGGATTTACGGTTTGTCCTGTACAAATTAAAACGCCTAGAAATCGATTTAAATCGGCTTAATTTAAATTGAGCGTTTGTTGCCATAACTCGCACATACTTCCGAATTAGCTTCCGAAACCTGTTTCATTGTGTCCGGAACGCGGGATAAACCCTAGGTACGCTGGTTACGGCGCCTAAATCGGAGTTCGGAATTTCCGGGATGAATAGTGCCGCTCGTTCCTTATAAATAGCCCTACCCCTTCATAAATTTGATAAAAATTTATCACTAAACCCTAATAATTTGCCCTAGCCACCACCTCCAAGTTGAATGGCCAGAATTCAATCTCATTCCCCCCTCGATTTCTTCCAATCCGTCGACAATTAGCCTTAGGGTTCAACTACAAAGATGAAGAGCACGACGAGAGCTTCGATGTGAACGGTGGAGATCGCGAATGGCTTCACGAATCAACGGGAAATTGACCATGAAGTGGCCGAACCTGCAGATGTTTGCACGCATCTCGAGAGGTCTAGGGGGGGCCGAACTTCCAGTGGTGGATGGTGGTGGTAGCTCTCGACGAGAGCTTCGATTTGCAAGTGGTTTGATGAATTTTCATCGAGTATTGAGCGAGCAAATTGAAACCCTAGTATTAGTGAATGGGTTCATGGAGTGCGGCTCCTTCCTGAGGATGGAACGTAGGAGAAGATGATAGAAAAGCACGGTCCAGATCTGATGAAGTGAGATCCTATGGCCAGATTTGAGTGGAGGTTAAAATATATAAGTTATGTTGAAATTTAGTTATAAAAATACGAGCAATCTTGTAAAATTCATAACTTTTTCATACGAGGTCGAAAAAATGCAAACTCAGTTGCGTTGGAATCGTATGGACGAGCACTACGCGATGGAGTTGGTTTGGAGTCGTTTGGAGTTAGCGAGAATTTCGGGTAAAATTAAACGCGCGTTTAATTTTATTCGAAATAAAAGCTAAAACGGAAATTAAAACCAAGGTGAGAACTTCTCACTCAATCGAATAGGTTTCGATTTTATTTTAAATAGTTAGATTTAAAATATTTGAATGCATGTTTGAATGATGACTGTAAATTTTTGATTGTTAAAATAGACATTATGCGCCGTTAGTAAGCGGATGTTATTTAATATAAACATATACCGCGAATATTTCATAAACAGTGAAATTGGTATTATATATAATATCAATATATATATATTGGCATATGTATATATTGCAGTTGTTGATTTCCCGCATTTTTTGTTTAGCGGATGAGACCCTATTACGCCGTTAGTAAGCGGATAATATTTATTAAAAACATGTACCGCGATAATTTCGTACTGGAGCGAAATTGGTATTGTGCTAATATTTTTGGATGCAGGAAACAGGTTGGAGGGATCCAACTGGATTCCTCAACATTATTTATTTTATTTCAGATATTTTGATATTTGATTGATTATCATATCGATATATGATATCGTTGTAGTGGTGATTGACTATCTGATGTGTAGCGTCATTGGACCCAGATTTTGGGATTTTAAAATGATCTTTAAAAATGATTTTTGAAAATATACTTTATTTCTGGAATTGATCCATTATAAATAAATAAACGTTATAATTTTTAAAGTTATAAAAATTATGGTTTTTGTGAAATATAGTTAAAAAGCTGATTTTTAGAAATACGATTAAAAGTCGATTTTTGAGAAATATGAACTAATGATTTTATGAAATAATTTAGATTGGATTTTTGAATATATGATAAAAGTTTAAATATAGGATTTATAAAATTTGATTATTTTATAAATCGAAATGATGAAATTATAAAGGAATTTAAAGACGTTTTAGAATAATAATATAAACTGATTTATATTTAGAGATTTATAAATGGATATTTATAAATTGAAATATAGACATTATAAAACGAGTTTTTATAAGTGTTTGAATGTAGTGAAAATGAATTTCCTAAATGAATGAAATTTATGAAATTATAAACTGTGAAGTTATAAATGAAATTTTATAAGCAATAGGTTTATAAAATTTATAAAGTTATCGAAAGAATGAATTTTGGATAAATAAACAATCTTATAAGTTAAGATTAATAATTTGGGAAGTTAAATGAACGATTTTGTAAAATAATCGTTTTATAAGTATTTGACTTATAATTTGGACTTTTGGTTTATAATTAAGATTATAAATCGAATGGGTAAATAAAGAAGATTTATAAAGGAAGTTGTTATGAAATAAATGGAAATGGAATTTATAAACGTTGTTTTATAAATTCGCAAACGACTTATTTTGATAAGTTAATTGTTATAAGTTATAAATGGAGTTATATTCACGTTTTAGACAGTGAATAATCCTTTAAAATAAAATGAATAGAAAGGATGAAATTTGTTAATGAAGTATATTCACGTTTTTGAATAGTGAATAATACGTTAAAGAAAATGTATTGAATGTGAATGTTTTAAATAGAATTAAAACGATTTAACGATGTTTTAATTGTGTTGAGATTCGAAATCATAGATTTCAACATTTATTGTTGAAATAGACGTTTTCGAGAAATAAGAGGGAATGGTGGACTATAACACTATTGTTATAGTAAATGATTTCCGAAAGGAAGTGTTTTGTATAGTATTGGGATTTATATATCTATTTAATTTCGAATCCCTATACTAGTGATTTTGGGTTGTCGTAACGATGTTTTACGTAACATTCGTTTTGGCCCAAATAAATATGTTTAAGAGAATGATTTCCTTAAAGAATGAATTATATACTTAATTCGATTTAAGTATATTGAATATTTTCTAAGTGTTGAAAATAAAGGAATTTGTGAATTACTTATGAATAAATAAGTATGGAAATGTTTTCCAATATGAAGTGAATAATTAGAATTTATCTTTTTGGAGGATAAATTGAAATGAATTATTGAAATCGTATATGCACGAATATTTTGAAATATAAATTCATTATGGAATTTATATGTGAAAAGTGAAATTAGTTAAAAATAAATATTGATTTATTTTTGAAGTGTTGAAACTATATATCTAGTAAAGATATTTTGGAAAATAAATAATTTGGAAAATTATTTGGAATCTGGTGATGTGTGCATATCCATTGATAGTTCAATAGCCGACTATCAATATTTCCCTTTGAATGGGTATTTGATGTGATTTGATTGAATTTGAATGCACACTTATTTTTTGAATAAGCGCTCACTATTCGGGTTAACCGGGAAAGGACCATGGGGTTGTATAACCCATTCCGAATATGTGATACGTCGTTGTGAATCGCATTTGAAGATCGGTGTTGAAGACCGGTATTTGCGAGAGTGATAGGATGAACTATCGATTGACTCTGCACCGAGTAGCTACGGTATTGAGTTCTCCATATGTGATGGTGAATCCGATCAGGATTGTGAATATCCGGATTGCAAGGACTTCTTTGTAAGTGCCTTCGGTTCAGACTTGTATGGATTGTATGCCTGACATTACAATTTGAGATATAAAGCCGATTTCTTTCAAATATATTTCTGTTGGTGGCGGAGAATTTATTCTTTGCTTAACACCCTTCTTTGAGACGTACGAGCTCAAAGGTTATATAGTTGAAGTTATCAGCGATATATTCCCAATTTGGTAATGTGACATGCTGAGTGATGCTGAAATGATCATTGTGTTGATTATTGTGATAGGATCATTTATTTGATCGTCTATCTTAGTGATCATTGTGTTGATCATTTGTTGACCCAAAGCATGGCTTTTGTATAAAGTATGTTTTTGTGGACGTGACTTCGTCGAGCCTCACACACCGTGAATGGTCAAAACAGGAAAGAAGCAGCAAGGTTATGAGGGGTAGCACCCTTTAGGATGTGTCCATTTCCTTCTGGAAAAGGGTGGTATCATGGTATGGAGCCCAGATACTTACTCATGTTGAAAACACTTTGTTATGATTGTGTGAATTGATTAGAGAGCGCTCTCGGAAAAAGGTCCCAAAGGACCGGGGGATGGCATATTCGGTCAGTTGTTACTCAGTTAGGAGTAACCCGGCCTTGTGTTGGTTGAGATCCGGTTTGGTTCTCGGGGATGTCCATCCAGAGGCATTCTCAGTGGCAATGGGAAGTTCCTTGGCCTGATCATTTGTTGGAAATCCAATTCCCAATACGAAACTTGTACGGTATTAGTTGTAGAACCTGCTATTCACTTATGGTGGTCACCACTGTTTGGATAGTAGCTATAGTAGGCATAGTTCGAAATGTCTATGTCGGCTAAGATTTATATCTTTATTTTCGAAATGATTTGTTATACATTATGCACTAATAATAATATCAAATGTTATTTTAAATGCGTATCAAGCATCTTTGGCTATCATAAGGAGAAATCTCCTCCGATTCTGCGTTTGCATGTGTGTGTGTGCGGGAGGCCTTATGGTAGTCTCATTTTTTAAAAGCATTGCGAATTGATTAAAAATATTCCTCTATTTTGATTTTAAAGATAAATAAACTGTTTTGAGTTCTCACACCAGTCACATGACTGACTTGGAGTTTATTGTTTTCCTTCCTAAACTCTGGGTGCCCACCAATTTCCACACGGGCAGTTAAGAGTTAGGTTTATCAGGATATTCTGGATATTCAGGAGTTGCTGGAGGCAAGCTGGATGGCATGGCGTATTACTAGTTTATATAGTATTTCTTTTCCGCTGCACTGTCTATTGTTGTATATTGTTGTACACTCTGATGATATGATGTAATAAAATGTGATGTAATGTAATAACTGATATAGTTCTTTGTTTAAAGATTATTCATTTATTATTATATGTTGTTCCGCTGCGAATTGTGAGATTCTGTTGATGTTCAGTTGTTGTTTTTTTCTTCCCGTTCTATTTTTAAAATTCTTCTATCTTCTATTTTTCAAATTCTCTGTTTTTCTAATTCTCTGTTTTCTAAAAAAAAATTGTCTATCTTCTTTTCCCTTTATTTTTCTTTTTCTTTCTTCTTTTTCTCTCTTCTTTCTTTTCTTTCTTTTTAAAACCCATAACATTCCGGTTTTTGGCCTTCGATTTCTCGACAGTCGATAAAGTGAGTGTCGATGTCGAATTTTCGAAAGTCGAAAATTTTCGGGGCGTTACATTTGGTATCAGAGCTGATGGTTAAGCGACAACCATGGTTCTGTTGGGTATTACTCATTAGAGATAGAGTCAGCAGTACTCTAGAATGAGTTGAGTGTAATAATAGATATGAGAGCGTATTTGTTAGTGAATAAAAATTGTTTTATATTGTGATGATTGGTTTGTTGAGTGGTATATGGATTCTGGTTAATACGAGTAATTAACGTTGTTGATAGGGATCTATAAACACTTGAATAGAACAATTCAACATAATATTGTTTAAATTGGGTGAATGAAATAATTTTACCTTGATTATATTTTTATATATAAAGAAATAATTTTTCAGAATTATTAAAGTGTATGTAAGTTGATCGTTAGGTTGTTTGAATAATCTAAATGAAAGAATAATTGTATAAGCAAAAGAATTATAAGAATTGAGTTATAATTAAAGTGAATTACAATTGTGAAATAAACTTATATATATAAGAAGTGAAACTATATAAAATATGAGTTGTAAATAAAGGATGTATAAATGGAATATAACTTAAGTTATGTAAATGAAATTCAACTTTGTAATTGAATTGAAATAATGAATAAATTGAATGTAAATAAGTTGATAAGGAATAATTAATGAAAGTATTAATTCATTAAAATCTAACGTTATTAGAAGTTGAATAAAATTGAATGGAAATCAATTTAATTAAACCAATTGAAAATGATGGTGTTAAATCAAATTGAATGAATATAAGTGAAAAGAATTTGGTTGTAATTAATATAAATTGGTTGTTATATGATTGTTATATGATTGTATAAAAGTCATTAAGAGTTAATGAAATTGAAAGCTATGAAATTGAATTCAAATTAGAAAGTAAATAAATTTGAATAGAATTGAATGTGAATTAGATTTAATTAGTAAATGTAAACTAATTGAATTGAGAATGAATGTTAGTAAATCCAATGTAAACGAATCAAATGTGATTTAAATTGAAAACCAATTCATTAAATATGAATGAGAATATGAATGAATGTTTATTGGATATGGATGTTAGTTGGTTGATGGTTGAATATATATTGATATTGTTGCATTTGCTATGTAACATATATAGTTATTATGTTACTATATGTTGTATATTGAGATTATTGTCTATGTACATGTTCTCATGTTGTTTGTTGAGTGATTAGTAGGTGCGGATCGCGTTTGCTTCGCATTTGGAGCTCGCTTTAGCGCTATATTAGCCGTATATGCTTGCTAATAAAATATAAGGTACATATCTCGGATTAAATATCGTACTTTTATACTTTTTCCCTTCGGGATGCCTCATTACTTGATGAGATGTATATTTGTGATATATATACTGTCATTTTTTTTTTCGGATCAAGCCGCGCAAAGGAGACTATGGCGAATTTTTCCGAAAATTTAAGGCGTTAGAAAAAATTTGAGAAAAATTGGAAAATTTTAAAAACTTTAAACTTTGTTTTAAAGTTGAAAGTTAAATGATATAATTGTTTTTGAAAAGATAACTAAGTATGATTTGAAAACTTAGTAAAGTATTGTAAGGAATTTAATTATGAATTTTGGAAAAAATTAATGGATTCTGTAGCTTTTCTTACTTGTAATTTCGAGGACGAAATTCTTTTAAGGGGGAAAGATTGTAACGACCCAGAATTTTTAATAATTAAAATATGAATATTTAATTAATTTTAAATATTAATAAGTGAATTTGTAAGTCAAATAAATTTTTATTTGAATTTTTGGATTTAATTGAATAATTAAATCGATAATTTAATACGTTAAATTATGGAAATAATTAATAATTGAGTTAAATATGATTGAAAATAATTTGTAAAATTTTATTTTATCATATGGGAGTTAGAACGATATTTTAGAACTTTTAAAATCGAATTAAAAGTTAATTTGTGAAAATTGAATATTTTAATATTTAATAATCGACTGTAAAATAGTCAATTTTTGAACAGTCTCAGAATTGAACGAAACTAGTTCCATTGGATCCGTAATAGTTAGTTATTACCGGATTTCAATTTTCGTGTCAATCGGAGCTATCGAATGATCGTGGCAGCTCGAAACGCATCGAATCGTTTTTAATTTAAATTTGGCGAGTCAAATTAGCCATTTTTCAAAAAGTCTCGGATTTCGACGAAACCAGTTTCATCGGATCCGTAATGTGATATTATTGTAAGGTTTCAAATTTCAAGTCAATTGGATTTACGGTTTGTCCTGTACAAATTAAAACGCCTAGAAATCGATTTAAATCGGCTTAATTTAAATTGAGCGTTTGTTGCCATAACTCGCACATACTTCCGAATTAGCTTCCGAAACCTGTTCCATTGTGTCCGGAACGCGGGATAAACCCTAGGTACGCTGGTTACGGCGCCTAAATCGGAGTTCGGAATTTCCGGGATGAATAGTGCCGCTCGTTCCTTATAAATAGCCCTACCCCTTCATAAATTTGATAAAAATTTATCACTAAACCCTAATAATTTGCCCTAGCCGCCACCTCCAAGTTGAATGGCCAGAATTCAATCTCATTCCCCCCTCGATTTCTTCCAATCCGTCGACAATTAGCCTTAGGGTTCAACTACAAAGATGAAGAGCACGACGAGAGCTTCGATGTGAACGGTGGAGATCGCGAATGGCTTCACGAATCAACGGGAAATTGACCATGAAGTGGCCGAACCTGCAGATGTTTGCACGCATCTCGAGAGGTCTAGGGGGGGCCGAACTTCCAGTGGTGGATGGTGGTGGTAGCTCTCGACGAGAGCTTCGATTTGCAAGTGGTTTGATGAATTTTCATCGAGTATTGAGCGAGCAAATTGAAACCCTAGTATTAGTGAATGGGTTCATGGAGTGCGGCTCCTTCCTGAGGATGGAACGTAGGAGAAGATGATAGAAAAGCACGGTCCAGATCTGATGAAGTGAGATCCTATGGCCAGATTTGAGTGGAGGTTAAAATATATAAGTTATGTTGAAATTTAGTTATAAAAATACGAGCAATCTTGTAAAATTCATAACTTTTTCATACGAGGTCGAAAAAATGCAAACTCAGTTGCGTTGGAATCGTATGGACGAGCACTACGCGATGGAGTTGGTTTGGAGTCGTTTGGAGTTAGCGAGAATTTCGGGTAAAATTAAACGCGCGTTTAATTTTATTCGAAATAAAAGCTAAAACGGAAATTAAAACCAAGGTGAGAACTTCTCACTCAATCGAATAGGTTTCGATTTTATTTTAAATAGTTAGATTTAAAATATTTGAATGCATGTTTGAATGATGACTGTAAATTTTTGATTGTTAAAATAGACATTATGCGCCGTTAGTAAGCGGATGTTATTTAATATAAACATATACCGCGAATATTTCATAAACAGTGAAATTGGTATTATATATAATATCAATATATATATATTGGCATATGTATATATTGCAGTTGTTGATTTCCCGCATTTTTTGTTTAGCGGATGAGACCCTATTACGCCGTTAGTAAGCGGATAATATTTATTAAAAACATGTACCGCGATAATTTCGTACTGGAGCGAAATTGGTATTGTGCTAATGTTTTTGGATGTAGGAAACAGGTTGGAGGGATCCAACTGGATTCCTCAACATTATTTATTTTATTTCAGATATTTTGATATTTGATTGATTATCATATCGATATATGATATCGTTGTAGTGGTGATTGACTATCTGATGTGTAGCGTCATTGGACCCAGATTTTGGGATTTTAAAATGATCTTTAAAAATGATTTTTGAAAATATACTTTATTTCTGGAATTGATCCATTATAAATAAATAAACGTTATAATTTTTAAAGTTATAAAAATTATGGTTTTTGTGAAATATAGTTAAAAAGCTGATTTTTAGAAATACGATTAAAAGTCGATTTTTGAGAAATATGAACTAATGATTTTATGAAATAATTTAGATTGGATTTTTGAATATATGATAAAAGTTTAAATATAGGATTTATAAAATTTGATTATTTTATAAATCGAAATGATGAAATTATAAAGGAATTTAAAGACGTTTTAGAATAATAATATAAACTGATTTATATTTAGAGATTTATAAATGGATATTTATAAATTGAAATATAGACATTATAAAACGAGTTTTTATAAGTGTTTGAATGTAGTGAAAATGAATTTCCTAAATGAATGAAATTTATGAAATTATAAACTGTGAAGTTATAAATGAAATTTTATAAGCAATAGGTTTATAAAATTTATAAAGTTATCGAAAGAATGAATTTTGGATAAATAAACAATCTTATAAGTTAAGATTAATAATTTGGGAAGTTAAATGAACGATTTTGTAAAATAATCGTTTTATAAGTATTTGACTTATAATTTGGACTTTTGGTTTATAATTAAGATTATAAATCGAATGGGTAAATAAAGAAGATTTATAAAGGAAGTTGTTATGAAATAAATGGAAATGGAATTTATAAACGTTGTTTTATAAATTCGCAAACGACTTATTTTGATAAGTTAATTGTTATAAGTTATAAATGGAGTTATATTCACGTTTTAGACAGTGAATAATCCTTTAAAATAAAATGAATAGAAAGGATGAAATTTGTTAATGAAGTATATTCACGTTTTTGAATAGTGAATAATACGTTAAAGAAAATGTATTGAATGTGAATGTTTTAAATAGAATTAAAACGATTTAACGATGTTTTAATTGTGTTGAGATTCGAAATCATAGATTTCAACATTTATTGTTGAAATAGACGTTTTCGAGAAATAAGAGGGAATGGTGGACTATAACACTATTGTTATAGTAAATGATTTCCGAAAGGAAGTGTTTTGTATAGTATTGGGATTTATATATCTATTTAATTTCGAATCCCTATACTAGTGATTTTGGGTTGTCGTAACGATGTTTTACGTAACATTCGTTTTGGCCCAAATAAATATGTTTAAGAGAATGATTTCCTTAAAGAATGAATTATATACTTAATTCGATTTAAGTATATTGAATATTTTCTAAGTGTTGAAAATAAAGGAATTTGTGAATTACTTATGAATAAATAAGTATGGAAATGTTTTCCAATATGAAGTGAATAATTAGAATTTATCTTTTTGGAGGATAAATTGAAATGAATTATTGAAATCGTATATGCACGAATATTTTGAAATATAAATTCATTATGGAATTTATATGTGAAAAGTGAAATTAGTTAAAAATAAATATTGATTTATTTTTGAAGTGTTGAAACTATATATCTAGTAAAGATATTTTGGAAAATAAATAATTTGGAAAATTATTTGGAATCTGGTGATGTGTGCATATCCATTGATAGTTCAATAGCCGACTATCAATATTTCCCTTTGAATGGGTATTTGATGTGATTTGATTGAATTTGAATGCACACTTATTTTTTGAATAAGCGCTCACTATTCGGGTTAACCGGGAAAGGACCATGGGGTCGTATAACCCATTCCGAATATGTGATACGTCGTTGTGAATCGCATTTGAAGATCGGTGTTGAAGACCGGTATTTGCGAGAGTGATAGGATGAACTATCGATTGACTCTGCACCGAGTAGCTACGGTATTGAGTTCTCCATATGTGATGGTGAATCCGATCAGGATTGTGAATATCCGGATTGCAAGGACTTCTTTGTAAGTGCCTTCGGTTCAGACTTGTATGGATTGTATGCCTGACATTACAATTTGAGATATAAAGCCGATTTCTTTCAAATATATTTCTGTTGGTGGCGGAGAATTTATTCTTTGCTTAACACCCTTCTTTGAGACGTACGAGCTCAAAGGTTATATAGTTGAAGTTATCAGCGATATATTCCCAATTTGGTAATGTGACATGCTGAGTGATGCTGAAATGATCATTGTGTTGATTATTGTGATAGGATCATTTATTTGATCGTCTATCTTAGTGATCATTGTGTTGATCATTTGTTGACCCAAAGCATGACTTTTGTATAAAGTATGTTTTTGTGGACGTGACTTCGTCGAGCCTCACACACCGTGAATGGTCAAAACAGGAAAGAAGCAGCAAGGTTATGAGGGGTAGCACCCTTTAGGATGTGTCCATTTCCTTCTGGAAAAGGGTGGTATCATGGTATGGAGCCCAGATACTTACTCATGTTGAAAACACTTTGTTATGATTGTGTGAATTGATTAGAGAGCGCTCTCGGAAAAAGGTCCCAAAGGACCGGGGGATGGCATATTCGGTCAGTTGTTACTCAGTTAGGAGTAACCCGGCCTTGTGTTGGTTGAGATCCGGTTTGGTTCTCGGGGATGTCCATCCAGAGGCATTCTCAGTGGCAATGGGAAGTTCCTTGGCCTGATCATTTGTTGGAAATCCAATTCCCAATACGAAACTTGTACGGTATTAGTTGTAGAACCTGCTATTCACTTATGGTGGTCACCACTGTTTGGATAGTAGCTATAGTAGGCATAGTTCGAAATGTCTATGTCGGCTAAGATTTATATCTTTATTTTCGAAATGATTTGTTATACATTATGCACTAATAATAATATCAAATGTTATTTTAAATGCGTATCAAGCATCTTTGGCTATCATAAGGAGAAATCTCCTCCGATTCTGCGTTTGCATGTGTGTGTGTGCGGGAGGCCTTATGGTAGTCTCATTTTTTAAAAGCATTGCGAATTGATTAAAAATATTCCTCTATTTTGATTTTAAAGATAAATAAACTGTTTTGAGTTCTCACACCAGTCACATGACTGACTTGGAGTTTATTGTTTTCCTTCCTAAACTCTGGGTGCCCACCAATTTCCACACGGGCAGTTAAGAGTTAGGTTTATCAGGATATTCTGGATATTCAGGAGTTGCTGGAGGCAAGCTGGATGGCATGGCGTATTACTAGTTTATATAGTATTTCTTTTCCGCTGCACTGTCTATTGTTGTATATTGTTGTACACTCTGATGATATGATGTAATAAAATGTGATGTAATGTAATAACTGATATAGTTCTTTGTTTAAAGATTATTCATTTATTATTATATGTTGTTCCGCTGCGAATTGTGAGATTCTGTTGATGTTCAGTTGTTGTTTTTTTCTTCCCGTTCTATTTTTAAAATTCTTCTATCTTCTATTTTTCAAATTCTCTGTTTTTCTAATTCTCTGTTTTCTAAAAAAAATTGTCTATCTTCTTTTCCCTTTATTTTTCTTTTTCTTTCTTCTTTTTCTCTCTTCTTTCTTTTCTTTCTTTTTAAAACCCATAACATTCCGGTTTTTGGCCTTCGATTTCTCGACAGTCGATAAAGTGAGTGTCGATGTCGAATTTTCGAAAGTCGAAAATTTTCGGGGCGTTACACCGTTTGGAAAACCGACGTGAGAAAACACACTCAATTGAATTATTAAAGTTTTCAAAATCCTTTGAAATCAAAGGCATCTCGTAAGACCACGCTACAAATAAACATGTCCGATTTTTACCTTACGATAACCAAAGCATTTTTACTAAATTCATCTGATGTTATAATAGTGTCTATAGAAAGTAAAATAGAATCTACTTGAAATGCTTGCATATCACGTTTCAGCAATAGTTGGGCACAATCAAAATCATACAGGCGCTTATTGGAGATTTGATTCCATACAATGGTAGGGCTACTGGGGTACCGCCCGTAACAGTACCTGGCCAAGATCAGAGTGCCAAGGACCACTCCCGATCACTTGCAATGCAAGACCAGAGCTACCCTTTACTGGATAGTCCAAATAAGATCACCCTGCGGTTGGGATCAACAACCGCCCACACAACTGAGATCAAAAAGGGACTCTACACAGAGATGACCTTACCCTAATTAGGTGCTACCCACTTAGCCTTGTTGCACCTCCCCTGCTTTAGCCATTCCCGGTTGATGAGGCTTGAGGCTATGCGTTACCTTTTTAGAACATATTTCACTTGGAATGCTCATCGCCCTCCTGACGATGGTCTGATAGCATTCGTCCATACAAGTTGCCCAAGGTCTGGACAAATCGAATCACCGTCTTCATCATCTTCACGGTCTTCATTTGCTACGTTCAAATCGGATCGAAGTGGTTTTCGGATAATTAAATCCGATCTCGATCTCTTCGAAACGATCAGCACATTGGCTAATATTGATAGTCGGTTATTTAACTATCAAATCAAACTATCATTTAACCCATTTTTTTATTTCCACTGAAAAGCACCAAGTCTTATTAAATTTAGACTTTAAATAAATTAAATCACTTTACCCAAAAAATATACACTTGAAACATTTATAATAAAACTCTTAAATCGCTTTATTCAAAATAATAGTTATGAAATTCTATAATAATTTCCCAAGTAAAACTTTAGCCAAAACTACATTTAAAATAAAACTATTATATAAGATATAAATATTTAATTGTTATCCTCTACATTAAGATACTAATTTAACCTTTAAAAATAATTACTACTATGATTAACTTAAATAAACATTTACTTTAACAATTTTAAAACAAATAAATAATAATTTTCTAAAACATTCTTCCAAAACCACTTTTAAAACTTCTAATTTATACTTCAAAATCTCCTTTGAAATTATATTTGGCATTTTTGAAAAATACACTTTTCATTCCATTATAGCCCATATAATCATTTACATATCCTTCTTGATTTATCTTCAGTTTAATTTACGCCCCAATCCCGTAAATTTTATTTTCTATACTTTTAGAAATAAAACCCTCTTTTTATTTCTAAAACGAATTACCCTTTCCTTATAAATTCCCATCATGAATTTATAAACCCAAATTATCCACCGATAAATATTCAGTTTATTTATAAACCCGGTTTATAACTCCCATAATCCTGTTCTCCTTTTAATCACTGTTTCAAAACACTTAATCGATTTTCAAACCAATCTCTACATTAAATTCCTTTTGAAGTTTCTTTCTCGATCTATCTAAATTTATTCCAAAATCCATTAATTCCGGTTTTTACTCCTTTATTATGATTTAAAACCTTATTAAATCTGAAATATCAATTTCATACTCTATTTCAAAATTCTCCTCTTAATTTTTCCAACTCATTTACAACTTAAATTTTAAAACAAATCCTTTGTACTTAAAATTAATATTGCTTAAGTCCTTACTTTTAAAATCCTTTAATTCACATTTATTCAAGACTCTATTCTTTCCATATTCCAAAATTTATTAAATAGGATTTAAAAATCAACTATTTACTTTTTTTGATTCTTTCCTTTTTAAATTTATCCATCTTTACTATAAATTTATTACTTTAAAATTTTCCCTTTTATTTCCCTTTAAGAATTCAATATTTATATTTTTAAAATGCCATAATAAATGTAGAAATATATTAATATTAAATTAAAGTTTTCCAACATAATATATCACAGATTATTCAACATTTCATATGACCGAATACGAAAATAAATTCAGCAATTTTTGAGGTATCCAATTGGATCCCTCCAACCTGTTTCCTAACATCCATAGATGTTAACACAATATGAAAGTACCAATCCCACTTCGACGGGGATATCACGGTATAGAGGGTCATCTGCTATTATGCAGGGCGCATATGGGCTCATCCGCTATATAATGCAGGAATATCAATCAATCCAATATATATACTACTATATATAATATCACATCCAGACAGATAATAACTATCACTTTCAATCAATCATCCAATAAATTTAATTTTTAACTAACCAGCAATCCAATTTGAGTGAGATTAACTCACATTTGACGTTTAATTTGCAATCAGATCCAAACTGGCTTGTTTTCTTCACGATTTCAGACCTTTTATAAATAAACATTATAAGGTTTATTAACATTTGAAATAATCGAACAGTTAATTATCATTTATTAATTTAATTAAATAAGAATTTTTTTAAACTAATAATTTAATTTTAAACTAATTTTCCTAAATAAATAATTTTTTTAGTGACTAAGATAATTTAATAAGTTGATTAAACAAATTAATCAACATAATTCATTATTTTAAAATAACTAGTAAATTTAAAATTTGTACATTTATATTTATTTTATTTTCTTTCAAACTGTATATATTAAAATAACCTGTATAAATCAAACCTTTATATAAATTCCTACATATTCTTCTTTCAAAATCCAATCGTATATATATTTCTCCGTTTAAAAAGTTTTCTGTTTTAGCAATATATATTTTCAATCCGTGTGTATATTTTTTTTTATTAAATCAAGTTTTAATATAAAAAAAGATAAAATCGAATACCTTACTGCCACCAACCCTAGCCTCGACCTCGGCCACCCCACGCGCTCACCACTACTTCCTTTGCTCGCACGCGAACCAACCACCAGCCTCCCTATCATAGCCACCACGAGATCCTTCACACCTAAAACCAGAGAATGGAATCAACGAGCTCCGCTTATATGCCTCCCTGCTTTTCAGCTGCCACACTAGCCGATCCCCTCCAATTGAATGCGAACGATCATGAAATTCCTTTTTTCGGGAATGCTGACTCGATTAGGGGGTAGAAGGGAATATGCTATGCCATTGATAGCTGGAGAGGGTTTTGCGATGATTTTCAATTTACGAAAGTGATTCTGGGCGTGATGAATTCGCCATTTTTTTTCAAAGAAAACTTCCTTTTTTTCTACGATTTTGAAATTAGGAGAAGACTCGGTTGTATATAAAATAAAAGGGGAAAGCGTGCTCTGAAATGTTGCGTGTTAAGTAGGAAGAAGGGGACAGGATTGGTCGGCTAGGCTTGCATAGGTATAGGATAGGATGGCTGAGATGAGAGAATGGTGGTTGATGGGAAAGAATTTCAGTTATAGGCTGACAACATATATATATATATATATATATATATATATATATATATATATATATATATTATTTAAATTTAAATTGTCTCAGTAAAAGCAACTTAAAATTTTGACCCCCATCAAGGCGTGCCACTAGACGTTTACAATGTTATAACACTATTCCGAACGCAATGGAAAAAGTTTCGAGTCCTAATTCGATCGTATGGAAAAAGATAGCTTTTATGACCCAGTTATTATATTGAATTTTCGGTATACGTTTCAGCGCGTTTGTAGCCCGTACAACTAAACGACAACTTCAAATCCTACAAAATTTTAAATTCGATAATAATACATTATTAGGATCAATGGAACTGGTTTCGTCAAATTCTGAGACTGTGTCTCGGAAAGCTATTTTTAAATGTCAATTCAAACGATATATTTTTAAAACTAAACAAATCACTTCCGAATTCAATTTTAAAATTTTTATTACCTTCAGTATTGTTGATATAAATTTTATAAGCCTTTAAATTATTTTTAACGAGCTTAAAAACCAAGATTCAACATTTTACCTATTTTCCACTATTAAATTCAATAATTTAATTATCAAATAAATACTGATATTTGAAACTCAAGTTGAAAATTGACTTCTAAGTATTTAAAGTCGGTTAAATATTTCAGTTTCAAATATCCAAAATTTCAGGTCATTCATCCCTGAAATTTCCAGGTAAGAAGAATGGTCCAATATCCATTTACTATTTTCCTAAAGCCCAACAGTTTTTAAGAACTCCCCAAAACAATCTTTTTATTAAAGACATACTAACACCCTTACTAACTTCCCAAACTCATCCATAGCTCCCAAACAATATTACTTACTCAACCATTCAAATTATAATTTAAACCCAGATTTTAAACTATCAAAAAATTTCTTCATAATTTTTCTAACTCCTTAAATTTTCGAAAAATTTCGCCAGCTTTTCTTTTGCAAGGCAAGATCGAAACAACTAAAAATTGCCTCTACGGGCCCCAAATTTTTAAAAGAAAACAAAAGCCAAGTGGCTAAATCAGAAAACCATCAAATTTCATACGATAATTTAAGTACATATCTTTTTGTCGAGCAATTCAAATTTGTCTTCTGAAATCAAAAACACCAATTTTCCTTTGCTTTTAAATACCTCTATATACAACTTAGCAATAAGATCCAATCATGGAGTTCAAAATAATTTTGTTCATTTCTTTTCAAAAATTTTAAAATTCATTACATTTTAGCCCGTACGATGTACATATATCATCCGTATGCAATATCAAATCCAATCGCTTACTTGATTGCACAATTTCACTTTCGAATTAGTATCGTTCACCCGACTTCCTAGTATGGACTCAGATCTGGTTTCTTGATCAGAAACCGCCATTCTCCTTGCATAGCCACATACTATGATAGAGAATTTCCAGAATCAATCAAAAATCCATATCTAGGGTTCGTCGTTGAAAATCGAATGAAAAATCCCAATTCAAATCGATATAAATATCTTGAAATTATGTGCTCGAATCTGGATCAAATCGTTATGCAAAGTAAAAATAATATACGTATATCCTAGTATTCATATCAATTGATTATTTTTTATATCAATTCTCTTTTTATTCACATTTATTCTTATTTCTATTCACTGACCACACTTATCACTTCACATTCCTTTATTTAATCTTTATTCAAATGCTAACTTAGTATATTTCCAATACCAAATTTTACTTAAGAATTTCTTTCAATTTTCTTAAGGTTATTATAAATATCTTATACAACATTCTATAGTTATTTTTCCACTTCACCATGAAAGTTTATATCCATTTTTATTCAATTTGAAATTTCCAATTTCAATTTAAACTCAATTTGTCTCCAAACTTTAAATATTGAATTCTATTAACCACATCTCGATCCATATTTACTTTGCTAGTTATTGTAATTAGTTCGATCCACTAATTCGTTTCCAATCAAATTCAATTTCAAATTTGTTTAACTTACTAATTTAATTAATCACTTCATTTCCAAATTTAATTTCAAACCTCACTAAAAAGTTTATTTCCAAACTTTTACTTCTTTTAGTTCCTTCGAACAAATTCTACAATTTCACTTTACTTTACACAATTTAAATTAAATTCTAATATTCGGTTTCCATTCCATTTGCTTACCCAATTAAATCAATTAGTTTACTTACTAATTTTGTTTTCAACCTTTTGTTTTGTTTAGTCCAACTTGAGCTAAATTTCTAGATTCCTCCTAGTTCAAATTAATTCCTTTTTAGTTAAAATTTTTTCTTCAAATTTTATAAGTTCAAACTTACCAATATTATATTCACCCATTCATTCCCATTTTATTACACTTAATTGGTTTATTATACTCATTTATTCTAACATAATTCAAATTTAAACATTATCCAAATGTTCGGCTCCAATTTCCACTTAGTTACACTAAATAAATTTGTTCATTTACAAATTATTTCCAACTTAATAAATTTTATTTCCATGACAATTCATCGAGCCCACTTAGACTTTTTCCTCAAATTCACTTTTATTTTTAAACTTCAAGTTGAGTTTTAATTCCATCCCAATAATCACATTTCAAAATTTTATAAGTTTTCAACTTATTTGTATTCCATCGCATTTAAAACCAAACTCCAGGGTTTTTAAATAATCACTTAAGTACTTCAAAAATAATTTTTGAAATCAATTATATCTAAAATCCTTTGGTATACCAAATCATTTTGAAACCAAACCTAAATTTTTCAAACACCAACTCAAAACATTCAGGTAGCAATTCATCTTTTAGAAACTCGAAAATGAACACCGATGATGTCACGATAATCATCGGAATTATTTTCCAGTGACCGTAGGTAGTTTAATACTTTTTTACTTCTTTAAAAACATTCTCAAATATTTTAATTCCAAATCTTTCCAGATTTCATATCCAGTTCAATAATATTTTCGAATAATATCACTATTATTCCTCCAAAACCTTTGAAAATCATTTTCAAACCCAAAGGAAATTAAATTTTCCAAATTTTCGAATTCCAAATCCTTCCAATCTATGTTCAAATATTACTCTGGAATTTTATCTCATTATAAATCACATTTATAATTCACATTTACAAATTCCATTTTGTCATATAATTATTTCTCTTAACTTTAGTTATGATTTCAATTCCTTATTCAATAATAATTTTTTTCCAAATTTCAAATTTCACACAACAATGATAATATTTTTAATATTATTATTTCCTAACAACCAAGCAACCATATATACTTATAATAATTTAAGAAAATTATTCCTTTTATATATGAAAATAATTTGGGTAAAATTATTTCATTTACCCTATTTAAAACAATACCATGTCGAATTGTTTTATTCGAGTGTTTAGAGATCCCTATCAATAACTTTAATTACTCGTATTGACCAGAATTCATAAGCTACTCAACAAACCAATCAACACAATATAAAACAATTTTATATTCACTAACAAATATGTGCTCATATCTATTAATACGCTCAAACACATTCTAGGGTGCTACTGACCCTATCTCTAATGAGTAATCTCCACTAGAGCCAAGGTTCTCACTTAACCTTTAGCTCTGATACCAACTGTAATGACCCGCCATTCCATACCCCTTTGAATCGACAATATTCTCCATCAGTTCAACTCAAATTGGACGGAAGTATGAACCATTAGGGTTAAAGAAGAAAGAGGTAGCAGAAATAATAGAAAACAACATCAGAATCTCACAATTGCAGCGGAAAAATATATAATAGATAACAACCGATCTTTATACAAGAAGAACTATTAATGTTTCTATACATTACATCATCAAAGCACACACAAATCAATAGCACAATACCGGACAGTTATAATAACTTGTCCTCATAAGGCTGAACATACAACATACCATACACAGCGGAATATAAGTCAGATACGTGATATACGTCTCGTCATCCAGCTCATCTCCTAAACTCCATAGCATCCGATCCTGTATCTATAATACTCGGTCTGACCTGAATATTATAATAAAAAACTCCCGAGTCGGTTTGGAAAACAAGCGTGAGAAAACACACTTAATTGAATTATTAAAGTTTTCAAAATCCTTTGAAATCAAAGGTATCTCGTAAGACCACGACACAGATAAACATGTCGGGTTTTTACCTTATAATAACCAAAGCATTTTTATCAAATCCGTCTGATATTACAATAGTGTCTACAGAAAGTAAAATAGAATCTAGTTGAAATGCTTGCTACTCACATTCTAGCAATAGTTGGGCATAATCAAAACCGTACGGGCGCTTATTGGAGATTGGATTCCATACAATGGCAGGACTACCGGGGTACCGTCCATCACAGTACCTGACCTAGATCAGAGTACGGAGGACCACTCTCAATCCCCTGCAACACAAGATCGGAGCTGCCCCTTATTGGATAGTCCGAATAAATCACCCCGCGGTTGGGATCAGCAACCGCCCGCACAACTGAGATCAAAAAGGGACTCTAGACAGAGATGATCTTACCCTAATTGGGTGCTACCCACTTAGCCTTACCACGCCTCCCCTGTTTTAGCCATACCTGGTTGACGAGGCTTGAGGTTATGCGTTACCTTTTAGAACACATTTCACTTAGAATGCTCATCGTCCTCCTAACGAAAGTCTGATAACATTCATCCATACAAGTTGCCCTGGGTTTGGACAAACCGAATCACTGTCTTCATCATCTTTACAGTCTTCATTCGCTACATTCAAACCGGATCGAAGTGGTTTTCGGATAATTAAATCTGATCCCGGTTTCTTCGAAACGATTAGCGCATTGGCTAATATTGATAGTCGGTTATTTAACTATCAAATTAAACAATCATTTAACCCTTTTTTTATTTCCACTGAAAAGCACCAAGTCTTATTAAATTTAGATTTAAATAAATTAAATCACTTTACCCAAAATATACGCTTAAAACATTTATAATAAAACTACTTAAATCGCTTTATTCAAAATAATAGTTATGAAATTCTATAATAATTTCCCAAGTAAAAATTTAGCCAAAACTACTTTTAAAATAAAACTATTATATAAGGTATAGATATTTAATAGTTATCCTTTACATCAAGATACTAATTTAACCTTTAAAAATAATTATTACTATGATTAACTTAAATAAATATTTGCTTTAACAATTTTAATACAACTAAATAATAATTTTTCTAAAACATTCTTCCAAAATCACTTTTAAAACATCTAATTTATACTTAAAAATCTCCTTTGAAATTATACCTGGCTTTTCAGGAAAATACACTTTTCATTCCAATGTAGCCCATTTAATCATTTATAAATCCTTCTCGATTTGTCTCTAGTTTAATTTACGTCCCAATCCCATAAATTTTCTTTTCTATACTTTTAAAAATAAGACTCTCTTTTTATTTTTAAAACGAATTACCCTTTCCTTATAATTTCCCATCATGAATTTATAAACCCAAATTAGTCACTGAAAAATATTCACTTTATTTATAACCCAGTTTATAACTCCCATAATCCCATTCTCCTTTTAATCACTGTTTCAAAACACTTAATCGATTTTCAAACCGATTCTCTGCATTAAATTCCCTTTAAAGTTTCTTTCTCGATTTATCTAAATTTATTCCAAAATCCATTAATTCCAGTTTTACTCCTTTATTATGATTTAAAACCTTATTAAACCTGAAATACCAATTTCATACTCTATTTCAAAATTCTCCTTTTAATTTTCCCAACTCGTTTAAAACTTAAATTTTAAAATAAATCCTTTGTACTTAAAATCAATATTACTTAAGTCCTTACTTTTAAAATCCTTTAATTCACATTTATTCAAGACTCTATTCTTTCCATATTCCGAAATTTATTAAATAGGATTTAAAAATCAACTATTTACTTTTTCCAGTTCTTTCCTTTTTAGATTTATCAATCTTTACTATAAATTTCTTACTTTAAATTTTCCTTTTTATTTCCCTTTAAAAATTCAATATTTGTATTTTTTTTAAATGCCATAATATATCCAGCAATATATTAACATCAAATAAATTAAAATTTTCCACATAATATATCATAGAATATTCAACATTTCATATGACTGAATATGAAAATAAATTCAACAATTTTTTAGGAATCCAGTTGGATCCCTCCAACCTATTTCCCTGCATCCACAAATGTTAGCACAGTATAAAAATACCAATCCCACTTCAAGGGGGATATCGCAATATAAAGGGTATCCGCTATTATGCGGGGTGCATAGTGTCTCATCCGCTATATAATGCGGGAATATCAATCACCCCAATATATATATATATATATATATATATATATATATATATATATATATATATTACATCAAGAGTGATAATAACTATCAATTTCAATCAATCGTCCAATAAATTTAATTTCTAACTAACTAAATTTGCCAACAATCCAATTTGAGTGAGATTAGTTCACCTTTGACTTTTAATTTGCAATCCAATCCAAACCAACTCGTTTTCTTCACGTTTTTAGACCTTGTGTGAATATTATACGATTTATTAACATTTAAAATAATCAAACAGTTAATTACTATTTATTAATTTAATTAACTAAGAATTTTATTTAAACTAATAATTTAATTTTAAACTAATTTCTGATAAGAAATAATTTTTTAGTGACAAAAATAATTTAATAAATTGATTAAATAAATTAATCAACATAATTCATTATTTTAAAAATAACTAGTAAATTTAAAATTTGTACATGTATATTTATTTTATTTTATTTGAAACTGCATATATTAAAATAAAATAACCTATATAAATCAAACCTTTAGATAAATTCCTAAATATTTTTCTTTCAAAATCCAATCTATATCTCTGTCCAACAAGATTTCTATTTTAACTATATATATTTTTTCAATTTATGTGTATATATATTTTTATTAAACCAAGTTTTAATCGAAAAAAATATATAATCGAATACCTCACCGCTTCCAACCCTAGACTCGACCTCGGCCACCCCCACGCGCTCGCTACAACTTCCTCTGCTCGCACGCGAACCCACCACCAACTGCCCTATCGCAGCCACCATGACCTCCTTATACCCAAAACCAAAGAATGGAATCAACGAGCTCTGCTTGTATGCCTCCCCTCTTTTCAGCTGCCACGCTCGCCAATCCCCTCCAATCGAATGCGAACGATCGCGAAATCCCTTTTTTTCTTTTTATGGGAATGCCGACTCGATTAGGTGGAAGAAGGGAATATGCTACACCATTGATAGCTGGAGGGTTTTACGATTATTTTCGATTTACAAAAGTGATTTTGGGCGCGATCAATTCGCTATTTTTCCAAAGCAAACTTCCCTTTTTTCTGCGATTTTGAAATTAGGAGAAGGCTCGGCTATATAAAAAAGGGAAGCTTGCTTTGAAATATTGCGTGTTGAGTAGGAAGAAGGGGACAGGATTGGTCGGCTAGGCTTGCATAGGTATAGGATAGGATGGCTGAGATGAGAGAATAGTGGCTGATGGGAAAGAATTTCAACTGTAGGCTGACAGGGTATATATATATTATTTAAATTTAAATTGTCTCGATAAAAGTAACTTAAAATTTTAAACTCGTATCATGGCGTGCCGCTAGCCATTTACAATGTTATACCCCTATCCCGAACGTTGGAAAAGGTTTCGAACTCGAATTCGATCATATGGAGAAGATAGCTTTTGGACCCAGTTATTATATTGAATTTTTTATATAGATTTCGGCACGTTTATAACCGTACGACCAAACAACAAATCCAAACGATATGAAATTTGAAATTAGATAATAATACATTATTACAGATCTAATGGAATTGGTTTTGTCAAATTCTAAGACTGTGCCTCGTAAGGCTATTTTTAAATGTTAATTTAAACGATACATTTTTAAAACTGAACAAATCACTTCCGAATTAAATTTTTAAATTTTCATTACCTATAGTATTATTAATATCAATTTTAGAAGCCTTCAAATTATTTTTAACAAGCTTAAAAACCAAGATTCAACATTCTACCTAATTTCCACTATTAAATTCAATAATTTAATTATCAAATAAATATTGATATTTGAAATTCAATTAAATATTCCAATTTCAAATATCCAAATTTTAGGTCATTATAAGACCTAAATGTATATGAACTCAATGCACAAGACCGCAATGAGACAAGCTACATGAAGACCAGCTTAACAATCATTAATATCAATGGTGCACATGCATATCAAAGTGCAAACATGATGAAGCTAGTGATACCAGATCACAGTGTACACAGGAACTCAATAATGACCATACTTATATGCATGCATACAACTTAGCAATTCAATATCCAACCAAGCTACAAATGCAATAGAGATGTGTGCATACACGTTGAAACCAGACTCAAATAACCATACAACATCTCAATCAAGTGCATGACAGCATAGCAGTTCAGAAAGCAACATGAACAAGCTTCGTGGACCCAAAAGACAATCATATACATGAGGACCGGAGCTAATAAACCAATTCAATGTCGTAGGGGAGTTAAAAAAGACTCAATTTTACACAACAAAACGCACAAGTGACTCGCAGCAGAAGAAATAACACTTTAAGCATGAACACGCAAGAATGAATGCAAATGGACATTGGACTTCAAACAAGCAGTAACATGAATGAAAAGCTTCAGGTGAAACTGGTAAATAAAATGAACAAAGACAGAGAAGCCAAAGTCATAGCAAAAAAATTGGAACCAAGTCATAAGAAACAAATTTGAATCACTGGTCGAAGTCAAGATCATCGTCAAATCAAGTTAGAGCCCTGGAGGCCAAGGAGTCGAACAAATTCAAAGCCGTGATTATCAAGTAAACAAGCAACGAAAATATACGTATTGAAAAGGCCAGGATCAATCACAAGCATGCAATCAAAAATCAGTGGCCGAGCAAAATTAGCAGACGAATTCAAGTACAAATGTCAAACGAAATTATAGGATTTAGAATCCTATAAAACCCAATCATCATCGGCACCTAAAATCCATCGAGTTTAAGCAAGCTAATCAAAAAGCAAAAATAATAAATCACTTACCATTTTAATCGAACTCGATCAAATTGAAGGAGCCGTATGTGAATTGAAGGAGCCGTATGTGAATTGAAGAAACGGTCGATTGTCGAAGCAAATCAGAGGAATAGTCATTGTAATCGACCAACAAACAATCGGCTAATTCAATTATCAAAATACCTAATTTTTGTTGTTGATGAACGAGCAAGTAAAAAGGACGGAGCCATTTTCAAAGCATTAAGCAAAAGAATAAAGGTCGACAACTACAAAAGGAAAGGGCATATTTTTCACTTTAATATATTTAGGCCGATCGTTTAATTGCTTTGGGCTTTAGCTTTTAAATTAGGGTTTATTGTTTTTTATTGTTTTAAATTTGTATTTTTCTTTTTCAACTTGTGTAAATTCTAGTCGTGTGACTAAGGGACGAACTACGGTGGTGTAGTTCGATAATTCGCAACTCGATGGCTGAGTTATGGTAGGGTTTTGAGCGTAGAGTTAGGTTAGTCGATAGCGGGTGTCGCGAATTTACGCGGGTAAGCATCTGACTACTTAAGTTCTAGTAGAAACCTTAGAGGTAGCATGTAGACAGGGTTTTTCCAAAGCTGGGTAAATCTGTGTTGTTTTAATTTTTCTTTTTATATTATTCTATTATCTATGTTGCTATTATTCTGCTGTGATCATTGCTACGATTATTTATATACTTCCATAATAAATTTTTATAATAAATAGTATCACCCTATTCACCCCCCTCTAGTATGAAATCGATCCTACAAGTGGTACCAGAGCTAGGAACAAAATTAAAAAATTTGATTTTTCAAAATCAATTTTTGTTTTACAAATTCGAATTTTCAAAATGGCTTCTTTTAATATTACTTTTGTTGAGGGTCGGTCCAATATTATTCCTTTTGTTTTTGATGGAATAGATTTTTTGAGTTGGAAATTAAAAATAGAATCTTATTTAAAATCTATTAATGTTAAATGTTGGGACATTATTGAAAATGGGTGTGATATAATACATGATAAAATTACTTCGATTAATGCTCTCGCTATGCATATACTATATTCTCATATTAATCAAGATAATTTTAACTTTATTTCTCATTGTGAAAATGCACAAGAAATCTGAAATACTTTTGATGCAATATATGGTGCAAAAGTCAATAGCAATGAGAAATTCTCCACAATCAACTCAAAAACGTGCTTGATGGGACTGGAAAACTGCAGTAGTGATGAAGATTCAATAGCCTATGAGATAAGTGATTTTCAAATCAATGATTTAGTTCTCTTGTGCCAAAAATTAATTGAAAATAATAATGCTCTTGAGATGAAAAATAATAATTTGAAAAGGGAACAAATTAGACTTCATCTGAAAAACATTGATTTGGAAAATAAGCTTAAAAATAAAATTTCTAATTGTAAAAGTTGTCTGAATCATGAAAAAGAATTTGCCCATCTTCATGAAAACTTTCAAAAGTTAGAAAACGAAATTTTAATTTGAGAGGAAAAAAACTGAGTTGATTTGTAAAAATAATATTTTGCAAAAAGAGTTGGATTGCTTTAAGAAGTCAGAAATTTCTAAATGTGTGATTTTTGAAAAGAAATCAAATGAGATCAACGAAAATTTCAAAACCCTTGAAAGGAAAACGTGATTTTGAGAAAATCTGAAATTATTCGATTAAATCACAAGTTTGAAAAGGAGATTGAAAAAAATCAAGGATTTTGCAAAAAACGAATTTAAAAAACTCTAACTCTTTGAAGCTTAGACACTTAAATTGAGAATAAAATTAGAGAGCTTCAAAATGAAAATATGCAATTAAAAATGAATAGTTTTGAAAAGGGAGATAGTACCATTAGTTGTTGTTCGAAGCTAATAAATAAAAATAAACTTTTAAAATCCAAAATTAATAAACTTGAGTTGGTTACTCGCAAATTTTTTACTAGAGATAAATCATTTAATACACCCTTAGAAAATCAACTGTTCGAGAATAAAAGGAATGCATTTGGATTTGCATAAATGCCAAAATATGAACAAACAACTAATAACACTGTTAAAGGGAAAAGTGTGATACCCAAACACATGAAAACTATTCCAATCTTGGTTCCAAAAGGCCCGAATATGAAATTCCTCAAAGTTAAACAAATCTGAGTGCCGAAAGGAACATATATAAATAGTTTTGCGTCCCCACAAACATATTTTTCAAAATTATTTGCCACTAACAATCGTGGACCCATGAAAATAAATAGGTCACAAAAATCTTCTCTTGTGTTGGTGTAGTGGCAGGCTAAGGAACAACAAGAGTGATATCTATATTCTAGCTGTTCCACGCATACGATGGGCTATAAATAAAAGTTCCTTAGCCTAGTACAAAGGTGGAAGAATCACAATGGGCAACAATGAAAAATTATCATAAAGGTAAAAGAGGTAATGGTATATTCATCTTGAACGATATATTAAATGCGATAATCTGCACCATAATCTTATTTGAATCGGCCAGTTATCTGATAATAAAATAAATGTTGATTTTGATTCAGATTATTTGACTTGTTTCTGATTTGAGAAAAAATGTTGACCAACCACTTTTCATCTTTTAACTAATAAATTTGTTTGGTCTTATGATGGTGTTTTATTGATACATGTGGATATATTTGACTTGACATTATATTTTGTGTTTGCTTGTATACACGGCTTAAAGTTGAAATTCAAGTGAAATTCATTTAAAAGCTCTTAAAAATGATTTTAAGATATTTTGGTGCACACTTCACAGTCTGGCATAACAATCAATTAACGATAATCTTGAGTTAAAGGGAAATTCAGATGCAAATTACATTGGTAATCTAATTGATAGAAAATTTCCTAGTGGAACGTGATTTATGTTGAGACATTCCGTAATTGCATCGTTTTTCAAAGAAAATATCTGCATATTTTTCATCACATATAATTTTCAATTAGCAGACATTTTTCTTTTATAAAACCCCTTCCATAAAATCATTTTTGTTGACCTTATTTCAGATTAGTCATTTTTGAAAATTTTGATTTTATAATTATCTTTGGATTTGATGTTGAATGACTACATTAACTAATCTAATTCCCTACTAATTATCGAAAAGATAAATAGTGATTGAAAAAGTGATGAATGTTGATATTAATCATATATTATAACTTGAGACGGTATATTTAGTAAATTTCTTTAGAAATTTAAACAAGAGTTATAAAATCTTTTTGTTGGTAAAAATTCCATGACCATTTCTTTTCTATCATATTTCTCACTCATCAAAATCCGATATAATATGTCAATATGTGGTATTTTAAATGGGAAATCATTCGTATTTCTATTTATTATATTTTTTAGCAATAAAAACATCCAAATATTCACTCTCATTTAAAGTCCTCATGGTTATGCATGGGTGAATTACTTGGAATTTTCGATTATATGCTTTCATGCTTATTTAAAAGTCCTCACGGTTATGCATGTATGGAACGCATATCAAAATTGATTGATTAAATAGACAAATTGTTTCTAATCCCATTTAAAAGTCCTCACGGTTATGTGTGGTTAGAAGATATTTGAATTCATTTTAAAAAAAAAAATAGGAATACTATTAATCTCATTTAAAAGTCCTAACGATTATGCATGGTTAGTAGATATCCTAATTCTTAATATAAATATACCACAAATAGACACAACTATATGGTTATATATGATGACGTTATCCCTGTCATTCTAAAGTGGAATATACGTAAAACAGAGTACTTATGATTTTTTATCGAAATTTAATATTTATATTTGATAGAGTTTTAATGTTATATTTATGTCTACCACTTTATCTTTTAACACTATTACTCTTTTGCTAATAACAAAAGGAGGAGAGAAAAGTTAAGATTTTGGTAAATAAAGGTCAAATATTTTATTTTGTATATGCATCTAGGTTCATTTGTGTATTTTATTTATTTTCATGCATATATGAAAGGGGAGCTTTGTGTAGAGAGGGATCATTCAGATAAGGGGAGCAAATTGAATGATCAAATACATTTAGTAAATTTAAAATCTTAAATATATGTTTTTTATCATCAAAAGGGGGAGCTTGTTGAATATGCAAGTATATGATTTTTGTTTGATGATAATAAACATATATATATATATTCATTTAAATGTAGTGTTAATGTACTAATTTATTTTTCACATAATTAATAAATATTTGCTGAATAAAAAAAATAACATAAAATTTAAATTCAAATGGGCATTTTATTCAAACAAATATTATATTAAAAATTTGAATAGTACAAATTTGTGCTCTCACTATATATACAAAATTTCAATTACAATACCTTTCAATTTATACAACTATCCTCACTACATATCACTCATTCACTCGTATTTATCTTCAACTTTATTCCAGATTGCATTCAGCATCTGAGCAATCTGCAAAATAAACACTGACGTAATAAAATTGAAAAAGAAATATTTTTTCAGTATAAAATAAAACGTGATTTTGAAAATTTTATTTGCCTCGGTTATTTGGATTGTTTGTCATCGTCTATTTTTGAATTCATCATACACGAACAGCTTGTGACATGCATAGTGTATCACTGTACATGCCACAAGGCCGTGCATATCGATATACACTTGATAAAAATGCAGGGATAGGTGAGAACAAGGTCAAACCCAAATCAAAACCCGAGTTCAACTCAAGTTAAATAAATATTAAGTCAGATATTGAGCACAAGGTCAAACCCGAGCTTTAAGCTGGATTCAACTCAGGTGCAATACAAAACTATGGGTCAAGATACATACAACACAGCCTCGACTAGAAAATCAAAATGTACAATCTAGACTAGTCAGAGAAACCATAGTGCAACTCATCATAAATATGCAAAGCGCCAATGGAGCAAGTCATATACAACCAGACTATAATAAACCAGACCAACTCGAGCTAGTGCACACACATAAAGACTGCACAGACCACGTTAATGATCACTGCAGTTTGAACTAGACCCAAATGTATATGAACTCAATGCACAAGACCGAAATGAGACAAGCTACATGAAGACCGTCTCAAAAATCATTAACATCAATGGTGCACATGCATATCGAAGTGCAGACATGATGAAGCCAGTGATACCAGATCACAATGTACACAGGAACTCAATAATGGCCATACTTATACGCATGCATTCAACTCAGCAGTTCAATATCCAACCAAGCTACAGATGCAACAGAGATGTGTGCATACACATTGAAACCAGACTCAAACAACCACACAACATCTCAATCAAGTGCATGACAACATAGCAGTTCAGAAAGCAATATGAACAAGCTTCGTGGACCCAATAGAGCATCATGTACATGAGGACCAGAGCTAATAAACCAATTTAATGTCGCAAGGGAGTTTAAAAGGACTCGACTATACATAACAAAATGCACAAGTGATTCACAAAAGAAGAGACATCACTTTAAGCATGAACATGCAAGAATGAATGCAACTGGACATTGGACTTTAAACAAGCAGTAACATGAATGCAAAGCTTCAGGTGAAACTGTTAAATAAAATGAACAAAGACAGAGAAGCCAAAGTCATAGCATAAAAATTAGAACCAAGTCATAAGAAACAAATTCAAATCACTGGCCGAAGTCATGATCATCGTCAAATCAAGTCAGAGCTGTGGTGGCCTAGGAGTCGAACAAAATTCAAAACCGTGATTATCAAGTAAACAAGCAATGTAAATATACGTATTGAAAAGGTCAGGATTAATCATAAGCATGCAGAAAAAAATCAACGGCCGAGCAAAATTAGCAGACGAATTCAATTACAAATATTCCAACGAAATTATAGGATTTAGAATCCTATAAAACTCAATCATCATCGGCATCTAAAATCCATCGAGTTCAAGCAAGCTATCAGAAAAGCAAAAAGAATAAATCACATACCATTTTAACAGAACTCGATCAAATTGAAGGAGCCGTATGCGAATTGAAGAAACGATCGATTACCGAAGAAAATCAGAGGAATAGTCAAGGTAATCGACCAACAAATAATCGGCTAATTCAATTATCAAAAGCCCTAACTTTTGTTGAAGAAGAACGAGCAAGTACGGAGCCATTTTCGAAGCATTAAGCAAAAGAATACAGGCCGACAATTACAAAATAAAAGGGCATATTGTTTTTCACTTTAATATACTTTGTCCGGTCATTTAATTGCTTTGGGCTTTAGCATTTAAATTAGGGTTTATTGTTTTTTATTGCTTTAAATTTGTATTTTTCTTTTTAAACTTACATAAATTCTTGTCGTGTGATTAGAGGACGAACCACGGTGGTGTAATTCGAGAATTTGCAACTCAGTGGCTGAGTTTTGGCAGGGTTTTGAGCGTAGAGTTAGGTTAGTCGATAGCAGGTGTCGCGAGTTTAAGTATGTAAGCGTTTGACTACTTAATTTCTAGTAGAAACCTTGGAGGCAGCACGTAGGCAGGGTTTTGACGAAGCTTGTTAAATCTATGTTGTTTTATTTCTGCTTTTTATATTTTGTTATTATCTGTGTTGCTATTATTCCGCTGTGATCAGTGCTGCGATTATTTATATACTTCCGCGGTATATTTTAATAATTAATAGTATAACCATATTCACCTCCCTCTAGGGTGAAATCGATCCTACAATATATATACACGCACACATCATTTCCACCTGCAATCCCCATCCATAAAATCGCTCGGGTTTATCATTTCAAGCCACAATGATTTTTTCCTAACCTATAGTTTGTTCGGGTATGTATCATTTCAACCCATGGTGATTTTCTAACAATAAACTAAGGGGACTTGTGGTGTTATAACAATATAAATATAACATCCAGTCATCCAATATCAACAACCAACATCCATCAAAATTGCCATTCAATCAACCAATAAATAACATCAATTAACGGATTATCATCAACGGGTATTTAATTGGCAATTAAATTCATTATTAAACTAGTTGACTATTAAATGCAATAAAAGTCATATTTAGCTAAAATGACTATTCAAATATACCAAACATCAACCAATCAATTTATCATAAATTCAATTTAACCAACATAAGGAAATTTAGTATTTGTGAGTGAGTTAAAACACTCACATTTAGTTTCAAATCGATTTGAAATCCAAAATAAGCCCCAAAAATCGACAGTCTCAGAATTCATCCAAACAAGTTCCAAAATGACCAAAATTTTGTTACGATCGCAGTAGAGAAAAACGCGCGTGAATCCGACCTCGTACGTAAAAGTAATTGAGATTAGAACAATGGAAATTTTAAATTTCAAATTAAATAAAAAGAAAGAAAACGTACACATTCCTCTCAGTCCACGTCAACAAGGCCGCTTTCCTCCTCGTGCGAATTACTGTACGAACTAAATCCTACACCCTTTTTCAACACACGCCATCGTCGCCCTCGTTCAAACACCTCACCGCACGCGCCGCCTGGAGGCCACGAACGTCAACCTCTACTCCACCCCCTCGCCCATCAACGACCAACTACGATGCCGAACGACGCATCAACGAGCCAGCCGCCGCTACCCCATTTAAAACCCTAATCAAATTCTTCGCCTCGATCCAATGATCAATTGCCCAAATGAACAACTCTGATGCACTCCCCACCATGATCTCCTCGCGGTGGTATCCTTAATTCGGCGATCCGACGAAGATGATCAAACCCCAATGAATGACCAAGATTAATCTTTCGAATTCTAGATGCATAGAGACCCAAATCGTAAAAAAAACAACAGATCTAGAATGAACTCGTTGAGAGCTTCAAATCGGTATATAATATGATAGGGTTTTGAGAAGTTTGATTTTGAAATTTAATTTGAAATTGGAATAGGGTTTTGAAATTGGAATATGGTTCTGTCATTGAGAAGGAGAAGCAGATAAATGGAATTGTACATATTATAACAAGGAATATAAAGGCTACTAGGGTTTAGAAAGATCTATTTATATGAACAAATCCTGATAAGGAAATTGAACACGTATAGAATTGGTACAAACGGCAATAATGACCCGAAAAGCCCGTTTCGCTTTCGAACCGAAAGTGGGTCATCCCATATATCAAAATAGATGTTTTCGATATTTTTAAATTCAATGGAACAGGTTTAAGTCCTAATTCCATTATATACAAAAGCTGGCTTTTAAAATAAGTTTATTTCAATTGAATTCAATTAAATTGATTTCTGGCGTTTCGAGTCCTACGGTTAAATGACAAGTCTGATTGCTACAAAACATGGAACCCTACAATAACTCACTATTACAGATCCGACGAAATTAGTTTCGTCGAAATCCAAGACCATGTTCAAAATGGCTATTTTCACGTTAATTAAATAAATGATTATTAAATTAATTAAATCACTTTTCAATTCAAACTTTATAACCAACAAATTTCATCATTTTAAGTTTCACAGAAATTAACAATCTTTTTAAAACCAATGTTAATTTCTGTGAAACTTAAAATTAACGGTACAAATTTGGTTTATTTACTTATTTACAATTTATAACCAAATTTAATTTTACAATCATTTTAATTAATTGACATAGCATTAAAATAGTTGTCAATTGTCTTAAATTAACATTACAAACGTTACATCTAGTCATTTCTCTCATTATTAAATCTTAATTTTTAATTTTTCACAACATTCAATTCCAAAATTTTATTTAATTAATAAAATTAATTATCGAAAATTACGGGTCACTACATTCTCCCCCTTTAAAAGAATTTCATCTTCGAAATTCCAAACGAAGAAAATGTCACCAAAACCTTTAGTCTAAAATTATTAATTAAAATGAGTTACTAAACTTATTGCTTATTTAATTCTCAAATATCAGGGAAATTTTGGCAGCGTCTCCTTTGCGCGGCTTGATCGAAACAACCACAAATTGCCTCTGTGGGCCCAAAAACCAACCAAAGGAAACAAAAGTCGAGTGGCCACCCATATCTGGGGCATAAAATTATCAACAAATTCCATTTTCAAAATCTACTATGCATCTTTTTACGTTATATTTTTAAATTTTTGCAAAGAAATTATTATTTTAATGCTAATGTGGGTGCACAAGAATCAAATAGTGATCTCTTGCTTACCTATACTTACACAATCCAAAAGAGAGACAGGCTGAAAAAAGGGCAAAATGATGCAACTAAAAATAATGAGAAAACTCTATATATAAAAATACCATCATATAAATCTACATGCAACTCTAATGAATAAAGCCATATGCAAACAAAAGCAACATATCAACCATATGCAACAAAACACAGAGGATATCCTGTAATAAAATAATATGCTTCCAATTATTTCAAAAGATAAATTTAAACTTAGTACTAGGAATTTTATATTCAATATATATATATATATATATATATATATATATATATATATTCAAATTTCTCCAAAGAGAAATAAGTCAAAATCAAAATTAAATATGACAAGGAGGGAATTTTCTTACTGATGCACGGTACTAGAATCAAAGAACATGGAGCGTCTAATGGTATTCTGTTTCCTCCTGAACAACAACTAGAGAAAAAAATATACCTGGCGAGTATTCCAAATCAAAAAACTCCCTTTTTGCCCAACTTTAGTCATAACCCAAAATATTTGAAAAATCAATTCAGCCAATATTAGTTTTCAAATATACTGAGATAATAATACTGTCAAAATTTTCTAAATAATATTATCATCATTTCTTTCACCAATTCTTCCAAAATCGCTTTTTTTCCAAAAGTATCGGGATTCAAGTCCTAACGAACAAACTTTTCATAAACCATAGTCTATAAATCACATAATTAATCAAATCAAATTTCATAAAAGAATAAACTAACACTTAACACCATTTAAAATGTTAGATGAATTAACAAATAACATTTAAAATTGTTTTCTAGGTTCAAAATCTTCTAAAGTCACCGACAAGTGTATAGATATTCTTAAGGGTGTATAATGTACATAAATAATCCATACGCTATATTTGATCTGACCACTTTCCTGGATACATAAACTTCTACTTTTGAATTAGTATCTCTTACTCGACCTTCCTAGAGCGGACTTCGATCAGGTTCCTCGATTAGAAACCTCATTTCTCCGTATATAGCCATATACTATGATATAAAACCTCGGTATCATATCGAGAATCTGAATCAAGGGTTCACTGATAAGAATCAAGTGAGAAATCCTTTTTTAGACTGGTGTGAATCACCCAAAAAATTGTATTCGCATCCTAGATTAGAATCTGTGCGAATAGAATGATCTACATATAACTTTCATACTTAATTCGATTGGGTTTTCAGTTATACCAATATTTTCTATTTCATTCAATCACCAAAATTATTTATGATTATGGGTCTTTAAAACTGAGTCAACCCTTAGACTACTTTACCTTAGAGTGTACAAAGGGAATATACTTACAGGTTGACCTAATATCACCAATCAGTTTACACAAGTTAGATGATTTAACAAAAGCTACGGTTTTAATAATACAATGTTTATTAAAGCATTCTTATGAAATTTAACCTATTTTTAAACCTATGTTAAATTATATCTGGTTTTTTTTTCAAATCTCCTTTTTTTGAAAACATTCCACAAATACTTCTAAATCAAACGACTTCATAATTTATTTATTAAAACCCACTTTTCATCAGATTTGAACTCATTTTGACTGCACAATGATAAAGAGAATAATTACTAAGTGCCCTACAACATTCGCCTAGCGAACATCTGGTCGTCACTTAGAAGGTTATCCAAATTATCATAAAACTAATCGAGATGATTTCCACCGAAGTATCTTAAAGAAAATGCATTCCATTTAAAAAACTTCCTCTAAAATATTTATATTTAGAAATACTTCCAAGTAGTACTGCTATATATATTTTCCAAATTTTTTTTAAATTATTTCAAACAACTCCAGGATTTAAAATCAGAAATCCTTTTTAAAACATATTTTATAAATCAAATTTGTATAAAAGCACCTTTATATATAAAATCATTTCATATTATAATAATCTTTCTTTATTATAATAATATTTTCTCGAATATTTATTCTCTAAATGTCCTAACTTACCATTCAGATTCTATTAAACTATTTTTACTAAAAGTTTTACCTTTTATTTAACATTATTAAAAAATGACTTCTAACTTGACATTTTCTCCGAACACCTTATAATCAAATTATGAAACTTAATTTACCAAGGGGTTCGTTCTAATATAATTAAAATTATCAACTATTGCTCATAAATGGATGAGAAAATAAACAATAGTCAATGCTCCTAAACTATCTAAGCGTGACAAATCAAATAATTATGGTAATAAATAAGTATTACCATTTTCAAACAAACACACCATAATAACTATATAAATTTTGAAAATTATTTTTTAACATATATAAAATATAATCCAAGGCAAAATATTTCATTTGCCAAAATTTTAAAGATCAATATTATGTCTGTTTACCTTGGTTAAGTGTTCAGAAATCTCTATCGATAACATGGCATCCCACTCTTGACTAGAATTAATAAACAACTCAATAGATTAATTAACACAAAACATTTTCATAGTTATAACAAATACGCCCTCGTATCCATATTACTCTCAAACTCATTCTAGGGTGTCACTTAACCTATCTCTAATGAGCCATATCCTACCAACGCCAAGGTTCTTGCTTAACCTTTAGCTTTGATACCAAGTGTAATGACCCATCTTTTCGACCATCGAAAGTCGACGCCGAATACATCCATGGTATTCAAATGTCGAACATTGAATTGTTAAAAAAGCAGACTGTTAGGGTAAATAAAAGAATAATATAGAAAGGAAAGGGGAAAATAAAATCTCACAGGGGTATCGACAACATATAATATAATAAAGACAGTATCAAGTGTCACTCCAGCATACAAGGTATATCACAATTAAAAGAAAATTCCATATACTGGACAGTTATAAATTTCTAACCTTACAATTTTCTCATAGGTGTTTATAATATAGCGAAAAGTTAAATACTACGACAAGTGAACATCCAACTATACTCCATGAGCTCAATATCCTACCAACGATAACATGAAAAATTACTCGTCTAACCCAAGCATTATAATAAAATAACACCCAAATTAGTCTAGAAAATCAGTGTGAGAAAACTCAACTAATAAGATCAACAATTAATAATAACTCAACTAATAAGATCAACAATTAATAATTCTATATGATCACTGTGACGACCCAGAATTTTCGAGCATTTAAAAATCGGAATATTTAATTGATATTAAATATTCAATAGGTAATTTTTAACTTGAATTACGAATATCTTTAATTTATTGTTAATTGAATTATTGAATTAAATAATTTAAAATCGGGTAAATTACGAAATCTGGAATTTTATGCCTGTTAAAAATAATTTGAAGGCTTGTAAAATTTATATTGATAACACCGTAGATAATAGAAGTTGTAAAATTGAAATTAACAGTGGTTTGTTCAGTTTTAAAATTTATACTGTTTAAATTGAATTTAAAAATATCCTTCCAGGGTGCAGTCTCGGAATTCGACGAAACCAAATCCATTAGATCCGTAATATTGTATTATTATAGGATTTCAAATTTCGTATTGATCGGAGTTGTCGTGTGATCGTACGAGATAAATATGCATAGACTGATTTATCGTTTTAATTTAAATATAATATAATGTCACCAATCGAATCACAGTCGCCCTATGTTTCTTTAGCCGACCTAATCTCTGCTAAATCACGCTACCTATCCCTTCGTTCACATCAAGTAGTTCCTTCTCATCCCTTTTATAATTGCTTGTTCCTCTCTCTCTCGTTATTCAGTTCGAGAAATGGCCGAACTAAAAAAAATCACAAATCTCCCTAGTTTCCCTCTCTCCTCTGCTGGAATGAAATTGAATAGGAAGCGAGATCAATTCATCGGAAAAAAATACTGTGTTCATTTTCCTTCCAGCTTAAAATGGAACGAATCTCATATTCCTCCTTCCCATCTTCTTCGAAATTTATTCAACCAACCGAAGAAATGCGGTCGACATTTAGCTCGGAATCGCCTAGGGCCTTGAAGCTCGTGGTCGTGGAAGATTGAATCGCGCGCGTCACGTGCGGCGCAAGGGTTAGGTTGTGAGGTCGAGAGGAAGGGAGACAGGGGTATCGGTGTTCGATGACATTTGGAGTTGTTCGCGAGCAAGTCGCGATGAATGGGGTTCGCGACCATGAAGTGCAGAAGAACGAAGTCGTGGCTCGCAGATAGGGGTCGCGATGTGTCTTGGGTAGAGACCGATGTGACAATTTCATGTGGAGTTAGGCCTTGGGATGGTGGTAGTGTGTTTAGGGCTGTGAGGAGCATCGTTGACTTGAGATGGGAGGTGTGCGGCTCCAAGTTGATGGTCGTGACAGTCACGAAGTCGAAGAGCTAGCTGTGGGTCGCGATCTTTGTACAGTCTTCAGCGAGAGGTATTCGATTTCGTTTTATTTTATTTTATTTTATTTTAATGTTTAATTAAACTTGATTTTAACATAGTTAACGTACACCGATTTGAAAATAGTTTTTCCTGTAGTAAGTTTTGCTATTTGATGTTGGGATAGCTAATTTTAAAATAATTATATATATATAGACAAAGGCAACATTTTTGCTATTTTTCAAATTAAATGATGAATTGGTACATTTGTTGTACGGTAAAAATAATAACTATTTTGATTTACAGAAAAGTAATTTATAAATATAAAAATATCTAGAAAACATATTTAGGGTAATTAGTTTGTTAATTAACCCATATAATGAATTAGTCACTAAAAATATTTTATCAAATTACTAGTTGAATTAAGTCATTAGTTAGTTAAATTATTTTGGAACATTTTAATCTAATGATAAGTAAGTTTGAAACTATTCCTTTAAAGTTGTTTATCAAGGATTAAACAATAAAATAAGAATTGAAATTTTATTTACCCAATAGATTTAAGTTTAAAATGAATATTTTTTTTTGTGATTGATTGTTTGATTGGTTCGAAAATTCATAAATTGTAAAAATGTCTATTCAAGGACTAAAATGTTAAGAAACCAAGCTGGTTTGGTTGGATTGCAAATCAGAAATCAAAGGTGAGTTAATCTCACTCAGCTGAATTTAAATTTAAATGATTAAATTTTAAAAAAATTGTTTGGATGGTTGAATTGATTGATGTGCTATAGTATGATATTTTGGAAATGGGCATATTATGTTGTGCTAACATCTGTAGATGCAGGGAAAACAGGTTGGAGGGATCCAACTGGACCCCTCAATATGTATTATTTAATATTCTCTAATGTGATTACTTGATATTCTATGTTGAACATATCGGGATATTGAATGATATGATTGGATTGGATATATTGGTTATAATGAATTACCAAAATATATAAATTGGATTTTTGAAAGAAAATAAGAAAATAAAGTTGTAAATGAAATAATATTAGAAATTTAAAAAAATTTAGAATGAATTGAAAAGGAATGGAAATATGTTAAATACTAATAAATAACTTCGAGTATTAAAAGAAAAGGGTTTGAATAAACAACAATTATTGAACTGTAAAATCAAGTGATATTATTTTAAAGGAATAAGAAGTAAATTGATTAATCTAAATTGGTATTTCAGTTAACAATATTTTAATTCATAATTAAGGAATAAAATTTGAATTAAAAGATTTTCGAAATAATGAAGTAAATTGGAAATCAATTTGGAGAATTGATTTAAGTGATTGAGATTGGAAATTTCTCCCTGGGTAACCAAGTACGTTTCCAAAGTAAAATTTTAATTTAAATTAAAGGTTTTAAGGTTGTTCTAAAAAGCAAGTTTTGGAAAATTTCTTATTTCTAATATTTAAATTCTAAAGTAAGTATTTTCTCTTAATCTATTGTAGTAGTAATTATCTAAAGAATGACTTAATATTATGTTTTCAAAAGTATAAATCTAGTTTTATATTTATTAAGGAACCTTATTTTCAAATATTCATATAGTATGGTATTTTTAATAAATTATTGATGAAGTTTTAACATAAATGTTTTAAAGTATATTTCAAAGTAAAGTGTTTTGAATTATTTTAAAAGTCTAGTTTTGAGCTTGGTGTTTTTCAGAGGAGATAGAAAATATTTGGGAAAGTTTATTCTGAAAAGAAAGATGGTTTTGAATCTGTTTTCAAAGGATTGGAAATAGAAATATATCTTGTAAAGATATTTTGAGGTTAATAAATAATTTGGAAAATTATTTATTGTTGGATGGTTGTTTGTGAGTATGAATTGATAGTTAAATAACCGACTATCAATATTGAACAAATGCATTGATCGTTTCGAAGAGACCGGGATCGAGATTTATTTCTCGAAAACCACTTCGATCCGATTTGTACGTTTCGTGAAAACGATTTTGGATTCGAAGAATGGAGCAGTGAAGTGCAAGGGCTAGTCGTTACTAATCCTGAGGATATTTCCAAAATGGATGTAGTAGGAATAGTGCCTTCGGTTCCATTCGAACCCGAGACGGACTTGTATGGATGAATGCTTGCGAAACATCGTCAGGCGGACGATGGGCATTCTAAGGGATATATTCTAAAAAGGTAACGCTTAGCCTCAAGCCTCATCAAATGGGAATGACTGAAAATCAGGGGTTATGCAGCAAGGCTAGGTGGGTAGCACCCAAGCAGGGTGAGGTCATTCCAGTCTAGATGTCCCTTTTTATTTCAGCTTAGTGGGCGGTTGCTGATCCCAACCGTGGGGTGATCTCACTCGGGATTATCCAGTAAGGGATAGTTCCGGCCTTGTGTTGCAGGGGAGCGGGCGTACTCCTCGGTACGGTGATCTAGGCCTCGTACTGTGACAGGTGGTACCCCAGTGCCTAGTCATTAGTTGGAAATCCATTCTCCCTACGAGCCTTGTACGAGTTTTGTTTGTATTACCCACTTTGTGGCTAGTAGCTGGAATTTAATGAATGTACCAATTTCGGCTATTTTATAAGTATTTGTATATAGTCCCTATTATAATATCAGAGGATTTCTATAAAATTGTTTTAGCTATTGTAAGGGAAAAACCCGACATGTTTATTTGTGGCGTGGTCTTACGAGATGCTTTTGTTTTCAAAGGATTTTTGAAACTTTAATAATCAATTGAGTGTGATTTTCTCATGCTGGTATGCCAGACTGACTCGGGTATTATTTAACTGTAATGCTTGGGTCAGACCGAGTATTATAGGATATAGGATTTGATGTTGTGGGGCTCAGGAGACGAGCTGGATGACGATACGTACTCCCGTACTTGTTTATATATATATTTTCCGTTGTGTTGAGTTAATGTTTATTCAGTTGTATGTTATTGATGTTGAGTTATGATTGATGTACTCTGATGATGTAATATATAAACAGACATATTTGATTTTGAGTAAAGATCATTTATTTTCTATTATATTTTAGTCTGCTGCGATGGTTAGATTCTGATGTTGTTTTCTATATTCTTCTTCTACCTCATTTTCTTTAACACAAATGGTTCGTATTTCTGTACAACTTGAGTTGATTTAGGTAGAATAGTGTTGACTCAAGGGATACGGATTTGCGGGTTGTTACAGTTAGTATCAGAGCTTAGGTTGGAGATAACCTTGGCTTTGGTGGGAACTACTCATTTAAATTAGAGCCCGTAATACTCTAAAATGAGTTTGAGCGTATTAATAGATATGAGCGCGTATTTGTTAGTGAATATAAATTATTTTAATATTGCGTTGATTGATTTATTGAGTGGCATATGAACCTTCGTCGACACAGTCTGCGCAACTGTATTGAAGGGGTTTCTAAACACTTAAATAGAACAATCGACGCGGTATTGTTTTAAATGTGGGTGAATGAAATAATTTTACCCAAAAACATATTTTCGATATAAAGAAAGTTTTGGTAAACTATTTAGCTAATATATGGTTGTTTGGATGTTAGAAATGATAATATTAAAGTATTATTATTGTTAAGTGAAAATTTAACTAGAAATTGTATATAATTAAAATTTAAGGGAATAAATTCATTATAAAATGGAATTTACAAATGTGAATTATAAATGTAATTCATGAATTGAAATACAATCAAATGAGAATTTGTATAAGCATAAAGTGTACAAATGAATTGAATTTAAAATTTATTTAAGCAGGCTTTAGAAATTTAAATCCTGAAAATTTGGAAGTGTTTGTCGAAGTGTTTGAAGATGAATAATAGCACAATTGTTTTGGAGATATTTCTGAAAGGAAATTGTTTTAAAGGGGTTTTGAAAGTGATATAGCATTGAAATCACTTGGATTATTGGAAAAATAATTCTGATGATGACGGCCGCATCATCAGTATTCATTTTCGAATTTCTAAGTGATAGATTGCTGCCAAATTGATTTGTTCAGGAAAACCTGTTTGTTTTTGAAAATTTCAAAGGAAATTTGTTGGGAATAAAACCTGGGTTGGTTTAATTTTTGAGAAGTGTGATTTTGAAATGTTGGAGATTTCAAAATAATTTGAAACCAAAGCCGGGTGTTTAAAAATCCGGATAAGATTAGTTGTAAGCATATAAATGGAAATGATTTTTAAATCAGGAAGAAATTTAAGTTTTGGATAATGGAATATAAATCTAAAGTGAAAGGTTAAAATGAAATTAACTTGAATTGGAGAATAAAATTTAACTGGATTAAAATAAATTGAATAAGCTGAAAATAATATCCAATTGTATTCGAATTAAGTTAAAATCGAACTGAGTTAAATAAAACTGAGTTAAAATAAAATTGAATCGGAATAAGAATTCAATTGAATTATTGAATGAAATTAGATTCTTACCTGAATAAATGGAAAATAAGTTGGATAAGGATTGGATTGAAATAAATAAATCAGAATAACTTATAAAAGATATAAAAATCCATGGAAATAAAATATGCTTGGGCTATAAATAAATAGAAGGCTTGAGTTAAAAATAAAAGATGAATATATTCAAGCTTATGATGAATGGAATTGTATAAAACAATAGGTTGTGACTTATTAAATTGAAAATGGAATACAAAACCCAAAATCAATATTTTGATGAATTGAAAAGTGAAAAGAAAATCCAAACTTGAATTATAAAATAAATTTGAACTTAAGAAATTAAATGGAGAGATTTTGAGATTAAAAACCAATTGTTGATCCAAGGGAAGAATTAATTAGATAATAAATTAGTAAATGTATTTGAATGGTGAGTTTATGATGAAGTTTGGAAATAAACTCAAGTTATAAATTGAATTTGATTTAAATTGTTGATGAAGTGAAAGTAATTGAGAATGAAGTTGAATTGTGAGTTCATAAAATTGGGTGGTAAATTGAAAATGGATAGTGGATCCAGAGCTTGAGTTATAGATTGTACTTTAACTTGAAGTGTTACCAAATTAAATAGATTGGGAATCTATCGAATAAAAATGTGGTTGGAGTAAAATAGTTTGAATTGTAAATAAAATCAAACTAAGTGGAAATAAATTATAGATGGCCTTGTAATCAATTAAAATGAGCTTAAGTATAAAATTTGATTTAAGCTAACGGATGGAGGAGAGTTGAAATTGAAGTTAACTTAAAATTAAGTTTAATGATATTGGATTGAATTTAAATCAAGTAAAAATAAATTGGAACCAAAATAGAATTTGGTGAGCCATAAATAATATTTAAAGAAATGAAAATTTCTAATGGATTGTGTGGATAAACTAATTATGTTGAATAAATACATGGATAGAATAAATAAGAATCAAAATGAAGTGTGGTTTAAATAAGTTGAGAAATGGTTATGGAATGCAATAGCTTGGAATTGGTCGAGCTAAATAAATGGTCGTGAATGAATTAAAATAAAAAGGAAGTTTAATTGGTAATGAAGATGAATCTAAATTGTTAATGGTTTTGAATGAGCTGGTTTGGTTAATAAAATGAAATGAAGATGAATGAATTCAAATCGAAATGCAATGAAATGAGAATATATGAATTGTGAATAAATTTTAAAAATGAATAGAAGTATGTATAAATTGAGTTGAAATCCATTTGAAATGGTTATAAAACAAAAATACTTATCTATTCACATAGGCCATGTCAAATTTGCATAGAATAAATTATCACTAGATGTAAATGGAAGTAATTAAAATTCTATGAGTTCATAGTAGTAAAATAAATTGATTTTGAAAGCAATTGAATTAAATATGAGTTCGGTTTGCTTAAGAATAAATTAAATGTAAGTGATTGGCTTTTAAAGCATTCAAATTGATGAAGTTATATACGAATGGATTGAAAAACATTCACATTGAATGAGAATGGTTTATAAATTAATCGAAACAGTTAAATTAGTATAAGACTTGTATAAATTTCTTACGGAAAATGTTTGATATGCATTTCTTTTAGAATTCATATGTTTTAACCATTGCAACTAACTGAAATATAGTTAAACTGCATATATTTGGCCCTTACATATTTAAATTGAGTAAGTACAGGTACCTGGAAGCCGTGTGGCTGGATTGGGTTGCGCTAACTGCTAAATTAATAAGCTATTTGCTTAAAATGCTAAATAAGGTACGCCTATGCAATAAAAATAGGATATATGAACTGTTTTTGGTTTTTCCGACCGTGTGGGTCGATGTACATATATTTATCTCTTTTGTCAAATTGCAAAAGCTCCTCCGTACAAAGGGGACTCTGCCAAAAAATTTCGAAAATTTTGGGAGTTAGAAAATTTTGGAAAATTGTGTTAATGACTAACGAATTCAAATTGGAAACTAAACTAAATTAGTAAAGGAAACCATCTTAAAGTAATAATATGAATTAGTTATTAATGGAAAATAAAATTCAATATTTAGAGTTAAAGATAAATTAAATTCGTATGGAAATGAAATAATCAATTTGAATAGAAATGGATATAAACGAGCAGTAAGGTGAAAATAAATATAAGAAGCATATAAAATGCTTAAACTAAACTTAAGAGGGAATGGTGAAGTCTTAAATGGAAATTGATAATACTAATGTAATTTAAGTCAATATTGGAATGAATAGATATTGGCATTTGGTGAGAAAGTGGATAAAATGTTTTAGGAATATTGTGATTGGATATTAGTACTAAGCAGGATATGCAGGTAATATAAAGGGAAAAGAGAATTGATTTGATTTCAGATGATAAATTTGAAATGCTCGACAAAAAGGTATGTATTTAAATTTGGTGTGAAATTTGGTTGGGTTTTTGGATTGAGCCACTTGGCTTTTTGTTTTCTTTTTGGATTTGGGAGGCCGTAGAACCATTTTGTAGTTGTACCGAGCTAGCCGCGCAAAGGAGACGCTGGCAAAAAAATTCGAGAATTTAGAGAGTTAGAAATTTTTGAGAAAATTTGATAATTCAAAATTTAGTTTTGAATTATAATTTAAATGATTGTATAAATAGAGTTGTTTGGGAACTATGGAGAGGTTTGAGAAGTTAGTAAGAATTGTAATGGGCCTTCTATTAGAAAGATAATTGGTAAGAGGTTGAATTGTTAAGAACTGATTGGTTTTTGAAAAAAGTAAACGGGTATTGGACCATTCTTCCTAACTTGCAATTTCGGGGACGAAATTCTTTTAAGGGGGGAGGAATGCGACGACCCAGAATTTTCGAGCATTTAAAAATTGGAATATTTAATTGATTTTAAATATTCAATAGGTAATTTTTAACTTGAATTACGAATATCACTAATTTATTGTTAATTGAATTATTGAATTAAATAATTTAAAATCGGGTAAAGTATGAAATCTGGAATTTTATGCCTGTTAAAAATAATTTGAAGGCTTGTAAAATTTATATTGATAACACCGTAGATAATAGAAGTTGTAAAATTGAAATTAACAGTGGTTTGTTCAGTTTTAAAATTTATACTGTTTAAATTGAATTTAAAAATATCCTTTCGGGGTGCAGTCTCGGAATTCGACGAAAACAAATCCATTAGATCCGTAATATTGTATTATTATCGGATTTCAAATTTCGTATTGATCGGAGTTGTCGTGTGATCGTACGAGATAAATATGCATAGACTGATTTATCGTTTTAATTTAAATATAATATAATGTCACTAATCGAATCACAGTCGCCCTATGTTTCTTTAGCCGACCTAATCTCTGCTAAATCACGCTACCTATCCCTTCGTTCACATCAAGCAGTACCTTCTCGTCCCTTTTATAATTGCTTGTTCCTCTCTCTCTCTCTCGTTATTCAGTTCGAGAAATGGCCGAACTAAAAAAAAAATCACAAATCTCCCTAGTTTCCCCCTCTCCTCTGCTGGAATGAAATTGAAGAGGAAGCGGGATCAATTCGTCGGAAAAAAATACTGTGTTCATTTTCCTTCCAGCTTAAAATGAAACGAATCTCATATTCCTCCTTCCCATCTTCTTCAAAATTTATTCAACCAACTGAAGAAATGCGGTCGACATTTAGCTCGGAATCGCCTAGGGCTTTGAAGCTCGTGGTCGTGGAAGATTGAATCGCGCGCGTCACATGCGGCGCAAGGGTTAGGTTGTGAGGTCGAGAGGAAGGTAGACAGGGGTATCGGTGTTCGATGACATTTGGAGTTGTTCGCGAGTAAGTCGCGATGAATGGGGTTCGCGATCGTGAAGTGCAGAAGAACGAAGTTGTGGCTCGCAGATAGGGGTCGCGATGTGTTTAGGGTAGAGACCGATGTGACAATTTCAGGTGGAGTTAGGCCTTGGGATGGTGGTTGTGTGTTTAGGGCTGTGACGAGCATCGCTGACTTGAGATGGGTGGTGTGCGGCTCCAAGTTGATGGTCGTGACAGTCACGAAGTTGAAGAGCTAGCTGCGGGTCGCGATCTTTGTACTGTCTTCAGCGAGAGGTATTCGATTTTGTTTTATTTTATTTTATTTTATTTTATTTTAGTGTTTAATTAAACTTGATTTTAACATAGTTAACGTACACCGATTTGAAAATAGTTTTTCCTGTAGTTAGTTTTTCTATTTGATGTTGGGATAGCTAATTTTAAAATAATTATATATATATATATATATATATATATATATATATATATATAGACAAAGGCAACATTTTTGCTATTTTCCAAATTAAATGATGAATTTGTACATTTGTTGTGCAGTAAAAATAATTACTATTTTGATTTACAGAAAAGTAATTTATAAATATAAAGATATCTAGAAAACGTATTTAGGATAATTAGTTTGTTAATTAACCCATTTAATGAATTATTCACTAAAAATATTTTATCAAATTATTAGTTGAATTAAGTCATTAGTTAGTTAAATTATTTTGGAACATTTTAATCTAATGATAAGTAAGTTTGAAACTATTCCTTTAAAGTTGTTTATCAAGGATTAAACAATAAAATAAGAATTGAAATTTTATTTACCCAATAGATTTAAGTTTAAAATGAATATTTTTTTTGTGATTGATTGTTTAATTGGTTTGAAAATTCATAAATTGTAAAAATGTCTATTCAAGGACTAAAATGTGAAGAAAACAAGCTGGTTTGGTGGGATTGCAAATCAGAAATCAAAGGTGAGTTAATCTCACTCAGCTGAATTTAAATTTAAATGGTTAAATTTAAAAAAAATTGTTTGGATGGTTGAATTGATTGATGTGATATAGTATGATATTTTGGAAATGGGCATATTATGTTGTGCTAACATCTATGGATACAGGGAAAACAGATTGGAGGGATCCAACTGGACCCCTCAATATGTATTATTTAATATTCTCTGATGTGATTACTTGATATTCTATGTTGAACATATTGGGATATTGAATGATATGATTGGATTGGATATATTGGTTATAATGAATTACCAAAAATATATAAATTGGATTTTTGAAAGAAAATAAGGAAATAAAGTTGTAAACGAAATAATATTAGAAATTTAAAAAAAATTTAGAATGAATTGAAAAGGAATGGAAATATGTTAAATACTAATAAATAACTTCGAGTATTAAAAGAAAAGGGTTTGAATAAACAACAATTATTGAACTGTAAAATCAAATGATATTATTTTAAAGGAATAAGAAGTAAATTGATTAATCTAAATTGGTATTTCAGTTAACAATATTTTAATTCATAATTGGTATTTCAGTTAACATTATTTTAATTCATAATTAAGGAATAAAATCTAAATTAAAAGATTTTCGAAATAATGAAGTAAATTAGAAATCAATTTGGAGAATTGATTTAAATGATTGAGATTGAAAATTTCTCCCTCGGTAACCAAGTACGTTTCCAAAGTAAATTTTTAATTTAAATTAAAGGTTTTAAAGTTGTTCTAAAAAGCAGGTTTTGGTAAATTTCTTATGTCTAATATTTAAATTCTAAAGTAAGTATTTTCTCTTAATTTATTATAGTAGTAATTATTTAAAGAATGACTTAATATTATGTTTTCAAAAGTATAAATCTAGTTTTATATTTATTAAGGAACCTTATTTTCAAATATTCATATAGTATGGTATTTTTAATAAATTATTGATGAAGTTTTAACTTAAATGTTTTAAAGTATATTTCAAAGTAAAGTGTTTTGAATTATTTTAAAAGTCTAGTTTTGTGCTTGGTGTTTTTCAGAGGAGATGGAAAATATTTGGGAAAGTTTATTCTGAAAAGAAAGGTTGTATTGAATCTGTTTTCAAAGGATTGGAAATAGAAATATATCTTGTAAAGATATTTTGAGGTTAATAATATTTATTGTTGGATGGTTGTTTGTGAGTATGAATTGATAGTTAAATAACCGACTATCAATATTGAACAAATGCGTTGATCGTTTCGAAGAGACCGGGATCGAGATTTATTTCTCGAAAACCACTTCGATCCGATTTGTACGTTTCGAGAAACGATTTTGGATTCGAAGAATGGAGCAGTGAAGTGCAAGGGCTAGTCGCTACTAATCCTGAGGATATTTCCAAAATGGATGTAGTAGGAATAGTGCCTTCGGTTCCGTTCGAACCCGGGACGGACTTGTATGGATGAATGCTTGCGAAACATCGTCAGGCGGACGATGGGCATTCTAAGGGATATATTCTAAAAAGGTAACGCTTAGCCTCAAGCCTCATCAAATGGGAATGACTGAAAATCAGGGGTTATGCAGCAAGGCTAGGTGGGTAGCACCCAAGCAGGGTGAGGACATTCCAGTCTAGATGTCCCTTTTTATTTCGGCTTAGTGGGCGGTTGCTGATCCCAACCGCGGGGTGATCTCACTCGGGATTATCCAGTAAGGGATAGTTCCGGCCTTGTGTTGCAGGGGAGCGGGCGTACTCATCGGTACGGTGATCTAGGCCCCGTACTGTGACAGGTGGTACCCCAGTGCCTAGTCATTATTTGGAAATCCATTCTCCCTACGAGCCTTGTTCGAGTTTTGTTTGTATTACCCACTTTGTGGCTAGTAGCTGGAATTTAATGAATGTAACAATTTCGGCTATTTTATAAGTATTTGTATATGGACCCTATTATAATATCAGAGGATTTCTATAAAATTGTTTTAGCTATCGTAAGGGAAAAACCCGACATGTTTATTTGTGGCGTGGTCTTACGAGATGCTTTTGTTTTCAAAGGATTTTTGAAACTTTAATAATCAATTGAGTGTGATTTTCTCATGCTGGTATGCCAGACTGACCCGGTATTATTTAACTGTAATGCTCGGTTCAGACCGAGTATTATAGGATACAGGATTTGATGCTGTGGGGCTCAGGAGACGAGCTAGATGATGATACGTACTCCCGTACTTGTTTATATATATATTTTCCGTTGTCTTGAGTTGATGTGTATTCAGTTGTATGTTATTGATGTTGAGTTATGTTTGATGTACTCTGATGATGTAATATATAAACAGACATATTTGGTTTTGAGTAAAGATCATTTATTTTCTATTATATTTTAGCCTGCTGCGATGGTTAGATTCTGATGTTGTTTTCTATTTTATTCTTCTACCTCATTTTCTTTAACACAAATGGTTCGTATTTCTGTACAACTTGAGTTGATTTAGGTAGAATAGTGTTGACTCAAGGGGTACGGATTTGCTGGTCGTTACAATCACGCCGCTAAACACGAAACAAGTTTTTACCTCAGAAGATCAACTTTCATGTATAAAGAAATGGAAAACAATCAAAACAACAATCCAAATAAGAAAGAATATACATAGAAAAGATAAAAAATCCAAATTTAAAGAATAGATACAAATAATTAGAACATTGAGGTCGCTCCCATCGGTACCTTAAGATAAACAACTCAAAAGAATTGGAACCAACAACAGGGAAAGGAATAAATGACTAGGAGGGTGCTCCCCCCCCCTCCCCAATGAAAGTATACCTCTAGAAATATACTTGAGAACTACGATAGCTCTTGGGAACTCCAAGCTGTAACCCGTCAATGGTTACCGAGATTCAAGTATTTCACATCTCTGAAGCATACAACCAAATCGAATCTAGAATAGATGCGAAGATACCTTAATGGGAATAATCCCACATAACTTGTACCCCACTTGCACTTTGGTTTTAGTCATTCCTGATGAAGGATAGCAATGCTCAAATGAGTAATAACTTGTCTTGGATTGACGAAACACAAAAGATGAAAATATTAATTCCCAGGTTTGGATAAAACAAGGAAAATAAATTTATCCAACATAACTAGGAGGGTGGTCCCGCCTTAAATAAAAGTATACCTCTAAATAAAATATAATTGAAGGCACCTATGTCACTCTCGGGAACTTCCAAGCTGGACCCCGTTAACTCCACAGGCATCCAAATATACTCACATCAAGGCGTGCATGTTATCGAATTCTATAGATGAATGTGGATATATCCTAATGAGTGCGAACCATAGGCTCCCACTCGTGCTTTGGTTTAAGTTTTTTCCGTATTGGATACCAATGCTCAAAATGAGCAATAAATTTTCTAAGAATTACGAAGCACAACAATGACTAGGAGGGTGCACCCCTCTTTACACACGCTTTAGTTTTGGTCATTTTCAATAAAGGATATCAAAACTCAAAAGGAGGAACACATCGTTCTACAATTATGAAATGCAAATAAGATATTAGAATCAAAATCGAGAGTCGATAAATCAACCATCGAGAAAAACAAAGTGATTTGTGTATGAGAATTAAATCACATACGCTTACCACCAATAAACTAATCAAACTTTTAATATATTTGATCCACACTTAGGCTTGATTTTCACAGTTTAGATATTGTAAAACATTTTTAAAATACTCTTCGAAATATTCTTTAAAATGGAAATTTATAATACTAAGTGTATTAAAATAAAGTTCAAAAAAAATGTCATTAAAACATTATTTGCTATAAACCAAAAACTATTTATTCTTTGCTTTACTTTTAAACAATTTCTGTTAAAATATTTTCTTATTTATAAACCATCATTTACAAATTAAAAACAACATTTATTGTCCAAAAGGATAATAAATCAATTTAAATACCTTTATAAATTTTAAACAGTGTTAGTTTGTCCCAAAGGATAATTTATATACAAATTTACAATCTTTTTAGTAAACTAATCAATTATCTTAAGCACTTTTGTCAAATTAATTAATTAACTTTAAAACATTTTTACTATATCAATTAAGTAACTATAAAACACTTTTATGAAATCAGTTGATTTACTTTAAAATCTTTTATTAAATCGGTTAATTAACTTTTAAAAACTCCATTGATTAAAATAATTAATTTAATCCAAATATCATTAATTAAATGGATTAATTACATTCAAACGTCATTATTTAAAATTAGTAATTAAATCCAAATATCATTAATTAAAAATGATTAATTAGATTCAATCATCATTAATTAAAATGATAAATAAATTTAAAACATTATTAATTAAAGTGATTAATTAAACTCAAGTCCTATTAATTAAAATGATTAACTAATTTTAAATATCATTGATTAAAATGATTTGCCAAATTCAAACATCATAAATTAAAATGATCGATTAAATTTAAATATCATTAATCAAACTGATTAATGAATTTTAAACATCTATTTTATGAAAATATAAGCTCAAGTTCAACACACAAAGGTTCAGGGTGATAATATTCAATAAGTGATGACATAGTAAAAAATCGCTATAACGACACTTAAACAATTCTAAAAGACGGTCATAAAATATTTTAACTAAACATCAATACAAGCAATAAAAGAATATAAATGAGATGCAGATAGCAGTAAATAAATGATGGCAAGAAACCCCTTTGGGTCTCCCTACAAATGTCCTATGTAAAGCATACATATGTATTTTTATTTTTGAAGTGTTCCATAGTGACCTGTTCGCTATGATAACACTCCGACTTCTTCTTTTAGTCCCCGCAATAAAATGATTATTTATATCATCCACTACTAGGCCCAAAAAAACAATAATAAATATAGTTATATGAATTTCAAAAATGGCAATCCAATCCAAAAATAAATCAAACAATTATATAAACTAACAGCCAAGTGGGCATTAAATAATTTTTATCTACTATATAATGTACTGATAACCAAAAATGTTAGTTTAACTCATCGAAATTTCAGTTATCGCCATAGCGTTCTAGTTTCGTCTAAGATTGAACAGTGTGGTGTTAAATACTAAAATCTAATTCCAAAGCGTAGTGTTCGATGTTATGAGTGCAATGCAATAGACCATGTTTGAGTTGGACCTAATGTGAACAGATTATTGATTTTACAAGATTCTAGAATTAAATAGTATAATTTAATTTTTATACAATTAATTCACTAATCCCCTAATTAGAAACTAATCCACTTGCATTAACAACTCTAGGTTGTAACCTCTAAAACTTACGAACGAAACCCGACTATGCCTTCTCCCACTCATCCCTACTGCCATGACCCACCACCGACTGCTGCAACCTTCCAGAAAGAAGCATTTCCTCTGCCAATACCAAAGCCACTGGCCTTACCACCATAGACGGCTTGACCACCTAGAACGAAGTGAAAACCCTGACGCTAATCAACTCGAGATTTCGGTCGCTACACGACGAACCACCCCAAAACGACCATCCAATCACTTAAAGATGTCGTTCTGCACATTTTTGTAGCTGGGGCCATCTCCTAGAACAGCCCCTAGTGGCTTCAACGATTTACGGCCATGGGATGATAGGCTATTTAAATGGCAACAAGGCTTTGTTTTAGGGTTTGAACAAAATGAATAGGGATAGGGGTATATAGGTATAGGTTTTCTAACTCGCACTATTCACGCCCAAAAACTTACGAATTCCTATTGAGGCATGCTTGCATTCCTAGCTAAATACCCTTTTTTGAACTCAATGGAACTATTACCAAGACTTAATTCCATCATATGCAGAAGTTAGCATTTAAATAAAATTATATTATTTTAATTCCTTAAAAATTAATCGCTACACGTTTCGAGCTCGCTCGACCACATAATACGTACGATCGCCATGAAACTTGTCATCTTACAACAATTTATTATTTCGAATCCAATGACACTAGTTTCTTCAAAATCCAAGATGGTGACTCGGAGCGCTAATTTCGCACATTTAAATTTCGTCGATATTTTTGGTCTAATTATTAATATGTATCCGATTTATTTACTTTTGCAAAATAAATTTTACAAATTGAATTCATTAATATTATTTAGTAATTAAAAGGAGTTAAACAAGATTATTAACTCCATTTAATTAATATTTTATTCATAACTGAATATTTAAAGGACTACTGTAATTGGATATGAACTGTTAAATTTCAAAATCAAATTATTTAAATATTTCAAAATTAATTAAACATTTAAAATTCAATGCCAAAATTATAGGTTGCTGCAGTAACTTTCAAAACTCTTAAAAATAGATTTTTACAATTAAAAATCCCTTTTGAAAATTTCCATTTAATGATTTTTATTAAATATTCAATTTAAAAACGAATTTCCTTTTGGAAATATTATTAAAAACCCCTCATTTATACTTATAAAATTACATATATACATTTACTCTTGAAATCTCTATTTTCATTTTTAAAACAACTTTTATTTCCAAAACAATTTCCAATGGATCCTTTTATTTTCCAATCACTTTTATTTATTTTTAAATATACTTCAATCTAATTTTAAAACCCTTTAAATAATTTTCCAAAGCTTATAGAAATCCCTTAAACCGAAAAATTAGTCGAACGTCCAAAAATTTAAATTGTGGAGCGAAATTCTTAAAATTATCAATATAAATTTTTATCTGGTGGCCAAGTCAAACTCCACCGAATTTTGGCCATCCATATAATGCACACACAATATAAATAAACTACAAAAATCAAAATGCAATTGGATAAGATCTCTTTTGCATTGTGATGAACCAATAAACATAAAATCTTAACATTACATCCAAATTCATAATTAGTATCACAAAACCAATCGAATTTCCCAAGCAACCATTTCAACCAAATAATTCCATATATAATCGGGATGATGTATTTAAGATGTAGGATGAAATAAATATAGTTATGAGTATAAAATTCGGTGTAATTACGCTCGAGCTGCCAAAATAGGGACTGAATGATGTCAGTATTACTACCACGCCTTCAACGTCACCAGCTGCCCATCGTCAACCTTTCATCATCACTACAATGCTCCACGCTAGCCACTCCAACACAGAACATCACTGCATCCTCCATCACAGCAGCCAACCCCTCACCTCAAGCTGCCCAGCCTTACGTCGCTTGAACACTATGTCTGCGTGAATCTACACCTTCTCCGATCATGTCTGACATACACACATCCTACGAAACTCCTTTAGGTCGAGCAACGATGTAACAACCCGCATATTTTACGATTGTATATTTAAATGATTTGTTTAGATATAGCATCGTTAGTCGGATTAAATTCTGAAATGCTACTTTTTTCAAACAGTCGAATTAGGACTCGAGACCACTTTCATTGAGTCTAAAATGGCTTTTGCAACCTTTTGAGTATAAACATTGATATGTTTGAAGTTGAGTAGAATTTTGCTATTTTTCTATTGGGCTTTGGGTTTGGGTTTCAGCCACTAAATCATCTAATACCCTAACTCCTCCTCCAACTCCTCTTCATTCGTTCTATTATTTCCTAACACTCAAGCTAAAGGAAAATAGGGTAAAGAAAAGGAAATTACGATTTCTAAACCCTAGATTACTAGGAAATTCAAAATTTAAGCTCCGAAATCAAAGAGAAGCTTAGGTAAGCATCCTCTTCATCGTCTCCATCTCAATCTCTCTTCAATTCTTAGATATTCCTAAATCCTAACTTAGGAAATTCATTTCATTTGATAATAGATTAAAGATTCTTGAAGTTTTGTTGAAGAGGAATCGGTCTTCCTTTGTTTTTGATCTTCTCATTCGTTGTTTTTGGGTTTAAAGGTGAGTTTTCAGATCTATTTATATACCTTTGATAGTTGTTAGTTATGAATTCCTAACATCTATTATGTCCATTTGCTTTTGAATTGAATTGGTTGGTGAACTTTCCAATATTTGGCATTTTGAGGTCAAAATCTATGAAAACCTTTATATGGATGTTTGGACATGTTGTTCGAAGTGTATTGGCGAGTCTATAGAGTTGGGTTGTCGCTTGGCTTAAATCCCTAGCCAACGTCGTTCATTCGATCACTTACGATATGATTTGGCCATCAATGGCCTAAGCAAAATATTGCCCTGAGCTTCAGCTCAGACGTCTGGTAGTATGCTCAGACGTCTGGAGCTACGGGATAAAAAATTTAGACTTACAGCTTAGACGTCTGACACTGTTAAATTCGAAAAAAATTCCTATTTCTATGTGGCTTTCCATTACTATCGATTTTTGTTGTTGATCCGATTGGTCGTCGTCATTTATTATCGACTTTGATGACTTCTTTCTGTATTTTTGGAAATATTCATTTGATGGATTTGGTATCGATTTCTATGGTTTTGATTCACGTTATCGTATGTGAATTTTTGGTGACTGATTTTTCTTACAATCATTTCTGTGATTTGTCACTTTAAAATACAATGGTTTCTATACTAATGGTAAATATTCAAACTCTTTCACAAAAAATGATTTTAATGTTATTTTTAATACAAAGCTTGTTTTTAAAACCGTTTTCCAATCTATTAGTATACAAACGTTTACCTCATTCATATGAGAAATCTAATTAAATGACTTAGCAAAAAAAGTGGTATAAAATGCTTGTGTTTTCTTTGTCGGTTAATTCTTGGACTTGTTCGATTGAAATCTTGTGATAATTTTCGAGTGAAGACCTACAATTTGTTTGTAAATATTTAAGTTAAGCCGGTGGTTATAGGACATGAACCTAAACTTATTTATTTACTATCTTAGTGTAATTCATACTTTTTATTGATCTATGATGATCATTTTATGGTTTAGACTAGCGATATGCGATGTCTTTGTGTCCACGTGAGGGACTGTACCTCATTTTATTGAGCTTCGTCTCATTTCTTTCATAGGCTAACAACCTATGGGTTCTTTGGAGTTTCGACTCATTTTTATGGGCTAGCGACCCATGTTCTTTTATGGAGTTTTAGGTTCGTCGGGCGTACCTTTATTGTACTACGTCGTTGTTCGAATTATTTAAGTTTCAGGTTCATCGGGCGTACCGTTATTGTACTACGTTGTTGTTCCGAACTATTCGAGTTTCAGGTTTCTCGGGTGTACCGTTATTGTACTACGTCATTGCACCGGCTCTATGGTTAACGACCATGGGATAACGTCCCATTTGTGATACATGTGTTGGTGAGTTTTCTTGCTCCCATTTTTGATAGGCCTCCACCCTTCGTGATTTCTGGATTTCTAATTGATGATTTCTAGAATATATGTTTCATCAATTTTTGCGATTGGCATAGATATGTTTTGTCAATATTTGTGGTTTGGTGAATAAAATAAAGAATACGACATTCTTTTTGGTGTTTGAGAAAATTTGAGATATTGTATGATTTATGTTGTTATTTAATGATTATTTGTCACAGTATGGCATTATTGTTATCATACGTTTTTGTCATATCTCTTTTCCTATCTCATTATATGTGATATTTATAGCTAGACTGATACGTTTATTATTTTCTTCTTAAATAATACTTGGGTCAGACCAAGGTATTTCAGGTGCTTCTACTTGACTTCTTATCAGGGTCCATCGTCTGACTTTTGGCTAACTACTTAGCATAGTAGTTTTTGTTCTATGTATTCGAGATAGAGACTCCTTGATGTATACATATTCTTTTTCTAGTACTTATACACATTCTTTTGTGATGTAGTGGATTTTAATGACCACTACTTTGATGTACACTTTTATGTGTTATATTCATTTCTATTTCCGCCTTAGTGATATGAATATCTGTGACTGATTTATGTTATGCTTATTTTATATTTGTTTTCGAAGACCACACAACCACTGTGTAGTAGCTTTGAGTTTGTACTTGATATGTGGGATTTCCTCTTTACATGAAATGCGTGACCTTCTATCTGGAATATCGGTACTCGCATAAAGCAATTACATGGATGGTCGCTACTCAACCGCCTTATTCTTCATGCTAGTCGACGACATTACCTCGTAATGTCCTTGGCTAGTGTGAGTATAGAGGTGGGGCATCCCGCACGGTCTCTTCCAAGCCATATATGACATCACAACAATAAGTCGTGACTACCACCTCGTCATAGCCATCATCGATCGCCTTCCCCAATACGACGACGCTAACTTGCCGAGCTCATACACCTTCATGCATATATTTTTTAAACTCGTAATTTTCTGATTTTTATAATTAGGGCATAAATTAAAATGAGGAGTTCAGGTTTGGGCTCAAGGGAAAGATACGGAGGGGGTTCTAGAAAAGGAGAGAAGAGATTGAGTTCAAATAGGCTTGGGACTTGCATTTTGGATCTTAGTTTTAGCAATTTGTTTCCATTGCTTGTCTTTCCTTTTTCTTTTAACCAACCTTCAATTTTATTTGTAATTAAATTTATAATCTAATCTAATTTAATTTAATTTATACTTCATTTATATTCCGATAATTGGATAGGTTAATTCAATTCAATATTGTTTCACTCTATTTAATTAATCAATATATTCATGTAAAGTAAATTTATTTCTTCTTTCGATCATATAAAAAAAATTACACTTCAAAATATTTTATATTGATTAAAACATTTTATTCAATTCTATTATATTATCTAAAAGGAATTTATTAAAAGAAAAATCCTTTATTAAAAAGATTTTAATCAAATAAATATTTACTTTCAAATAATAATTATTAAATATTAAATTCGAATATTTCCATCTCGATTTAATTTATTAATTAAAATGGCGTAGAAAGCAGGGTTGTTACAAAATTTCCCCTTAAGAAAATTGCCTTTTCACAATTTCGTATAGGGAAATGTCATACACAACTCATACCCTGAACATTCTTCATATTTCAATCGTCTAAAAGCTTACGCAATCCTCTACGTGAATTTTCCACAAACTTCTATTATCGTATATTATAGATTCATTCAACAACTTTCTATTTTTCACATACGCTAATTTATGAAAATAAGTGTCGGGTTTTTTGAAAATTTTGATAGTGCCTCCTTTGTAAAGAGAGTGCTTCAAAAAATCAAAATATAGTATGTCATAACAATTATACATCTCAATCAATGGGGTATCTCGAATCATGGGGAAACAACACAATATCACATATATATTGATATACGATTAAAAGTACCTTTTTATTAGAATTAAAGCAGTTATTTCGTTATTTAATGAGCAAAAGCAAGCCGAAATCGTCCATAAGTCTAAATATGCCTCTTGAACATCTACACTTAACTTAAATTCCAATACTATTCACAATAGAAGAAATATAAGAAGTATATGCTATCATTTTATATCAACGCATTTTATTGTTCAAGTTTTCACCACACTTCAATAAACTTTCAATAGTCAAAAACTCAAAATTAGACAATGATATCAAATAATGAATTGTTGCATATTGTGTTAACTATCAAACTAATTTTTGAATTACATAAATGTCAACTACAACATGAGTTATAGTAATTTTCATAAAAATGGTAAAAAGTGAAATGGTGTTAAATGCAAGCCCAAATTACAAGCATGCATTTTTAGCCTAGAAAACAACAGAACTATGCGAAATACTTAAAAACAAAAGTTGTTTTTCATGTTTTTAGTTTTCTGAAATGGGAAAGATGATCGAAATCGGATCAAACCATTCAAAAGTTATGGCCAAAATATGTAGGCATAAAATATTGAAAACAAATACGGGATAAAATTATTGTCTTAACCTAAAAAAAGTTTAAACACCAAAAAAATTAAAATTTTCAAGAAGTTATAGACATGAAAGTTGTTCTTTATGAAATTATCTTTCAAACGAAAGAAAAGAGACCAAAATCAGATCAAAGAATCAAAAGATATGCCCAAAATTGTACAACACAATGAAATGGGTAGCTAAGCTTCATGTTATAGTTTGTTCTAAGTTTTATCAAAAAGTCCTACAATGTAAAACTAAAATTTTCATGTAGTATTTAAAAAAAAATTAATTGTTAAAAAACTATTCAATTTTTCCCATACAGAGTACTAGGTTACATCATTATTTTAAAAGGTATCGTTCATTTTAAATAAAGGTTCACATTTGAAACAATCAATTTTCAAAAAATTTAAAAAAAAAACGCTTCCCTATATAATAACTATTCTTTTTCAAGAAACATTATTTTCATTTCAAAATATTCTTTACACAAATTACTTCTTTTTCATCTTTTTCAATACATGTTTTAAAATAAATAATTTACATTTTCCTCTTTAGAAAATTTATTTTAACTCAAAGCAGTTCTATTATATATCCATACATAATTAACTGGAAAATTCTTTTGATTCAACTTTAAATAAACATCTCTTATATACAATATTTCGTACATTAATTTATTTTAAAATATACAACGTTGTTGCGCCTTAAATCTTTGTGATTCATTTCGCCAACTGGCTGCAATGTTGACCGCCTAGGATTAAATATATCAAAATTGCCTCGCCACTGCTTTCAACTTCAGACTAATACTCAATGGCTGCATATGTTGTTCAAAGTATATTCAAATCTAGAAAAATAATATTTTTGTTCTCCAAATGTATATTACTCTATAAAATAATATATAATTCTAATTAAATTATTTGTTATATCATTCCAAAATATTGTGTCAATTTCGCCTTATTAAGAATTTAGGAATAAATATCGAATACTTGTGTACCCGGGTCAACTATAATTCTTAAAATAATCGAAGGAAAAATTAACACCATAATAAATTATGAATATATTTTCACACACCATATAAAATCAAACTCATATTTTATCAAATGATTTGCTTGTTTGAATAAAAATGTTTATTCAAAATTCGAATAATCATCCAATTCATAATTTCAACCAAGCATTAATACAAAAATACACACATTTTCAACAAGCAATCAAATGCCTTTAGCGGAAAGGTATATATCATTCTCCGCTGTGCAACTTTGATCACTACTAGATCCTCTTACATAAACTTTGCTCATCACGATCTATAATTGTAAGGTATCTATAATGTGAGATTCAGATTAGGGTCTTTCGCAACTTCCCTTCCCTAGCTACCTCACTCGCATTCAAGCCACACGGAGGTTTATTCACCGTCATTAATGTCGACATTAATTGTCGGGCTAACCACTCCTTACTTCACTACCTCACCCAAAAAATTTCATTTCACTCGGAAACAAAACATAGAAGAGGTAGCGATATGGATAATACACATATAGTAGGAGAAAAATAATGACGTTCCTAGATGATTATCCCTGTAATCATCATATATTTCTCCCATCCCTATATTTAACGGCAAGTTTTCTATCGAATTAGAAAACAATCGAAAAATTATGTGATAAATTTAATCGCAAGCGCGTGACGTACAACTTTAGTACGTGATGAGTACGAGTCAATCCGTAGGGAATTGAGGTGATTTTAAATTCTACTCATTCAAATTAACCAATGCTAGAAGTTGATTTAAGCAAAAAATGTAAAAAAAATAACAAAAAGAAAGTCAATAAAAGTATGAGTGTAGAGGGCAATTTAGAGGCAATCCTCTTCTCATGATCACATAAATCAACATGATGAAATTATGATCTCTCTTTTTGATCATTTGTGAATTTAGTTGACGTGTTTATCATAAGTATGGTTGATTTGTGCTATTAATAAGCCCAACATAAACCATGAAACTTTAACACACCATCCAAACCACTTGTTTAATCTCATGAAAATAAAGTATGTTCTAAGCGTGGCCTATTTGTTATTGATTAGTAATATAGACCATCAAATTTTGTGTAACAACCCGCATATTTTACGATTAAATATTTAAATATTTTATTTTAACATTTTATCGTTAGTCGGATTGTAGTCCGAAAAGTTACTTTTTGCATACGGTCAAATTTGGACTCGGAACCACTTCCATTGAGTTCAAAACACCGTTTGCGATCTTTTTGAGTGTAAACTTTGATATGTTTGGAGTTAGTGGAATTTTGTCACTTTTTCACTTTGAGCTTTGGGTTTGGTTTAGCCCATTAGCCTAAACTATTTACTCTAGCTCAACCTCCTTCTCTTCATAACTTTACTTTCATTTCCTAACACTCAAGCTTCATGAAAAATGGAGGAAGGAATGGGAAATTAAAACTCCAAGCCCTAGTTCATTTGCAAATTCAACATCCAACTCCAAATTCAAAGAGAAGCCATTGATTCAAGCTTCTTATGTAGAGATTCAAGTGTAGTTGATTCCTCCTTTGCTTTTAGGCTTCTCCTTCATTGATTTTCTGTAAAGATGAGATTTTTATCTCATATCTTTGTCTATAATTATCTTTGATTGTTGGGTATGAATTCCTAACACTTATTCATGTGCATTTTCTTGTGATTTGGATTGAACTGATGAAAATCCCAATTTTTAGTGTTTTGGGTTCAAATCTTTAAAAATCCAATCTTTGATGTTTGTCCACGTTTTTTGGTGATGCATCGAGGAGCCAATACGACCGGGTAGCCTATGGGCATAATCCCCTAGCGTCCGTGCTTGATCGGTTGCAAATTGAGTGAGTTTTGCGCTTCAAAACCCTTAGGTCGCTCGGCCTGCAAAATTCGAAGTGCTCGGCCTGCAGTTAGGTCGCGCCCCGCTTAGGTCGCATCAAATTGAGTCGCTCGGCCTTAGGTCGTAACCCATAAGTCGCTGGGTCGCTCGGCCTTCTTCACTTCCTTAAGTCGCCCGGCATTGGTTAGGTCGCGTGCACATTAGGTCGTTGCTCGACCTTGTTTCCTTTAGGTCGGCCTGCATTTAGGTCGCTCCTCCATCCTTAGGTCGCTCGCCCACTAGGTCGCTCGGCATCCTTGCCACTTAGGTCTTTGACCATCCTTAGGTCGCTTGGCCTGTTTGTGCCATTAGGTCGCGCCACGCCTTAGGTCTTTGGATTTTATTAACGTCTTCGTATGTGAATTTTTGTTATTGATCGTTTCTACGATCATTTTTGTGATTTGTCATTTTAAAAATATACAAGCCTTTACCTCACTCGAACGAGAAATCTAATTAAACGGCTTCGTAAAACAAGTGGTATGAAACGCTTGCGTTTACTTCGTCGGTTAATTCTTGGACTTGTTCGATTGAACCTCTTGTGACAATTTTCGAGTGGAGATCTACAATTTGTTCGTAAATATTTAAGTTAAGCTAGTGGTTATGGGACATGAAGCTAAGCTTATATATTTACTAGCTTACTGTAATTGACACTTCTTGATCGCTGATGATCATTCTTGTGATTTAGACTAGCAATTGTGCGATGTCTCTTTGTCTACGAGGGAGACTAAACCCCATTTCTGTGGAGCTTCGGCTCAATTTGGTGGGGTAGCGACCCATAGTCTTCGGGCCGTATTGTGGAGCTTCGGCTCAAAATTAATGGTTAGCCACCATGGAATAGCGTTCCATTTTGTGATACACGTGTTGGTGAGTTTTCATACTCCTGTTTTGTAATAGTCCTTCCCCCCTTTTTTGTGATTTCTGGATTTCCATTGATGATTTCTGGAATTTATGTTTTCACCAATTTTCGTGATTTACATTGATAAGTTTTATCAATATTTGTGCATTAGTGAATTTGTGTGTCATTAACTTTTGTGATTGACATTGATATTATTGTCAATATTTATAGTTTGGTGATTTGGTAAATAAGGAGTATGACATTCCTTTTGATCTTTGAGAAGATTCTCATGATATTGATTAATCTCTTATTGATTTTCAGTTACATACTTATTACAGTATGGCTTTATGGTTACCATATATCTATGTTATATCTCTTATTCTATATCATTTTATCTGATATTTATAGCTAGACTGATCCGTTTATTATTTTCTTATTAAATAATACTCGGGTCAGACCGAGATGTTACACGTGCTTCTGCTTGACTTCACCTCTGGGATTATAACCCCGACTTTTGGCTAACTACTTAGATTAGTAGTTTTTGTTGTATACATTTGAGATATAGACTCATTGATGTACCCATATTCTTTTGTCTAGCACTTGTAGCTATCCTTTTGTGACATTGCGGATCTTGTTTGACCACTACTCTGATGTACACTTTCATGTGTTATATATTCATATCTATTTCCGCCTTTGTGATATGGATGTCTGTGACTGATTTGTGTTATGTTTATTTCTATATTTGTTTCCGAAGAATATATATATATAGCCACTGTGTAGTAGCTTTGAGTTTGTATCGGTATGTCGGATTTCCTCCTTAAACCAAATGCATGTTGTACTATCTGACATATCGTTGCTCGCACAAAGCAATTACGCGGATGGTCGCTCCTCAACAGCCTTATTCTCCACGCTAGTTGACGGCATTACCTCTTAGTGTCCTTGGCTAGAGTGGGTATAGAGGTGGGGAGTCACATTTTGATTCTAAAATCCACTTCATTACCAAAATCATATGTAGATGAAGAGGTAATTTGTGTTTATGTTTGTTTAAGCTTGGTGTCAACAACATAGGCTATCAAATTCAAAGTTAAACAATAGAATTTTACCATATCAAAATTCCATGAAACATAAAGAGAGATAAAAAAAATTAGCAAATATGTTGAATCTATATGATTAAGAGAGCATCATTACCCCTAAATTGAAGGGGTTTAGCTTCTTATATTTGTCATCATTTCAACAAATGTAGATTGCAACATAAACGTAAATAAGAGGAAAAAGAGAGCTAACTAATTTGAACGTAAATAAATCTACTCTCCTTACAAGAAATAAAACTACACTAATTGCATAAAGTAAAGAACAATAACCAAAAGAGCATGAAATCAAATTGCATAAATAAAATTATATAAGAGAAAAAGGCTAAGAAGCCATAAAAGAGTGAAAGAGGGTTTGTGTTTACAATTTACGCCTACAACTAAACTAACTAGAAGGTGGTAAGAGCTTCATTACATGAAATGGGTATTTATACATGCCTAAAACCCTAATCCTTATTTTAGAGTGATATCCATAATGCCCCTTAGAAAGTGTGGCCACCAAGCAATCATTAGTATAAGCTTAATCCTTCATTAAATATGCATGTGACTTTAATCCACACTAACATATGATTAGCTCCTACTTGAATTTCATGTTTAGTAGGTGGGTGGGGTCCTCCATGTTGCATGAATTGATTTATTTCTTCATTATCTTGTCTTCCATCCTTTGTGCATGCATGCATGCATGAAGCCTCTTCCATTTTCCATCCATTTTCCTACAAATAAAAAATAAAATGTGTAAATAAATATTCTCAACTAATACATGCACAAAATTACTATTTTACCCCTAAATGAATGATGATTTGTCGACATTTGGATTTTTATAAAAACATGTAAAAATACCCTAATATGATCATTATTTAATTAAAACAAGATTAAATATGTGTGTATAAATATACACCTTTACATGCACATCAATGAAAGTCGGGGTTAATTGATAGGATCGTGTAATATGGAATAGCTATATGGTTAATGTATATATGGTAAGTAAAAATCGCACCAAGATTTTATACTGGTTCGGATCACTTATCCTACGTCCAGGTTCTAAGCTTCACTTAGGTATTCACTAACTACAAAACCCTCACTTCACCCGGAGGAATAGGTTTACAATTTACCCGAACAACCGAACGGGATTTCTTTGCCTCAAACTACCTAAGAGGACTTCAAACCTCAATGCTAAACAAGTTTTGACTAGTTGTGTTCTTTATAACACGAATGAGTCTATTGTAGTACAATGTTCCTATAACCTTATCCTCAAGAATATGAAATATGTTTGTGAAGATTAAGGAATTATGAATTTGCTATGAATCAAAATATATTAAATATAAACAGTGATTCAAGCAAAGAGAGTAGTGATTGCTTTGATAATGTTTAGAAAATATGATCAAGAAATAGATAGATTAGAGTAAGATAATTCGATGATTTGAATGATGTTTGAATCATGTATTTATAGTTGTAAAAAGGATGCATGTATTGCCAAGGGTTGTAGATAAGAGAAGCTTCCATTTCTATTGAGGAATGGTCGCAACTCTTGGGAAGAAGAAGGTGTCCTTTCATGCAAAATTCGCAGGTTCAAATTCAGTCGACTGTGCAGGAATTTCAGTCGACTGAAATTATAGTAGGAATCTTTCTGGAAAATTTTCAGTCGACTGTGTAGAAAATTCAGTCGACTGAAACTGTGCATATTTGTACATGTTTGCCAGTTCAGTCGACTGGTAAATTTAGTTCAGTCAACTGACATATGAATTTATGCATTATGAAGAATTGAAGTATGCGTAGTGAAAATTTGAAGTATAATGAATGTGTTCTTGTGTTTGTGCAACTCTTGAGGATAGATTTTAACAAATAAACCTATATATATAAAAATCATACTCAAGTTTATATTTCATTGATCTTCCTCTATCTTGCATATATTTCTTCCTTTATATATTGCCATTGATCAAAAATCTTCGTGTATCAACATTCTCCCCCTTTTTGATTGATGACAATACTTGATTTTCTAAAGATATCTAAACTTTCTCCCCCTGAATGTGTACATCTATCTTTCCTACAAAAACAAAGTTAGTGCCATAGATCCATAGATTTTCTCCCCCTTTGTCATCGACAAAAAGGAAGTAGTAACCGTAGTTGCATGGAATTAAAACAATCACTTTAACCAAGAATGAATCTTAGAATTATATAAAAAAAATGCATCAAATATAATAGTTCAAATGTCATAGTTGCAAGAAACATAATAGAATAATAACTCAAATAAATTACTGATCCTTATCCCAATCGTAAGAACCTTCTCTGTCTCCTGGTTCTCTAATGACTGGTCCTCCTGTTGATGGTCGATATTGTCTTCCTCCTTGTCCACCACTAGCTCCGCTTGTGCTGCTACTGGTATGCTCCTCGGATGACGTCCATGTAAATGTTGGTGCAGGACGCTTGCCAAGAGATGTTGAAGCGGTAGTAGTTCTTGAGCACGAGATAGCGTCCCAAAGCTTATTAAAAAATCCTTTGATTTTGTTAAGCTTATTATCCACCTTTTTAAGACGATTATCAAGAATTTGTTGATTTCTTGATAATATTTGTAAGGATTGGTTGGTAGAGTAGGTCGGGTCAATAAGACGAATTTCATCTTCTTGTTCGAAATGTTCTTCGTGTTGAGGTGGCGGAGTTTGTTGTTGTTGCTCTTGATGCCTAGCTTCCCATTCGGCAAGTGATATAAATCGAGGAGGTCTAGTAGGGAGTTGCATAAGGCTTATGGCCCGATGGTTTATTTGATGGACCATTGTGTTTTCTGAATCTGGTAATGGTGTATCAACATTGAGGAGAAGTCGCATGATATATTCTCCAAAGTAAATTGTGCGCATTTTACCATTATGAAACGAGAGAAACTCATCAAGGATTAGTTGTACCCAATTGACTTTAATATTGCCAAAGATGGCATATAAAGCTCTGTAGTTAGTTGGGTAAACAATTTCATATGAGCCCGTGCGTGGAGTGATCGTTCTCATTAGAGTTTTATGTAGAATTCTTGCTCGAGGACGAAGAGAAGTAGATTTCAAATCTTGGAAATTTATATTATCATCCATAAATTGGTGATTTATGTTATCACGAATTTGTAGATTGAATTCTATTTCTTCTAGTTTCCTTCCGATATTAGTTGACCCTAAAATGTGAGCTATTCGATCCAAAGAAAACCAAACCTTCTTTCCGCAGACCATGCTCCAAACACTGTCGTTTGGATTCCTTGGAGTTTGGTGTCCAAGATTGAGATTTGCGTAGAATAATTTGACCATAATATGATTTATGGCAATGTCATTCCATTTCAAATCAAGAAGAGGAGTTAAGCCTGCTCGATCTGTGAGCTCTTGGAAATTGTAGGTGTGAAGACTTTGGAAATCTACAAATGAATGCTCGAATATTCTTGAGTTCTTCATCTTGTTCCATCGGGTGATCGCGACTTCATCATATAGCCATTGAGCAATTTGAGCATCAATGGGCTCGGAGGATGAAGAGGATGAAGCTCTAGATCGTTTTGGTGCCATTTGCTTTTGATTTGAGGGAGATTGGAAGAATTTGAGATCTAGGGTTTTGGGGAAATTTGGGGAAGAAGATGTAAAAAGTGATTTTGGAAGTAAAAAACTGATGTAAATAAAGGGAATTATACCTGGAAAAGGCCGTTCAGTCGACTGAAAATGTCCGTTCAGTCGACTGAATTGTAGACCGAAAGTTTGTAGGTTTGAATTCAGTCGACTGAACAGAGATTTTAGTCGACTAAATATTTTCCCGAGAGTTTCTGTTAAGTTTCAGTCGACTGTGCAGAAATATTTAGTCGACTGAAAATGTGGAAAGAATGTTTTCTGTTTACATTCAGTCGACTGGGCTTATAAGTTCAGTGTTTACTTCAATTAAATCATCGAAAGTTAAATTGCTTACCTCAGACTCTTGAGCCATGAAGCATACATTTGCTTGTTCATTGTCGCTATCACTATCAGATGAAGATGAATCTGAATCGTCCCAAGTTACAGAGAATGCCTTCTTTTTGAATTTATCCTTTTTGTTTTTGTTGTTGAAACTTTTCTGATTTTCCTTCTTTTGTTCTTGGCAATCCTTTTGCATGTGTCCTTTCTTGTGACAATTAAAGCATTCTATATTTGTACATGTTTGCCAGTTCAGTCGACTGGTAAATTTAGTTCAGTCGACTGACATATGAATTTATGCATTCTGAAGAATTGAAGTATGCGTAGTGAAAAATTGAAGTATAATGAATGTGTTCTTGTGTTTGTGCAACTCTTGAGGATAGATTTTAACAAATAAACCTATATATATAAAAATCATACTCAAGTTTATATTTCATTGATCTTCCTCTATCCTGCATATATTTCTTCCTTTATATATTGTCATTGATCAAAAATCTTCGTGTATCAACAATCAATTCCAATGTTTGTTTTCTTGTAGGTTTTTTTATTTAATTTAAAAAAAATCATTTTAAATCTTTTCCTTTGAAAATTTCAATCTAATTCAAAAATTCAAAAACAAAATCTTTCCAGAAACAAAAACATATAAAAGAAAAAAAATCTAAAAAATCCAAAATCCAAAAAACAAAACAAAAATCAAATTTACCCTTTGAAAGATAAATTCCTTTTGCTAAACATTTTTCCTTTATAAAAAAAGCAATTTTTGAAAATGTCTGAATTTCCCTACTTGATAGAAATTAACAATAGTTGTGAAAATTAGTATAATCCATATAATTTCACATCAAATTCTTATGGATATTTTCAATAACAGCTCTTACACAAGCAATTCGGATTTTGCACAACAAAATTTTCAAAATGTTGACCAACCCTCAACTCTTGAAAAGAAAACTAATCTTTACTTGAACTCTCTACATAAAAAAGATCAAAGGATACTTGATTTATGTAATTCATATTTGTGCAATAACTCAAGTCAAAGATTTTAAAATAATCAAAATATGAGTTCACTTCAAAATCAAATGGTTTTGATTATAACTCATGCCAATTCAATTTCGAACTCCAACTGAATTTCAAAATCAAAACGAAAATGGAAACAACTGTTTAAATGATTTTGGCAATAAGAGTAGTCTCAATCATGGGAAATTTTTTTACTCCAAACAATTTCAAATTAAAATTTCTCAAATTAACAATTATAAATTTTATCTTGTTGACCAAATTGACGAAACTCAAAAAAATCACACGGAGTTGGTGTTCGAAACACACGAGAAATAACGTAAGAAACAAAATCAAATTCTAACGTGTGATGAGTCAAATAATAATCCATTTTTACCAAAATTGACGACTTTCAAGTAACAACTTTTGAAATTGAAAATGACAATCTTAGTGAAGTTGTTGAAAATGCGGTAATCGATTTGAATTTCAATTCTTTTGAGAGCGTGGAACCAAATTTAAAATTCGATCTTCCTTTCTCCGATTTTGAAAAATTGAATGCGATAACTTTAGATTTTGAAATCGATACATGCAATGAAGTTGTTGACAATTCATTAAAGGAAGATGAGTTTAATGAACAACTAATTTTTTAGACTTTTCGAAGATGAGTTGTTGAATCCTAAAGGGGTAGACTTAAGTCACCGTTTTGATTTTAAAATAATTAATTTTGAAGAATGAGTTTTATTTAAATTTGGTGAAAATAAACTTGAACTTCAACTAATTGTTCTATCTACCCCAAAAATCATCCAAAATAAAACAGCTCACACTTTTTTGAGTATAACGACATTCATTTTTTCAAATTAACATTCAACTTTGAAATCTTTTATGGTTTGGTTTTATGTGCTTAAGCTATGTCTCTCATACCTGACGAGACAAATGAATTAGTCTTCAAAAGACCATTTCATTTACTCTTTAACAGTATATTTCTGATGTCGAGTAAATAATAATCGTTTCATTTTCATATAAATATAAGTCATATTTTTATTTTTATTTCATTTTCTCCTTTCATTTGGCTTGACTTTAATTAATTTTTAGCATATTGTTTTACTATTGAAAAATCACTATGGGATAAATATATGTTTTTGGTTATCAAATTGAAATTTTTGAAAATCTATCTGTCTCAAGAAAAATAAAAATAAAGTTTGATTGCAAGTAACTATGGTTTAACAAGTATATAGAAAGATTCATGGATGATAATTATGTAGTATATCCTAATTGAAAATCTTTGTTTAAAAAGTGGTGGATTTAAAGTAAAGGATCTAACAATTTTGATATTCTAAGTTAAATGGTGCTAAGATGATTTTGCAAAAGTCTCTCTTATAAAAAAGAAAAAAAGAAAAAAAAAATAAAACAAAAAAATGGTTATTTTCGAATAAAAGAAACACCTAGAGTCATGTATTCATACACAAGTGTGTACATCGCCACGCTCTGTGACCTTCTCACGTAAGCCCAATGGGCAGTGCGGGATCGGTATATTTGGCATCAGTTTATCCGAGTTAGGTGTATGTAAATAGATTATTATTTAATAATAATAATAACCAACTAGAGTCATGTGTTCATACGCAAGTCTGTGCACTCTCCACGCTCTATACTCTTCTCACGTAATTCCAAAAGGCAGTGCAAGATCGTTATATCTGGCCCCGGTTCATCTGAGTTAGGTGCATAAATACTAAAAATGTTAATACTTTTCAAAAATAAGGAAAGTAAATAATTGAAATTTAAGCAATATTTTCACTTATTTGATTCGATTGGTTATTCAAAAGAAACAAAAATACCACTTTGAAAAACTTGATAATCAACTAAGGAACCATTTCACAGTTGCACTATGTTATCAACCAAAGCAACTAGCCAAACTCAAGTCTAATTGTGATGATAGCTTAATTTTTGTTGGAAGTTTTGACAAGTAAAAGGACGTAAATATCTTGATAATGTCCCGAACTTATATTTAACTTATTCGTGTCAATTTTAAAAGTAAATTCTTCATTTATAAATATTTTCAAAAAAACTTGCATTCATATCTTTGTAAATAAATCCTGCATCTAGAAATTTTTCATGTTGCTTTTGGATTTTATGGATAGTATCCGCTGAAAATCCTCACGAGACAACACTCATCCTACCAGGGACACCTAGAGGTTTAACAGTTTTTCGCGTATGCTTAATGCAATCGTTTTTCTTACAAAAACATATTCATCTTAGTTATATTTTACTCTAGTACGAATAAAACGATAAGTGTAGTGGTATTTGATGTGCACATAAAAATGTATATTTATACCCATATATTTAATCCTGTTTTAATTAAATAATTATAATATTAGGGTATTTTTACATGTTTTTACCAAAATCCAAATGTCATCAAATCATCGTTCATTTAGGGCCAAATAGTAATTTTATGCATGCGTTAATTTTAAGAATATTTATTTGCACATTTTATTTTTATTTGTAGGAAATTGGATGGAAATGGAAGAGGCTTCATGTATATATGCATGCACAATGGATTGAAGACAAGAGAATGAAGAAAAAATCAATTCATGCATGCACAATGGATGGAAGACAAGAGAATGAAGAAATAAATCAATTCATGCAACATGGAGGATTCCATTTACCAACTAACCATGAATTTCAATTAAGAGCATGTTAGCGAGGATTAAAATCACATGCATATTTAATGAAGGATTAAGCTCATGCTAATGATTGTTTGGTGGTCACACTTCCTAAGGGGCAAGTTGGGTAGCACCCTAAAATATGGATTAAGGTTTTAGGCATGTATAAGTACCCCTTATATTGCATGTAATGAAGCTCTTGCCACCTTCTATTTAGTTTAATTGTAGGCACAAATTGTAAATATAAACTCTCTTTCTCTCTTTCATGGCTTCTAAGCCTTTTCCTCTTATGTAATTTTATTTATGCAATTTGATTTCATGCTCTTTTAATTATTGTTCTTTACTTTATGCAATTAATGTAGTTTTATTTCTTACAAGTAGAGTAGATTTATTTACATGCAAATTAGTTAGCTCTCATTTTTCTTCTGTTTATGTTTATGTTGCAATTTATATTTATTGAAATGATGACAAATATGAGAAGCTAAACTCCTTCAATTTAGGGGCAATGAAGCTCTCTTAATCATATAGATTCAACATATTTGCTAAATTCTGATCTCTCTTTATGCTTCATAGAATTTTGATGTGCTAAAATTTTGTTGTTTAACTTTGAAATTGATAGCTTGTGTTGTTGACACCAAATAAACTATACTTAAACAAACATAAACACAAATTACCTTTTCATCTATATATGATTTTGGTAATGAAGTGGATTTTAGAATCAAAATGTGATGGTCTATATTACTAATCAATAGTAAATATCACGCTTAGAATAATTTTATTTTTAATTTCATTATAATTTTCTTGAGAGTGAACAAGTGGTCTGGATGGTGTGTTAAAGTTTGATGGTTTATTTTGAGCTATTTAATAGCACAAATAGACCATACTTGTGATACACATCAACTAAATTCACAAATGGTTAGAAAGAGAGATCATAATTTCATTATGTTGATTTATGTGATCATGAGAAGGGAAGTGCCTCTAAATTGCCCTCTACTTTCGTATTTATATTCACTTTCCTTTTGTAAGTTTTGTCTTTTTTTTTTAATATTTTTAGCTTAAAACAACTTCTACCTTTGGTTAATCTGATTGAGTAGAATTTAAATCATTTCAGTTCCCTGTGAATCAATCCGTTCTCGCCATGAACTAAAATTGTGCGTCATGTGTTTGCGGTTAAATTTATCGCATAATTTTTTGACAATTTTCTAATTTGACAGAAGACTTGCCGATAAACAAAACAAAGCTAAAAAAACGTAAACAAAATTCAAAAGAAAGAAAACAAAAGGTTTAACATAGCCCAGTATAATTAAGTTCCATAACACAGCTTTTCCCTTTCCCCTTTTCTATTTAATCCAAAATAAATTCTTCTCGAAAAAAAAATCATGATGTATTTAAAGAAAAAAATTGGAAATCGCGATTGGCAGAAGTCACGATTTGGATGCTAGTTTGTGGTTGTGTTGTGGTTGACCGATCGGCGGCTTAAGGAAATGGAGATGGTAATGGGTTTGACTGCGGATTAGCAAAGGTGAGTGATTGTATTGTCCGTCAAGGTCGTGATTTGAGGAAGGTTTGGATAGAGGATTTTGGGATTATTTGCAGGTGATTGATTTCGAGATTGATTGAGTTGATATTGAAAGGAAAACGTTTGTTGTTTAGAGATTCGTGATTGTAGTCGGGTTGCGGTCGCCCTTTTGGTTGTGAATTAAAGTCGATGTGGTGGAGATGATGGTGTTGAAGTTGCAGTAATGGATTGAAGAGATGAAGGCATGTCGTGGCCAATGAACTGCGGGTTCGTCGAGAGTGATTGGGTGAAGTTTGTGATAGTGATGTTATATAGCAGTGGGATGAATGTAGTGTTTTTTGGTTTGCAAGTACGAATAGTAGGGGTGCTGGTTGGCTGTGCAGTTGCAAATTCAGGTGGCAGAGGAGGATGAGATGGGGACTGTGTTAATAGCGGTGAAGCACGTTTGTAGGTTATTAGGGATTTGATGAGGCAAATTGTATGGCTAGTGGTAATGGTTAGTGGTAGTGCTGGGGCAGAGAGTCGTATTGGCAAAGGAGGTTACTGGTGATGGATGTAATGTGGTTTTGAATTGTTCGTGGTTGTGGAAATGACTGCTATTGGACTAGATGTAGGTGGTTGTTTGAAGAAAGGGTTGAGATATTTGATATTGGATGGTTTGTTTGAGGGGGTAGAAGTATGCCGGGAGAAGTGATGTTGATGTTGGCACTGGTTATTGCAGTGTGATGGTGGGGATGTCAGTATAGCACGTAAATGTGGTGATCAGGTGGGTGGTTGACAGTGGTGAGTGTGGTATTGGAGCAATGTTGAATGATTGTTAAGGCAGTGATGGGTTGATAATGGGGAGTAAGCAATTGAACTGAAGTAATGTATGTTGGAGTTCCTAAAGAGTTTGAATGAAATATACATTAGTCCCACATTAGCAAAATAAGAGATAAGATTTGGGTATATATACTAAATCCTCATTCCCTATATTGGCCCGTAGGGTCAGGTAATTTTGTGCGAGAGGGAGGACTTAAATCTGATGAACGCGCGCGCGCCGCCCGCCCGTCCGACCGACCGATCCGTGTCGGGTTCGGGTAAGAAACCTTATTTTTGCTACAAAAAGCACTGCAATTTTTTAGCAAGTTTTTATATACGGTAGCGGATTTGAATTACGGCTACGGCCGTTTGAAATTAAACTCAACGGACGCGACCGTTTAAACACTATAAATAAGTGATGAATTCTGATCAAATTCATTCACTCGTTTTCTTTCTCTTCTCCGTCACAGTTCTTCCTCTTCCCTGTTTCAAATCTGTTGCCATCGGACTGACATAATCATTACAGTTTCGTGCAGTCATCGTCTGCTGTATCCTGAGAGGCTTCAACTAAAAGTCTTAAGGAAACTGTCACGTTTCAGGCCTCAGACGATCTCGGTATCATACTGCCTTCGTTCGCTTCAGTTTGCTCTATTTGTTTTGCAGTTTTGATTGTATCATTGCTGTTTCCATCTGTTGCTGCTGCAAACTTGGGTTAGGAGTTTGTATGCATGCTGTTTCATTGACTGGTTTGCAGTTCAATAGCCATTATACAGTATAGATTATACTAAAACTGTTGCTATTCCGTTTCTGACATAGAGAATCAACATCTTAAGACTTTTATCTGTTTGTTTTGACAAAACAGAGATGGCAACGGAACAAATGACTATTAAAACAGCCAATTTGAACAAACCAGATCTGTTCAAAGGTGAAGGTGACGATTTTCTGACATGGCAGAGTCAGATGCTATTCTATCTCACCACCCTAGGCTTGCAGAAATATCTTGAAGAAGATGAACCGGTGCCGCCTACACCGGGAAACACCAACGCTACAAATCAGCATACTGGTCCAACTATTGATGCGTGGAGGCACTCGGATTTTTTATGCAGAAACTACATTCTCAACTGCCTCGATAAAGTCCTGTACAAAGTGTACCAGCCCATAAAGAGTGCAAAAGCTCTCTGGAATGCATTGGCTACAAAGTACAAAACACAGAATGTAAGTTTAAAAAAATTCATCGTTGACAAGTTTATGGATTATAAAATGGTGGATTCAAAGTCGGTGACTTCTCAAGTGCAAGAGTTGCAAATTATTATCCATGAAATGGAAGCAGAAGGCCACACGGTTGGTGAATCATTCTTGGTTGAAGCAATCACTGGAAAATTGCCACCATCTTGGAGGGATTATCGCAACTACTTGAAACACAAGAAGAAGGAAATATCCTTGCAAGACCTCATCGTCAGATTGAAGATAGAGGCAGATAATCGTGGAGTCACCATACCTAAAAGCAAAGAAGCCTTCGTTGCAGAAGGGTCAAAGAAGAAAAAGAACTTCAACAAAAACAAGAAAAGGAAGGCGCCAGAAAATAAGCAGAATAACCAGAAGCAGTCCAAGAAGTTCAATGGGCAATGTTGGGTTTGTGGCAAAACTGGACATGCAGCGAAGGATTGCAGGCACAAGAAACAGAATAATTCTGAAGCAAATGTTGTGGAAAACATGGATATCGATGGGTCTAATTTTTCTGGAGTTGTGTCAGAATGCAATCTAGTTCAGAATCCTTCTCAGTGGTGGTTTGACACAGGTGCTACACGACACGTGTGTTCTGAAAAGTCCATGTTCTCCACTTACAGCAAATTCGATCATGAAGAAAAGTTGTACATGGGCAACTCTGCAGTGTCAATGATTGAGGGAAGCGGGAAAGTGATTCTCAAGTTCACATCTGGTAAGATTATTACGTTGAATGATGTGCTTCATGTTCCAGACATTCGTAAGAACTTGATCTCTGGACCTGTACTCTCGAAGAAAGGCTTCCGAATGGTCTTCGAGTCAGATAAAGTTGTTTTGTCTAAGGCTGGAATCTATATAGGGAGAGGATACTTGTGTGATGGCCTATTTAAGGCTAATGTAGCCGTAATTGGCAACAATAATGTATATTGTAATTCTGAAATGAATAAAAAGGAAGTTTCTTATGTTGTCGAGTATGATGCTCTATTATGGCATGAAAGATTAGGACATATAAACTTTCGAAAGATGAAAAAACTTGCAAATCTGGATTTAATTCCACAATTTCAAGTAGATAAAAAATAAAAATGTGAGACATGTGTAGAAGCAAAGATGGTTAAGAAACCATTTCATACTGTTGATAGAAGTACTGAACCGTTACAAATGATTCATACCGACTTATGTGATTTCAAAAACTTACCTACAAGAGGTGGGAAAAAGTATTTTATCACATTTATTGATGATTATACACGATATTGCTACGTATATCTTTTAAATAGTAAAGATGAAGCAATTACATCATTTATAAAATATAAGGCTGAAGTAGAAAATCAACTAAATAAAAAGATCAAGATATTGAGGTCTGATCGAGGTGGAGAATATGAGTCGCCGTTTGAACAATTCTGTGCAGAAAATGGAATAATTCATCAAACAACGACACCATATTCACCACAACAAAATGGTGTAGCCGAAAGGAAGAACAGAACGTTAAAAGATATGATTACTGCCATGCTTTTAACTTCTGGACTACCGACGAACTTGTGGGGGGAAGCATTAAATATGTCTAATCACATATTAAACAAGGTCCCTCACAATAAAACAGGAACAATTCCATATGAGTTATGGAAAGGACACAAACCAAGTTTTGAATACCTCAAAGTGTGGGGGTGCTTGGCAAAAGCTCCAGTTCCGCCTCCAAAGAAGGTCAAACTTGGACCAAAAACTGTAGATTGTTACTATTTAGGACCAACCCAAAATAGTAGTGCATATAGAGTTTTGGTATTCAAGTCTGATATACCTGATATTCATGTAAATACAATCATGGAATCAAGAGATGCATCATTCTTTGAAGAAGTGTTTCCACACAAAAAGAATGAAGGGAATAATGTCCCTAAAAGGACACGAGAAGAATCGAATAGCCCACATGAAAATGAAACTCATCGTGAAAGTGATGAAGTAGAACCAAGAAGAAGTGTAAGGGCTAGAACTTCTAAATCATTTGGTTCGGATTTTTACACATATGTGTTAGAATTCGAACCTCAAACGTACAAGGAAGCCATGTCATCTTCTGAATCTTCATGTTGGAAAGAAGCAATTCAAAGTGAGATCGATTCAATCCTAAGTAATAAAATTTGGGAAATTGTTGACATTCCACCTGGAATAAAACCTATTGGCTGCAAATGGATTTTCAAGAAGAAAATGAAACCAGATGGCTCTATTGATAAATACAAAGCCAGATTAGTAGCCAAAGGATATCGTCAAAAAGAAGGTGTAGACTTTTTTGACACATATTCACCAGTTACACGAATAACCTCAATAAGAATGCTAATAGCCATTGCATCCATCTACAATCTAGAAATTCATCAAATGGACGTAAAGACAGCATTCTTAAATGGAGACCTCGATGAGGAAATCTACATGGAGCAACCCGAAGGATTTGTGTCCAAGGGAAATGAAAACAAAGTCTGTAAATTGGTAAAATCTCTATACAGACTCAAACAAGCTCCAAAACAATGGCACGCAAAATTTGACAGTGTCATGATGAGAAATGGTTTTCGTATAAATGAGTGTGACAAATGTGTTTATTGTAAACAAGTTGGACAATCATACGTGTTTGTTTGTTTATACGTGGACGATATGCTAATCTTTGGTCCTAACATTAAAGTTATAGAGACCATAAAGAAACTACTTATCAACAATTTTGATATGAAAGATTTAGGAGTTGCTGACATTATTTTGGGAATCAAAATAATAAGAACGGCTAATGGAATACAATTATCTCAGTCACATTATGTAGACAAAATAATTGAGAAATTCCAACATTATGGAATTAAAGGAGTAACAACACCTTTTAATCCATCAGAAGTACTGCATAAAAACTCAAATGAAAGTGTAATGCAACTAGAATATTCCCGTGTAATAGGATGTCTAATGTATCTCATGAATTGCACGAGACCAGATATAGCTTATGCAGTAAGTCGACTAAGCAGGTATACAAGTAATCCAGGGAAGGAACACTGGAAAGCACTAATGAGAGTGTTGGGATACTTGAAGAATACCACAAATTATTCCTTGCATTATGGAAAATATCCAGCTGTTCTAGAAGGATACAGTGATGCAAATTGGATTGCAGATTCAGAGGAATCAAAATCCACAAGTGGTTATGTCTTCACTCTTGCAGGAGCAGCAGTATCATGGAAATCAACGAAGCAAACATGCATAGCTCGATCCACTATGGAATCAGAGTTCATTGCATTAGACAAAGCAGGAGAAGAAGCAGAATGGCTTCGTCATTTCTTAGAAGATATTCCTTTATGGCCTAAACCTGTAACGGCCATATGTATTCACTGCGACAATCAAGCTGCGCTGAGTAGAGCGAAAAACTTTGTGTATAATGGCAAATCACGACACATTCGTCGGCGCCATAACACAGTTAGGCAATTACTCTCTAATGGAACTATCTCCATTGATTATGTAAGAACAAATGATAACCTAGCGGATCCATTTACAAAAGGGTTATCAAGAGAGAAAATTGACTGCGCATCGAGGGGAATGGGTTTAAAAGCCTAAACCAACAAGAGTTACCTTATACGGAAACCTATCCTAGCGACTGGAGATCCCACGGGCTAGGATCAATAGGCAAACCAGTTATGAGTAACTCAAGAAGTAATGCATTTGTCTGGACTTGGTCCAACTCCATTCCTATGGTGCACAATATACATGCATGCCTACAGAAGTATTTAAAGGTTAAAACTATGTTTTTTAATGATGATCATATCTTGTAAAAACAAGTGGGGTATATGTAGGATGCTCCTAATGGTTGCGATCACCTATGTAAGTGCGAGCTGGGTCGGCTCTACGAGAATGTTACAGGCTTTTTTATTGTCTATATACACTCGCAGAACCAGAAATTGTTCAGGACCAAAATGAACACAACCAAGAGATTGGATGAGAAGGGAAACAATGCTTTGTTAAACTTATTGTCTGGTTATACAATAACGGCTGACGGTTCAAAAAGAAAATTCACCGATTAGCCAAGTATATCCGATGAGTTTTGACTAGGGAAAGTTCAAAGTGAAATATCTACTTGTCCTTAATAAAGCAATGTTCCATATGTAGTCTGACATATTCCACTTTGTGTGGGGGATAGTATATTATCATTCATGTGGGGGATTGTTGGAGTTCCTAAAGAGTTTGAATGAAATATACATTAGTCCCACATTAGCAAAATAAGAGGTAAGATTTGGGTATATATACTAAATCCTCATTCCCTATATTGGCCCTTAGGGTCAGGTAATTTTGTGCGAGAGGGAGGACCTAAATCTGATGAACACACGCGCGCGCGCGCGCCGCCCGCCCGTCCGACCGATCCGAGCCGTGCCGTGTCGGGTCGGGTTCGGGTAAGAAACCTTATTTTTGCTACAAAAAACACTGCAATTTTTTAGCAAGTTTTTATATACGGTAGCGGATTTGAATTACGGCTACGACCGTTGGAAGGAATCGGGTGCGACCCTTGGAGACAGAACGGGTGCGACCCGTTAGCAAGCGGCGGGTCTTTTGAAATTAAACTCAACAGACGCGACCGTTTAAACACTATAAATAAGTGATGAATTCTGATCAAATTCATTCACTCGTTTTCTTTCTCTTCTCCGTCACAGTTCTTCCTCTTCCCTGGTTCAAATCTGTTGCCATCGGACTGACATAATCATTACAGTTTCGTGCAGTCATCGTCTGCTGTATCCTGAGAGGCTTCAACTAAAAGTCTTAAGGAAACTGTCACGTTTCAGGCCTCAGACGATCTCGGTATCATACTGCCTTCGTTCGCTTCAGTTTGCTCTATTTGTTTTGCAGTTTTGATTGTATCATTGCTGTTTCCATCTGTTGCTGCTGCAAACTTGGGTTAGGAGTTTGTATGCATGCTGTTTCATTGACTGGTTTGCAGTTCAATAGCCATTATACAGTATAGATTATACTAAAACTGTTGCTATTCCGTTTCTGACATAGAGAATCAACATCTTAAGACTTTTATCTGTTTGTTTTGACAAAACAGAGATGGCAACGGAACAAATGACTATTAAAACAGCCAATTTGAACAAACCAGATCTGTTCAAAGGTGAAGGTGACGATTTTCTGACATGGCAGAGTCAGATGCTATTCTATCTCACCACCCTAGGCTTGCAGAAATATCTTGAAGAAGATGAACCGGTGCCGCCTACACCGGGAAACACCAACGCTACAAATCAGCATACTGGTCCAACTATTGATGCGTGGAGGCACTCGGATTTTTTATGCAGAAACTACATTCTCAACTGCCTCGATAAAGTCCTGTACAAAGTGTACCAGCCCATAAAGAGTGCAAAAGCTCTCTGGAATGCATTGGCTACAAAGTACAAAACACAGAATGTAAGTTTAAAAAAATTCATCGTTGACAAGTTTATGGATTATAAAATGGTGGATTCAAAGTCGGTGACTTCTCAAGTGCAAGAGTTGCAAATTATTATCCATGAAATGGAAGCAGAAGGCCACACGGTTGGTGAATCATTCTTGGTTGAAGCAATCACTGGAAAATTGCCACCATCTTGGAGGGATTATCGCAACTACTTGAAACACAAGAAGAAGGAAATATCCTTGCAAGACCTCATCGTCAGATTGAAGATAGAGGCAGATAATCGTGGAGTCACCATACCTAAAAGCAAAGAAGCCTTCGTTGCAGAAGGGTCAAAGAAGAAAAAGAACTTCAACAAAAACAAGAAAAGGAAGGCGCCAGAAAATAAGCAGAATAACCAGAAGCAGTCCAAGAAGTTCAATGGGCAATGTTGGGTTTGTGGCAAAACTGGACATGCAGCGAAGGATTGCAGGCACAAGAAACAGAATAATTCTGAAGCAAATGTTGTGGAAAACATGGATATCGATGGGTCTAATTTTTCTGGAGTTGTGTCAGAATGCAATCTAGTTCAGAATCCTTCTCAGTGGTGGTTTGACACAGGTGCTACACGACACGTGTGTTCTGAAAAGTCCATGTTCTCCACTTACAGCAAATTCGATCATGAAAAAAAGTTGTACATGGGCAACTCTGCAGTGTCAATGATTGAGGGAAGCGGGAAAGTGATTCTCAAGTTCACATCTGGTAAGATTATTACGTTGAATGATGTGCTTCATGTTCCAGACATTCGTAAGAACTTGATCTCTGGACCTGTACTCTCGAAGAAAGGCTTCCGAATGGTCTTCGAATCAGATAAAGTTGTTTTGTCTAAGGCTGGAATCTATATAGGGAGAGGATACTTGTGTGATGGCCTATTTAAGGCTAATGTAGCCGTAATTGGCAACAATAATGTATATTGTAATTCTGAAATGAATAAAAAGGAAGTTTCTTATGTTGTCGAGTATGATGCTCTATTATGGCATGAAAGATTAGGACATATAAACTTTCGAAAGATGAAAAAACTTGCAAATCTGGATTTAATTCCACAATTTCAAGTAGATAAAAAATACAAATGTGAGACATGTGTAGAAGCAAAGATGGTTAAGAAACCATTTCATACTGTTGATAGAAGTACTGAACCGTTACAAATGATTCATACCGACTTATGTGATTTCAAAAACTTACCTACAAGAGGTGGGAAAAAGTATTTTATCACATTTATTGATGATTATACACGATATTGCTACGTATATCTTTTAAATAGTAAAGATGAAACAATTACATCATTTATAAAATATAAGGCTGAAGTAGAAAATCAACTAAATAAAAAGATCAAGATATTGAGGTCTGATCGAGGTGGAGAATATGAGTCGCCGTTTGAACAATTCTGTGCAGAAAATGGAATAATTCATCAAACAACGGCACCATATTCACCACAACAAAATGGTGTAGCCGAAAGGAAGAACAGAACGTTAAAAGATATGATTACTGCCATGCTTTTAACTTCTGGACTACCGACGAACTTGTGGGGGGAAGCATTAAATATGTCTAATCACATATTAAACAAGGTCCCTCACAATAAAACAGGAACAATTCCATATGAGTTATGGAAAGGACACAAACCAAGTTTTAAATACCTCAAAGTGTGGGGGTGCTTGGCAAAAGCTCCAGTTCCGCCTCCAAAGAAGGTCAAACTTGGACCAAAAACTGTAGATTGTTACTATTTAGGACCAACCCAAAATAGTAGTGCATATAGAGTTTTGGTATTCAAGTCTGATATACCTGATATTCATGTAAATACAATCATGGAATCAAGAGATGCATCATTCTTTGAAGAAGTGTTTCCACACAAAAAGAATGAAGGGAATAATGTCCCTAAAAGGACACGAGAAGAATCGAATAGCCCACATGAAAATGAAACTCATCGTGAAAGTGATGAAGTAGAACCAAGAAGAAGTGTAAGGGCTAGAACTTCTAAATCATTTGGTTCGGATTTTTGCACATATGTGTTAGAATTCGAACCTCAAACGTACAAGGAAGCCATGTCATCTTCTGAATCTTCATGTTGGAAAGAAGCAATTCAAAGTGAGATCGATTCAATCCTAAGTAATAAAATTTGGGAAATTGTTGACATTCCACCTGGAATAAAACCTATTGGCTGCAAATGGATTTTCAAGAAGAAAATGAAACCAGATGGCTCTATTGATAAATACAAAGCCAGATTAGTAGCCAAAGGATATCGTCAAAAAGAAGGTGTAGACTTTTTTGACACATATTCACCAGTTACACGAATAACCTCAATAAGAATGCTAATAGCCATTGCATCCATCTACAATCTAGAAATTCATCAAATGGACGTAAAGACAGCATTCTTAAATGGAGACCTCGATGAGGAAATCTACATGGAGCAACCCGAAGGATTTGTGTCCAAGGGAAATGAAAACAAAGTCTGTAAATTGGTAAAATCTCTATACGGACTCAAACAAGCTCCAAAACAATGGCACGCAAAATTTGACAGTGTCATGATGAGAAATGGTTTTCGTATAAATGAGTGTGACAAATGTGTTTATTGTAAACAAGTTGGACAATCATACGTGTTTGTTTGTTTATACGTGGACGATATGCTAATCTTTGGTCCTAACATTAAAGTTATAGAGACCATAAAGAAACTACTTATCAACAATTTTGATATGAAAGATTTAGGAGTTGCTGACATTATTTTGGGAATCAAAATAATAAGAACGGCTAATGGAATACAATTATCTCAGTCACATTATGTAGACAAAATAATTGAGAAATTCCAACATTATGGAATTAAAGGAGTAAGAACACCTTTTAATCCATCGGAAGTACTGCATAAAAACTCAAATGAAAGTGTAATGCAACTAGAATATTCCCGTGTAATAGGATGTCTAATGTATCTCATGAATTGCACGAGACCAGATATAGCTTATGCAGTAAGTCGACTAAGCAGGTATACAAGTAATCCAGGGAAGGAACACTGGAAAGCACTAATGAGAGTGTTGGGATACTTGAAGAATACCACAAATTATTCCTTGCATTATGGAAAATATCCAGCTGTTCTAGAAGGATACAGTGATGCAAATTGGATTGCAGATTCAGAGGAATCAAAATCCACAAGTGGTTATGTCTTCACTCTTGCAGGAGCAGCAGTATCATGGAAATCAACGAAGCAAACATGCATAGCTCGATCCACTATGGAATCAGAGTTCATTGCATTAGACAAAGCAGGAGAAGAAGCAGAATGGCTTCGTCATTTCTTAGAAGATATTCCTTTATGGCCTAAACCTGTAACGGCCATATGTATTCACTGCGACAATCAAGCTGCGCTGAGTAGAGCGAAAAACTTTGTGTATAATGGCAAATCACGACACATTCGTCGGCGCCATAACACAGTTAGGCAATTACTCTCTAATGGAACTATCTCCATTGATTATGTAAGAACAAATGATAACCTAGCGGATCCATTTACAAAAGGGTTATCAAGAGAGAAAATTGACTGCGCATCGAGGGGAATGGGTTTAAAAGCCTAAACCAACAAGAGTTACCTTATACGGAAACCTATCCTAGCGACTGGAGATCCCACGGGCTAGGATCAATAGGCAAACCAGTTATGAGTAACTCAAGAAGTAATGCATTTGTCTGGACTTGGTCCAACTCCATTCCTATGGTGCACAATATACATGCATGCCTACAGAAGTATTTAAAGGTTAAAACTATGTTTTTTAATGATGACCATATCTTGTAAAAACAAGTGGGGTATATGTAGGATGCTCCTAATGGTTGCGATCACCTATGTAAGTGCGAGCTGGGTCGGCTCTACGAGAATGTTACAGGCTTTTTTATTCTCTATATACACTCGCAGAACCAGAAATTGTTCAGGACCAAAATGAACACAACCAAGAGATTGGATGAGAAGGGAAACAATGCTTTGTTAAACTTATTGTCTGGTTATACAATAACGGCTGACGGTTCAAAAGGAAAATTCACCGATTAGCCAAGTATATCCGATGAGTTTTGACTAGGGAAAGTTCAAAGTGAAATATCTACTTGTCCTTAATAAAGCAATGTTCCATATGTAGTCTGACATATTCCACTTTGTGTGGGGGATAGTATATTATCATTCATGTGGGGGATTGTTGGAGTTCCTAAAGAGTTTGAATGAAATATACATTAGTCCCACATTAGCAAAATAAGAGGTAAGATTTGGGTATATATACTAAATCCTCATTCCCTATATTGGCCCTTAGGGTCAGGTAATTTTGTGCGAGAGGGAGGACCTAAATCTGATGAACACACGCGCGCGCGCGCGCCGCCCGCCCGTCCGACCGACCGACCGATCCGAGCCGTGCCGTGTCGGGTCGGGTTCGGGTAAGAAACCTTATTTTTGCTACAAAAAACACTGCAATTTTTTAGCAAGTTTTTATATACGGTAGCGGATTTGAATTACGGCTACGACCGTTGGAAGGAATCGGGTGCGACCCTTGGAGACAGAACGGGTGCGACCCGTTAGCAAGCGGCGGGTCTTTTGAAATTAAACTCAACAGACGCGACCGTTTAAACACTATAAATAAGTGATGAATTCTGATCAAATTCATTCACTCGTTTTCTTTCTCTTCTCCGTCACAGTTCTTCCTCTTCCCTGGTTCAAATCTGTTGCCATCGGACTGACATAATCATTACAGTTTCGTGCAGTCATCGTCTGCTGTATCCTGGGAGGCTTCAACTAAAAGTCTTAAGGAAACTGTCACGTTTCAGGCCTCAGACGATCTCGGTATCATACTGCCTTCGTTCGCTTCAGTTTGCTCTGTTTGTTTTGCAGTTTTGATTGTATCATTGCTGTTTCCATCTGTTGCTGCTGCAAACTTGGGTTAGGAGTTTGTATGCATGCTGTTTCATTGACTGGTTTGCAGTTCAATAGCCATTATACAGTATAGATTATACTAAAACTGTTGCTATTCCGTTTCTGACATAGAGAATCAACATCTTAAGACTTTATCTGTTTGTTTTGACAAAACAGAGATGGCAACGGAACAAATGACTATTAAAACAGCCAATTTGAACAAACCAGATCTGTTCAAAGGTGAAGGTGACGATTTTCTGACATGGCAGAGTCAGATGCTATTCTATCTCACCACCCTAGGCTTGCAGAAATATCTTGAAGAAGATGAACCGGTGCCGCCTACACCGGGAAACACCAACGCTACAAATCAGCATACTGGTCCAACTATTGATGCGTGGAGGCACTCGGATTTTTTATGCAGAAACTACATTCTCAACTGCCTCGATAAAGTCCTGTACAAAGTGTACCAGCCCATAAAGAGTGCAAAAGCTCTCTGGAATGCATTGGCTACAAAGTACAAAACACAGAATGTAAGTTTAAAAAAATTCATCGTTGACAAGTTTATGGATTATAAAATGGTGGATTCAAAGTCGGTGACTTCTCAAGTGCAAGAGTTGCAAATTATTATCCATGAAATGGAAGCAGAAGGCCACACGGTTGGTGAATCATTCTTGGTTGAAGCAATCACTGGAAAATTGCCACCATCTTGGAGGGATTATCGCAACTACTTGAAACACAAGAAGAAGGAAATATCCTTGCAAGACCTCATCGTCAGATTGAAGATAGAGGCAGATAATCGTGGAGTCACCATACCTAAAAGCAAAGAAGCCTTCGTTGCAGAAGGGTCAAAGAAGAAAAAGAACTTCAACAAAAACAAGAAAAGGAAGGCGCCAGAAAATAAGCAGAATAACCAGAAGCAGTCCAAGAAGTTCAATGGGCAATGTTGGGTTTGTGGCAAAACTGGACATGCAGCGAAGGATTGCAGGCACAAGAAACAGAATAATTCTGAAGCAAATGTTGTGGAAAACATGGATATCGATGGGTCTAATTTTTCTGGAGTTGTGTCAGAATGCAATCTAGTTCAGAATCCTTCTCAGTGGTGGTTTGACACAGGTGCTACACGACACGTGTGTTCTGAAAAGTCCATGTTCTCCACTTACAGCAAATTCGATCATGAAGAAAAGTTGTACATGGGCAACTCTGCAGTGTCAATGATTGAGGGAAGCGGGAAAGTGATTCTCAAGTTCACATCTGGTAAGATTATTACGTTGAATGATGTGCTTCATGTTCCAAACATTCGTAAGAACTTGATCTCTGGACCTGTACTCTCGAAGAAAGGCTTCCGAATGGTCTTCGAATCAGATAAAGTTGTTTTGTCTAAGGCTGGAATCTATATAGGGAGAGGATACTTGTGTGATGGCCTATTTAAGGCTAATGTAGCCGTAATTGGCAACAATAATGTATATTGTAATTCTGAAATGAATAAAAAGGAAGTTTCTTATGTTGTCGAGTATGATGCTCTATTATGGCATGAAAGATTAGGACATATAAACTTTCGAAAGATGAAAAAACTTGCAAATCTGGATTTAATTCCACAATTTCAAGTAGATAAAAAATACAAATGTGAGACATGTGTAGAAGCAAAGATGGTTAAGAAACCATTTCATACTGTTGATAGAAGTACTGAACCGTTACAAATGATTCATACCGACTTATGTGATTTCAAAAACTTACCTACAAGAGGTGGGAAAAAGTATTTTATCACATTTATTGATGATTATACACGATATTGCTACGTATATCTTTTAAATAGTAAAGATGAAGCAATTACATCATTTATAAAATATAAGGCTGAAGTAGAAAATCAACTAAATAAAAAGATCAAGATATTGAGGTCTGATCGAGGTGGAGAATATGAGTCGCCGTTTGAACAATTCTGTGCAGAAAATGGAATAATTCATCAAACAACGGCACCATATTCACCACAACAAAATGGTGTAGCCGAAAGGAAGAACAGAACGTTAAAAGATATGATTACTGCCATGCTTTTAACTTCTGGACTACCGACGAACTTGTGGGGGGAAGCATTAAATATGTCTAATCACATATTAAACAAGGTCCCTCACAATAAAACAGGAACAATTCCATATGAGTTATGGAAAGGACACAAACCAAGTTTTAAATACCTCAAAGTGTGGGGGTGCTTGGCAAAAGCTCCAGTTCCGCCTCCAAAGAAGGTCAAACTTGGACCAAAAACTGTAGATTGTTACTATTTAGGACCAACCCAAAATAGTAGTGCATATAGAGTTTTGGTATTCAAGTCTGATATACCTGATATTCATGTAAATACAATCATGGAATCAAGAGATGCATCATTCTTTGAAGAAGTGTTTCCACACAAAAAGAATGAAGGGAATAATGTCCCTAAAAGGACACGAGAAGAATCGAATAGCCCACATAAAAATGAAACTCATCGTGAAAGTGATGAAGTAGAACCAAGAAGAAGTGTAAGGGCTAGAACTTCTAAATCATTTGGTTCGGATTTTTGCACATATGTGTTAGAATTCGAACCTCAAACGTACAAGGAAGCCATGTCATCTTCTGAATCTTCATGTTGGAAAGAAGCAATTCAAAGTGAGATCGATTCAATCCTAAGTAATAAAATTTGGGAAATTGTTGACATTCCACCTGGAATAAAACCTATTGGCTGCAAATGGATTTTCAAGAAGAAAATGAAACCAGATGGCTCTATTGATAAATACAAAGCCAGATTAGTAGCCAAAGGATATCGTCAAAAAGAAGGTGTAGACTTTTTTGACACATATTCACCAGTTACACGAATAACCTCAATAAGAATGCTAATAGCCATTGCATCCATCTACAATCTAGAAATTCATCAAATGGACGTAAAGACAGCATTCTTAAATGGAGACCTCGATGAGGAAATCTACATGGAGCAACCCGAAGGATTTGTGTCCAAGGGAAATGAAAACAAAGTCTGTAAATTGGTAAAATCTCTATACGGACTCAAACAAGCTCCAAAACAATGGCACGCAAAATTTGACAGTGTCATGATGAGAAATGGTTTTCGTATAAATGAGTGTGACAAATGTGTTTATTGTAAACAAGTTGGACAATCATACGTGTTTGTTTGTTTATACGTGGACGATATGCTAATCTTTGGTCCTAACATTAAAGTTATAGAGACCATAAAGAAACTACTTATCAACAATTTTGATATGAAAGATTTAGGAGTTGCTGACATTATTTTGGGAATCAAAATAATAAGAACGGCTAATGGAATACAATTATCTCAGTCACATTATGTAGACAAAATAATTGAGAAATTCCAACATTATGGAATTAAAGGAGTAAGAACACCTTTTAATCCATCGGAAGTACTGCATAAAAACTCAAATGAAAGTGTAATGCAACTAGAATATTCCCGTGTAATAGGATGTCTAATGTATCTCATGAATTGCACGAGACCAGATATAGCTTATGCAGTAAGTCGACTAAGCAGGTATACAAGTAATCCAGGGAAGGAACACTGGAAAGCACTAATGAGAGTGTTGGGATACTTGAAGAATACCACAAATTATTCCTTGCATTATGGAAAATATCCAGCTGTTCTAGAAGGATACAGTGATGCAAATTGGATTGCAGATTCAGAGGAATCAAAATCCACAAGTGGTTATTTCTTCACTCTTGCAGGAGCAGCAGTATCATGGAAATCAACGAAGCAAACATGCATAGCTCGATCCACTATGGAATCAGAGTTCATTGCATTAGACAAAGCAGGAGAAGAAGCAGAATGGCTTCTTCATTTCTTAAAAGATATTCCTTTATGGCCTAAACCTGTAACGGCCATATGTATTCACTGCGACAATCAAGCTGCGCTGAGTAGAGCGAAAAACTTTGTGTATAATGGCAAATCACGACACATTCGTCGACGCCATAACACAGTTAGGCAATTACTCTCTAATGGAACTATCTCCATTGATTATGTAAGAACAAATGATAACCTAGCGGATCCATTTACAAAAGGGTTATCAAGAGAGAAAATTGACTGCGCATCGAGGGGAATGGGTTTAAAAGCCTAAACCAACAAGAGTTACCTTATACGGAAACCTATCCTAGCGACTGGAGATCCCACGGACTAGGATCAATAGGCAAACCAGTTATGAGTAACTCAAGAAGTAATGCATTTGTCTGGACTTGGTCCAACTCCATTCCTATGGTGCACAATATACATGCATGCCTACAGAAGTATTTAAAGGTTAAAACTATGTTTTTTAATGATGACCATATCTTGTAAAAACAAGTGGGGTATATGTAGGATGCTCCTAATGGTTGCGATCACCTATGTAAGTGCGAGCTGGGTCGGCTCTACGAGAATGTTACAGGCTTTTTTATTCTCTATATACACTCGCAGAACCAGAAATTGTTCAGGACCAAAATGAACACAACCAAGAGATTGGATGAGAAGGGAAACAATGCTTTGTTAAACTTATTGTCTGGTTATACAATAACGGCTGACGGTTCAAAAAGAAAATTCACCGATTAGCCAAGTATATCCGATGAGTTTTGACTAGGGAAAGTTCAAAGTGAAATATCTACTTGTCCTTAATAAAGCAATGTTCCATATGTAGTCTGACATATTCCACTTTGTGTGGGGGATAGTATATTATCATTCATGTGGGGGATTGTTGGAGTTCCTAAAGAGTTTGAATGAAATATACATTAGTCCCACATTAGCAAAGTAAGAGGTAAGATTTGGGTATATATACTAAATCCTCATTCCCTATATTGGCCCTTAGGGTCAGGTAATTTTGTGCGAGAGGGAGGACCTAAATCTGATGAACACACGCGCGCGCGCGCGCCGCCCGCCCGTCCGACCGACCGACCGATCCGAGCCGTGCCGTGTCGGGTCGGGTTCGGGTAAGAAACCTTATTTTTGCTACAAAAAACACTGCAATTTTTTAGCAAGTTTTTATATACGGTAGCGGATTTGAATTACGGCTACGACCGTTGGAAGGAATCGGGTGCGACCCTTGGAGACAGAACGGGTGCGACCCGTTAGCAAGCGGCGGGTCTTTTGAAATTAAACTCAACAGACGCGACCGTTTAAACACTATAAATAAGTGATGAATTCTGATCAAATTCATTCACTCGTTTTCTTTCTCTTCTCCGTCACAGTTCTTCCTCTTCCCTGGTTCAAATCTGTTGCCATCGGACTGACATAATCATTACAGTTTCGTGCAGTCATCGTCTGCTGTATCCTGGGAGGCTTCAACTAAAAGTCTTAAGGACACTGTCACGTTTCAGGCCTCAGACGATCTCGGTATCATACTGCCTTCGTTCGCTTCAGTTTGCTCTGTTTGTTTTGCATTTTTGATTGTATCATTGCTGTTTCCATCTGTTGCTGCTGCAAACTTGGGTTAGGAGTTTGTATGCATGCTGTTTCATTGACTGGTTTGCAGTTCAATAGCCATTATACAGTATAGATTATACTAAAACTGTTGCTATTCCGTTTCTGACATAGAGAATCAACATCTTAAGACTTTATCTGTTTGTTTTGACAAAACAGAGATGGCAACGGAACAAATGACTATTAAAACAGCCAATTTGAACAAACCAGATCTGTTCAAAGGTGAAGGTGACGATTTTCTGACATGGCAGAGTCAGATGCTATTCTATCTCACCACCCTAGGCTTGCAGAAATATCTTGAAGAAGATGAACCGGTGCCGCCTACACCGGGAAACACCAACGCTACAAATCAGCATACTGGTCCAACTATTGATGCGTGGAGGCACTCGGATTTTTTATGCAGAAACTACATTCTCAACTGCCTCGATAAAGTCCTGTACAAAGTGTACCAGCCCATAAAGAGTGCAAAAGCTCTCTGGAATGCATTGGCTACAAAGTACAAAACACAGAATGTAAGTTTAAAAAAATTCATCGTTGACAAGTTTATGGATTATAAAATGGTGGATTCAAAGTCGGTGACTTCTCAAGTGCAAGAGTTGCAAATTATTATCCATGAAATGGAAGCAGAAGGCCACACGGTTGGTGAATCATTCTTGGTTGAAGCAATCACTGGAAAATTGCCACCATCTTGGAGGGATTATCGCAACTACTTGAAACACAAGAAGAAGGAAATATCCTTGCAAGACCTCATCGTCAGATTGAAGATAGAGGCAGATAATCGTGGAGTCACCATACCTAAAAGCAAAGAAGCCTTCGTTGCAGAAGGGTCAAAGAAGAAAAAGAACTTCAACAAAAACAAGAAAAGGAAGGCGCCAGAAAATAAGCAGAATAACCAGAAGCAGTCCAAGAAGTTCAATGGGCAATGTTGGGTTTGTGGCAAAACTGGACATGCAGCGAAGGATTGCAGGCACAAGAAACAGAATAATTCTGAAGCAAATGTTGTGGAAAACATGGATATCGATGGGTCTAATTTTTCTGGAGTTGTGTCAGAATGCAATCTAGTTCAGAATCCTTCTCAGTGGTGGTTTGACACAGGTGCTACACGACACGTGTGTTCTGAAAAGTCCATGTTCTCCACTTACAGCAAATTCGATCATGAAGAAAAGTTGTACATGGGCAACTCTGCAGTGTCAATGATTGAGGGAAGCGGGAAAGTGATTCTCAAGTTCACATCTGGTAAGATTATTACGTTGAATGATGTGCTTCATGTTCCAAACATTCGTAAGAACTTGATCTCTGGACCTGTACTCTCGAAGAAAGGCTTCCGAATGGTCTTCGAATCAGATAAAGTTGTTTTGTCTAAAGCTGGAATCTATATAGGGAGAGGATACTTGTGTGATGGCCTATTTAAGGCTAATGTAGCCGTAATTGGCAACAATAATGTATATTGTAATTCTGAAATGAATAAAAAGGAAGTTTCTTATGTTGTCGAGTATGATGCTCTATTATGGCATGAAAGATTAGGACATATAAACTTTCGAAAGATGAAAAAACTTGCAAATCTGGATTTAATTCCACAATTTCAAGTAGATAAAAAATACAAATGTGAGACATGCGTAGAAGCAAAGATGGTTAAGAAACCATTTCATACTGTTGATAGAAGTACTGAACCGTTACAAATGATTCATACCGACTTATGTGATTTCAAAAACTTACCTACAAGAGGTGGGAAAAAGTATTTTATCACATTTATTGATGATTATACACGATATTGCTACGTATATCTTTTAAATAGTAAAGATGAAGCAATTACATCATTTATAAAATATAAGGCTGAAGTAGAAAATGAACTAAATAAAAAGATCAAGATATTGAGGTCTGATCGAGGTGGAGAATATGAGTCGCCGTTTGAACAATTCTGTGCAGAAAATGGAATAATTCATCAAACAACGGCACCATATTCACCACAACAAAATGGTGTAGCCGAAAGGAAGAACAGAACGTTAAAAGATATGATTACTGCCATGCTTTTAACTTCTGGACTACCGACGAACTTGTGGGGGGGAAGCATTAAATATGTCTAATCACATATTAAACAAGGTCCCTCACAATAAAACAGGAACAATTCCATATGAGTTATGGAAAGGACACAAACCAAGTTTTAAATACCTCAAAGTGTGGGGGTGCTTGGCAAAAGCTCCAGTTCCGCCTCCAAAGAAGGTCAAACTTGGACCAAAAACTATAGATTGTTACTATTTAGGACCAACCCAAAATAGTAGTGCATATAGAGTTTTGGTATTCAAGTCTGATATACCTGATATTCATGTAAATACAATCATGGAATCAAGAGATGCATCATTCTTTGAAGAAGTGTTTCCACACAAAAAGAATGAAGGGAATAATGTCCCTAAAAGGACACGAGAAGAATCGAATAGCCCACATGAAAATGAAACTCATCGTGAAAGTGATGAAGTAGAACCAAGAAGAAGTGTAAGGGCTAGAACTTCTAAATCATTTGGTTCGGATTTTTACACATATGTGTTAGAATTCGAACCTCAAACGTACAAGGAAGCCATGTCATCTTCTGAATCTTCATGTTGGAAAGAAGCAATTCAAAGTGAGATCGATTCAATCCTAAGTAATAAAATTTGGGAAATTGTTGACATTCCACCTGGAATAAAACCTATTGGCTGCAAATGGATTTTCAAGAAGAAAATGAAACCAGATGGCTCTATTGATAAATACAAAGCAAGATTAGTAGCCAAAGGATATCGTCAAAAAGAAGGTGTAGACTTTTTTGACACATATTCACCAGTTACACGAATAACCTCAATAAGAATGCTAATAGCCATTGCATCCATCTACAATCTAGAAATTCATCAAATGGACGTAAAGACAGCATTCTTAAATGGAGACCTCGATGAGGAAATCTACATGGAGCAACCCGAAGGATTTGTGTCCAAGGGAAATGAAAACAAAGTCTGTAAATTGGTAAAATCACTATACGGACTCAAACAAGCTCCAAAACAATGGCACGCAAAATTTGATAGTGTCATGATGAGAAATGGTTTTCGTATAAATGAGTGTGACAAATGTGTTTATTGTAAACAAGTTGGACAATCATACGTGTTTGTTTGTTTATACGTGGACGATATGCTAATCTTTGGTCCTAACATTAAAGTTATAGAGACCATAAAGAAACTACTTATCAACAATTTTGATATGAAAGATTTAGGAGTTGCTGACATTATTTTGGGAATCAAAATAATAAGAACGGCTAATGGAATACAATTATCTCAGTCACATTATGTAGACAAAATAATTGAGAAATTCCAACATTATGGAATTAAAGGAGTAAGAACACCTTTTAATCCATCGGAAGTACTGCATAAAAACTCAAATGAAAGTGTAATGCAACTAGAATATTCCCGTGTAATAGGATGTCTAATGTATCTCATGAATTGCACGAGACCAGATATAGCTTATGCAGTAAGTCGACTAAGCAGGTATACAAGTAATCCAGGGAAGGAACACTGGAAATCACTAATGAGAGTGTTGGGATAGTTGAAGAATACCACAAATTATTCCTTGCATTATGGAAAATATCCAGCTGTTCTAGAAGGATACAGTGATGCAAATTGGATTGCTGTAACAACCCTAGTTTTATAACTATTTATTTCTTTTAATTATTTAGAATTTTGAATTTTATTTTATATAAATTGTGTTTACCAATATAGTTTAATTATTTAATTTAGAGATATATTTTATAAAATTTTATATGTCAATAAAATCAAATGATAACTGTGAAAAATTTGAGCTATGTTTGAACTGTTAAATTTCGCGTTTAAAAGACGCGTCAATTATAGGGTATAAGTGACGTAATAAAACGTGTGTTTTAAAATGTTATTTTTAAGAAAATTTTTGATGTTTTAGACTGCGTCTGTTTAACGTAGTGTAAAAATCATATTTTCAAACCTTTTTGAAGAAAAATATCAGTCAGGGGTTTTAAAAGCAAACGTTACCTTGTTTTAACTGACAGTTGTGACTTTACATATATTGTATACGTTTCTTTTCTTAAGCTTTACATAAATATTTACCATTTCATTTATTGTTATCAAACTAAAAATCAAATTTATTAACTAGAAATAAATCATCACACGTATAACGTCTCATTTGATCTAATCACGCAAGCTTTGATGAAGGAGTAACGTGCATGTTCTTCTTGCATTCCCACTTCTGTTCCTTTGTCTAAAACCTATCTGCCACAACGGTTACCATCAGTTTTTTTTTTCAACACTTCGTTTCCCATCCACTAAATTTAACTTTCATTCATTTCAAACCAAACCAAAATCCTCTGATCACGTAAACCCTCTGCCTAAATCTTATATCACGCGAGATAACATATTCATAACCTTGTAACTGGTGCTTTAACCATTGCTTTTCTTTCCCTAATCAACGCATGAATAAAACTGACGCATATTTATCATCAATCTTTCAACAAGAATAAAACCTCTCGGCCTTCTCTTTATACCTGCCTTTAAGCATGCCCATTTGAAGATTCACATAATAGAAAAACTGATAGCTCTCTCTTCCTTTGATCGTGCAGCAGTTTAAAACATTCAAGTGCAAAGTTAGAAATCTTTATTTATTTGCAATCTGATTTGTATATCACATTTATACTTTGTGTAACTGATACGTTCTCTCTTTCTCTTCCTCTGTAAATTTCGAAAGCCTTGCCTATAAAAATCCATTATTCCTTGCACCTATTTGCTCGGTCTTCATCATCTTCTTCTGCTCAGATCCTATCAGGTATGGTTATTTGGTTTTCCTTGTTCTTCCAATCTTCCTTAGTGTTTTCTGATCTGACTTGCTCGGCCCTCCCCCATCTCCTCACCTTGATTTTCAGTTGTATCTTATTTGAATGTAGTCTGTCTGCATATATATGAGATAAACCAGTGGTGTCTTGGGTATGAGTGGGTAGGGGTGTTCAGGTAAATGATTAAAGTATAGGCAGTGAGCTTACAATGCATTGAAAATGTGACCTTAGCAGTGAGTTTCAGTTGTTTTTTTTACATATAGTCTAATGTATGAGAATTTGTAGCCTGGACATGCCTTGGCATTACTAGGTGTATGTATACAAATAGTGGAGTTTGTTTAGGCTGGGGTAATGGTAAGCTTTCAGTTGTGAATGTTTATAAAGGCAGAAGCTCAGGAAGAATAGGATGCAAAGCATGAGGGTGGGATGACATAGCCAAGCCCTGATGCACATGAATGCATACATTTGGACTGACCACTTTATCACTACCTGACATGCATTTAGGAAGGTAGAAATTGCATCAGTGGATACCATAGTGTTGCCCAGGATTTTGGTAGCAATAGAACTAAAATTGCCTCGAGTTTTACAGATATGTGAGAGGTTGTTTGCATAAGAAAATGATAGGCTTGTTGACAGGGGCAGAGGACTTGGAGCATGTGTGTGTATAGTAGAAGGTAGGAACTGTTAAGTAGATAACAGTATCTTGTTCCAAGTTCTGTGTGCATGTAGACTGACCGGAGGGTGGTAGTATAAATGAAGTGGTTGATGATGAATAGAAGTGTTGAAATTTTATGCTGAGGAGTAGTGCACTCATATTTCAACACAGAGCATAGGCTGTACATGTTGCCATCCAACTATGCATGTTCAAGCTGACCTGAGTAGATTTGTAGAGTAACTAGAATTGTTGATACTAGTGATAGTTGTAGATGGTTAAATGTCTGATTCATAGTTCAGTTAGTTGTTTAAGGATTAGTAGTAATTCTGGTAGTTGATGTAGATCTTAGTTCAGTGGCTTCAAGATGTTGGACAGAGAGAAATAGGTGAGTCTTCACAATGTTGTACACAGGCAACTCGAAGCAGAGGCACATGTGACCCGAAGATTTTGAAAAATTTGCTCGAAGCAAATAGGTGGTGGCTCGGGTAGTAGAAGAGACTCTGCATATTTTGTCATCTACATATTTTAGCATCTGCATTGTTTCAGTGAATCTGGAAAGTAGATTTAGAGAAAAAAAAAAGAGAAAATATTATAAACCAGTGTAAAAATAAGTTAAAATCCAAGCTTAGAAAAAGGAAACATAATATGGTCAGCATATAGGAAAGTGAAGTCTGTGCATGTACATTTCAGTGTGCACCTGTGCACTTTTAAATAACTGGATATATCTATGAGGGTTGGGTATGAACTGTGGAGCAAGTTTTGACATGGAGTTAGGATGAATTTGATTTGCAAGTAGCTTAAATGGTGGTTATTGAATCAGAGTATGGGAGTATTGTTGTATGTTGGCTAGTGCAAAGCTATGCATTAAGTTGTGGACAGGGGTGAAGACTGGTATAGTTGTTGACGAGTTGCCTGTTGCAATGAAGCCTAGATTATGTAAAATTTTAATCTTATTATAAGGCTATGAAGTATGTGGGTAAAGGAAGAAGATGGGGCAGTGTACAGGAAGCAGGGGTTTGTGCATGCTGAAGTTTGAACATGGAGAGAAGGCCTGCTAATATGGGGTACGTAAGGTAGCGTTGAGAAGTGATAGGACTGGAAGAAGCATGCGAAAGGAAGTGTAGAACAGACTGGGTACAAATAGACCATGGGGTGCGTGCATGTTCTTGTATCCTTTGTGCATGCGTCCAGTCTTTACAAAATTTGTCAAGCTGGCATTTTGAGTTTTTGACCTAGCCTAGTGTAGTTGTGAATTTTAGGTTGGTATCCATATCTTAACATTTAGGCCTGAGTATCGATACTGAGAAATTGGGTCGACTTGGATGTAAAAGTAAGACATGAGCAGAGAAAAGATTTGTGTGCACGAATATTTGTATTCAACATTTTGCCTTAGTCATCTCTAAGAAATTTTGTCGTAATTTTTGGGTTAACCCGGTTCTCGTTTTAGGGTATGTTTTTGGTCAGGGTACACGGTGGAGTGGTCGAGCAAGTCAAGTCATTCTCGTTCTATTTTAATTTGACCGTAAAATTCTAAGTCGTGTATTCTATTTTTTTTTACTTTTGTTCTAGATTTGAATCTAGGCGACATCCGAAGAATTTTGATCGTTACTCTCTGTCGTTCTTTTCCGGTGAATCGTCGTTTTGAAATTCAAAAATTTTCTGCAACATTCAGGTGAGTATTTCTCACCAGACATATGTACATATATTTTGTAAATTATCGCAAGTGTATGTGTAAATTTCTATTTAAATATGATCTGTCTGTAGTATGATGTAAAATGATGAACCCCTTTTAATTGACACCACATCAGTTATTATCTGTTGTATTATCTCTGCAGTTATATTATTATTTGTTTATTTACTGCTTAAATCACCACTGCCAGTTTCCTGTTAAATTTAGATTATATGGGCTGAAATGATAGGCCTAATTGATTTTATTGTTCACTTATTCTGTTAACTGCTTAACTGATAACTTGGGATTGCGGGTTTGAAATGATAGAACCCGGGGTTTTTGTAAATTACGGGTTGAAATGATATAAATCCGTATCACTTGACCTAGGCTAGAAAACTATATACAGGCCCGTGGTCCTTATAATATTTTCTGAAATATTTAAAAATTATTTTGGAAGTTAAATATTTAATTTATATCTTTAAAGGAATTGATATTGATTTTTAATAAGTTATAAATAAAAATAAATAAATATTTGAATAAAATTTAGAATATAACTTATTTGGTAAATCGGGATTTTGAAAGAATAAGATTTCAGTTAATAAATAAATAAATAAGTTATATTTGGAAATATTTATTAAGTTAAACAATCTACTACAGCATTTAAATGCTATCTTTTGAAATTGGACTAGTTTTACCCATAACTTTAGGTAGCATTTCCTAAGTGCTATGGAATCTAGAATTTGATTGCTCTAAAATTTATGGAATTTGATAAATTTTATTTTACCTTAAGTTTTGGAAAAACTTAAGACATAATATTTATAACTGTATTTTCCTAAATAAATTAAAGATAAATATTCTGGTATTAAGTAAATTTTGGGAAAAATTTAATGGTTAAAATTTGGAGTTTTATTTATGGAAATTATGGGAATATTCAAGACTAAAAATATAAAACATTGATTTGTGAAAGAATAAAACCCAAACTAAGTTTTGAATAGTAAATACTCCAATTGGATATATATAAAAATTGAAATGGTTTTGGGAACATAAAGGGATATTTAAATTATGGTTAAAACTTTAAATAAAGAAATATATTTGTGAAGCTATGTAAATTATCTTCTTTACAAAGTAACCATAAAGTTAACCCATTTATATATATACCGTTGAATGTCCAAACCATTGTGTTTGGGAGTTATGGATTTAAGTAAAGTTTCCAAAACATTATCCTTTGAAGATATAATTCAAATATTTGGTCTCCAGATATTATAAACAGTATGGTTTTGGAAAGAATTATATTTGAATATAACGATATCCTATTGTTTTGGGTTTTTAAAATGATATCGTATCTATAGTTTTGAAATGGAAATGTTTATTCTGATTTAAAGTATAAACTGTTTTTAAATAACCACGGGTTATAATAACGAAGGGTTGGCAAAGAGACCGGGATCGGATATGGACATACTCTCTGTCGATACCGAAAACCACTTTGACTAACCGTGTACGCGGTGGAGATTCCAGAATGAAGTAGGTTGGTGGTGACGGTTTCTTGAAAGGTATATACGTGGACCCGATTCCCGTGAGTTGGCATAAGGTGGCTAAAACAGGAGCGATTCTCGGATTAATGAGGTAGCTCCTCTGATCGAACGCACTTCTTCGTATACCATTCTATTGCTTATGTGATTGTTTGGGTGCACCCTTTGATTTGGGAGTGTTGTTCGAGGTGGGCGGTTGCTGCGGCTTCGCGTTACCACCGGTCCGGATAGCAATTGGTATATCTACCCTGGCATTGCCTAGTTGTGCCGTGTCACCTACCATATCGAGCCTTGTACGAGTTTGGTTTTCTCCCGTAGCCCGTGTGGTATCCTTTAGTTGCTTCCCGAGTAGGAGGAGATATGATATTGGATGGACTACTGGGACTATTACGTGTTAAGGGCTATATGGGTAACCCCTTAATGCTAAGAAATAAGTATGTTTACTTTATAAATAGACACTATTATAATAGCGCAATATACTACATAGTAAATAGTTTAACGGATCCTTAGAGGATGGGCGGTCCCAGGCATCCTTTGAGTTACTTGCTATATATTACAGTACACTTGATTTAGCTTACATTATATAAGTATGTATGCCCTGACTCGAGTGTTTTGTTTTATTGTACGCTCGGGTCAGCCTGAGTTGCAGCTTCAGTTTCTTCTCCGTAGCTAGGACACTCAGTTGATCATTCGTGCTATTGGAAGTTGTTTCAGCCTTTATCCTTTCTGGAATTCAAGACTTTGAAGACTCTCTATCTGTGGATGTTAAAATTTGTATTGAGGATTATAGACAATGTAAGTTCTGTTTTGTAAAGATGTATCAGTGGCTTCATGAACCACTAAATTTTTAATTTCCGCTGCGAGATTCTGATATCTGTGTATGTGATTCTGCGATTTATTTATTGTATATTCCGAGTTTTGCCAAATTTATTCTACAATCTATTATTTTGAACTATTCCAGCTCGACATGTTCTATTATTGTCGAATTCGAATGGTACAAAATAGTGGGTCGTTACAGCTGGTATCAGAGCTTTGGCTCTAGGCAAAACTTAGAATGTATGGTAAATTTGATTTATAGAATCACCTTCATTCAAGCTTGGATCTCTTCCTTTTCGAATTTTGGAACATTCCCTATGGTTCCAAAGTTCATTCGTGTCCCTCACTTTTCATCTACTTTAGATTCTGGAGTGTCCCATAACTCCACTTCGAATGATCTTTATAGTAAATTGGCGGTCTCGCCATTATTTTAATAAAGGGGTGAAACTCCTTTACCATTAGCATTGATCCACCAGAGATTCATATTTATCCTCGATTTATATGCTAGTATCTTTGGTTATTCCGAACTCTATCTCTTCAGATCAAATGTAGATTTACACCAATCACATCGATCTGACTCTTTAAGGCACGGTTGACCCAGTCAAGGTTGTCCGCGATTTATGTAGACTTACCCAGTCCCTTATTCGGTTATTTAATTATCAGATCTTCTGATTTCAATTTATCTTGAATTATTGAAGTTCATCAAAATTTGAATCTTTATCTTTGTTTTGAAAAATTTATTCCTATATTTGAAAATAAAAATCTATATATATATAAGTATAATTTCCAGAATCTTATAATTAATTTAACTATTTGTCAAGAGATAATAGTTTTGATTTATTTTGATTTTTGTAAACCATGTGTTTTGTCTGGAATAAATAATTGAATATAAACAATGGGTATAAATTAATTTAGAGACAGAAATGAATTTAAACAAGAACTTGAGAATTTAATTTCTGATGATTTCAAACCTTGTGTTTAAATTTTAAAAAGGATGTTATAAGTATTTTTGTATAGAAATTTGTTTCCAAAAGAATTTTAAAAAATTTAGTGCTTTTCTCTCTGTCGCTGGAAAATAATTTCGGTGATGACTGCAGCATCATCGACATTCATTTTCGAGTTTCGAAGTGAAAAGACCATTCGGTAGTCTGGCTACAGTGTTACCATGAAAATTTAATTGATTTGAAATTCTAAAGTATGACTTAATATATATAGATATAATTTAAATTTGATTTCACATATTATGTATATATATTTATTTATCTCTAAATGGTTTGAAGGGAATCAGAAATTTAATTCTTAAATTTTATCTTAAGGAAAAATTTCAATAAAATAAAAGGAAAATAAAATTTTGATTAAGAAATTCCTATTGGAGATAATTGAATTTGAAAATTTTAGTTGTATACTCCTAAATTTCATTTCAACATAACTTACCTTGATCTTCCAAAGTTAAAAATGAATTTGGATAATATACAATATAAAAAGGATTTTATGAATAAAAAGTTGAGTGGTTATAATAAATATTATACACTTAAATGTTAGTTATAAAAAGATTAATAAAGGTAATATAGAGATAAGGAAAATATATTTGGAAGGAATATTTTGTAATAAGGATTGTTTATCTTAAAATCATAGTTAATTAATGTCTAAGGGAAATATTATGTACAGAAATTTGATTTTATATTTGCTATAATAAATATTTTATTTATGAAATAGACATGTCTTGAAAATGGATAATTATGATTTAAATAGTTAAGACATATTTCAATATCACTAAATTTTGATAATTGAGAATTGGTTTTCCATTGGAAGTTTCCAGTGTAACTTTTGAAAGAATATCTTATTAGGTATTTTAAATGAAGAGTTAGGTTATTGGTTAAATTAAGAGTTAAATACAATAATAAACTGATTAGGAATGCTATCATATCTACTATAGCATATTATAAGTGCTGCTGTCCCTAACAATAAATTGTTTTGAAAATTCTTATAATTGGATAAATGAACTCAGGAATATTTCAACTTTGATATAAATATTATTTGGCATTGAAGCTAAAAGATATAAATGAGGATTATTTTGAAAGTAATATGATTTTAGTAGTATGATTTCCAAATGATAATATCTATAAATCTTAATGATTTTCAAAGTATTATGATCTCAAATTTAGTATCTTATTTTGTTTTGAACTATCTTTAATATACTTAGTTCCCTATCTGCTACGGATCGGGGAGGCTATTGCTTATACCAGTCTATTTAGAAATCTTTCTATAATCTTTGAAAATCCTTGTTACTCATCGGGACCTGAGCACCGCTTATCATCCATAGACTGACGGTCAAATCGATTCTAGAGGATCTTCTTCGTGCTTCAAATCCGGAACTATTCGTTGAGATTCTTGTTTATCTTGTTCATCTTCCTTTGATTCTTTTTCTTTCGTTCCTTTTCGAGGACGAAAAGTTCTTAAGTGGGGGAGAGTGTAACAACCCTAGTTTTATAACTATTTATTTCTTTTAATTATTTAGAATTTTGAATTTTATTTTATATAAATTGTGTTTACCAATATAGTTTAATTATTTAATTTAGAGATATATTTTATAAAATTTTATATGTCAATAAAATCAAATGATAACTGTGAAAAATTTGAGCTATGTTTGAACTGTTAAATTTCGCGTTTAAAAGACGCGTCAATTATAGGGTATAAGTGACGTAATAAAACGTGTGTTTTAAAATGTTATTTTTAAGAAAATTTTTGATGTTTTAGACTGCGTCTGTTTAACGTAGTGTAAAAATCATATTTTCAAACCTTTTTGAAGAAAAATATCAGTCAGGGGTTTTAAAAGCAAACGTTACCTTGTTTTAACTGACAGTTGTGACTTTACATATATTGTATACGTTTCTTTTCTTAAGCTTTACATAAATATTTACCATTTCATTTATTGTTATCAAACTAAAAATCAAATTTATTAACTAGAAATAAATCATCACACGTATAACGTCTCATTTGATCTAATCACGCAAGCTTTGATGAAGGAGTAACGTGCATGTTCTTCTTGCATTCCCACTTCTGTTCCTTTGTCTAAAACCTATCTGCCACAACGGTTACCATCAGTTTTTTTTTTCAACACTTCGTTTCCCATCCACTAAATTTAACTTTCATTCATTTCAAACCAAACCAAAATCCTCTGATCACGTAAACCCTCTGCCTAAATCTTATATCACGCGAGATAACATATTCATAACCTTGTAACTGGTGCTTTAACCATTGCTTTTCTTTCCCTAATCAACGCATGAATAAAACTGACGCATATTTATCATCAATCTTTCAACAAGAATAAAACCTCTCGGCCTTCTCTTTATACCTGCCTTTAAGCATGCCCATTTGAAGATTCACATAATAGAAAAACTGATAGCTCTCTCTTCCTTTGATCGTGCAGCAGTTTAAAACATTCAAGTGCAAAGTTAGAAATCTTTATTTATTTGCAATCTGATTTGTATATCACATTTATACTTTGTGTAACTGATACGTTCTCTCTTTCTCTTCCTCTGTAAATTTCGAAAGCCTTGCCTATAAAAATCCATTATTCCTTGCACCTATTTGCTCGGTCTTCATCATCTTCTTCTGCTCAGATCCTATCAGGTATGGTTATTTGGTTTTCCTTGTTCTTCCAATCTTCCTTAGTGTTTTCTGATCTGACTTGCTCGGCCCTCCCCCATCTCCTCACCTTGATTTTCAGTTGTATCTTATTTGAATGTAGTCTGTCTGCATATATATGAGATAAACCAGTGGTGTCTTGGGTATGAGTGGGTAGGGGTGTTCAGGTAAATGATTAAAGTATAGGCAGTGAGCTTACAATGCATTGAAAATGTGACCTTAGCAGTGAGTTTCAGTTGTTTTTTTTACATATAGTCTAATGTATGAGAATTTGTAGCCTGGACATGCCTTGGCATTACTAGGTGTATGTATACAAATAGTGGAGTTTGTTTAGGCTGGGGTAATGGTAAGCTTTCAGTTGTGAATGTTTATAAAGGCAGAAGCTCAGGAAGAATAGGATGCAAAGCATGAGGGTGGGATGACATAGCCAAGCCCTGATGCACATGAATGCATACATTTGGACTGACCACTTTATCACTACCTGACATGCATTTAGGAAGGTAGAAATTGCATCAGTGGATACCATAGTGTTGCCCAGGATTTTGGTAGCAATAGAACTAAAATTGCCTCGAGTTTTACAGATATGTGAGAGGTTGTTTGCATAAGAAAATGATAGGCTTGTTGACAGGGGCAGAGGACTTGGAGCATGTGTGTGTATAGTAGAAGGTAGGAACTGTTAAGTAGATAACAGTATCTTGTTCCAAGTTCTGTGTGCATGTAGACTGACCGGAGGGTGGTAGTATAAATGAAGTGGTTGATGATGAATAGAAGTGTTGAAATTTTATGCTGAGGAGTAGTGCACTCATATTTCAACACAGAGCATAGGCTGTACATGTTGCCATCCAACTATGCATGTTCAAGCTGACCTGAGTAGATTTGTAGAGTAACTAGAATTGTTGATACTAGTGATAGTTGTAGATGGTTAAATGTCTGATTCATAGTTCAGTTAGTTGTTTAAGGATTAGTAGTAATTCTGGTAGTTGATGTAGATCTTAGTTCAGTGGCTTCAAGATGTTGGACAGAGAGAAATAGGTGAGTCTTCACAATGTTGTACACAGGCAACTCGAAGCAGAGGCACATGTGACCCGAAGATTTTGAAAAATTTGCTCGAAGCAAATAGGTGGTGGCTCGGGTAGTAGAAGAGACTCTGCATATTTTGTCATCTACATATTTTAGCATCTGCATTGTTTCAGTGAATCTGGAAAGTAGATTTAGAGAAAAAAAAAAGAGAAAATATTATAAACCAGTGTAAAAATAAGTTAAAATCCAAGCTTAGAAAAAGGAAACATAATATGGTCAGCATATAGGAAAGTGAAGTCTGTGCATGTACATTTCAGTGTGCACCTGTGCACTTTTAAATAACTGGATATATCTATGAGGGTTGGGTATGAACTGTGGAGCAAGTTTTGACATGGAGTTAGGATGAATTTGATTTGCAAGTAGCTTAAATGGTGGTTATTGAATCAGAGTATGGGAGTATTGTTGTATGTTGGCTAGTGCAAAGCTATGCATTAAGTTGTGGACAGGGGTGAAGACTGGTATAGTTGTTGACGAGTTGCCTGTTGCAATGAAGCCTAGATTATGTAAAATTTTAATCTTATTATAAGGCTATGAAGTATGTGGGTAAAGGAAGAAGATGGGGCAGTGTACAGGAAGCAGGGGTTTGTGCATGCTGAAGTTTGAACATGGAGAGAAGGCCTGCTAATATGGGGTACGTAAGGTAGCGTTGAGAAGTGATAGGACTGGAAGAAGCATGCGAAAGGAAGTGTAGAACAGACTGGGTACAAATAGACCATGGGGTGCGTGCATGTTCTTGTATCCTTTGTGCATGCGTCCAGTCTTTACAAAATTTGTCAAGCTGGCATTTTGAGTTTTTGACCTAGCCTAGTGTAGTTGTGAATTTTAGGTTGGTATCCATATCTTAACATTTAGGCCTGAGTATCGATACTGAGAAATTGGGTCGACTTGGATGTAAAAGTAAGACATGAGCAGAGAAAAGATTTGTGTGCACGAATATTTGTATTCAACATTTTGCCTTAGTCATCTCTAAGAAATTTTGTCGTAATTTTTGGGTTAACCCGGTTCTCGTTTTAGGGTATGTTTTTGGTCAGGGTACACGGTGGAGTGGTCGAGCAAGTCAAGTCATTCTCGTTCTATTTTAATTTGACCGTAAAATTCTAAGTCGTGTATTCTATTTTTTTTTACTTTTGTTCTAGATTTGAATCTAGGCGACATCCGAAGAATTTTGATCGTTACTCTCTGTCGTTCTTTTCCGGTGAATCGTCGTTTTGAAATTCAAAAATTTTCTGCAACATTCAGGTGAGTATTTCTCACCAGACATATGTACATATATTTTGTAAATTATCGCAAGTGTATGTGTAAATTTCTATTTAAATATGATCTGTCTGTAGTATGATGTAAAATGATGAACCCCTTTTAATTGACACCACATCAGTTATTATCTGTTGTATTATCTCTGCAGTTATATTATTATTTGTTTATTTACTGCTTAAATCACCACTGCCAGTTTCCTGTTAAATTTAGATTATATGGGCTGAAATGATAGGCCTAATTGATTTTATTGTTCACTTATTCTGTTAACTGCTTAACTGATAACTTGGGATTGCGGGTTTGAAATGATATAACCCGGGGTTTTTGTAAATTACGGGTTGAAATGATATAAATCCGTATCACTTGACCTAGGCTAGAAAACTATATACAGGCCCGTGGTCCTTATAATATTTTCTGAAATATTTAAAAATTATTTTGGAAGTTAAATATTTAATTTATATCTTTAAAGGAATTGATATTGATTTTTAATAAGTTATAAATAAAAATAAATAAATATTTGAATAAAATTTAGAATATAACTTATTTGGTAAATCGGGATTTTGAAAGAATAAGATTTCAGTTAATAAATAAATAAATAAGTTATATTTGGAAATATTTATTAAGTTAAACAATCTACTACAGCATTTAAATGCTATCTTTTGAAATTGGACTAGTTTTACCCATAACTTTAGGTAGCATTTCCTAAGTGCTATGGAATCTAGAATTTGATTGCTCTAAAATTTATGGAATTTGATAAATTTTATTTTACCTTAAGTTTTGGAAAAACTTAAGACATAATATTTATAACTGTATTTTCCTAAATAAATTAAAGATAAATATTCTGGTATTAAGTAAATTTTGGGAAAAATTTAATGGTTAAAATTTGGAGTTTTATTTATGGAAATTATGGGAATATTCAAGACTAAAAATATAAAACATTGATTTGTGAAAGAATAAAACCCAAACTAAGTTTTGAATAGTAAATACTCCAATTGGATATATATAAAAATTGAAATGGTTTTGGGAACATAAAGGGATATTTAAATTATGGTTAAAACTTTAAATAAAGAAATATATTTGTGAAGCTATGTAAATTATCTTCTTTACAAAGTAACCATAAAGTTAACCCATTTATATATATACCGTTGAATGTCCAAACCATTGTGTTTGGGAGTTATGGATTTAAGTAAAGTTTCCAAAACATTATCCTTTGAAGATATAATTCAAATATTTGGTCTCCAGATATTATAAACAGTATGGTTTTGGAAAGAATTATATTTGAATATAACGATATCCTATTGTTTTGGGTTTTTAAAATGATATCGTATCTATAGTTTTGAAATGGAAATGTTTATTCTGATTTAAAGTATAAACTGTTTTTAAATAACCACGGGTTATAATAACGAAGGGTTGGCAAAGAGACCGGGATCGGATATGGACATACTCTCTGTCGATACCGAAAACCACTTTGACTAACCGTGTACGCGGTGGAGATTCCAGAATGAAGTAGGTTGGTGGTGACGGTTTCTTGAAAGGTATATACGTGGACCCGATTCCCGTGAGTTGGCATAAGGTGGCTAAAACAGGAGCGATTCTCGGATTAATGAGGTAGCTCCTCTGATCGAACGCACTTCTTCGTATACCATTCTATTGCTTATGTGATTGTTTGGGTGCACCCTTTGATTTGGGAGTGTTGTTCGAGGTGGGCGGTTGCTGCGGCTTCGCGTTACCACCGGTCCGGATAGCAATTGGTATATCTACCCTGGCATTGCCTAGTTGTGCCGTGTCACCTACCATATCGAGCCTTGTACGAGTTTGGTTTTCTCCCGTAGCCCGTGTGGTATCCTTTAGTTGCTTCCCGAGTAGGAGGAGCTATGATATTGGATGGACTACTGGGACTATTACGTGTTAAGGGCTATATGGGTAACCCCTTAATGCTAAGAAATAAGTATGTTTACTTTATAAATAGACACTATTATAATAGCGCAATATACTACATAGTAAATAGTTTAACGGATCCTTAGAGGATGGGCGGTCCCAGGCATCCTTTGAGTTACTTGCTATATATTACAGTACACTTGATTTAGCTTACATTATATAAGTATGTATGCCCTGACTCGAGTGTTTTGTTTTATTGTACGCTCGGGTCAGCCTGAGTTGCAGCTTCAGTTTCTTCTCCGTAGCTAGGACACTCAGTTGATCATTCGTGCTATTGGAAGTTGTTTCAGCCTTTATCCTTTCTGGAATTCAAGACTTTGAAGACTCTCTATCTGTGGATGTTAAAATTTGTATTGAGGATTATAGACAATGTAAGTTCTGTTTTGTAAAGATGTATCAGTGGCTTCATGAACCACTAAATTTTTAATTTCCGCTGCGAGATTCTGATATCTGTGTATGTGATTCTGCGATTTATTTATTGTATATTCCGAGTTTTGCCAAATTTATTCTACAATCTATTATTTTGAACTATTCCAGCTCGACATGTTCTATTATTGTCGAATTCGAATGGTACAAAATAGTGGGTCGTTACAATTGCAGATTCAGAGGAATCAAAATCCACAAGTGGTTATGTCTTCACTCTTGCAGGAGCAGCAGTATCATGGAAATCAACGAAGCAAACATGCATAGCTCGATCCACTATGGAATCAGAGTTCATTGCATTAGACAAAGCAGGAGAAGAAGCAGAATGACTTCGTCATTTCTTAGAAGATATTCCTTTATGGCCTAAACCTGTAACGGCCATATGTATTCACTGCGACAATCAAGCTGCGCTGAGTAGAGCGAAAAACTTTGTGTATAATGGCAAATCACGACACATTCGTCGGCGCCATAACACAGTTAGGCAATTACTCTCTAATGGAACTATCTCCATTGATTATGTAAGAACAAATGATAACCTAGCGGATCCATTTACAAAAGGGTTATCAAGAGAGAAAATTGACTGCGCATCGAGGGGAATGGGTTTAAAAGCCTAAACCAACAAGAGTTACCTTATACGGAAACCTATCCTAGCGACTGGAGATCCCACGGACTAGGATCAATAGGCAAACCAGTTATGAGTAACTCAAGAGGTAATGCATTTGTCTGGACTTGGTCCAACTCCATTCCTATGGTGCACAATATACATGCATGCCTACAGAAGTATTTAAAGGTTAAAACTATGTTTTTTAACGATGACCATATCTTGTAAAAACAAGTGGGGTATATGTAGGATGCTCCTAATGGTTGCGATCACCTATGTAAGTGCGAGCTGGGTCGGCTCTACGAGAATGTTACAGGCTTTTTTATTCTCTATATACACTCGCAGAACCAGAAATTGTTCAGGACCAAAATGAACACAACCAAGAGATTGGATGAGAAGGGAAACAATGCTTTGTTAAACTTATTGTCTGGTTATACAATAACGGCTGACGGTTCAAAAAGAAAATTCACCGATTAGCCAAGTATATCCGATGAGTTTTGACTAGGGAAAGTTCAAAGTGAAATATCTACTTGTCCTTAATAAAGCAATGTTCCATATGTAGTCTGACATATTCCACTTTGTGTGGGGGATAGTATATTATCATTCATGTGGGGGATTGTTGGAGTTCCTAAAGAGTTTGAATGAAATATACATTAGTCCCACATCAGCAAAGTAAGAGGTAAGATTTGGGTATATATACTAAATCCTCATTCCCTATATTGGCCCTTAGGGTCAGGTAATTTTGTGCGAGAGGGAGGACCTAAATCTGATGAACACACGCGCGCGCGCGCGCCGCCCGCCCGTCCGACCGACCGACCGACCGATCCGAGCCGTGCCGTGTCGGGTCGGGTTCGGGTAAGAAACCTTATTTTTGCTACAAAAAACACTGCAATTTTTTAGCAAGTTTTATATACGGTAGCGGATTTGAATTACGGCTACGACCGTTGGAAGGAATCGGGTGCGACCCTTGGAGACAGAACGGGTGCGACCCGTTAGCAAGCGGCGGGTCTTTTGAAATTAAACTCAACAGACGCGACCGTTTAAACACTATAAATAAGTGATGAATTCTGATCAAATTCATTCACTCGTTTTCTTTCTCTTCTCCGTCACAGTTCTTCCTCTTCCCTGGTTCAAATCTGTTGCCATCGGACTGACATAATCATTACAGTTTCGTGCAGTCATCGTCTGCTGTATCCTGGGAGGCTTCAACTAAAAGTCTTAAGGAAACTGTCACGTTTCAGGCCTCAGACGATCTCGGTATCATACTGCCTTCGTTCGCTTCAGTTTGCTCTGTTTGTTTTGCAGTTTTGATTGTATCATTGCTGTTTCCATCTGTTGCTGCTGCAAACTTGGGTTAGGAGTTTGTATGCATGCTGTTTCATTGACTGGTTTGCAGTTCAATAGCCATTATACAGTATAGATTATACTAAAACTGTTGCTATTCCGTTTCTGACATAGAGAATCAACATCTTAAGACTTTTATCTGTTTGTTTTGACAAAACAGAGATGGCAACGGAACAAATGACTATTAAAACAGCCAACTTGAACAAACCAGATCTGTTCAAAGGTGAAGGTGACGATTTTCTGACATGGCAGAGTCAGATGCTATTCTATCTCACCACCCTAGGCTTGCAGAAATATCTTGAAGAAGATGAACCGGTGCCGCCTACACCGGGAAACACCAACGCTACAAATCAGCATACTGGTCCAACTATTGATGCGTGGAGGCACTCGGATTTTTTATGCAGAAACTACATTCTCAACTGCCTCGATAAAGTCCTGTACAAAGTGTACCAGCCCATAAAGAGTGCAAAAGCTCTCTGGAATGCATTGGCTACAAAGTACAAAACACAGAATGTAAGTTTAAAAAAATTCATCGTTGACAAGTTTATGCATTATAAAATGGTGGATTCAAAGTCGGTGACTTCTCAAGTGCAAGAGTTGCAAATTATTATCCATGAAATGGAAGCAGAAGGCCACACGGTTGGTGAATCATTCTTGGTTGAAGCAATCACTGGAAAATTGCCACCATCTTGGAGGGATTATCGCAACTACTTGAAACACAAGAAGAAGGAAATATCCTTGCAAGACCTCATCGTCAGATTGAAGATAGAGGCAGATAATCGTGGAGTCACCATACCTAAAAGCAAAGAAGCCTTCGTTGCAGAAGGGTCAAAGAAGAAAAAGAACTTCAACAAAAACAAGAAAAGGAAGGCGCCAGAAAATAAGCAGAATAACCAGAAGCAGTCCAAGAAGTTCAATGGGCAATGTTGGGTTTGTGGCAAAACTGGACATGCAGCGAAGGATTGCAGGCACAAGAAACAGAATAATTCTGAAGCAAATGTTGTGGAAAACATGGATATCGATGGGTCTAATTTTTCTGGAGTTGTGTCAGAATGCAATCTAGTTCAGAATCCTTCTCAGTGGTGGTTTGACACAGGTGCTACACGACACGTGTGTTCTGAAAAGTCCATGTTCTCCACTTACAGCAAATTCGATCATGAAGAAAAGTTGTACATGGGCAACTCTGCAGTGTCAATGATTGAGGGAAGCGGGAAAGTGATTCTCAAGTTCACATCTGGTAAGATTATTACGTTGAATGATGTGCTTCATGTTCCAGACATTCGTAAGAACTTGATCTCTGGACCTGTACTCTCGAAGAAAGGCTTCCGAATGGTCTTCGAATCAGATAAAGTTGTTTTGTCTAAGGCTGGAATCTATATAGGGAGAGGATACTTGTGTGATGGCCTATTTAAGGCTAATGTAGCCGTAATTGGCAACAATAATGTATATTGTAATTCTGAAATGAATAAAAAGGAAGTTTCTTATGTTGTCGAGTATGATGCTCTATTATGGCATGAAAGATTAGGACATATAAACTTTCGAAAGATGAAAAAACTTGCAAATCTGGATTTAATTCCACAATTTCAAGTAGATAAAAAATACAAATGTGAGACATGTGTAGAAGCAAAGATGGTTAAGAAACCATTTCATACTGTTGATAGAAGTACTGAACCGTTACAAATGATTCATACCGACTTATGTGATTTCAAAAACTTACCTACAAGAGGTGGGAAAAAGTATTTTATCACATTTATTGATGATTATACACGATATTGCTACGTATATCTTTTAAATAGTAAAGATGAAGCAATTACATCATTTATAAAATATAAGGCTGAAGTAGAAAATCAACTAAATAAAAAGATCAAGATATTGAGGTCTGATCGAGGTGGAGAATATGAGTCGCCGTTTGAACAATTCTGTGCAGAAAATGGAATAATTCATCAAACAACGGCACCATATTCACCACAACAAAATGGTGTAGCCGAAAGGAAGAACAGAACGTTAAAAGATATGATTACTGCCATGCTTTTAACTTCTGGACTACCGACGAACTTGTGGGGGGAAGCATTAAATATGTCTAATCACATATTAAACAAGGTCCCTCACAATAAAACAGGAACAATTCCATATGAGTTATGGAAAGGACACAAACCAAGTTTTAAATACCTCAAAGTGTGGGGGTGCTTGGCAAAAGCTCCAGTTCCGCCTCCAAAGAAGGTCAAACTTGGACCAAAAACTGTAGATTGTTACTATTTAGGACCAACCCAAAATAGTAGTGCATATAGAGTTTTGGTATTCAAGTCTGATATACCTGATATTCATGTAAATACAATCATGGAATCAAGAGATGCATCATTCTTTGAAGAAGTGTTTCCACACAAAAAGAATGAAGGGAATAATGTCCCTAAAAGGACACGAGAAGAATCGAATAGCCCACATAAAAATGAAACTCATCGTGAAAGTGATGAAGTAGAACCAAGAAGAAGTGTAAGGGCTAGAACTTCTAAATCATTTGGTTCGGATTTTTGCACATATGTGTTAGAATTCGAACCTCAAACGTACAAGGAAGCCATGTCATCTTCTGAATCTTCATGTTGGAAAGAAGCAATTCAAAGTGAGATCGATTCAATCCTAAGTAATAAAATTTGGGAAATTGTTGACATTCCACCTGGAATAAAACCTATTGGCTGCAAATGGATTTTCAAGAAGAAAATGAAACCAGATGGCTCTATTGATAAATACAAAGCCAGATTAGTAGCCAAAGGATATCGTCAAAAAGAAGGTGTAGACTTTTTTGACACATATTCACCAGTTACACGAATAACCTCAATAAGAATGCTAATAGCCATTGCATCCATCTACAATCTAGAAATTCATCAAATGGACGTAAAGACAGCATTCTTAAATGGAGACCTCGATGAGGAAATCTACATGGAGCAACCCGAAGGATTTGTGTCCAAGGGAAATGAAAACAAAGTCTGTAAATTGGTAAAATCACTATATGGACTCAAACAAGCTCCAAAACAATGGCACGCAAAATTTGACAGTGTCATGATGAGAAATGGTTTTCGTATAAATGAGTGTGACAAATGTGTTTATTGTAAACAAGTTGGACAATCATACGTGTTTGTTTGTTTATACGTGGACGATATGCTAATCTTTGGTCCTAACATTAAAGTTATAGAGACCATAAAGAAACTACTTATCAACAATTTTGATATGAAAGATTTAGGAGTTGCTGACATTATTTTGGGAATCAAAATAATAAGAACGGCTAATGGAATACAATTATCTCAGTCACATTATGTAGACAAAATAATTGAGAAATTCCAACATTATGGAATTAAAGGAGTAAGAACACCTTTTAATCCATCGGAAGTACTGCATAAAAACTCAAATGAAAGTGTAATGCAACTAGAATATTCCCGTGTAATAGGATGTCTAATGTATCTCATGAATTGCACGAGACCAGATATAGCTTATGCAGTAAGTCGACTAAGCAGGTATACAAGTAATCCAGGGAAGGAACACTGGAAAGCACTAATGAGAGTGTTGGGATACTTGAAGAATACCACAAATTATTCCTTGCATTATGGAAAATATCCAGCTGTTCTAGAAGGATACAGTGATGCAAATTGGATTGCAGATTCAGAGGAATCAAAATCTACAAGTGGTTATGTCTTCACTCTTGCAGGAGCAGCAGTATCATGGAAATCAACGAAGCAAACATGCATAGCTCGATCCACTATGGAATCAGAGTTCATTGCATTAGACAAAGCAGGAGAAGAAGCAGAATGGCTTCGTCATTTCTTAGAAGATATTCCTTTATGGCCTAAACCTGTAACGGCCATATGTATTCACTGCGACAATCAAGCTGCGCTGAGTAGAGCGAAAAACTTTGTGTATAATGGCAAATCACGACACATTCGTCGGCGCCATAACACAGTTAGGCAATTACTCTCTAATGGAACTATCTCCATTGATTATGTAAGAACAAATGATAACCTAGCGGATCCATTTACAAAAGGGTTATCAAGAGAGAAAATTGACTGCGCATCGAGGGGAATGGGTTTAAAAGCCTAAACCAACAAGAGTTACCTTATACGGAAACCTATCCTAGCGACTGGAGATCCCACGGACTAGGATCAATAGGCAAACCAGTTATGAGTAACTCAAGAAGTAATGCATTTGTCTGGACTTGGTCCAACTCCATTCCTATGGTGCACAATATACATGCATGCCTACAGAAGTATTTAAAGGTTAAAACTATGTTTTTTAATGATGACCATATCTTGTAAAAACAAGTGGGGTATATGTAGGATGCTCCTAATGGTTGCGATCACCTATGTAAGTGCGAGCTGGGTCGGCTCTACGAGAATGTTACAGGCTTTTTTATTCTCTATATACACTCGCAGAACCAGAAATTGTTCAGGACCAAAATGAACACAACCAAGAGATTGGATGAGAAGGGAAACAATGCTTTGTTAAACTTATTGTCTGGTTATACAATAACGGCTGACGGTTCAAAAAGAAAATTCACCGATTAGCCAAGTATATCCGATGAGTTTTGACTAGGGAAAGTTCAAAGTGAAATATCTACTTGTCCTTAATAAAGCAATGTTCCATATGTAGTCTGACATATTCCCCTTTGTGTGGGGGATAGTATATTATCATTCATGTGGGGGATTGTTGGAGTTCCTAAAGAGTTTGAATGAAATATACATTAGTCCCACATTAGCAAAATAAGAGGTAAGATTTGGGTATATATACTAAATCCTCATTCCCTATATTGGCCCTTAGGGTCAGGTAATTTTGTGCGAGAGGGAGGACCTAAATCTGATGAACACACGCGCGTGCGCGCGCCGCCCGCCCGACCGACCGATCCGTGCCGTGCCGTGTCGTGTCGGGTTCGGGTAAGAAACCTTATTTTTGCTATAAAAAACACTGCAATTTTTTAGCAAGTTTTTATATACGGTAGCGGATTTGAATTACGGCTACGACCGTTGGAAGGAATCGGGTGCGACCCTTGGAGACAGAACGGGTGCGACCCGTTAGCAAGCGGCGGGTCTTTTGAAATTAAACTCAACAGACGCGACCGTTTAAACACTATAAATAAGTGATGAATTCTGATCAAATTCATTCACTCGTTTTCTTTCTCTTCTCCGTCACAGTTCTTCCTCTTTCCTGGTTCAAATCTGTTGCCATCGGACTGACATAATCATTACAGTTTCGTGCAGTCATCGTCTGCTGTATCCTGGGAGGCTTCAACTAAAAGTCTTAAGGAAACTGTCACGTTTCAGGCCTCAGACGATCTCGGTATCATACTGCCTTCGTTCGCTTCAGTTTGCTCTGTTTGTTTTGCAGTTTTGATTGTATCATTGATGTTTCCATCTGTTGCTGCTGCAAACTTGGGTTAGGAGTTTGTATGCATGCTGTTTCATTGACTGGTTTGCAGTTCAATAGCCATTATACAGTATAGATTATACTAAAACTGTTGCTATTCCGTTTCTGACATAGAGAATCAACAATGTAGTGGTAGGTGATGGCTATGTGCAGATTGTCGGATGATGATGGTTCCAGTTGGGTAGAGGAAGGCGACAGTTTTGGCTGCAACAGTTTTGTATAACAGAGGAGTGAAGTAGGGTTATTTGGTTGTTGTTGGCGATGCAAATAGGATGGAGTACTGTCGTAGGCTGCTGTTGTTGATGAAGGAAAGTGGAAGAACTTTGCAATGTGGAAGGCAGGTGAGTTAATGATGGTTCTGGGTTGACAGTATTTTGGTGAAATGATGGATGATGAAAGAGGTACACAAGGATGAGTTAGGGAAAATGCAGCTGTGGAATAGTTTGTGGGTTGAAGCCAGGTGGTTTGGAAGTTTGTATGCAAGTTGAATATGGTGGTGAGCTGTGTGACAGTGGGTAGTGACTGTTATGTGATATATAAAGGGAGCTGACATCAGTTGAACAAATTTGTGATGTAACAGGAGCAGTTGGTTGCTATAGGTTGAGAATGGTATTAGTTGAGAAGTTCTAAAGGCAACATTGTGGTGCACAGAGGTGAATGGGATGGCAATACGGATGTATGCAGTTTGTTCTGTGATGACAGGGAGAGCAAAGATGGTGGTAGATGTGTAGTTTTGTTATGGTCGAGGATGTAGTTTGAGTGAAGTCTTGAGGAGGAGCAGTAGTTTGCTTTTATTGTTATGAGAAATGGGCTAGAGATAATGGTTTAAATTCAATGTGAGGCAACAATAATGTGAACAAATGTAAATAGAGATATGGTTTAGACAGAGAGAGTGGGAATTGAAATGCAAGGCAGAAGGAAGGAGATTGTGGAATGTAACTGTGAATACAATTGTAAACAATAATGTGAACAAAATTATAAAACAGTGAATATAAATAGAAATTGATGAAATGAAATGCAAAGTTTGTTTGTTTTTTAATGTATTTTTAATAGAAATGTAAAAGCAACAAGAGAAACAACAAGCATACAAACGCGACACACAACAATAATTATTATTTTTTAATTGCAACTCAACATATAAAATGAAAACACACTATCATCAAATAAAATAATTCAAAGAGTAAAAATTAAAATCAAATCGATAACGGCGCCAAAAACTTGTTTAATTGTAATTTTTCTATCGAATTAGAAAATCGTCAAAAAATTATGTGATAAATTTAACCGCAAGCGCACATCGTACAATTTTAATACGTGGCGAGTACGGATCGATCTGTAGAAAATTGAAGCGATTTTAAATTCTACTCAATCAAATTAACAAAAGCTAGAAGTTGTTTTAAACTAAAAATGTAAAAAACTAACAAAAAGAAAGTGAATAAAAATATGAGAGTAGAGGGAAACTTAAAGGCAACTCCCTTCTCATGATCACATAAATCAACGTAATGAAATCATGATATCTCTTTTTCGTCATTTGTGAATTTAGTTGATGTGTTTATCATAAGTATAGTGTGTTTGTGCCATTAATTAGCCCAACGTAAACTATCAAACTTTAACACACCATCCAAACCATTTGCCAACTCTTATGAAAATGATAATGAAACTAAAAATAAAATATATTCTTAGCATGATGTATTTACTATTGATTAGCAATATAGACCATTAAATTTTGATTCTAAAATGCACTTCATTACCAAAATCATATGCAGATGAAAAGGTGATTTGCGTTTATGTTTGTTTAAGCATAGCCTATTAGGTATCAATAATATAGACTATCAAATTAAAAGTTAAATAACAAAAATTTACCACATCAAAATTCCATGAAACATAAAGAGAGACAAATTTTTTTAGCAAATATGTTGAATCTACATGATTAAGAGAGCTTCATTACCTTTAAATTGAAGGGGTTTAGAATCTCATATTTGTCACCATTTCAACAAATGTAGATTACAACATAAACATAAACAATAGGAAAAAGAAAGCTAACTAATTTGCATGTAAATAAATCTACTCTACTTGCAAGAAATAAAACTACACTAATTGCATAAAGTAAAGAACAATAATTAAAAAAGCATGAAATCAAATTGCATAAATAAAATTACATAAGAGAAAAGGGCTAAGAAGCCATGAAAGAGAGTTTATGTTTAAAATTTGTGTCTAACTAAATGTAACATCTCCTACCTAAAAGTCCAAAACTAAACACTATAAATGCTGCAGTCATCTATAATATTAGCTTTCCACGACTAAATATGGCTATGGTAATGATATCTATAATATCAGAAGCACTTGAATATGAAACAAATCATAGATTTCAAAACAACATTTTCTTCATTACTTTAAAAGCAGATGTTCCATATTCGTCTTACATAATCCCAATACGTTCCCATGCATAGACAAAATATACTTATTACAAAATATGTCAAGAGCGGTGTATGAAGATATCCCCTTAGATGACCAGAGTCATATAGTCATAATAAACTTAATACAAACACAACGAAAATACAATAAAACATAAAACTACGACTCTTAAATAGCTATCCGTTTTCCTCATTCATGCCTTCGGTTGCCTTATTCGTCATTCTACTAAAACCGGAAAAGACCTTAACCCCTCAGCCTACTCAAATCAATTTTGAGTAACTAAAAGTTTAAGGGTCAAACATAAACTTCAAGTCAGACATAAGCCTGGTGTGAATAATACTATACATCCTGATTAAATATGTTAAGTGAGACCACGCCGTTTAACGAAACAGGTTTCCCTCACTAACATCCTTTTAAGCATATCTTTGCAAAAAAAATTCCTACAACCAAAACTGGTTAAATACTGTAAAGCATCATAACGTAAACATACATAAATATCAGGTAATAAATGAACTATCTGTTCAAACACATAAGTTTTGTTTGGCTAACTTTTAACATTTGGCTGACTTGGGCCTATTAGACAATTTAAACAAAATCAATCTAACACCTGTTAGATACTCCTCTTCTGGACGATCTGTCCTTAACTCTTTGTTAAATGTTTCTCTATTGGATGGTTTATCCCTAACTTAATCATTTCCAAGGTCTTCCTGATCCTAATGGTTTTTCGAACTCACCAATAACCCATATGTATACAAACATATATACATATCTTTCGGTGTGTAATCATAATTTTAGTCTACCTAACCAAGCCCTACATACTAGAATTTTGGACAACAATTAGCTAGGACCAATAACTAATATATAGGTCGTGATCATATACCAGTCTCATCCGGCATCTAATATCTGAGTCATTTTACTTAGGGATACCTTCCCATAATTTTCCTTGAAAAACCTTTTACAAAATGATTTAAAACTGTTAAATCAACTCACTCAAGAAAAATACATATGCTTTATGCTTTACACAAAATCACCTTGTCATGCTATATACATACACACACACATATATATTACTCAATTCTTTATTGATGAAAACATTTTACATTAGAAAGTACCCATTTCGATCCCATTGAAAGTTCCCATTTCAAACCATTGAAAGCATCTCTTTTGAAAACAAGTAAAACCCTTAATCTATCTAGGCCAAAAGGGCAAAACCTTTCCTTTTGAACCCATACTTCAAACCTTTCAAAACCATTGAAAATCATCCTTTCGAAAGCATTAAAAGCTTAGATATCCTATCTTAAAACACTTCAGAACATTGACTTAGAACACCTTGGAAAAACCTTTTATTTCAACCCTTTCGAAAACATCATAAAATAGGACCTTTTGACCTTGTCGAAAGTTACCTTTCAAATCCATCAAAAGCTTTGCTTTCTACCCCTTCGAAAGCTTGGCTTCGACCCTTTCGAAACCATTCAAAAAATAGTACATTTCGAAAGCATTAAACCTTTAAAACATAAACCTTCCGAAAGCTCTTTGGGTTCAATTTAAAACATGTGAAAAATCCTCTTTTAAAACCCTTTGACCTCTTCAGAAGCTACCTTCTGACCTTGTCAACACCTTTGTTTTCAACCCCTTCGAAAGCTTAAAACATCTCTTTTAAAACAGTAAGCTTCAACCTTTTTAATTCTTTAAAACTTCTCTTTTGAAATCTTTTCTTTTCTTCAATTAGAATAAAAAAGGCAAATCATCTAAGTCGAAAGCTTCCTTTCGAAAGCATGGGAGAAGCGGCTGGTTTTTAAAAGACAAGTTTACCTTTTGACTTTTTCGAAAGCTTGACTTCGAAAGGTTGAAAGGCGGTAGCTTGGGGTTTTGACGCCTTCGAAAGCTTGTTTACCATTCGACCTTATCGAAAGCTTTAAACATTTGTTTTAAATATTTGATCTAGTCGAAAGCAACTAAGTCGAAAGCTTCTTTTTGAAAGTAAAGCACACGTTACTTGGCTTATAAAACAAACATACCCCAACCTCTTCGGCAACTAAGGTTTCAACCAAGGACCCTTCGACCTTGTCCAATACACTACGTACCAAGTTGCTTGATACCATGCACGTTTGCTTCTAAAGCTTGATGTCAAAAGGTCTGGGTCAAAAGCTTTAATGTCGTAAATGGCCGAAACATGCTAAAAATATGATTTTCTTATTTTTTAACTTAAAAGAGATAACTTTTCAACTAACCTGCCTTTGTTTTGTCCAACTCTTATTGGTTAATAAATATTTTTACGAAAAGTGTTGCCAATAATTTCAGAAATAAATAATGACTTTATTTTATAAAATGCCCATTCTCCTTAATTAAATATGTAAAACATTTAAGTCTCATACCTTAAATAACTTTATATATTCATTTAAATACTTAGGAAAAATCTAAAAAAAATTCAAAAAAAAATCTATTTTAATATGTTTTCCAACATATAAAAATTTCAAACCAGAATAATTATTTATCTAACCGTAAATAATTTATAACCCAATAAATCATTTTCTTCACTAGAAAATTTATATAAATTCCACATTAATTCAAAAAATTATGAAAATTGAAACCCATCTCTAAAATATCATTTCTGATCCATATGTGAATTTTCAAGGCATTTGGATGTCATTTAATAGGGTTTTCATATCAAACATATCATAAAAACTAATATGAACATGTACACTACACCAAAAAGTACTTTTGGTGGCGCACAAAAAACGCAACCATAACTTATGGTGGCATTTTAGAGAACGCCGCCATACGACATGCAACTAAAAAGCTAATATTTTTGGTTGCGTTTTTGTAAACGTCGTTATAATGTGCCTTATTGCGGCGGCAAAAAAAGGCCACCGTAAATCTTTTTTGGTAGCATGTTGAAACGCCACCAAAAATTATATTTTTTTCAATATATTTTTTCCGTAGCGTTTTCTAAACGCCACTAAATAGATGCTGTTCTAGATTGATCATTTTAAAGGCTGTATATTTCACTGCAGCAATATTTTTTTTGTTGCGTTTTTTTCTGCCATTATATTTTTTCCGTAGCGTTTGATAAACTCCACTAAATATTTTTGCTTTTCTTTGTCTATTTCTCACATTCTGCTAGCTCGTTCACTCTCCAATTTACGTTATTCATAATTTATATTAAACAGTAATAATAAATATTTCAATAATAAACAAAAAATACATGAACAAATGAACTACCATAAACACAAGTAGTACATTACCATACATTGATACAGAAGTAGTATATAACCGTACATAGTCACACAACTGGTGCTAACAAAACGCTTGTTTACCCATAATTCTTTGTTGCGTGCACAAATAAAAGCTAGCGCCATAAAAGTTCAACCTTGCTCTCTTCGAAAATCCTATGCCTGCACAGGTGAAATTACAACATATAGTCAAACAATTATGTTAATTCGTAAGACTTCAAATCTAATATCAAACAACTACAACATTGTACAAGTATATCATACTATTATTTATAAAATTTAGTTAACTTAAACTTAGTTAATTTTATAAAACTTCTTTAATTTTAACAAAACTTAGTTAATTTTTATTAACTTGGTTAATTTATTATTATTATTATTATTATTATTATTATTATTATTATTATTATTATTATTAGAACTTGGTTAAGTTAATTATATTATTATTATAAACTTAGTTAATTTTTAAAATAAATTGGTTAATTCATCATCATTATTATTTATAAAACTGTTAAATTAGTTATATTATTATTATTTATAAATTTTAGTTAACTTAAACTTAGTTAATTTTATAAAACTTGTTAATTTTAACAAAACTTAGTTAATTTTTATTAACTCAATTAACTTGGTTAATTTATTATTATTATTATTATTATTATTATTATTATTAAAACTTAGTTAACTTAATTGTATTATTATTATTAATATTATAAACTTAGTTAATTTTTATAAGCTTAGTTAATTCTTCATCATCGTCGTTATTATTACTTAAAACTTTTTTTAATTAGTTATCATTATTATTTATAAAATTTAGTTATCTTAAACTTAGTTAATTTTATAAAAATTATTTAATTTTAACAAAACTTAGTTAATCTTTATTAACATGGTTAACTTAGTTAATTTATTATTATTATTATTATTATTATTATAAACTTAGTTAATTCGTTATCGTCGTCTTTATTTATAAAACTTTGTTAAACTAGTTGTATTATTACTATTTATAAAATTTAGTTAACTTAAACTTAGTTAATTTTATAAAACTTGTTTAATTTTAATAATTAATTTTTATTAACTTAGTTAACTTAATTGACTTATTATTACTATTATTATTATTAAAAATCAGTTAACTTAATTACATTATTATTATTGATTAACTTAGTAGAATGATCAAATTATTTGCACTAGTTGTGCATATTAGGTTCCTTAATTTACATGCACAACTAAGTTAATAATTATTAATTAATCCCAGCAAGTAAATCATTAACCAAGCCAGGTTAAGGATATGACTGTGCACTTATTACCTGGAAAAGCCTTATAGATCTCTTTGGAAAATTTGCCATTAACCCCAACCACCTCGACCAAATTCTTCATCATCGTCATTATTATTACTTAAAACTTTTTTAAATTAGTTATTATTATTATTATAAACTTATCGCTAATTTTTATAAAACTTATCGCTAATTTTTGTAGATTTAGTTATATACATTTAGTTAATTTTTATACTACTTGCATGCCTACAAATCTACAAAGTTAAAACAATTTAAATTGATGCTCGTTATTTTCCTACACAGGTCAGTTTAGGGAACAATAATCAACATGGACCTAATTAGTGGCTTAACTAATCAAACTCAGAAAGAATGGGGAAACTTGGTTTACAAACCATACAATCTCTTAATCAGCTTATGTTGGGTTTTATAACTTTAGAGTTGATCCTGTGCAAACTTGGCTACGTAAACAAGAACCAAATATGATAGAATTGGTAAAGTACCTTCACTAAAACCACCAACAAGAAGTTAAACTCTGTTAACGTTCTGTACACTTATGAAACAAATATATCATTCTAATTAAAAAAATTGATAATAAAATTGATACTTTATTCAAGCTAGACGTCCTTGACATAATTTTAATTAAGAAAAATTCATTTTATTAGCAGAAGAAACTTAAATCAACATGTAGCAAGCTGAATCTACATCAATCCCCAGTAGTTTGTTGCAGAAATCACCATAAAACGTAAGTATAGTTACATAAACACCAAAGAATCATTACTTTCTTCCGTAGGGAAGAGAGAACATAATTTTAAAAATCTAAGAAGAAACATACCATGTCATCAGATGTCAGAGTTCCAGTTTTATCAAAGCAACATATGACAACATGCATAACATAAGCATATCATATTTTCGCATTGACATCTAAATTACTGATACTAAAAGCAACTTATAGCATAAATTTATTGCTTAGGTTTATGACCGTTCCAGCAAATGGTATTGTGAATGGCTCAGTACAGAAAATGTCTTTCCATGCTAAGTAATTAAAGGTGTGTTGACAGCTATTGATACCTCCATACACAGCTCAGGTGGAATCAGAGGAGAAACAATTAAAGAACGGCTTAAAAGGAGTTTATATTCTCCCATCGTAGGATATTCTAATCCCTATAACAAGAGCGAATGTTAATTATTAAATAACACCATAGAAATAGATACAGTGTCAAGAGGGAAATTAGTCAATACCTTCTTAAATACATAACTTGCTACTATGATGGCAAAGAACACCAAGAATAATATGAACAACCCGCTTTCCCAGCTATTTGCATTTACCTGAACACCAAATAAGAAAAAGTTATCGAAAATACAATCAAGTGGCATGTTTTCAAGTTTCCCATGCTCTGGAAGCTCCATAAAATATGTTACAACAAGAGAAAGTGAAGCGCAAAGTGCAGGAATCAGACCAGAACCATGTCTTGTCACAGACTGACAACCATGTATATCCTTGCAGCCTGAAATATCCGGAGAAACTGCAATGAGTAAAAATTTCTTAGTACATTCGTTCTTATAACTAAGATATCAAGCTTTTAAGTATATAATACCTTGATATGTTTGTAGGACATATAAAGCAATTCCACATGACAATTTGTCTAAGAAACTTAAAGAACCATATACAAAAGCGCAACCATTCAAGTCCTCCCCTACTGAAATGCTTTCCATGCCTACTACAGTCACCTAAATTGTTAAACATGTTAAACCAGTGATTATAAATAGAAGATTAATTATAGATAAATTAAACCTAGTCAGGTACCAACATTAAAGCATTAGCAATGCCAGTGACTATGGATAGAAGATACATTAAATCATGCATTGTGCTTGGAAGATGAAATATTGCTGTTCCACAAGCAATCCACATGATTGCTCCTGCTGCGAAGAATATTTTCAGCCAGATTCCTGTCCATTTTATCTCCTGTATTTAAAATTACTTTACTTTGTAAGAACTTTATGTATATATTCATAAGAAGTATGTATGTAATATCTTACAAAATTATGGTACAAGTAGAACCCGAAGAACCATAGATACTAGGAAGCTGCACACATAGATGATTGCAGGTACCTTCTGAAAAACAAACAAAATATTAAATATGTCAAATTCTAGTAACTATACTATGAACAATTTGCAATATACCAATGCCTTGGAGGACTGAGCCATTTTCAAATCATTGATCACATAGAAAGCAAGAAGTGCCTGTGTAGAAATTGACAAAGACGAGTAACAAATTTTAAGTAAGAAAAAAGAAAGAACTGTTTAGAACTTGAAATGCGAATTCGAAGGGTAAAAAGAGGATAACCTGAGATACATTTGTAACCAGTCTGCAAAGCATGTAAACCATAGCAACTTGATAATACAATGCTTTGCGAAATCAGTGTGCCCATGAAATTCTTAGAGGATATTTAGATTGAATTTCTTGTTTCAGTCTATCCGATAATTAAAATTGAATAAATATTTTGTAGTATTAACAGAATGTAAAAAATAAAATTTGTTTGACTTACTTTGGTTCTTTAGTTCCATGAAAAAATACAGTTACAAAACAACATCCCACAAATATGGATATGTATGTAATCCAGCGGTACCGATTCATTTGGAAACATGTTATTGATTCAACAAACTAGTTTACATGTACATTTAGCAAGCGGATAAAATATTTATACATAAAAAAAAGTTGCACATACCCGAGCTTCTGTATCAGAAAAAGATTTTGTATCATACAAGCTGAAAACTGCTGATGCAACAGCAAACAAGTAGAGATTTGCTATCTACAATTATGCAGTAATTTAGAAGCTTATTCGTACCGGTATATAGAATGCAAAATTACAATTTTCTTATGAATATAAACCAACCATTGTGAAAGCATTGCGACAACTAGCCAGTGCTACACGGCTTGCCGGATTCAGTGTAATGCAATTTACCATTGACTTTATTTCACATAAAATGAAATGGTGATTGATTCAATATTCGCAAAAAGATCAACAAATATAAATATGTGTAAATAATAAGATCGCTACATGTGAGAAACTTGAGTAGCAGCCCATCCTATATTGAAAATCGCAGCAAAAACACTATATCCAATTGTCTGCATCATGGAATTGTTTGTACCCAGCAATTTGCACAACACGCAACCCCCGAATACTGAAGAAAATGAAACTGCTACCAGAGCAGATCGTCCAGCATGCCATAGTTTGATATTCCAAATCTATCTATCTAATCAATAGTGAAAGTATATATATAGTTTATAATAATGTTTACATTACATAGCCATCACTTTAACATAATGAAAGATAACATAAGTTTGAAAGTTTGTACCAGCTCCCCTGCAAATACCGTCATTAGTGCATCCGCAATCTGCCCAGAAGGCATCACAATGGCTGCGTCCCTCTTTTGTTTCATTTACCATAAAAAAATTAGTTTGATAAATAAAATCATCGCTATATGCACTGTATTGTCTGCTTACTAATACATTCGCTCACCATGACTCATTTTTTAGAATTTTCTATAATGTTGTCGTCGTTGTTGTTGTGTTTATATGTGAGCAATACATCGCTGACTGAAAATGTGAAGGATTCAGTGAAAACTGGGTATTGGTTAGTAAAAAATGATTTGTATTACACATAACAATAATGGATATAAATGAAGTTCCTGATTACTTGAGACTATTTACTATAGAGAGCTGTGAAATGTACCTGGGACTAAGTCCAATATCAGTAAGGAATAGCAAGAGATACGTGAACCAACATGCAGATGTAATGTCATTGAGCATGTGACCTACCCCATATGATAAAATTGCCAGCCTCGGTAGAGGCTGATAAAGAGTAATTGCCTCATACAATTCTTCATTGTTTCTTTCATTGGCCATCTGCAGTTAGACAATATTTCTTCGGTCTCTATATCTTATGTTGGTCAATTCCTTTCATCTAGAAAATAATATGGCATGATCAGAATAGTTTAAACTTGTTTTACACTATACAAATTTGGTTTTTATAGTTTAACCAGTTTTTCACATCACATGCACACTGTTAAGCATTACAGTTTGTCTGAATTTACAATTTTTTCTCGAGTACAATGGACAAAATTGAAACAATTAACGTTTATATTTTTTTATCTAAGAATGATGGATCGTGTAATTCAAGAGACCAAGACAATAAGTATAACAATCCCTTTTGCCCTCAATGTGTCTAATTTTGTCCTATTTATTTCATTTAAAATGAAGTGGTCATACATATTTTATGTATATTCCCAGTGCAACAATTTGTAACACCAATATTTTCTCAAATTTTGGGACTAGCAATTTAATGTTAATGTGGATATTAGTGAACACTAAACTTGAAATCTATCAGTGTAATTATTTGCAGTGTTAAACTATTCTCCAATTATTGTAGACTTAACTAACTTTCCCACTTCCAAGAATTCACAATAAATGCATAAGCAGTGCCATTAAGATTCATTAAACAAAGAATATAAACTAAGTTTCTATAGGAAAACCACTACTTATCAATTATACCGTATGCTCTACCTGCATCATGATGAGCATTGTTTAGCTCCATCTTAGGCTACCATGACCCTATATTTTGGTTGATAATGTCTTCCTTCAACATAGACCATAGCAGGACCATGCCTTTGTTGTACATATGTACTAGGTATAAGAACTGCCAGTTGTATTGGATGAACTATATTGAATGGACTTGGCGATTTGCATGGCGACTTGGCAATTTGCATTGTGATTTCCATTGTACCATAAACGATGGCTTCAAATAACAACGAGTAACAATTTGCATAGTATTCCCTAAAGTTTATAAAAATATAAGGAATAAAATACCCTAAAGTTTATTAAACATCAAATAAATAAGTTTTCTCATTTAAAGTTACTTGTCAAAATTTGTGATCGATGCCCATGATGAACCCCCATAATTCATATAAGGAAATCTTATATTCTTCCTCGCTAATTGTTATTACTACTTCACATAAAAATAAATAGTATACGAAATATATAAATCCTTCCCACTGCTTTTCAACTTTGTAATAACAAATCTGTAATGGAATAGTTCTTATTTTATCTACTACTGCCCATATATGAAATGGGTGAACATACTGGTACAGGCTTCTCTACTTGTTTGAAGTAAATCAAGATCAGGTCAGACGGAAAAACAAAATGGGAGCTGCTAGTTTCAGTTCCCTGCTACAAACTGCCAACATAGGGAATTAATTCCTATAAAACTAAAGTATACCTTCCTAATTAGGTGGTTAATTTAACAGACAAAAAGAAAAAGTCAACTGAAAGTGTATACAATTACTATTCAGTTATTTAAACTTGCAAATTATACTGTATCAATATGCTAAAAACTATTAGTCATGCATTTTAAGTTTTCAACAAATGGTACCAAAAATTAAATCATCATATAATGCACATCTAGCAAGAAGAAAGCACCAACAGTTTGAAAACTATATGAATATAAACTAAAGTTATAATAAACATCCTAAACTGAGTTGAATGTTTCTATGATACACTAGTATCCTAGCTATTTACCAATAGCAAGTAGCCATCAAACAATTATTTCAAGTTTGTGAAACATAGAGAGATGACTACAACATGTAAAGAATTGGAGCATCTCTAACCATGAGTATCATATGTTGGGACATTTCTCCTATGTGATAGATTTTTCTTCCTCCCTAGCAAAAGAGTACCAAAACCACGCCTACCAAAACTCCAAATGCTCTGGTAAGTCAGATTGAACAAATATTAATTTTATTACAAGAATAGTGCACATTTTAAGCATACTATTGTTCATTTATAGTTTCTAATTTGCATAAAATGCTTATATATAGACGTATCCTTTGTTGTAAGTCATTGAAATTCTCAAATTAACCTGTATTGTGCATTTATAATTCTCAAATAACCATTTTGCAAACATGTTTAATAAATAAACAATTAAGAATAAATCTATCTACTATTGAATATCACTCAAAACTTTGATTTAATACATTCATGATAATTCCTTCAAGATTTGGCATAAACTAAGAATTTATAACTAAAATATAATATTCAGACATGAAAGAGTGTGGATGAATTTATAAACTTGGTGCAGGTCAAATGCTAACTATACCTCATCACACGTTTAACACATGAGCAAAACTTCTTGTTGTTTACGAATAATTTTTTTTTCTTGAAGAGCTACAAAGGGAATGATAATATAATTTGAAGAAATGATGAACTGTTTAATAAACTCTTTTAACTATTGCACTCATAACCAAATCCTCTTTCAATATTACAGATTTCAACATAAACTTGTAAAAAGATATAATTAATCGAGCGGGAGTAAAGGACATGTTTGTTTATCACTGTCGATGTTAACATAATAGAGGACACAATACAAGTCTAAATGGTAGATTTTTACAAAGCATATCAAATCGAGAAAGTTTTACTATTAGCATATAACCAAATGGAGAAATAACTCTATTCATGTATCATCTAAAAAATAACTAATGTGCCCTTTTAAGCATCTAAATTTGGAATATCAATGAGCAAATAACAGGTATATTATCCTATATAATATTTACTGAAAATTTATCAAACATAAGATACTCATGAAACATAAATTGGATACAATCAAGGAAAATATATTGCACTACAAAATATAGGAAAAGATTAGAACTTATGTAAAATTTAAAAACTCTTTTGTCTCGAACGGAATCATAAAAAACAACTATTCCTGTTTGGGTTTATTCCAATTAGGGTTAAATCAACTATTCCTATTAGGGTTTATGCAAAAATAAAATAGATATGCATACAAAATCATACAAAATCCATATAGAACCACAAATCAGTTTATAATCTTCATACATAAATAAACCTTTTTAGGGTACCACGAGGAGAAAGTTTTGCTGAAGGGCTAACGTGACAATGTGGAGAGGAGTAGAATAAAGGAGGGCTACCGCGACGATGAAAATGAAGTGAAGTGGATTTTGCTGGAGGGCGAGGCGGATTTTGCTAGAGCAAATAGGAAAAATGCGAGGAGAAATTTTCGAAGTAATGGAGGAAGGGAAACTGACAGTAAATGAAAAGTTTTGGTGAAATATTTTTACTTAAGGCGGGATGGGCGGCAACTTTTGTTGCGTTAATAATATAGGTATAATATTATTTGTTGCACTTACATATCAAACGCAACCAATTAATGCAACCAAAAGCCGATTTTCTTGTAGGGGTATAATTCATCAACAAGCAAATGTGTGTGTGTATAACTTTAATCTTTCAAAACATGGCATAAACTTGCAAAATCATTTTGGATGCAATCTCAAAGCCAAAATCCAAAAGAAAATAGGATGTAGTAATCATTTACCTTAGCTTTGAGCTTAAAAGATGAGAGATCTGATGATGAATAAGTTGATTAACTTCTTTCCTTTGAATTCTAGCTTTATCTTCCCTTGAGAATGAAAATGGTGGCTGGCCTTGATGTATTTTAGTTCGAGAGAGTAAAAATGAACATATGTTTCATTATCAAAGGGTTTAAGGTATAAATCTTTTATATTTTTCATTTAGCCCATGCCTATTTCCTAACACATTAATTCATGTTGTTTCATTTTGATTTCCATTTAACATATCATGGCTGCCCTTAATTAAATCAAATATCAACCTATTAATCTCCACATTATTTAATTTAATTTAACTAATTATATATCCTAAATAATGTTATAAAAATATGTAGTGTTACAAACTCCTCTTCTTAAAGAATTTCATCCTCGAAATTACGATGAGGTACACAACCAAGCAAAAAGGTAAAACATACCATTAAAATAATCAAGATAAACATCTCTAATCCTGCTTTCAGTCTCCAAAGTACAGTCTCTAGCATCGTCACTCCATTGGACCTTTACTAATCTGATTGTCTTATTCCTCAACATCTTCTCAACTCTCTCGATTATCCGAATCGGCATTTTAACTATGGTCAAATCTGGCTCTACTACTAAATCTTCTAACACTGTAGGTGCTATAGTAGTCCCTGGATCTCTATACATTTTCTAAGATGAGAAATATGAAAAACATCATGGACTCCAGCTAAACTATTAAGCAACTCTACTTTATAAGCGAGATTCCCGATTCTCTCAAAATACGGAAAGGTCCAACGAACCTAGGTGTTATCTTTCCTGACTTTACGAATCTAATCACACCTTTCATCGGTGACACCTTAATAAAAACATAGTCATCAACAGAGAATTTCAAGTCTTTCCTTCTTCTACCCACTTAACTTTTCTGCCTAGACCGAGCTTCCTTTATCCTAGCTCGAATTAACTCAATATTCTCTGTGGCTTCTTTCACCAAATCTGGACCAAGAACCAACCTATTCCCAGTCTCTAACCAACATATGGGAAATTTGCATGGTCTTCTGTACAAAGCTTCAAACGGTGCCATCCCAGTACTAGCCTGTGTTATGCGAGAACTCGACTAAATGGAGAAGGTCTTCCCATGATCCCCCGAAATCCAGTGCACAAGCTTTTATCAAGTCCTCCAAGACTTTGTTAACTCTTTCTGTTTGCCCATCAGTCTGTGGATGGTAAGCGGTAACCATGTTGAGCTTGGTTCCTAAAGCTTCCTGTAGACTCTTGCAGAGCTCGCTAGTAAACAAAGAATCTATATCACAGATAATACTACTAGGAATCTCGTTCAGTCTAACTACATTTTTCATAAACAACTTCGCCAAAATGGGTGCCGTCCTAGTTGACTTTACCGAAATGAAATAGGCATTCTTGTTTAACCTATACACTATGACCCATATGCTTTCATTTCCTCTACTAGACCTTGGCAACCCATCTATAAAATTCAATGAGATAGAATCCCACTTCCACATTGGAACATCCAACGGTTGAAGCAATCCACTTGGCTTCTGGTGTTCAGCCTTTGCCTGTTGGCGGTTCAAGCATTGCTTAACACATAAGCCAATGTCCCATTTCATACCTTCCTAGAAGAAACTTCTCTTCATATCCTAATACATCTTTGTTCCTTCTGGATGGATAGTGAACTTCAAACGATGACATTCATCCAAAACTTCCTTCCTCATGTTTCCTACATTCAGAACACACGGCCTTCCTTTCTTTCTTAACCACCATTTATGGTCAGGACTGAAATCCTTTAAGTCATCGCTCTTCACTCCTTCCCCTAAATTTATGATCCGTTAAGCCAAAACTAGATCCTCCTTCTGTTTAGAAGCTATCTTCTCAATCATTATCAGTCGAACTTCTAAACAAGACAATACATCACTTCCTACACTAGAACCTACCTCGGATCTAAACTGCACTCTACAAGATGGTAATGCTTCCAAGTCTTTCCACTCAATAATCATAGCCAATACTGCATTTTGATGTTTCCTGCTAAGTGCATCTGCCACCCTGTTTCCTTTTTTGGGTGTGTACTCAATTCCAAAATCATAAGCAGCAAATAAATTCCAACCATATCTGTTGTCTCATGTTTAGCTCCTTCTAAGAGAACAAATACTTTAATGACTTATGATCCATATAAGGCTCAAATCGCTCTCCTAAAAGATAATTCTTCCATACCTTCAAAGCAAATATAACGACAGCTAACTCCAAGTCATGCGTAGGATACCTAACTTCATGTGGTATCAGCTGCCTAGAAGTATAAGCGATAACTTTGCCTCTTTTTATCAACATGGCTCCCAATCCAGTTCCACGTGCATCAGTATAAACAACTAATCCTAATTCCCTTTCGGAACCACCAATGCTGGTGCATTGGTCAATAAGTGTTTCAATCTCTAGATTGCTTCCGCACACTTATCAGTCCATACAAACTTCACATCCTTTCGCGTATGCTTAGTCATCGGTGCAGCTATCCATGAAAAATCCTTTATGAACCTTCTATAATATTCAGCTAGTCCAAGAAAGCTTCTTATCTCGACCACGGTTTCTGGTCTCTTCCAACTATTCACGTCCTCGATCTTAGTCGGATCTACTGCCAATCCACTCTTCGAGACTACATGATCAAGAAACTTAACTTCCTTCTTTCAAAAGTGGCACTTCGAAAACTCTGCCTTTAACTGATGCTCGCTCATGGTCTCAAGCACAGCTCTAAGATTAACTTCATGCTCCTTCTCATCCTTAGAGTATATTAAAATATCATCTACGAACACCAGCATGAATCTATCCAAGTGCTCACTGAAGATTCAGTTCATCAGATCTGCAAAGAATGCCGGCGCATTAGTTAGTCCAAACGGCATAACTAACCATTCGTACGATCCATATCGAATCCTAAATGCCGTTAAAGGAATACTATCCTCTACCACTTTAAGCTGATGAAATCCCGTTGCCAAATCCAGTTGAGGGAATAACTTGGCTCCACTTTAAGCTGATGAAATCCCATTGCCAAATCCAGTTGAGGGAATAACTTGGCTCCACTTAACTGATTGAACAAATCGTTAATTATCGACAATGGACATTGGTTCTTTATGGTCTTCTAATTCAACTTATGATAATCAATACACAGCTTCAACAATTTGTCTGGCTTCTTAGCAAATACCACGGAAGATCCCTACGGCGAACTGCTTGATTTGTTCAGATTCTTTCCTTCTAAGTCCACCAACTGCACCTTCAATTCTCTCATCTCGGTGGGAGTCATTCTACTTGCTGGCCTACTCACCGGTTCTGCTTTAGGCACCAAATCTATCCGAAACTCAATAGCACATTTCATTAGCAATCACGTTATCGGCTCAAACACATCTATGAATTCTTGTAGCATGAAAACTTGACTTAACTCATCTTCCAACTCCATAACATCTAATCAAGCATTCACTTTGCAATTAGGGCTTTCAACTGTATAAATAATCCGCTCGCTGCTACTAGGGTGACTAAGTGTTATTTTCCTATCGTGGCAAAATATCCTAGCATCATACTCACTTAACCAATCCATACCCAATATAATTTCGAACCCTACAAAGTCAAATATATGCAAACTGCAAGAAAAGGTGTATCCTTGCAAATCAAACTCTAAGTGGTTACATCTAATCCCAAGTGTTGCATGCCCTCCTATCGGATTAGCAACCCTTAAGGAAATGGCTAAATATGAGGGTACTAGGTTAAGTTTATCTACCAAACATTGAGATATAAAAGAATTTGATGCACCAGTATCAAACAGAATGCTAACAGACATACCATGAATCTATAGCGAGCCTCCTAGAACAGCCTTTCCTTTCTCTTGTTCTCCTCGTCTTGAAGCAACATGTTCCACAGCATACACTTGGCCATTTCCATCCTTTGCAGGCTCTTTGCATCGATTATTGTAGTGGACGATTTGATCACAATTAAAGCACTTGACATTCTTCTTTCCAACTGATTCGATTCATTTTCCTTTCTCGGAACGACACTGACGAGCGTAGTGTCCTTTCTTGTCGCGCTTATAATAGACCACCTCATATTTTCTCTTCTTTTGTGCTCCTCCCTTCTAAGCGTTCTTATTATGGAAAAACTATCTTTTCTGGCCTTGTCCACCTTAAACCTCTTTCATCTTACTCTTTTCTAGTGCATTAAGTATTTCTTCATGCCTTAATGCCATTTCCACAACCACATCACAAGGATCTCTTAAGTGCGGTAAAGTAGCTCTTAACAACTCTGGCTTTAATCCTCCAATAAAATTCTCATTCCTTTTCATCACTATGTCAACAGTGACATACCCATATCGGGCTAACTCTTCAAATCTTCTGGCATATTCCAGGACCATCGTTTCTCCTTGCACCCGCTCCACAAACTTTCTAACCAACGCAGATCACCATAACAGACATGAACCTTTCTTGAAACCTCCTATTAAACTCATCCCATGTCATCATTTCCTCATCCACACCAGCAATTTTAAAATTCCACCAGAATAAAGCAGCTCGTTGAAGCTATCTTGAAGAAAATCTCCTTTTCTGCTCATTCTTGAGCCCCAAGTTAGTGAAAATCCTTTCATAATGTAACGGCCAGTTTTCCACCTCAATAGCATCTTCAGTGCCAATTAATGGATTCCCTCCAAGCTTGGTATAATCTCCACTTAACTTAGCATAATCATTGACAACTGAAGCTCCCTGAACTCCTATTCCAGCAGTATTTCCTCCAACTAGATCAGCTGCAATTCTAGCTTGCATAATGTTCACAAAAAACCGATACATGGCGTCCATATCCACTTGGGAAACCCTAGCACTAACATTTTCAGCTTGAGCCTGACCTGGACCTCTTCTAGCATTTGGTCGAACTTTTCCACTAATGGTACTGCTCTCTCCTCCAAGATTAACTCTGCTGTTCTTCCTTCCATATATGTATTCAAGCCTCATGAGATACAGATGAATAGCCTATAAGATAGGAGTCTAGAGATATAGCATATACTTATATATAACAAATACAAGTACGTTACTATAGCATTATCCAATACCCCGATCTTAACTATAATTACCAAGGATTATGTTTTCAAAAACCATTTTTAGTTAAAATATTTCATAAACAATGCTCTGATACCAAGTTGTAACATCCCATATCTAGAGGTCCAAAACAAAGCGCTACAAATGCTGCAATCATCTATAGTATTGGCTAACGGCGACTAAATACGGTTATCTTAATGGTATTCATAATATCAAAAGCACTTGAATATGAAACAAAACACAAATTTCAATACAACATTTTCTTCATTACTTTAAAAACAAATGTTCCATATTCATCTTACATAAGCCCAATACATTCTCAAACACAAATAAAAATATACTTATTACAATCAAGAGCAGTATATGAAGATACCCACTTGGATGATCAGAGTCATATAGTCACAATAGCCTTAATACAAACACAACGGAAATACAACAAAACATAAAAATACAACTCCTAAATAGCTATCCGTTTGCCTCCTACATGCCTCTGTTAGTCTTATTCGTCATCCTACTAAAACCCTAAAAGACCTTAACCCCTCAGCGTACTCAAATCAATTTTGAGCACCGAGAGTTTAAGGGGCCCTATAAGAAAAACTATTTATAGTTGCAAAAATTTATGGCATTTACGTTTAAACGCAACCAATAATATTTTCACTACTAACATAAACACGGCCAAAAACATTTCACGTTCCCACCTTTCTGTAGAAAATTCCACGTAAGCTAAATAAACATGACCCATCTAAATCCATTTGTATATTTAGAAAAATTTATCACCCTCTTTCGTTTTCACCTTTTCGTTTTCTACCGAAGAAAAATTTCCCTCTTCTAGTCATGCTTAATTTTCTTCCCGCTGAAAATATCTCCTTTTCATCGTCGACTCTGTCATTTTAGTCCACTAAACATCATCGTGGCAGCCAAAAAGAGTTTCTCCTTGCGGTATAGGTATATTTAGGTATGAATTTATTAAATCGATTATGTGATTTAATTTGGATGTTGTATTAATTTGAATGCATCGTATTTTCGAATTTCAGTCTAACTTGAATAGTTGATTTAACCTTAATTTGAGTGGTTGATTTTATTCTGATTTTTTTTAACAAAAGCGATTAACTTAAACTGTTTAGCAATCAATTTGAACTGTATTTGTTTATATTGTAAGACGTTCAAGGACTAAGTATTGAAGAACTTTTCATTTTAGGGGGGATGGCAAGAATTGGAAGTTTTAGAATGAAAGTTTGGTGTTAATATCTTATAATAATCTTTGTCCTATTTATACATAAGGGAATTTGGTAAATGATGCATAATCTAAGATATAATGATGATACATGCTTTGATTTTATTTAAGTATATGAATGTTCTATTGGGATATTATTGTATTTATGTTTCTATTCAAAAATTGATTCACTGTCTACTCAAAATGCTCATGTTTAATGCTGCATGAATTTTGTTTGGTTTTATCTATATGAATGAATGCATGTTTTGTTGAGTTTTTGTTGCTTTGAAATGATCAAATTCTAGCCATACTTTTTTTATATTATACAATTTTATTCGTTTCACATTTTTTGGAGAACCTACTCTTAAGTTCATGTAAATAAGGTCAATTTCACATATAAAATAATAGTTAAATACTCTAGATTGCATAAGGATTTATAACAGTGGAGATTCCTCAAGTTTTGATATTTGTTACTTGGTATAGGGTTTCTGTAAAACCCTAATAATTTCAGCCATTCGCACCCGCACATGTAGGATTTGAATTGCTTAAAATACAGCATTATAATTAAATTTGGAGCAAATGAAATAAATCACAAACACAGAAATATCAGAATAACTCGCAGCGAAAATAAAAATACCATAGTAGTTCATGAAGCTACTATAACAAACTCTCAAAAAAATATACATAATATCAGTCTGAAAACAACATAATATAAATCCCAAATACATAGAAGTTCACTAATACAAGAGATGAAATAGAATAACTGAAATAGAGAAATAACTAGATAGGTAGAATCTCCAGCTGGCTCCAGAAAGAGAAATCCAAAGTTATGAATACTCGGGCTGACCCGAGCGTAAAGCAAACACAGAACACTCGAGTCGGGACATATATACTTATATAATGTAAACCAACTCAAGCGAACTGTAATAAGATACAAGTAACTTAAAGGATGCTTGGTACCGCCCATCCTCTAAGGATCCGTTAAATTATTTACTATGTAGTAATATTGCGCAATTATAATAATGTCTACAGTAAAATAAACTTACTTTAAAATATCGTTGAAAGGGTTACCTATATAGCCCCCAACACGTAATAGTCCCAGTAGTCCATCCAGTATCAGCATATCTCCGGATCGGGAGACTACCTTAAATACTCCATGGGCTACAAGAAAAAAACAAACTCATAGTAAGGCTCGATATGGTAGGTGACACGGCACAACTAGGTAATGCCAGGGTAGATATACCAATTAAGCTTCCGGGCTGATGGTAACGCATAACAGCCACTATCGCCCACCTCGGAACACACTCCCAATCAAAGTCGGAGGATGTACATCAAATTAATCACAAGTAAGAGTATAGTATTGAAGGAATGTGTCCGATCGGAGGAACTAGCTCACTTGGTCCGTCGACCGCTTCTGTTTTAGCCACCTTAAGCCAACTCACGGGAGTTGGGTCCATGTTCATACCTCAAGAGGATTGTCGCCACCATCCTACTTCGTTCTGGAATCTTCACCCGTACCTAGTTGTTAAAGTGGTTTTCGGTATCGACAGAGAGTATGTCCATATCCGATCCCGGTCTCTTTAACAACCAATCGTTATTATAACCCTGGTTATAATTTAAAAATCATAATTTATACTTCAAAATAAGTAACATTTTCAAATTCAAAATCTTTATCAAAATAAAGATCAAATCATTTCCAAACCATTTCAATATTAAAATATTACATCTTTTCAAAACTACATTTTCAAAATCATTATTTGAATTCAAATCCAAATATTCTAATTTAAATACCCTTTTAATTCAAAGATATCATTCATTTATTATCATTTCAAATCATCTTTCAAATAGTTTATATTTAAATCAAAACAATTCATTTAAACCATTTAAAAGTGAAGTTATTATATTTACAAATCAAGTATTCAATTTCCAAAATTTTAGAAAATTCTGAGCTCATTTATTTAGTTAAAAACCATAAATATTGAAAATTACAGGCTTTCACAGCATTTAGGAAAACTGTTGTAAGTTATCATTGAAAACAGTTCAATTCAGCCTACCGCATTTTAAACAAAGCTGTTGTAATAGTTTAGTTCATTTAAAACAGTTTATTTCAGAAAAGACAGCATTTAAATCAAACTGGTGTAATAGTTCAGTTATTTGAAAAAAGTTCATTTCAGCCTACCGCAACACTTATTAAGTGCTACTGTAGCCCTTTATTTAGTTTCAGATTTTAGTTATCTTTCTGCTACCACAACACTTACCAAGTGCTGTAATACCACTTAGTTAAAATTTAGCTATAGTTCATTTGTATCAACCACAACACTTACAAAGTGCTGTAATATCATTTACTTAAGATTTTAAGTTAACTTCAGAAATGATAGCATTTCTGAAGTGCTATTATTTACTTTCTAGATTTTTCAATACAATTTCGTAAATAATCAACCTTTATTTTAAACCATTTTTAACTTATAAAATCATATTTTCTCACTTTAAAATGATCATTTAAATAACCTTTAATTTATGATTTTATAAATTGAAATTTTCATACAAAAAATCAAATTTTCAATAATTCACTTAATAAATTCAAGTGTAAAATTTCCTATTCTTGCATTTACTTTACTCTTTTAATCAAATTTACCATTTCATAATTCAAACTTAATTTCCATATTATTCTTTTAACTTCACTTTTATCTTAAAAACACATTTCACATTTTCCAAGTTAAGTTATAATTCAAATTTCACTTTTTAAACATTCATTTATTTTACCATTTTTAATTCATGGAAAAATCAATAACACTTTAAAAAATCATTATAAATTCCAATCTAAATCAAATTATCATATTTTCTTACTTAACTTATATTCCATTTATATGTTTGATGTGAATTTTTGTTTGATGATAACAAATATATATATCAATTTATATACGTGTTTGCAGATTGTACTATATGCATATAGGAATAAATATTCATATTGAACAATAATACTATTGCACAGAATTTATATAATTCAATCAGTATTTTTATTCAATATGATATTTCAATTCAACACTTATACAGTACAAAGTTTTTCAGCTCTCTCTATATACATACCCTAGTTTATACATTTCATATTCATATTTTCTCTAACTACAACACACAACACTGTACATTTTTACAAAACATTCAATCTGCATCTATCTACATTGTCCAGCTCCAGTTCTTGTCCTGTCTCTTGTGTATCTGTATAATTAGCAACTACAGCAGTAATCTGAAAATAAACAAATTTGAATTTGCAAAAATATAAATTTGTTTTTATTGGTGCCTCAGTTATTTGGGTCGTTTGTCATCATTTACATTTGAATTCATCACACACAAAGTTGTGCACGTAGATATATACACTTGTATTCCTATCAGGGACAGGTAATCATAAGTGGCTGCAATACACACGTGTACATTCATACACGTGTACATTCATACACGTGTGCACTGCCTCGCCAACTCGTGTGCGTAGCCAACAAGAGCAAGTGTGCAAGTGCAAATCACAAAGAACAAAGCATCATGAGTTAAACATGCCATCAGATCAAATGCATTCAAAGAACAACAACCAACAAAAGAAGCAGTGACAATGAGTATTGCAGTGATGAATGCAAAGATACCAAATGACAACAATGCACAAGTGGCACAACAAACTCAGTGAAGCCAAAGTGATAAAACAATTGTCCAGACAATCAGACAAATGCAAGACAGAGTAGTTCAGTGTGAAATGCACAGTGGAATGAACAAGTGATGCACATGATATGGCAATCACAAATTCTTGAAGACTACAGAACATCAAGATGAATCAAAACAAGTTCGATCAATATCAATAACCAAGGTCACAGTGAAATTAACATCATCAGAGAAGATGTCCAGAGACAAAGCTCACAGGGATGAACACAAAGATGGCCGAAGCAGTGGCAATCAACTAAAGTATTTCACAGTAAAAGTCGAAAGATTAAAAAGTGCAGAGATAACCAAGTCAAGAAATTCAAGTGCGTATCTTTGAAAAAGTTAGAAATCAAAAGAGGAAATTTTGTTTCGTATGACTCAAGTAAAATCAAACGTTTGAAAATCAAGACCGTATGCATCAAGTAAGTCACTGTATCAGGAAAGCGAAAATTAAGAAAGTATCAATTTGATATGAACGAATTATAGGGTTTCAGAATCCATATAAATACGTCTCCCAAACCATCATCGAAAGTGGGGGTGTGAGAAAATCGAATCAAATCCAAATATTCACCCAAGTTCATCATCGGCAAGTGAGAAACAATTGAATTCAAGCATTCAATCCAGAAAAGCAAAAAGGAAAGTTACATACCAAATTGAAGCCGAACTCCAGAAGCCCTAATTTCAAAATTAATCATCGGAGAAGCAAGAGCAACGCAAATAAGACAATTGATCAGCAGAGAAGCAGCGCGCAAGAGCATCACAAACCAGTCAAAGCCCCAATTTGGATTGCAAGGGAACGAAGTCCTAATTTAGATTGAACGAAAAATCAAATCCGCCGTCATTTTCTCAAAGAAAATAAAAGTGGATCGGGCTAGAGAAATAAAAGAGGGCCGTCCTTGATTTATAAAAGGGGTTTTATTTTTAGAGGGCTTTAGTTTTTTTTTAATAGGGTTTAATTTTTTTATTTGAGCAAAAATTGTGGATTCAAGTTTGTATTTTAATTTTTGCTCCTGCTTTTATTTTTGAAGTCTGTTTTTCTTTTCGAGTCAAATTATTGGTAAATCACCACCTAGGTTGTAGGTAGTGTCAGATTGTCTAGTTAGAATTAGTTCATTGAGCAGGGTGTGCGAGTTTGCAAAACTCTATAGGCGGGAGCGGAGTTTGCGAGTTTTCAAAACTCTATAGGCGGAGCAGGGGGTGCGAGTCTATTAGAGTGTTTGTAAGCGGGAGCAAGGGTTTGCGAGTCTGTTAGAGTGTTTGTAAGCAGGAGACTGTTTAATTCTAATAGAAATCTGGGAATGCAGCAGTAGACAGAGGTTGCCGAAGCTGGGTAAATTTTCTGTGTGATTTACTTTTCAGCATAGTTATTTCTGCAATTTGTTTCTGTGTTTAATTCGACAAAATTTGCTATAACCCTATTCACCCCCCCTCTAGGGTTAATCTAGATCCAACAAGTGGTATCAGAGTAGGTTATTTTTCTTTAACTCTAGAGTCATGAATCCACCAAATAATAATTCAGAGGAATTTAATGAGGTCTGTTGGCGAGCTAAGGAGCAACAAGAATGGTTTCTAGATTCAGGGTGTTCTAGACATATAACAGGTGACAAATGGAAGTTCCTTAGCCTAGAGAATTTTAAAGGTGGAAATGTGATCATGGGAGACAATAGAAAGTGTAAGATTATTGGTAAAGGTGAAGTAGGTAACGGTACTTTTTCCTTGACTAATGTTTTATACGTAGATAATTTGCATCACAATCTCATTTCTATTAGCCAACTATGTGACAAAGGTATGAATGTAGTTTTTGATAGTGATATGTGCAAAATCATTGATAAATCTTCTAATAACATTGTTTTTATGGGCAAAAGAAATGGAAATGTTTATTCACTTTCATTTGATAATCTAAATCTTTCTAGATGTTTGGTAGCCACTGACGAAGAGGCATCTTTATGGCATAGGAGATTTGGACATGCTAGCATGAGCCTCTTAGAAAAACTTGAAACAAAAGAATTAGTCAGAGGTTACCACATCAGAAATTTAAAAATAATAAAGTGTGTAAAGCATGTTCCTTAGGAAAGCTTAATCGATCATCATTTCGCCCTAAAAACATTGTTAGCACATCAAGGGTCCTTGAATTAATTCACCTGGACTTATTTGGACCAAATGAAACTGCAAGCTTGAATGGAAAACGTTATTGTTATGTATTGGTTGATGATTACTCTAGATTTACATGGGTTTATTTCTTAGCCAAAAAGTCTGAATCTTTTGATTATTTTTCAAAATTTGCAAAACTTGTTCAGAATGAAAAAGGAGTTTCAACTAAAGCTTTGAGAAGTGATCATGGAGGCGAATTTGAAAATTTGGAATTTGAAAGCTTTTGTGAAGAAAATGGTTTACAGCATGAATTTTCTGCTCCACGAACACCTCAACAAAATGGGGTGGTTGAAAGGAAAAATCGTACATTACAGGAATTGGCTAGATCCATGTTGGGTGAGTATAAACTACCTCTAACCTTTTGGGCAGAGGTAGTGAATACTTCACGTTATGTAATGAATAGAGTAATGATTAAACCAATACTTGACAAAACGTCGTATGAATTGTGGCATGAAAGGAAACCTAACATTTCTTATTTTCGTGTATTTGGATGTCCTTGTTTCATTCTTAACACAGGTGATCAACTTGGAAAATTTGAATCAAAGGCTGAAGAGGGAATTTTCATGGGTTATTCAACAAGGAGCAAGGCTTACAGGATATACAACAAACGAACAAAAACAATTGTTGAATCAATCAATGTGAAATTCGATGAATCTGACCCGGAAAGGACGACTGAAAAGACGGTTGACGATGGGGTAGATCATGAAGGCATTGAAGAAGGGACATCTAGTGAGAAAGCTGAAAGTAGGACTGTTGATGCTGGTAGATTGAAGTTCAAATCCATTCATCCTCCTAAATTGGTTATAGGTAATCCTACGGAAGGTATACGCACTCGCTCGTCATTTGATAAAAAATTATGTGCATTTTGTTGCCACGGTGGTTTTATTTCTGAGATTGAACCTGATTCTATTGAAATGGCTCTTAATGATGAAAGTTGGGTTTTAGCAATGCAAGATGAACTTAATCAATTTGAGAGAAATAAGGTTTGGAAATTAGTTCCTAGGCCTAATGACTATCCAATTGTCGGAACTAAATGGGTGTTCAAAAATAAGCTTGATGAATCAGGAAATGTAATTAGAAACAAAGCAAGGTTGGTCGCAAAAGGATATAACCAAATAGAAGGCATAGATTTTGATGAAACATTTGCTCCAGTGGCTAGGTTAGAAGCCATTAGGATTTTACTAAGTTTTGCATGTTATAAAGGTTTCAAACTTAAACAAATGGATGTAAAAAGTGCCTTTCTAAATGGTGATTTGAAAGAAGAAGTTTTTGTTGAACAACCCCCCGGTTTTGAAAATCATGATTTTCCAAATCATGTGTATAAACTAGAAAAAGCATTATATGGTCTTAAGCAAGCTCCTAGAGCTTGGTATGACTGCCTTTGTACATATCTTTTGGAAAATGGCTTTAAAAAGGGGAGTGCTGACATGACACTGTTTCTATTACATAATGGAAGTGAATTTTTGATTGTTCAGTTTTATGTGGATGATATTATTTATGGTGCTACTAATGAACTCTTGTGCGAGAAATTTGAACAAGTCATGCAGTCTAAATTCGAGATGAGCTTGGTCGGAGAATTGAAATATTTTCTTGGATTCCAAATCAAGCAAAGCAGTGATGGTATTTTTATTTCACAATCCAAGTATGTGTTAGAACTGTTAAAGAAATTTGGAGTTGAGAACTCCAAACCATTGAGAACTCCTATGAGCCCATCAACAAAGTTGGACAAAGACGAGAAAGGAAATGTTGTTGATCAGAAGAAATATCAAGGGATAATTGGTTCACTTCTCTATCTTACTGCTTTCAGACCTGATATTATGTTTTCTGTGTGTTTTTGTGCACGTTTTCAATCTAATCCTAAAGAATCTCATTTGAAAGCCACTAAACGAATCTTGAGATATCTTTCACACACACACAAATTTGGATTATGGTGCCCTTCTTGTGAAAATTTTGATTTAGTTGGCTATTCTGATGCTGATTATGCTGGTTCATTGGTTGACAGGAAAAGCACTAGTGGGACATGTTTCATGCTAGGACATTCATTAGTTTCTTGGTCAAGTCGAAAACAGAATTGTGTTGCACTATCCACCACTGAAGCAGAATATATTGCTTTAGGGAGTTGTTGTTCTCAAATTTTATGGATGATGCAAACTCTTTCTGATTTTGGCTTAGTTTATAAACAAGTTCCATTAAAATGTGATAGTAAAAGTGCAATAGACTTGTCAAATAATCCCGTTCATCATTCACGCACAAAACACATTGATGTGAGACACCATTTTCTTAGAGATCACATTGCTAAGGAAGACATTTGCATTGAACATATTTCAACTGAGGTTCAACTTGCTGATATTTTCACAAAACCCCTCCCCGAAGACAGATTTTCCAGATTACGGTTGGATTTGGGGATTATAGAAATTGACTAATCATTTTCAATTTTTTAGTTGAAATATTCTTGGATATATACTTCCAACTTCAATTTCTAGGATTCGAACCAGTTTTTGATATTATCCAAAGATTGATTCGAATATGGTATTCAGTATTGGATATTACATAATATAATTAACTCGGTAACTTATTCCACGACCATTTCTATTTCTACCATCTTTCTACCATTCATAATGGTTTTGTAAAATGAGAAGAGTGGATTATTTTTTAAATAAAAAAAGGGAATAATAATAACTCTCATGCATCCATTCTCATTTAAAAGTCCTTATGGTTATGCATGGATGGAGCATGTGAGTGAATTATTTTTATCATTACTCCATTCTCATTTAAAAGTCCTTATGGTTATGCATGGATGGAGTATGGTAACTAAGTATTCTGGTCTCACTTAAAAGTCCGGATGCTTAGACTAATAAGTAACTGCTAATCCCATTTAAAAGTCCTTATGGTTATGCGTGGTTAGTAAGTGCTTTTTTTTTTGCTTAAATGTCAAATTAATTTTAAAATATCTCTCTTCTTATTATACAAAAACCGAATTATCGATCCATTCTCTACAACGTGGAAATTGTTATCTCGTTATGATATATTTTTTTTTTGTTCCTACTGTTCCATTGTTTTTTGTCATTCTTTTGATAATGACAAAAGGGGGAGAAGAACAAGATTTTGATAAGGAAGTAAATATTTTTTGGAATACTTCAACAAATTTGTTAAATGTTGTTAGTTAATTTTCTTTAGTTCTTTTATTCTTCTGTAATTTTCTAAATCTTCTAAATAGGGAGTGGTCTCAGTTGTAGGGGGAGCATTCATATAGGGGGAGCTAAATATTTCATGCTCAAACACATTTATTAGAACTTCAAAATCTTTAATATATATATTTGTCATCATCAAAAGGGGGAGATTGTTTGATGTGAATTTTTGTTTGATGATAACAAATATATACATCAATTTATATATGTGTTTGCAGATTGTACTATATGCATATAGGAATAAATATTCATATCGAACAATAATACTATTGCACAAAATTTATATAATTCAATCAGTATTTTTATTCAATATGATATTTCAATTCAACACTTATACAGTACAAAGTTTTCAGCTCCCTATATATACATACCCTAGTTTATACATTCCATATTCATATTTTCTCTCACTACAACACACAACACTGTACATTTTTACAAAACATTTAATCTGCATCTATCTACATTGTCCAGCTCCAGTTCTTGTCCTGTCTCCTGTGTACCTGTATAATTAGCAACTACAGCAGTAATCTGAAAATAAACAAATTTGAATTTGCAAAAATATAAATTTGTTTTTATTGGTGCCTCAGTTATTTGGGTCGTTTGTCATCATTTACATTTGAATTCATCACACACAAAGTTGTGCATGTAGATATATACACTTGTATTCCTATCAGGGACATGTAATCATAAGTGGATACAATACACACGTGTACATTCATACACGTGTGCACTGCCTCGCCAACTCGTGTGCGTAGCCAACAAGAGCAAGTGTGCAAGTGCAAATCACAAAGAACAAAGCATCATGAGTTAAACATGCCATCAGATCAAATGCATTCAAAGAACAACAACCAACAAAAGAAGCAGTGACAATGAGTATTGCAGTGATGAATGCAAAGATACCAAATGACAACAATGCACAAGTGGCACAACAAACTCAGTGAAGCCAAAGTGATAAAACAATTGTCCAGACAATCAGACAAATGCAAGACAGAGTAGTTCAGTGTGGAAATGCACAGTGGAATGAACAAGTGAGGCACATGATATGGCAATCACAAATGCTTGAAGACTACAGAACATCAAGATGAATCAAAACAAGTTCGATCAATATCAATAACCAAGGTCACGGTGAAATTAACATCATCAGAGAAGATGTCCAGAGACAAAGCTCACAGGGATGAACACAAAGATGGCCGAAGCAGTGGCAATCAACTAAAGTATTTCACAGTAAAAGTCGAAAGATTAAAAAGTGCAGAGATAACCAAGTCAAGAAGTTCAAGTGCGTATCTTTGAAAAAGTCAGAAATCAAAAGAGGAAATTTTGTTTCGTATGACTCAAGTAAAATCAACGTTTGAAAATCAAGACCGTATGCATCAAGTAAGTCACTATATCAGGAAAGCGAAAATTAGGAAAGTATCAATTTGATGCGAACGAATTATAGGGTTTCAGAATCCATATAAATACGTCTTCCAAACCATCATCGAAAGTGGGGGTGTGAGAAAATCGAATCAAAATCCAAATATTCACCCAAGTTCATCATCGGCAAGTGAGCAACAATTGAATTCAAGCATTCAATGCAGAAAAGTAAAAAGGAAAGTTACATACCAAATTGAAGCCGAACTCCAGAAGCCCTAATTTCAAAATTGATCATCGGAGAAGCAAGAGCAACGCAAATAAGACAATTGATCATCAGAGAAGCAGCACGCAAGAGCATCACAAACCAGTCAAAGCCCCAATTTGGATTGCAAGGGAACGAAGTCCTAATTCAGATTGAACGAAAAATCAAAGCCGCCGTCATTTTCTCAAAGAAAATAAAAGTGGATCGGGCTAGAGAAATAAAAGAGGGCCGGCCTTGATTTATAAAAGGGGTTTTATTTTTAGAGGGCTTTAGTTTATTTTTTTTTAATAGGGTTTAATTTTTTTATTTGAGCAAAAATTGTGGATTCAAGTTTGTATTTTAATTTTTGCTCCTGCTTTTATTTTTGAAGTCTTTTTTTCTTTTTGAGTCAAATTATTGGTAAATCACCACCTAGGTTGTAGGTAGTGTCAGATTGTCTAGTTAGAATTAGTTCATTGAGCAGGGTGTGCGAGTTTGCAAAACTCTATAGGCGGGAGCAGAGTTTGCGAGTTTTCAAAACTCTATAGGCGGAGCAGGGGGTGCGAGTCTATTAGAGTGTTTGTAAGCGGGAGTAGGGGTTTGCGAGTCTGTTAGAGTGTTGTAAGCGGGAGATTGTTTAATTCTAATAGAAATCTGGGAATGCAGCAGTAGGCAGGGGTTGCCGAAGCTGGGTAAATTTTGTGTGTGATTTACTTTTCAGCATAGTTATTTCTGCAATTTGTTTGTGTTTAATTCGACAAAATTTGCGATAACCCTATTCACCCCCCTCTAGGGTTAATCTAGATCCGACATTATAAAGAAAATCATAAATTCCAAAATTAACTTATATTTCAAATTCTACTTTACCATTTATTTAATTCACTTATTAATTTGTAGAAAATCACTAATATTTTATAAAAATCATTTTCAATTAAATTTAAATCAAAATATCATAATATTTACATTTTTAAATTACTTTAAAAATTCTAGAAAAATATATATTAACCATGGGTCTGTATATAATTTTCTATCCTAAGTCAAGTGGTACGGATAATATATCATTTCAATATGTAACTTACAAAGAAAATCCGGGTTCTATCATTTCATACCCGCAGTCCCAAGTAAAAATAGATGAATAAAAATCGCTCAGGCCTATCATTTCAGCCCATAACGATTTTTTCCTATTCTAAAGTCCGTTCGGGTATGTATCATTTCAACCCATAGTGGTTCTATTCTACAAGGAACTTGTAGTGTGATAAACATAAATAAATGAACAATACAATAACAAATAACAGCAATAGATGATATGACAGGTTTATTAACAGGGTGATCATCATATAAATAATATCACAGGAAGGTAAAATATGATAATATAAACTACATGTTAACATGGTGTCAATTTACTAATTATATAAGTACAGATGTCGTGAGTGAATTACTCACTTGTTTCAAGCTGGAGATAGCAAGACAAAAGCACACAAACGAAACCCGAAAGCATGATAACACGACTAAAGACTTGAGTGGAGTGGAGAGCCAAGTTTTTGTTTTGTGAACAACACATAAACAAGACAAGTATAAATATTATTTCAACCCAAAATACATATTGAAACAATTTGAAATAAGGCAACAAATCACAACATGGCTTGCCCATGCCTCAACCATCATATGTGCTCGGAATAGGGGTCTTGTATGCCTAGCCAAAGTGGTGTATTGGGTCAGGTATAAGTCCATAAAGTCACGGCTAGCAAGAGCTAAAGGAGTGGAAGCTACAACCTAAAGGAAGATCAAGGGGTAGACAAAAAAAGTGGGTTTTGGTGCCACTTTGGGTTCGGCCTGAAGTGATGTGGGGTCGGCCATGCTAGACGAAGGTTAGGTGGGGTCTGAAGTGGCGGCTAGAGGTGGTGGAGGATCAGGTGGTGGCGGCCAAGGAGGTGCCAAGGTGGAAAATGAAGGGGTATATGCATTAAGGGCTCGGCTATGGCATATTCAAGGGTTTGAGGAGTTTTTATGGTACAAGCAACACACACAAGGTCACGGCCTAGTCAAGACAGAGGCGAAGGACGGTGAAGTGGCTGTGGATGGTGGTGGAGTTGGTCGGAGGAGTTGGTGGAGGGCAATGGACGAGCAAAAGCATGATCGATCCAAGGCAAAAATCAAGGAAAATTCAATAAAAGTGAAAAGAAAACGTTGAAAAAGGGAGAAGACATTACCACTTTTTTTTCTTCAAATCTAAAAACATACGTGTGTTGTGAAGTGAGAAAGAGGTTTTTACGTGAATAACAATAGAAAGTCACGTTTGGAAGCATTGGGAAAGGACGGCCCAAAGTGAAAAGGTGAGAAGAGGGAAGGTCAAAAGTTAAAAAGGCCAAAGTCTTTTGAAATTTCTCTTTTCTTTATTCAAATAAATCAAAATAAAATCATATAAATAAAAAAAATGAACACTAGATAAATTTAAAAATGAAATGAATAAATAAATTTTAGAAAAGTATAGAAAAATATAAGAAAATAGTTATTATATATAAACTAGTATTGAAAATTGAAAACAAAATATAACTAGTTTTGGAAAAATAACTACAACACTTAAAAAATGTTTTAAAAATAAAAAATATATATATAGCATGAAATATTACACACATATACACAAATTATAACAAGATATGACAAACAAAAATATTATTTATGTAAATTAAAATAAACAATATTGTCAAATAAATCAATTTACACACAATATTGTAAAAATCATAACTTTCACAATATTAATCAGATTCCAACGAAACGAATAGCAATATACTTAGAATTTAATCTATTTTCGCAAAAAAATATAAAATTCAAAAATTCAAAAAATTTAAATTTTAAATTTAAAAGTCAAAGTTTGACCATTTGACCAAAAATCCACTTTTATAGAAAATATTCTATTTATTCATGTTTGAAATTATAATTCACATAAAAATAAAAATTTATATTTAAAATAAAAAAAATTATTCATTTTAATAAATAAAATAAAGTTTTTAAATCAGGAAATTCAGTTTAAAATAAATAAAATGTACAATAAATATAATCACAAAATACAGGGTTGTTACACTCTTCCCACTCAAAACTTTTCAACCTCGAAAAAGAACGAAGTAAGGAAAAATCACAAAAAAAAGAGAATGAAATAGGATTAAGAAAGGATGACAAGAAGATTGAGATTATACTTGATAACTGTTGTTATAGGTAAGTTTAACAAGGTGGAGATAATCTTCCCAAGCTTCTCCAGAATAAAGAACACCGGCACGAAGAAGATCCTTGAGAAATCCGATTCACTCTTGCCGTTTGACCGTCGGTCTGTGGATGGTAAGCAGTGCTCAGATTCAGATGAGCACCCAAAGATACCTGAAAAGCTTTCCAAACTGACTGGAAAAGATAGGATCAAGATTACCAACAATACTGAGAGGAACACCATGGAGACGAACAATCTCCCTCATGTAGTTCTTAGACAAGCTAGAAGCTGAACGAGTAACTTAACCATAATGAAATGAGAGGACTTGGTCAGTTTATCCACAATAACCCATATAAACTACGCAGTGAGAAGTGCGGCAATCCGAGCAAATTCTCAATGAATCTCCGGTATAACCGGCAAGGCTTAGAAAATTATGAAATCTCATAAGAAGTCTTAGAAGTTTCCCAATCCTGTAACAGAATTGGGAGAAATAAGAACAACAGAAAAGATAGAATAATTGAATGACTAAGGAAAAAGAGAAAGAAAGAAAGATTTCCGTTGATCGCAACGATCATGACTGGATCAACAGAAATTCCATTACTAGAAACAATATGCCCAGGGAATCGGACTTCATCTTCCAGAAATGGTATTTAGAAAATTTATTAAGCGCAGTACAAAACAAGATTCATCAAATCAACAGAGAAATCAGGAGCATTAATCAAACCAAAAGGTATGACTAACCATTCATAGAACCCATTTACAGAGCTTCAGGAAAAAAATCAATACAGAAATCAATTTCCCGCTTAGGAGGTAAAGTAGTGACTTCACCAAATATATCGGGATAGAATCAGACTACAGGAGTCGAATGAAGATCACCACTAAAGCAATGATCAGAATAGAGAAGTTGCATATGCTTACAAATCCTATTAAGGTTTGCGAAGCCCCAATTGGATTTGAAACACATAAAGGTACAGAAGTAAACTTAGGAGAAAAGAGATACTCAAATTTATCACACAAATCAATAGAAATCAACTATGGAAAACTCCAGTATCAAATAAAACACGAAGATGATACAAAAATAAAGAAAAGATTGCACTAAAGAGCATCTTAGTCATCCCTAGGAGCACTAGGAACAGGAGCTGAAGAAGATGCAAAGGTGATAGCAAATATACCGGAAGGCTTACCCAACTGAGTAGGTGTAGGAACAGCTGTACCAGCTAAAGTTGGACAACTATTGGCATAGTGTCCCTTCTAATCACATCTGAAGCAGGTGATAGAAGAAAGGTCAACAGGTTGCCTCTGAGGAGGAGAAGATGATAAAGATTCCAAACCCGGATTCTTGAGCCAATTCTGCTTTTGCTGCTGGAAATTAGTCTTTCTCTTCTTAGAGTTAGCAGAGGAAGACTGAGATAAAGGAGTACCAACAACAGCAGGACCCTTAGAAGTAGGGTTCTCATAACGAATAGCCATATCTATAAGCTGGGTAAAAGTGCCATGAACATCAGAAATGAGACGACCATAATACTCGGGATGAGCACCAGAAATGAACTTCTCATTCTTCTTGAGAGGAGTGTCTATCAGGCTAGGACCAAACTTAGAAATTTTGTTGAACTTCCTCTCATACTCTAAAAAAGACATGCTTCCTTGCTTGAGACCCATGAACTCCCTATAAAGCTGGGATTTCTCGGCTTCGGGCATCCACTTAGCAACAAAAGCATCCCTGAAAAATGATAGATAAGCTTAGAAAAGGAACGAAAGAGACAGAGAAACAGAATTCCAAGAAACACAAGAAGATACCTAAACTACTCCCAAGAAAGATCAGCCTCGACGGTGTTAGCCGTAACAGACTCCCACCAATCTAGGGCAGACTCTTGCAGCTGCCAAGCTGCTAACTGACGCTTCTGGGCATCAGTAATCTCAAGACCAGTAAATATCTTCTCTAAACTACGCAACCATTGCTGAGCTTCTATGATGCTCTCTGAACTGGAAAACTTGGTGCACCAAGTTGAGAGAATTTCTTACAGAGAACAGTGAACTTAACGGGTGCAACAGGTTGAGGAGCTGGGGCACGAACCCTACCTCTGGCATTTCCTCGATTCATCCTGAAAAGATCAAGAATGAATTTAGGACAAGGTATAGAGAAGACAAAGATAAGATAAGATAAAATTGCACTTGGATGAATATCCTAAGGAAGAAAATACTAACAAGGTAGATACGAAAGGAGGGAAGTTTAGAAAATTTTCCTTTAAAAAAAAATTATATCAAAATAATCTTTGAAAAATCCTTTGAAAAATCATTTTGAAAATCAGTTTATACTTTGAAAATATGTTCTCTCACAAAGAAAGTGATTCTGAGGTTGATTTCACTCATTCTAGGGTATTTCTACCCTATCTCTAATGAGTTTTTGCTCCACAGGCTATGGTTTGCCTAAAACCAAAGCTCTGATACCAAATGTAACAACCCGATATTTTCAGCTATTCGCACCCGCACATGTCAGACTTGAATTGCTCAAAATACCGCATTGTAATAAAATTTGGAGCAAATGAAATAAATCACAGAACCACAGACACAGAAATATCAGAATAACTCACAGCGGATATAAAAATACCACAGTAGTTCATGAAGCTACTATAACAAACGCTCAAAACAAAATACATAATATCAGTCTGAAAACAACATAATGTAAATCCCAAATACATAAAAGTTCACTAATACAAGAGCTAAAATAGTACAACTGAAATAGATAAATAACTAGATAGGTAGAATCTCCAGCTAGCTCCAGAAAGAGAAATCCAAAAATGTGAATACTCAGGCAGACCCGAGCATAAAGCAAACATAAAACACTCGAGTCAGGACATATATACTTATATAATATAAACCAACTCAAATGAACTGTAATAAGGTACAAGTAACTTAAAGGATGCTTGGGACCGTCCATCCTCTAAGGATCCGTTAAACTATTTACTATGTAGTAATATTGCGCCATTATAATAATGTCTACAGTAAAATAAACTTACTTTAAAATAGCGTTGAAAGGGTTACCTATATAGCCCCCAACACGTAATAGTCCTTGTGAAAGGGTTACCCATATAGCGTTGAAAGGGTTACCCATATAGCATTGAAATGGTTACCCAAAAATCCGTCCGTTCTAAGACTACTAATGAAAACTACTAACTAAATACACCATATTTGAGAATTATTCAACATTACTAAATGTATAGGATAAAATTTCAATTTTACAAGTTATCAGAGTAATCAAATTAATGTACTAGGTATGCTTATATACAAACCAAATACAAATAAATCTAATGATGTACAACTCTAATAAGAGAGACAGCAATAGCCATTCTTGCTAACTCAATAAACATGTCACATGCGGAATAAAGTAGTAAGCAGGAAAAATATAATAACACGAGATAAACAACAACCATTAAGAAATAAACATGAAAGGGTTATATCATTTTAGGGGCTGCATCACTACCACTTGTGATTGTGTACGTACCCCTATCTAATTGGGTACCCAATTAGACACAGGATCAAGCCAACGTAGTTCTCCTACCGCAAATAGGACTCATGGAACCTACGATGCAACAAACAAACATGCAATTCCCAAAACTACCCAATTAGGTCTAATCTTTAAATTTAGATTTTCAAATCTAATCACCTTTACGAAAATTATCTCTTTGGACTTTATTCTCGAATTCTTATTTCAAAACTTTTGAAATATATATATATATATATATATATATGTATGTATGTATGTATATCCTTTATATTCAAATTATACTTAACTTCGGGATCTTAAATCAAATCACTTTTTAAAAGTCTATTTGGAAATCCCAAACACTGTAATAAAACGTATCAAAACATATGCAACCAGATCAGGAGGTTTCTCCCAATAACAAGGCAACTGGGTCCTAGCCTTAATACAATCGATAAATAAGTATATCCCCCTATTCTAAAAGCGGACTATACCAAAAACACATGCCCATCTTTTTAGTTATGGGTTACCCGAATCATTAGTAACATAACAAATCATTTTATATCCCGAAGCGATAAATCATTTCACACTAATACTCACAGGTACTTTCAAATCCATAATAATTTTCATTTCCCAAATCTGTTCAAAAATCATCTTAAAACTATCGAGTTTAGTCCTCGAAATTCTTTCCGTTTTATAAAACACTTTTACAAAACCTTTCATTATATAAATCACTTTTATATACTATAAATTCAAAATATTCATTACCAAACATTTCTATTCTTTTAAAGGGAAAACATTTCATAATAATTCCATTTGAAAACCGATTTTCAAAACAATTCACTAAATTGAAGTGAACCAAATATTACCGCTAAACACCTTATAGTCAAATTGTGCAATAAATCACAAGGTGTTAGCCTAAAATTATTTTCTACCCAGCCCATGCGTATGGATGATAAATTGCTTATAAACTAGTCGAGCAAAGTTGACAATCAATTATAATAATCAGTGCTCATAAACTGGTCGAGCAAAGTCAATAATCAATAAATAATAATCAGTGCTCATAAACTGGTCGAGCCTAATTCAAACAATCAATTAATGGAATAAACGCAATAATAAATGATAAACAATGCTTCATTCTATCAAATATTTATAACACTGTAACGGTTTGATATATATTTTGGAGCATCCAGGCATTCCCTTCGACATGTTTCGTCCCTCACCCAAGTCTCCTTGGATCTCACGGACGAAACACATGTAATAGTCGTTTCCGCATACCCCATTCAATATTTAACTTCTAAATTTTAAATTACTTAATTAATCATCCAAACATAATATCAAGCAAGAAAATCAAACCATTGTTCTAGGAAACAAAGTAAACAAGCATTTAACAAGGGTTTTCAAACAACTTAACACTTAAAGTTCTTTCAACATAGCAATGGTTTTAATGAACATAAAATAAGAAATAACTTACTTTGTATTCCACTCCATCAAACTTTAAGGCAAGGAACTTAATATCTAACACATACTTCCTACCATGCTTGGGAACCAAATAAATATAAGCTCGAATTCCTCCTTCCTAGTGCTTGGCCAAGGCTTGAGATGGAAGTTCGCCGAAAGTATAAAAAAGAAGTGGTAGAGCTTTGAACTTGAATTCTCAAAATTAGACCCGAAAAATAGGTCATATTCTCTCTTATTTTTGACTCTCTTACTCTCAAAATTTGAAAAACTTGTTAACTGAAAAGTTATTGAAAATTCTTTTCTATTGAATTAAAAAAAAGAATCATTTGAGTCCAAGTTGTTTTGAGGGAGATACGATAGAATGAAGAAGAGCTATTGTCGAATTGACAAAAACGAAGCCCGAAAATGCACTTCAAAGAATTGAGTTTCAGGTATAGCAAAGCTAAAAACTGAAAAAAGTAATCAACATAAAAGTTGAATCAACTGAAATTTTATATGATTTAAAAAAAAATTCTTAATTTGGATATGTCATGATCAAGTTATGATCAAACAAATTGGCTTATTCTCTGGCTTAAAAACTAGGCCGGAAAATAAACTGGAATGAAATGTATTTTTGACATAGTTATCTTCAGAATTTAACAAAGTGGTCAACATGGAAGTTGTAGCCACTGGAAAAATACATGATTTATAAAAAATAATTCTGTATTTTGATTCGGTTTTGAAGAAGTTATGGTCGAGATAAGAAGAGGTAAAATATGAAGAAAAGAGGAGTTTGATTTGAAGAGAATGGACATTGATTTCTTTTGAATATTTTATAAATATTTTGACATTATTTCTTTCTAATTTTTTATATGACATGGAAGCCATTAAAGAGAAGAGGAAGAAGATGAAGAAGCTTGAGAAAATAAGAAGAAGAAAATGTGAATGAAAGTGAAGAAGGAGGTGGATATTTATAGAAAAAGAAAGAAAGTGGTAATTTTACCAAAATAACCGCTTACCAAATTACCAAACTAACCTTACTTCAACCTAAAGCAATCTCCACTTTTTCAAAACTTAACATCATCCTTTCACTTCTTACTTTATGTCTTAGTCTCTTAAAGATTAAGTAAAGAATATCATAATTATGTTTGCTTTGATTTGATGTGATTTGATGTTTACCTTTTCTCACTTTTGTTAATTCTTACTTACTTTTACTAATGACTTCTAGAAGTTTTCTAATCTTATTTAGTAAATGTAAACATGTTTATTGAATTGATTAATACTTATACTATTTGAATATATGTTCCTATATAAGAAAACAAAGGTGCGGCGACGTTGCGACAACTTCTAATCGACAAAACGTCGTTTTTCGACAAAATGTTTTACGGTCACAAGTTGACGTTTTAGTTAAACTATTTATTTATGTAAACCAAATTTAAAAATAAATTTGTATAATGCTATTTATAAATATAAACACTCATAAATTAATCAAGATAATTTATTTAACCATTGAAACATATTTTTCTAAAATCAGCATTTTGTCACTTTTTTCGATATAGGCAAATGTTACTATTTTTATGTTTGTTTCTACTTCCAAATCCTATCAAATATTATTTAAATCATAAACCTTTTATATTTTATATTTAAAATCACTCTAAATAATATATTTTAAAGAGGTCAAATTCTAGGTCGTTACATTCTTTCCTACTTAAAAGAATTTCATCCTCAAAATTACAAGGATGAAAAAAAAATAGCGAAAAAACAACAATTAACGAAAGTTATGCACACCAAAAATAGTAATATCACCCATAACCCCGGTCGGAGGTACGATGCCTTATCCTATCCATTTTATTTATCAAATTAAGGTAGTTTCATTTGTAAAATTCCTAGGTTGGTATACTAACCCTAGATGACTTTTACTTACGCATCTAATCTAAGCTCTGATACCACGTGTGACGACCCGGATTTTCAAACCAGTTAAAATTGCCAAAAAATCCGTCCGTTCTAAGACTGCTAATGAAAAATACTAACTAAATACACCATATTTGATAATTATTAAATATTACTAAATGTATAGGATAAAATTTCAATTTTACAAGTTATCAGAGTAATCAAATTAATGTATTAGGTATGCTTATATACAAACCAAATATAAATAAATCTAACCCTGCACAACTCTAATAAAAGAGACAGCAATAGCCATTCCTGCTAACTCAATAAACATGTCAAATGCGGAATAAAATTGTAAGTAGGAAAAATATAATAACACAAGATAAACAACAACCATTAACAAATAAACATGAAAGGATTATGTCATTTTAGGGGCTGCATCACTACCATTTGTGACTGCCTACTTACCCCTATCTAATTGGGTACCCAATTAGACACAGGATCAAGCCAACATAGTTCTCCTACCGCAAATAGGACTCATGGAGCCTACGATGCAACCAAAAAAATATGCAATTCCCAAAACTACCCAATTAGGCCGAATCTTTAAATTTAGAGTTTCAAATCTAATCACCTTTACGAAAATTATCTCTTTGGACTTTATTCTCGAATTCTTATTTCAATACTTTTAAAATATATGTCCTTTATATTCAAATTATACTTTACTTCGGGATCTTAAATCAAATCACTTTTGAAATGTTTATTTGGAAATCCCAAACACAGTAATAAAACATATCAAATCATATGCAACCAGATCAGGAGGTTTCTCTCAATAACAAGGCAACTGGCTCCCAGCCTTAATACAATCGACAAATAAGTATATCCCTCTATTCTAAGAGCGGACTATACCAAAAATACATGCCCGTCTTTTTAGTTATAGGTTACCCGAATCATTGGTAACATAACAAATCATTTTATATCCCAAAGCGATAAATCATTTTACACTAATACTCACAATTACTTTCAAATCTATAATAATTTTCATTTCCCAAATATGTTCAAAAATCATCTTAAAACTATCGGGTTTAGTCCTCGAAATTCTTTCCGTTTTATAAAACACTTTTATAAAACCATTTATTATATAAATCACTTTTATATACTATAAATTCAAAATATTCATTACCAAACATTTCTATTCTTTTAAAGGGAAATCATTTCATAACAATTCCATTTGAAAACCAATTTTCAAAACAATTCATCAAATTGAAGTGAACCAAATATTACCGCTAAACACCTTATAGTCAAATTGTGAAATAAATCACAAGGTGTTAGCCTACAATTATTTCTACCCAGCCCATGCATATGGATGATAAATTGCTCATAAACTGGTCGAGCAAAGTCAACAATCAATAATAATAATCAGTGCTCATAAGCTGGTCGAGCAAAGTCAATAATCAATATATAATAATCAGTGCTCATAAACTGGTCGAGCCTAATTCAAACAATCAATTAATGAAATAAACGCAATAATAAATGATAAAAATGCTTCATTCTATCAAATATTTATAACACTGTAACGGTTTGATATATATTTTGGAGCATCCAGGCTTTCCCTTCGACATGTTTCGTCCCTCGCCCAAGTCTCCTTGGATCTCACAGACGAAACACATGTACTAGTCGTTTCCGCATACCCCATTCAATATTTAACTTCTAAATTTTAAATTACTTAATTATTCATACAAACATAATATCAAGCAAGGAAATCAAACCATTGTTCTAGGAAACAAAGTAAACAAGCATTTAACAAGGGTTTCCAAACAACTTAACACTTAAAGTTCTTTCAACTTAGCAATGGTTTTAATGAATATAAAATAAGAAATAACTTACTTTGTATTCTACTCCATCAAACTTTAAGGCAAGGAACTTAAGATCTAACACATACTTCCTACCATACTTCGGAACCAAATAAATATAAGCTCGAATTCCTCCTTCCTAGTGCTTGGCCAAGGCTTGAGATGGAAGTTGGCCGAAAGTATAAAGAAGAAGTGGTGGAGCTTTGAACTTGAATTCTCAAAATTAGACCCAAAAAATAGGTCATATTCTCTCTTGTTTTTGACTCCCTTACTCTCAAAATTTGAAAAACTTTTTAACTGAAAAGTTATTGAATTTTTTTTCTATTGAATTAAAAAAAAGAATCATTTGAATCCAAGTTGTTTTGAGGTAGATATGATAGAATGAAGAAGAGCTATTGTCGAATTGACAAAAATGAAGCCCGAAAATGCACTTCAAAGAATTGAGTTTCATGTTTAGCAAACCTAAAAAATGGAAAAAGTAATCAACATAAAAGTTGTAACCACTGAAATTTTATATGGTTTAAAAAAAGAATTTCTTAATTTGGATCTCTTATGATCAATTAATGATCAAAACAAATTGGCTTATTCTCTGGCTTAAAAACTGGGCAGAAAATGAATTGGAAAGTAATGTATTTTTGACATAGTTATTTACAGAATTTAACAAAGTGGTCAATATGAAAGTTGTAGCCACTGGAAAAATACATGACTTAAAAAAAAGAATTTTGTATTTTGATTCAGTTTTGAAGATGTTATGATCGAGAGAAGAAGAGATAAATATGAAGAAAAGAGGAGTTTGATTTGAAGAGAATGACATTGATTTCTTTTGAATATTTAATAAATATTTTGACATTATTTCTTTCTAATTTTTTATATGGCATGGAAGCCATTAAAAAGAAGAGAAAGAAGATGAAGAAGCTTGAGAAAAGAAGAAGAAGAAAATGTGAATGAAAGTGAAGAAGGAGGTGGATATTTATAGAAATAGAAAGAAAGTGGTCGTTTTACCAAAATAACCTCTTAATAAATTACCAAACTACCAAATTAACCTTACTTCAACCTAAAGCAATCTCCACTTTTTCAAAACTTAACATCATCCTTTCACTTCTTATTTTATGTCTTAGTCACTTAAAGATTAAATAAAGAATATCACAATTGTATTGGTTTTGATTTGATGTGATTTGATGTTTACTTTTTCTCACTTTTGTTAATTCTTACTTACTTTTACTAATGACTTCTAGAAGTTTTCTAATCTTATTTAGTAAAATTAAACATGTTTAGTGAACTGATTAATACTTGTACTATTTGAATATATGTTCCTATATAAGAAAACAAAGGTGCGGCGACGTTGCGACAACTTCTAATCGACAAAACGTCGTTTTTCGACAAAATGTTTTACGGTCACAAGTTGACGTTTTAGTTAAACTATTTATTTATGTAAACCAAATTTAAAAATAAATTTGTATAATGCTATTTAAAAATATAAACACTCATAAATTAATCAAGATAATTTATTTAACCATTGAAACATACTTTTCTGAAATCAGCATTTTGTTACTTTTGTCGATATAGGCAAATGTTACTATTTTTTATGTTTGTTTCTACTTCCAAATCCTATCAAATATTATTTAAATTATAAAACCATAGTTTATACTTAAAATCACTCTAAATAATATATTTTAGAGCAGTCAAATTCTGGGTCGTTACAGTCCTAGTAGTCCATCCAGTATCAACATATCTCCAGATCGGGAGAATACCCTAAATACTCCATGGACTATGGAAGAAAAACAAACTCGTAGTAAGGCTCGATACGCTAGGTGACACGGCACAACTAGGCAATGCCAGGGTAGATATGCCAATTATGCTTCCGAGCTGGTGGTAACGCATAGCAGCCACTACCGTTGTAACGATCCCGGTTTTAAGTCGAATTTAAATTGGTAATTAAAATAAATTTTTGATTAAATTGTGAATTAAATTGAGTTTTTTTCCAAATAAAATAAAATATTTGTTTGTTTATTCATTTGTAAATACAAACGGATTTTTATATATATGAATTTAAAAGAATTTCAAATTTAAAAATAAATGTTTTAAATAATATATATTGGATTTGGAAATTCAATAATAAATATTTCAAATAAAATTGGGTTTGAAAGAAAAACTCTATCTTTTAAAATTAATAGAAATTTGTTTTCAAATTTATAACATACATATGTAATATGTATTTTGAAAGTTATATTTGAATTTAATATGGTAAATTTCTAAAAGCTATTTAAAGAATAAACCCAATATATATGTATACATATTTATTTATTTATGTATATGGATGAATATTTATTTAAAGGTATAATAGTTTGAAATATAAATAATTAAAGGATTTAATAAAACAAATTGCAAATATAAATAACACAAGGGTTGAAACACAATTTTTAAATTTATTTAAATTAAGGATTTAGACACGAATTTCTTTTATGTTAACGAATGCAAACCTTTTCCTTAAATTAAACAAGTGTAAAGATTTTTTTTATACAATTAACAAGTGTAACAAATTTAACAAGTGGCAACATCATCTTTTCTTTGAAATTAAATTATATGAATATGAATTAAAAAGAAACAAAACTCTTCTCAGTAACAAAAATTTCCTAAACCTAAAACTACAAAACCAGAAGAAGAATCAAAAACTAGGAAATCAAAACTAAAGAAAAAAATAAATCAAAAACCCTATTTTTCAAATTCTTCAAACCTGGAAACTTTGGAGTTGAAGCAAAGCAAATCAAGTTAAAGAAAATTATCTCTTCAGTTCAATCAAACACAAGGCAAAGATCAATTCCAGATCATTTTAAAACTGAAGCTCAAATCAAACAGTTTTCATCTTCAACCTGGATCAACATTTCAAACCTGGAAATTTAAAATTTTGAATCATGCAGTAGATCAAAGCTCAACTCAAATATCATCAAGCTTCATAGATCGGATTCAAACATCAGAGATTCAAATAAAAAAAAAACAAATTTCAAGCTTCTGTTTCAAAAATAAAGTTCCAGGTCTGAGCATAAGATTTGTTCTCTGCTTTCAAATATCAGGTGAGCAAACTCTTAAAACCCCTTTATACTTTGGTTTGCATGTGATGATCATTGATGAATGAATATAAATTATGATTGCATGTGTGTATATACGAAGGTGTATATGTGCAGGTCTATACCTATATATAACTGCTCTGTTCAAAGTTTTCAGGTTACAAAACCTATTCCAAATTAAAATTTTCATCCTTTGATTCGATTTAGACATTGTAGTTCAAACATAAAATGTTTAAAATAGTAAAATCTAAATTCTAAAATTTATTTCTAAGAGAAATTTGGTTAAGTTTTTTGAAAATAAAATATACAGTAAGAAACCAAGGTAGACAAAGAAATTCAACTTCGATAATTTATTATCTCAAGTATGTAATCTGATTTGATTTTTAAAATAGTGAATTTTGAAAATAAAATCCTGATTTCTAAGTCAGTAGTTTTTGTGAATTCTCGAGCTGAATGGAGGAGGGTTTTCGATCGATTTCTGATGATCGCGTAATTGAAAAATCTCGAAATTGTTTCTGGAGGAAGATGGAGAATCGTAGATTATTGGAAAAATAATCATCGAATTTATAATAAACTAAGATGATCATACGAGATCAATTTAGGGTTTCGACCCATGTTTTGGACATAGCTGGAAAACTGATCGTCGTGGTTTCGTCAAGGCATCAGAATCGTTCGCACCAGTGCAAATCGAAGCTAGAAGATGTCATGATGCTCTAGACAGAATTTCAGTGATTATGGTGACTGGGTCGATGAGTGCGAGGCATTTTGGTCAATCGAACTTCAATTCTATGTTGGTGAGGTTAGCTCGATTTTAAAGTGACTGGATTTTTGGGCTTCGGGGTGGTTAATTGGGACAGGGTGATCAAGGAGGACTTGCGGGTGATCTCGTCGATGATCAGAAGGGCGACGATAGGTGGTGCACGTATACTCGTGCATGTGTGTGTATCAGAAAATATGAGAGGGGAGAAGGAGAAGGCGACTCAGGAATGGTATCGAGAAGAATCAATTTTGGCTTGTGTATTGTTCCAAGGCGTTTGTGTGGGATAAACTATCGTAGATTTAACAAAGTAAAAAAGGAAAGAAAAAAAGAAGAAGAGAAGAAGAAGAAAATGTCTCGGGAATTGTATGAGGATTCTCATATTTAACTCGGGATTTTTAAATTTGATAATCTAACAGATTTTAAAGTTTTAAAGAGTATAAACTAAGTTTAAAAGTAAAGTATAAAACAAGTTTTCAAAGTTTTAAAAATGTTTTGAGATTATTTGTTCAGAAGGGTAATTATATAATAGTTTGATTTCCAAATGCTTTTAGGTGATTTAATGAGGTGATTAAATAATGGATTTAATTACTTAGTGGAGGAATTTTCAAATAAAGATTTTTAATCATAATTAATTAAGATAAAGGGATTATCTTTTAATTCAAATTTAAAATCTTAAGGGATTAAAGATTAATTACTTAATTTAAGTTAATAAAGATAATTATTTAATGTAAGTAATTTAAATAGAATAATTACTTAATTAATGATTAATTTAAAGGTTGATTAATTAATAATAAGTAATAAAGGGTAATTAATTACTTAAAGAAAATTACTAAATGAAAGTAATTAAGGTTAATTAATTAATGAAAATGATTAAAGGATAATCAATTATTGAAATTATTTGATAATTAATTAAGGGTTAATTAATTAATGTAATTAATTCAGGATGATTAATTAAAGGATAAGTAAAATAATTAAAGGTTAATAATTTAATGATTAAAGATTGATTAGTTAATAATTAAAGGTTAATTAATTTATTATTAAAGGATAATTAATTCAAATGGTTTGAAATTAATTAATGATTAACTTACCAGGATTAGTAAATTATTCATAAATAATTAATCTGATTCAAATTAATCTGATAATTAATTAATTTTACTTATGGATGTTTGGGTTCTATGAAATATTAAATTGTTTGATATCCCTGCTATGTGATGCTCTATTTTGATTTAAGCTATGTTTAATGTAATTTATTCATTTATGGCGTAATTTATTTATCTGGGATGAATGTAATTATTATCTTTGATATATATCTGTGATCTGTGAATGAAAGATAAGCGTTATAGTTTATACCGCTTATCAACTATATTTCTGTGTGTGAATCAGTAATGATGGATGATGTAGTTGCATTATTGTGTGTAAAATCCCTAGACCACACTATACACACACAAATATGGATTGCACAGGGAAATCGGTTAAGTCACAGATTTTTGGAATGGTTTTTGAAGCTGAATTTTGAATCCAAAATGATTTAGGAAATGAAATTGGGTTGAATTTAAAAAGGAGTTTTGAAGATAAAAGTTATTTTTGATAAGTTGATTAAGCTTTGAAATTTAGATAATTTAATTTGAATTTAAAATCAAGATTTGAAATTGAATTCTATGTTTTGAAATTTTGGTTTAAAAAGGTATACAATTTATAAATGTGTTTATATGGGTTTTAAACCATTTTGAAAGTGTTTTGAGAATTGGAATTTAACCCAAGGGCTTTAACTCGTGTAAATGTAAGCAGATTTTTCCGAAACGAAAAACTATTTGTTTTCAAATCATAATAGCTTTCATATATTGAAAGGATTTCCAATTTATGTTGAAGAGATTTCAAATTTGAGATGGGATTGTTTTGAAAACTATGAATGAACCTTTGTGAAAGATTATTAAACCTTGTCTTGAAATTGAAGAGGATTTTAAATGGTGTATCTTTCATAAAAGATCAGAAATGGGAATTGTTTTGAAAGTTATGAATGGATCTTTGAAATAGTTTGAAAACTATAAATTGAACATTTGGTTTAATTATTGGATAAGATAACCCAATTTGAAAAGGAAATTATTTTGAAAGCTGTGAATGAATCTTTGTGAAATATAGGTGAACTTTGTGAAGTAAATCTTTTGTTTAAAGATTTATAAAGGGTGATTTTTTAAATCATTTAAGGAAAGGTTTTGGATTTTAAGTTGTGACTTAATTGAAATCCAATATCCATATGTTTTAAATATTGCGCTTATTATTTAGTTTAGCCGGGAGAGGGCCTTGTGTCATATAACTCATTCCGAATAATGATATGACGATATGGATAGCATTTGAAGACCGGTGGTGAAGACCGGATATTTTCGAAAGCGAAAGGGTAACTCGTAGAATGTCTCTACACCGGCTGATCCCCGGTATAGAGACTCCATATGTGATGGGAAGTCTAGACGTGATTAGGGATTATTCGAATTTGCAAGGGCTTCTTCGGAAGTGCCTTCGGTTCTGTTCGAACCCGAAACAGACTTGTATGGATGTGTGTCTGACATTACACTTTGAGATGTAAAGCTGGTTTCTATCAAATACATTTTTGTTTGGTGGCGGAGATTTATTCTCTTAGCTTAACACCCTTCTCTGAGACGTACGAGCTCAGTGGTTATGTAGTTGATGGTTACTAGTGATACATTCCCAATTTGGTAATGTGGCATATGAAGTGCTGCCGATCATTTGTTGATCAAAGCATGACTTTGTGAAAAAGTGTAGCTTTATGGACGAGACCTCATCGAGCCAACCCAGTAATGGTCGAAACAGTAATGATGCGGCAAGGTTTCAGGGGTCGCACCCTTAGGGTATGTTCATTCCTTCTAGAAAAGGATGGTATCATGGTATGGAGCCCAGATACTTATTCATGTGGACACTGTAAATTTTAGTACTGTGCGATGTTGCTTTGTGATTGAGGGCCCTTGGATAAAGGCCACAAGGGACCGATCTTGTGTTGGTAGAGAGCTGGGTAAGTTCTCGGGGTGTCCCTCCAGAGGCGTACCCACGTGGCAATGGGAAGTTTCTTGACCTGACCATTTGTTGGAAAATCCAATCTCCAATACGCGCCCGTACGGTTTTAGTTGTATAACCTGCCATCTACTTATGGTGGCGCCCCACTGTTTGGATAGTAGCTATAGTAGGCATAGTTCGAAATGTCTATGCTGGCTAAGATTAATATTATACTTTCGAAAGGTTTTCCACTATGCACTAATAATAATATCAAAATGGTTATGGCGTATCAAGCATTTTTGCCTATCATAAGGAGAAATCTCCTCCAATTCTGCGTTTGCATGGTGTGTGTGGCGGGAGGCCTTATGGTAGTTTCATTTTCCAAAAAGCATTGCGGATTTCAATGTTTTCAAAATTCTTTTGTTGTTTGTTTTAAAGATAAACTGTTTTTGTTTGCTCATACCAGTCCCACGATTGACCTGGAGTTTATTGTTCCCTTCCTATACTCTAGGTGCCCACAATTTTCCACACAGGCAGTCTAGAGTTGGGTTTTTCAGATAGTAGATATCGATTCAGTAGCTTTCAGCTTTCTCTTTGGAATCCTTTGGAGACTTTGGATATTGAAGTCTTTGGTTAGGACGATTGACCTTGCTTAGCTTGGTACAACTTGATGGTAGTTCGAGCTATCTATGGAGATTGCTGATATTGATGTTTCTTCTGGAGTTTCAAGTTATAGTTGTTTCCACTGCTGGTTCATGGTGTTTCCGCTGTAGCATTTCATTGTATCTCTGATATTGATCATTGTTGTATATTTGGATATTGTATCATTGGAGTTGTATATGATATTCATTGTTTTCTTCCGCTGTGTTGTTGTACATAATGTGTTATAAGCTCCGGCACGAGTCAGATTTCAACGGTTGAATCTGCGGCATTCGAGTACAAGTGAAGTACGGTGTCGATTTTCGAATGCTGAAATTTGGATCGTGACAACCGCCTACCTCGGAACACACTCCCAATCAAAATCGGAGGATGTATATCAAATCAATCACAAGTAAGAGTATAGTATCGAAGGAATGTGTCCGATCGGAGGAGCTACGTCACTTGGCCCGTCGATCGCTCCTGTTTTAGCCACCTTAAGCCAACTCACGGGAGTTGGGTCCACGTTCATACCTCAAGAGGATCGTCGCCACCATCCTACTTCATTTTGGAATCTCCATCGCATAGACAGTTGTTGAAGTGGTTTTCGGTATCGACAGAGAGTATGTCCATATCCGATTCCAGTTTCTTTAACAACCAATCGTTATTATAACTCATCGTTATAATTTAAAAATCATAGTTTATAATAAGTATCATTTTCAAATTCAAAATCTTTGTCAAAATAAAGATCAAATCATTTCCAAACCATTTCAATATTAAAATATTACATCTTTTCAAAAGTTCATTTTCAAATCATTATTTGAATTCGAATCCAAATAAAATTTAAATACCCTTTTAATTCAAAGATATCATTCATTCATTATCATTTCAAATCATATTTCAAATATTTTATATTTAAATCAAAACAATTCATTTACACCATTTAAAAGTGAAGTTATTATATTTACAAATCAAATATCCAATTTTCAAAATTTTAGAAAATTCTAAGCTCATTTATTTAGTTAAAAACCATAAACATTGAAAATTACAGCCTTTCACGGCATTTAAAAAAACTGCTGTAAGTTATAATTGAAAACAGTTCAATTCAGCCTATTGCATTTTAAACAAAACTGTTGTAATAGTTTAGTTCATTTAAAACATTTTATTTCAGAAAAGACAGCATTTAAATAAAACTTCTGTAATAGTTCAGTTTATTTGAAAATAGTTCATTTCAGCCTACCGCTGCACTTATCAAGTGCTACTGTAGTCCTTTATTTAGTTTCAGATTTTAGTTATCTTCCTGCTACCACAGCACTTACCAAGTGCTGTAATATCACTTAGTTGAAATTTAGTTATAGTTCATTTGTATCAACCACAACACTTACAAAGTGCTCTAATATCATTTACTTTAGATTTTAAGTTAACTTCAGAAACGGTAGCATTTCTGAAGTGCTATTATTTACTTTCCAGATTTTTCAGTACAATTTCATAAATAATTAAACTTTATTTTAAACCATTTTTAACTTATAAAATCATATTTTATCACTTTAAAAATGATTATTTAAATACCTTTAATTTATGATTTTATAAAGTGAAATTTTCATATAAAAAATCAAATTTTCAATAATTCACTTAATAAATTCAAGTGTAAAATTTCCTATTCTTGCATTTACTTTACACTTTTAATTAAATTTACCATTTCGTAATTTAAACTTAATTTCCATTTTATTCTCTTAACTTAACTTTTATTTTATAAACACATTTCACATTTTCCAAGTTAAGTTATAATTCAAATTTCACTTTTTAAACATTCATTTATTTTACCATTTTTATTTCATGGAAAAATCAATAACACTTTAAAAAAATCATTTTAAATTCCAATTTAAATCAAATTATCATATTTTGTTACTTAACTTAAATTCCATTTATAAACAAAATCATAAATTTCAAAATTAACTTATATTTCAAATTCTACTTTACCATTTATTTAATTCACTTATTAATTTATAGAAAATCACTAATATTTTATGAAAATCGTTTTTAATTAAATTTAAATCAAAATATCATGATATTTGCATTTTTAAAATACTTTAAAAATTCTAAAAAATATATATTAACCACGGGTCTGTATATAATTTTCTATCCTAGGTCAAGTGATACGGATAATATATCATTTCAATCCGTAATTTATAAAGAAAATCCGGGTTCTATCATTTCAAACCCGCAGTACCAAGTAAAAATAGATAATAAAAATGGATCGAGCCTATCATTTCAGCCCATAACGATTTTTCTCTATTCTAAAGTCCGTTCAGGTATGATCATTTCAACCCATAGTGATTCTATTCTACAGGGAACTTACAGTGTGATAAACAGAAATAAATGAACAATATAATAACAAATAACAGAAACAGATGATATGACAGGTTTATTAACAGGGTGATCATCATATGAATAATCACGGGCAGGTAAAATATGATAATATAAACTACAGGGTCACATGGTGTCAATTTACTAATTATATAAGTATAGATGTCGTGTGTGAATTACTCACTTGCTTCAAGCTGGAGATAGCAAGACAAAAGCACACAAACAAATCCTAAAAGCACGATAACACGACTGAAGACTTGAGTGGAGTGGAGAGCCAAGTTTTTATCTTGTGAACAACACATAAACAAGACAAGTATAAATATTATTTCAACCCAAAATACATATTGAAACAATTTGAAATAAGGCAACAAATCACAACATGGCTTGACCATGCCTCAATCATCATATGTGCTTGGCCTAGGGGTCTTGTATGCTCGTCCAAAGTAGTTTATTGGGTCAGGTATAAGTCCATAAAGGCACGGCTATCAAGAGATAAAGGAGTGGAAGCTACAACCTAAAGAAAGATCAAGGGGTAGGCAAAAGAAGTGGGTTTTGGTGCCACTTTGGGTTCGGCCTGAAGTGATGTGGGGTCGGCCATTCTAGGTGAAGGTCAGGTGGGGTCTGAAGTGGCGGAAAGAGGTGGTGGAGGATCAGGTGGTGATGGCCAAGGAGGTGCCAAGGTGGAAAATGAAGGGGTATATGCATTAAGGGCTCGGCTATGGCATATTCAAGGGTTTGAGGAGTTTTTGTGGTACAAGCAACACATACAAGGTCACGGCCTGGTCGAGATAGAGGGGAAGGAGGGTGAAGTGGCTGCGAATGGTGGTGGAGTGGTTCGGATGAGGTGGAGTAGGGCGATGGCCGAGTAAAAGCATGATGGATCCAAGGCAAAAATCAAGGAAAAATCAATAAAAGTGAAAAGAAAACGTTGAAAAAGGGAGAAGATATTACCACTTTTTTTCTTCAGATATGAAAACATACATATGTTTTGAAGTGAGAAAGAGGCGTTTACATGAATAATAATAGAAAGTCACGGCTGGAAGCATTGGGAAACGACGGCCCAAAGTGAAAAGGTGAGAAGAGGGAAGGTCAAAAGTTAAAAAGGCTAAAGTCTTTGAAATTTCTCTTTTGTTTATTCAAATAAATCAAAATAAAATCATGTAAATAAAATAAAAATGAATACCAGATAAAGTAAAAAATGAAATGAATAAATAAATTTTAGAAAAATATAAAAAATGTAAGAAAATAGTTATTATATATAAATTAGTAATGAAAATTGAAAACAAAATATAACTAGTTTTGGAAAAATAACTACAACACTTCAAAAATGTTTTAAAAATAAAATATAAACATAGCATGACATATTACACACATATACACTAATTAGAACAAGATATGACAAACAAAAATATTATTTATGTAAATTAAAATAAACAATATTTTTAAATAAATCAATTTACACACAATATTGTAAAAATCATAACTTTCACAATATTAATCAGATTCCAACAAAACGAAAATAAATATACTTAAAATTTAATCTATTTTCATAATAAAATATAAAATTCAAAAATTCAAATATTTAAATTTTAAATTTAAAAGTAAAGTTTGACCATATTGACCAAAAATCCACTTTTCTGGAAAATATTCTATTTATTCATGTTTGAAATTATAATTCACATAAAAAACAAAATTTATATTTAAAATAAAAAAAGTTATTCATTTTAATAAATAAAATAAAAAAATTAAATCAGGAAATTCAATTTAAAATAAATAAAATATACAATAAAAATAATCACAAAATACAAGGTTGTTACAGTTTCCATATCTAAAACTATACATTACATGCTGCATATCTATAAGTTAATAATACTGAATATCATAAGCATGTGTTTAAAGCCTCAAATAGCATGTACAGGTAATGGATATTTTTGCTAGTAGGCTATAAACATTTGAAAATAATCATCAGCAATTTGTACATGTAAAGAACATAGTGAGTAACTTAATAGAAGCACCAAGAGTTCCATCAGTTGTAATTAATTCATCAACTACTAAAGCTTATTCACTAGGTTAGACTGCACCAGTGTGCATTTCAAGGGAGTCTGTTTCATACTCAAGGAGATATTCGTTTGAAATAACTTCACCTAATCAAATAGATAGTATTTTTACGACTCTTGGTTTGTATAGAAGAGAAATTGGTGTTTTTTATATCATGTTTGCACTGTCATGGTGCAGTCAATTTTCAGAAAGTTACCATACATGTTTATTATTTTTTTGCATTGTTTATGTTATTAGCGAGCATCCTCAAATAACTTTTTACTTTTTTGTAACACAGTCAACAAATAGAACAATTACTTTTAAGTCATTTAGTTGCATGCTAATGAAATTACTAGGTTAAATCATGATGATATATTTCGAAGTTCTTGTAAAAAAATTATATACCAAGCAATTTTATTAGCTTCCTCAACGATACAAATTTTTAACCAATTGCTAGTGCGATAGGAGGACCAAAAATGAAACCCCTAGCATAAACACCTATTAAATATTACATATTAATAAGTAAGAAGTAGGTAAAAACAACTAGACTTAAATAGTTATGAAATTCAAGTAAACGTAATGTTATAATCTTTCAATATGCTGTTTTTTGGTAATATGTAGTTAATAACAGGAACCGAAAGATTAAAAAACTACATATTATCAAAAAACTGCATATATACAATATAAGTCCAATTATTGTACCATTGATTTTTAAATTAATAAAAATAGTTTTTTGTAAAACTTAAAACATCATGATTTCACGATACATATGTGGAAAAAGAGACCGTTTAGTAAAAAAACATGTTTGATTGAGACACAAATTACATACTCATTGTGCTCCGGCTCAACCAGAACGAGCTCCAGTACAACTATCTTTCACTGCTGCTCGGTCGGTAGTGCTTCGATACACTGCTACCCCATACTATCATGTCATATTACGTTGCTACCGTCGACAACAGTGTCTTTTACACTTATACACTAGGGCAGCCGTCGCGTTCATGGTTACACTGCTGCCTAGGTAGTAATGTGGCAAGCAATGGTGTCTTTACACTACTGCCTAGTGCAGCAGTGTATATTGTTACGCTGCTGCCTATGGCAGTAGTGTACACTTTTACACTGCTACCACTAGGCAGTAGTGTACACGCTGCCCACAGGTAGCGGTGTGCACTTTTACAGTACTGCATATGAGCAGCAGTGCACATATTGCTGCCACGACAGTAGTGTGAAGTACACTGCTGCCTAATGTCAGCAGTGTATATTCTTACACTACTGCCTCAGTAGTGTATGCACTGTTGTGTAATGTAGCGCACTGATTTGTGCACTGCTATCCACAACAGCGCACCCTTTGTTTCATACTTTGTCCGAGAAGGCACCAAGCTTTGGTAAGGTTGGGGCGAGGTTCAGGTCATGTGATTTGGTCTGGGTAATGCCCATTGTATTTTTCTTGTTATATATATATATATATATATATATATATATATCCGTTATGTGCATACATATTCATGGCAACTGGAACCAATCAAGGAATTACCCCTAATGATGGAAACAATTGAAGTGCTAATATCGGTTCAATTGCAAGTAAACAGTTGTTAACAAGTTGATTACCTATACCATATGTCCTCCTTTTATTTCATAAATAATTACTATTGCATTGAAATCTCTAGTTGCAATCTATTATTTTATGACTTTTTCTTAGTATCCATTGACTTTTATCTTAAGTTTAGTCTATTGGACTGCCAATTTTTAGTAAAAACAAAGGTAATATTAATTGAAAGTCCTCGCAAATTAATGGGAGGTATTGTGATTTATTGATCTATGTCATTGAATTTGTCTATGAACCATATAAAAGTATCCTAGATAATCAAGATTTTACCACTTGTGGTAGCGCTATCATAATTATTATGTAAATCTCTCCAATTCTTACCTACCACATTTGTGGATTGCTCAATACTATTAACCAAAAAACTTATTATCTAAAATACCTACTATAGTAGGATTATATCTGTATTTCAAGTTAAATAAATCTAACTGCCTATTATCAGGGTTCAACCATCATTTAATAGTGTACCGTTTATTCTCTAATAATAAATAATAGTTGTAATCTAAGGTCTTGCATGTTCTATTTTAGATGTCGAAAATCTACAAGTTGAAATATTTCATCATATAAAGGTAGTTTTTATTAGTATATAATAGGGTTTTATTGTTTTAATGTAAGACATACATAAGCATACTAATGTTATCATATACTAATATTAGACTGAAACTATTCACATTAAAGCTATATAAATTATTGATTTTTGGCACAGCAAGCTCTATGTATGATGGATTTAAGTCGGAAATAATTACAAATACCTCGGTTATCTATGACTAATTCTTAGTTAATTTATGCACTTTCATCATTATGTACTTAATGGCAAGCTTAATTGATATCAGAACTTCCAAAATTACACCAAATTTATAGTTCAGGATTATGTGTATAATAGGTACTAATTTTGATATGCACCATACAAATTTTCAGTTTTGTATGTTCGAGCAGAAAATGACGAGCATGTGAACAAGGCAAAGATGATAATTGATACCACTGGTCTATAGTTTAAGCTTGACCTTAAAACATCAGAGTACTGTTTACAAACGAGCATGTGAACTATTATATGGCCGTTATCATATTTTAACCTCTCTTATAATATTCTTATGGTTACTGTCTACCATGCCCTTCATATTATTTTTATCACTGAATGCATGCCATTTGTATTAGACCTATTATATTTTGGTTGTGCCATGCAGATAATGACTTGCTGCTGATATTTTGGATGAAGCTTCGGGTATCACATTTGCAATATCACATTGCACATTTGCAATATCACTTTGGATAAAGTTTCATTATTGATTATAACTTGAATCTAATTGTTGTTTATTACTTATCTAAAGGTATATCAGCGTTTCTAAAGAAATGAGCAGCAACAGCAGTTGTTTATTAGGTAGTTGATTGTTTATTGTACTTGCTTAGCTCAACTGTCTATGGTACTTTAGCTACAGCGCTTTTTATGGTAGTTCGGTTGTGTAACTATATGTACGATTAACTTCTTGTCTTGAAACTACTGTTAGCCTATGAACTAGTTGTTTTTATGTTAGTGCAGTTATTTATGTATTTTGTGGTTCTTTGAATGTGTTTATGTTTAAATGTGTGCGCTTATGTATTTTGTGGTTGTTGACTATGTTTATGTTTAACTGTGTATGTGATAATATATATATTATAATATAAGTTGTGAACAAACTAAACTGTAGGGCGGAAGATTTGTAGCAGAGTTTAGAAAACGCACAGTGAAAACATTGCAAATCCAAAAGATATGGTGCGGAATAAAAATGCTACAGAAGTATCAAGTGGCAAAACTGAAACACATATTGGCAAACAGAAAACGCTACAAAAAAAATGTACAGGTTGAGAAACAACAAACGAAATTAATATGGTAGCGTTTAATAAATGCAGCCACAGGGATTAGCTATAAGTTGCGGCCAAAATTGCAGCGTTTAAAAATGCTGCCAAAATAGTTTACGACAAAACAATGATTTTAGTGGCATTTAAGCAACGCTGCAATAAAATTTATTAATAGCATTTCCGAAACGCTCCAATAAAGATAAATGCTGCCATAAGTTTTGGTAGCGTTTTTTGAACGCTACCAAAAATAAAATTTCTTCTAATGGTGAAAACATAAACTTCGAGTCAAACATAAAGCCTAATATGAATAATACTATAAGCCCTAGTTAAATATGTTAAATGAGAGCACATCGTTTAGCAGAATGAGTTTCCACTTGCTAAAATCCTTTTAAACATATCTTTGCAAAACCTTTTCCTGCAACCAAAACTGGTTAAATACTGTAAAGCATCATGTTGTAAAAATACATAAATATCAGGTAATAAATGAACTATTTATTCAAATGCATAAGTTTTGTTCGACTAACTTTTAACCTTTAGCTGACTCAGGCCTACTAGACAATATAAACAAAATCAATCCACCACATGTTAGATACTCATCTTTTGAACGATCAATCTTAACTATCTGTTAAATACCTCTCCACTGGATGGTCTGTCCCTAACTTAATCATCTCTCAGGTCTTCCTTATCCTAATGGTTTTTCGGGCTCACCAATAACCTATATGTATACAAACATATATACCTTTCGGTGTGTAATCATAATTTTAGTCTACCTGACCAAGCCCTACACACTGGAATTTTGGACAACAATTAGCTAGGGCCAATAACTAATGTATAAGACACGACCATATACCAGTCTCATCCGGTATTCTAATATCTAAGTCATTTTACTTAGGGATACTTTCCCATAATTTTCCTTGAAAAACCTTTTACAAAATGATTTAAAATCTTTAAAACAACTCACTCAAGGAAAATACATATGCTTTATGCTTTACACAAAATCACATTGCCATGCTATACACACTATTTACTCAATTCTTTATTGATGAAAACATTTTACATTAGAAATTACCCCTTTCGATCCCATATAAAGTTCCCCTTTAAAACATTGAAAGCATCTCTTTCAAAAACAAGTAAAACCCTTAATCTATCTAGGCCAAAACTTTTCCTTTCGAACCACTACTTCAAACCTTTCGAAACCGTTAAAAATCTTTCTTTCGAAAGCATTAAAACCTTAGACATTCTATCTTAAAAAACTTTAAAACATTGCCTTAGAAAAGCTTGAAAACCCATCCATTTCAACCCTTTCAAAAACATTAGAAAATAGAACCTTTCGACCTTGTGAAAGCTATCTTTCGGCTCCATTAAATGCTTTGCTTTCGACCTCTTCGAAAGCTTAGTTTTTGACCCCTTCGAAACCATTCAGAAAATAGTACCTTTCAAAAGTATTAAAACTTTCAAACATAAACCTTTCGAAAGCGCTATGGGTTCAATTTAAAAATGTGGAAAATCCTTTTTTTTAAAACCCTTTGACCTCTTCGTAAGTTACATTGCAACCTTATCAAAAGCTTTGCTTTCGACCCCTTCGAAAGCTTAAAACATTTCTTTTAAAACAGTAGGCTACAACCTTTTTAATACTTTAAAACATCTCTTTTGAGATCTTCGTCTATGCTTTAATTAGAATAAAAAGGGTAAATCATCTGAGTCGAAATCTCCCTTTCAAAAGCATGGGAGAAGCGATTGGTTATTAAAGACAAGTGTACCTTTCGACCTTGTCGAAAGCATAACTTTGAAAGGTTGAAAGATGGAAGCTAGGGGTTTCAATCCCTTCGAAAGCTTTTTTACCTTTCGACCTTATCGAAAGCTTCAAACCTTTGCTTTAAATATTTGACTTGGTCGAAAGCAACCAAGTCGAAAGCTTCTTTTCGAAAGCAAAGTAGGTTTTACTTTGGCTTATGAAACAAACGTATCCCAACCTCTTCGGCAACTAAGGTTTCAACCAAGCACACTTCGACCTTTTCCAATATACTATGTACCAAGTTTCTTGATACCAACCATACGCATTGGCGTCGAAAGCTTGATGTTGAAAGATCTAGGTCGAAAGCTTTGATGTCGTAAATGGATGAAACTTGCTAAAAATATGATTTTCTTATTTTTAACTTAAAAGAGATAACTTTTCAACTAACACGCCTTTGTTTGTCCATCTCTTATTGGTTAATAAATATTTTTCAGAAAAGTGCTGCCAATAATTTCAAAAATAAACAATGATTTTATTTTATAAAATACCCATTCTCCTTAATTAAAGTATAAAACACTTAAGTCCTATACATTTAAATAATTTTATATATTCATCAAAACACTTAGGAAAAATTTGAAAATATTCCAAAAAAATTATATTTTAATATTTTTTCCAACATATACAAATTTCAGGCCTAAATAATTATTTATTTAACCGTAAATAATTTATAACCCAATAAACCATTTTCTTCACTAGAAAATTTATATAAAATCCACATTAATTCAAAAAATTATGAAAATTGAAACCCATCTCTAAAATATCATTTGTGATCCAAATGTAAATTTTCAAGGCATTTAGATATCATTTAATAGGATTTTCATATCAAACAGATCATAGAAACTAATATCAACAAGCATATATATATATATATATATATATATATATATATAGCTTTAATCATTCAAAACATGGCATAAACTTGCAAAATCATTCTAGATCTAATCTCAAAACCAAAAAAATAAGATGTAATAATCATTCATCTTAGCTTTAGGATTAAAAAATGCGAGATTTGATGTTGACTAAGTTGATTAATTTCTTCCTTTGAATCCTAGCTTTATCTTCCCTTGAAAATGAAAATGGTGGTCGGCCTTAATGTATTTTAGTTTGATAGAGTAAAATTAATGTGTGTTCTATTATCCAAAGTTTTAGGGTATAGGACTCTTCTATTTCCCATTTTACCCCTGCCTATTTCCTAACACATTAATTCATGTTGTTTCATTTTGATTTCCATTTAACATGGCACGGCTACCCTTAGTTAAATCAAATCTCAACCTATTAATCTCCATGTTTTTTAATTTAATTTAACTAATTATATATTCTAAATAATTTTATAAAAATATGGGGTGTTACCCTAAACTAAGTAGTAGGTGGTAAGAGCTTCATTACACGAAACATAAGGGGTATTAATACATGCATAAAACCCTAATCCATATTTTAGGGTGCTACCCAAAATGTCCCTTAGGAAGTGTGGTCACCAAGTAATCATTAGCATGAGCTTAATCCTTCATTAAATGTGCATATGACTTTGATCCCTACTAACATGTGTATTGGCTCCTAATTGAAGTTCATGGTTAATGGGTAGGCGGCGTCCTCCATGTTGCATGAATTGATTTATATCTTCATTCTTTTGTCTTCCATCCTTTAGTAATGCGAACATACATGAAGCCTTTTCCATTTTCCATCCAATTTCCTATAAATAAAAATAAAATGTGCACATAAATATTCTCAAAATTAGTAGATGTATAAAATTACTATTTCCCCCTAAATGAATGATAATTTGATGACATTTGGATTTTGATAAAAACATATAAAAATACCCTAATATAATCATTATTTAATTAAACAAGATTAAAAATATGAGTATACATATACGCTTTTTCATGTAGATCACCCTCTAATATAGGGTAATCACCACACATTCAAAGGAACAGGGACTCTAAAGTCAGGACTCGTTTCATGTATATTCTATATTGTTCTGAACCAGCTCTAATACCAAACTGTAACGCCTCACCTTCATACCCGTACTACCAAAGAGAATTACTATGTAATCTTTTTCGATAATATGAATGAGGCTTGTTAGGAGCGACCGAACAGGAATATTCCTTAGGGTTAACATTGATACGCATCTCATTTCAAAATATATCAACAATATACATATCTAATATCAACACAAAGCAATAAAAACGTAGGCTTACTAGGACTGAACATTATAAAACACATACAATTAAACATAGAATCACATATCGCAGTAGAGAAATATAATACATAACATACTGATACCAACTGCGATGTCCATCTCACTACAATATATACCAAGTCAAGTTCAAAATACGAAACTCATAGCCATCTCATCGAAATGAGAGAACCAAAGGAAAATGTACATGGTTATCATATCAAAATACGATATAATAAATATGTATTGTCTCCTCCAAAGCCCAATCATCCAAAATGGCTAATGCTCGTGTACCTGAAAATTCTTAGACTGACCCGAGTATTATATAAATAATAAATGGGTCAGATTATATCTAAATCCAAGGTGAGTGCATAAAAATAAGCATGGTATTAAAAAGCCAAGTACGAATATGACTCAACGAAACATTCATCATAATAATAATATGCCATGCTACACATTCCAAATATCACCCAGAAATACATACAAGTAAGAATCACGATATCTACAAATTAGGTAATAACAAACCAAACCATCGAAAGCTCAAAATACTATGGATAAGTGCATAACGCATCAATAAAACCACAATAAAGGAATGAATCTCGAATCAAATCAAATCCAAGGGTCAACAATCAAAATTTCTTGACTTGCAGTCCTAATAGAAGAGTATACTTACGACTATTAAGCTCTAAATATATAAATCAAGAATGGAACAATCCTAAATAAACAGTAATAACATCAATCTTGACTTACAAGCCTAATGGAAGAAATAATTCTCGATTGTTAAGCCACAGAAGATAGATTAAGAAATATAAAGCCTAAGAAGAATCAAATCTATACAAAATATGAAAATTAATATCCAGGAATACTATCTCGACTTATAGTTCTAATGGAAGTATAGATTTCCAACCATTAGTCCTATGAGATAGCATGAAACCTAATCCCAAATAAAACACAATCAATAAAATGTCGAGAACAATATCAAAATAATGGTCTCGATCTACAGTCCTAATAGAAGCGATAACTTTCAACTGTTAGACCTTTAGAAATATTAAGAATCCAAACTCAATGAATATCAAAATCGGTCAAATAGTCAATGTATTAAATCATACATCTCGACCTCTAGCACTTAGACACGCGAAACTCTCGACTGAATGGTCCTAGAAGATAGAAACAACAAATCATATAAAAAGAAGATCTCTTAGCCATTGGCTCTTATGAGAGTGACAGACAAGCTCATGACGAGTCTCTAATGTCATAAATAGACAACATGCAGCTGTCTCAGGTTAGACTAACTCAAATGACAAACTAACATGTAGCCAGTCTCTAATGTCATATAGTCATCGTCTCCGGTGAGGTGATAATATCAAATATCTCAAATATAATGAATCTACCTAAGTTATCTAGATGCGAGACTGACGTACCACAGCTATGCTTTAGGAAACGCTAATGACCGCAACTAGTAACCTACAGTCCCTAAGTTACTCCTAAAATCATGACACTCATTTCCATCACATGTCATAAACACGATGTTGGATTATGCCGAGCATTGGCCACGATTCCTACTTGCCCTTATTAATGGACCGCTAGTCCTTAGGTGATGTCGGGGTAATGGCTCCAATGATAGAAATAACTTTCAGCTTACAAACTCAACAATGTGACATCACGGATCCAGGGCGCGATCCCACAATAAAGATCGCTGGGATGGATAACTAGCCTATATGGTGGGTCTAATTCATATGCTCTCCATAGTGGTGTGAACCTTATGACATAGATTCTCAATAAATACTCTCGACTATATAAGTCCCAATGAGAGTAATAATTAGTACTCTTGACTCTAAAAGTCCTGGTGAGAGTGACAATAACTTTTTTGACTCAACAGGTCCTATTGAGAGTGTTAACTGGTGCTCTCGACTCGATGAGTTCTACTAGGAGTGATAACCGATACTTTTGACTCGAAGAATCCTAATGAGAGCCACGTCAAATACTCTGGACTCTAGGAGACTTGATGGGAGTGATAGATCTCGACTATATAGGTCCTTATGAGTGCATCTCAATATAATAAATCCTTTACTGCTAGCCCTAAAAGTAGATAATGATACTTAAATAGGTAGTCCTTATAAGATGCAACAAAATACCCTCGATGGAATGAGTCATAATGAGAGAAATAAGTAGTACTCTGGACTCCATACGTCCTAGTGAGAGCGTACAACATAATAACTCACCGTCTACAAACCCTAAGAGTAAATAATAATATACTAAGCCAGTTGGTCGTAAGAAGATAAATTTATAAATCCCAACATATCTTTATCTTGCAGCCCTTGGAGAGTAATAAAACTCTTGACTAACAAGGTATAAGTTGTCGCCACTAGACCATATCACAAATTCTTAAGCCATCTCTAGACTATAATTAACGCCTACTCACCAATAGTAATCGAACAAGTATTACTTGAGTGTCTTGTATCACCTAGTATTACTGAACGTTTATTAGAAGCTAGTAAACGACACTCACCAAAACAACAATATTCTATAATGCGAGTCAATAAAATACCTAGGAAAATATTACTAAATGCTCCATCCCAGATGATATTACTAATCTATTTATTCAACATCCTCATTATATAGAATTAAATAATCATCAATATAAACCAATTTCAAATCAAACTACATTTATATGAAAAGGGATTTATATTTTAATGCGCTTAAAACCATTCCATAATATTTCACAATTGATTTGTCTTCGAAATAAGCTATATGGTCAAAACAGGAAAATAGGCCCAAGAACAAACTTCAAAAAAAAAGGTTGAATGACATCAAGTTTATTTTTTTGAATAAAAGACAATGCCAGTTACAACTAACATTTTATATAGTGTAAAACTGCATATGTTCAATATAACTAGCATTTTGTATAGTGTAAAAGTTCAATATAATGCTAAATATAACTAACATTTGTCTTTCAGCCTAAAAATAAAATTTGATGTTCTTCAGCCTAATTGCCTTTCAAAGTTTGTTTTTTCCTAATTCCCCCTAATCAAAATCCCTTTTCGAAACTATCTCTTGAATCTTGTTTATTAAACATACACTTTACAAAATAAACTCCTTTTTGAAAATATTATTATAACCTTTCAAGTATGCAAAATCATTAAATAAACTAATTTCAGACCAATAAATATATAAAAAGGGAAATAACTTTCAAAACTCTTAAAAATAGATTTTTATAATCAACAATCTCTTTTAGAATTTTCTTTTAATCCTTTTATTAAATATTCAATTTACAAAGGAACTTCCTTTTGGAAATATTATTAAAACCCCCTCATATGTACTTATAAAACTCCATATATTCAATTACTCTTGAAAATCTCTATTTTCATTTTTAAAACAACTTTTATTTTCAAAACAATTTCCAATAAATCCTTTTATTTCTAATTACTTTTATTTATTTATAAATACACTTCAATCTGATTTTAAAACCCCTTAAATAATTTTCCAAAGCTTACAAAAATCCTTTAAAATCAGAAAATCAATTGAACATACGAAAACACAAATCGTGGAGCGAAATTCTTCAAATTTATCAACAAATCATTAACATTAATTTTTATTGTGTTGACGAGTCAAATTCCATCGAATTTCGGTTATACATACAATGCACTCACAACTAAATAAACTACAAAATCAAAATACAATCGAACAACATGTTCTTTGCATTTTAACAATCCAACTGACACAAAATCTTACCATCAAATTCAAATTCATAACCAATATTGCGAAACCAATCAAATTTTGTAAACAATTCCATTAATAATGGGATGCTGTATACATAAGATGCAGGAGGAAATAACTATAGTTGCAAGTATAAAACTCATCCAAAATTACCCTCGACCACCAAAATAGCCACTATATGACGTCAATATTGCTGCCACACCTTGATGCCGCCAGCAGCCCCTCGGCACCCCCTTCATCGTCGCTACCTTGCTCCATGCTAGCCATTCCAACCTAGAACATCGCTACATCCTCCATCGTAGTAGCCAACCCCTCGCCTGAAGCTGCCCCAGCCTCACGCCGCCTGAACACCATGTCCGCATGAATCCGTACGTGGTCCAATCACGATCTGACATGTATGCACCCACGAAACTCCTCGAGGTCGAGCCACGGTCTCTCCCAAGTCGCCCACTGCATCGGGACACCAAGTCGCGACTACCATCTCACGCCAGCCGTCATCGATCGCCTCCCCCGCATGACATTACCGACTTGCTGAGCTTGGGCGCCTTCATGCGTGTTATTTATTTATTTTTAAATCACGATTTTCCGATTTTGAGTAATTAGGGTAGAAATTAAAACGAGGAGTTGGGGTTTGGGCTTAAGGGAAAGATCTGGAGGGGATTCTTGAAAAGGGAGAAGAGGTTGAGTTAAAATGGGCTTGGACCTTGTATTTTGGGTTTAAGTTTTACCAATTGGTTTCTCTTGGCCTGTCTTTCCTTTTTTATTTAAACCAACCTTCCATTTTCATTGTAATTAAATGTCTAATCTAATCTAATTTAATTTACCCTTGATTCTAAAAATCATACTTTGATAATCAGACAGTTTAATTTGATTCAATATTGCTTCATTCTATTTATTAATTCAATATATGCATGTAAAGTAAATTTATTTTTAGTTTCGATCGTATAAAATTATTTACACTCCAAAACGTTTTATATTAATTAAAACATTTTATTCAATTCCAATATTTTATCTAAAATAAATTTATTATTTAATTAAATTTATTAAAAGAAAGCTCTTTTATTAAATAGACTTCAATTAAATAAATATTTATTTTTAAAATAATAATTATTAACTATCAAATTCTAAATACAGAAAATTATTGTCAAGAACAAAATTTCACAGCTTTTTAGCCTAAGTACAGACCTTCAATATTTTATCTCGGAGGACAACTTTATGTAGGTATCAGTTTTTAGTTATTGGTAGCAGTTTTTAGGTATCAGTTTTTAGTTATCGGTAGCAGATTATAGGTATCAGTTTTAGCTCGGTAGTAGTTTTGTTGTCCTTATGAATAATTTTGAAAAATGTTTGTCCTTATGAATAATTTTTAGAAGATGTTTGTCCTTGTGATAAAAATATTGAGGTCGTGTCCTTGAGGCAAAAAATATACAAATCTTTATCCTTTAAATTAATTCGCCCTTCTAAATATTTCTATCTCAATTAAATTTATTAGTTAATATGGCTGGGAAAGAAGTGTTTACATGCTCCTTAGGGGAAATTTTTTTATTTACCCTTGGTCGGTCTCAGCGTTGGCCTTCGGTCCCTCGTTTCGCAGTTGGGAACAACGATGGGCTATAAATTCTCATACTGTCTGGTTCCATTTGAGCCTGACGCCACCAGCAAGTTCAACTTGGGCTGGTTGTTCGAAGTCTTGGAATCAGTTTAGTTTGTGCTGCAATGTTTCGGGGGAGGATATGGATCGGCGTGACTTGACTTTAATTTTACCATGCGGTTAAGTTGAAGCCTTTGAACGCGCTTGTGTGGACGGAGGAAATGGTTGTGTGCTTGCCATCACCTTAATTTTTGTGTTGGGTATGATTTGAGGAGGAGCATATTGTCTTTTGCTATTTCGGGAATATTGGAAACTTTGGATGATTGGTATGTTCCTTTTTGTCTTTGCCAATTTCATTTTTGCTGCAAATTTTAGTCACTATTCGAATGTTTGTTGTCTTCACTTGAATAGTTCTATTTATGCCCAATTGTATATGGCAGATGGTAAAGAAGAACTGGAGGCAATACGTGGTTATCATTTTGGCCCTTTAATATGCCATTTTCATGTGTTGTAAATCTTTATCTATTTAATACCAACCAAAAAAGTAATACAAAAACTGAAATTTTTTATGCTTGGCAATGTTGGGGTGTTATAGTTGGCAAGAGTGATGTCAGTGACATTATGCACGACTCTGGCATCATCAATAGCTACATATCAAGGTGCTACATCCATGGCAGGGTTTCAAATTTGTTTACAGATTTGGCTGTCATCTTCTTTGCTTGATAATATGATCTAATATCAGCTCTTTGTTATGCATGATGTTATGATATAGGTGATACTCGCTATTGCATTTGCCCAAGGTGACTATCGCAAAGTTACTGTAACTGCTGAACGTGTCCTCGGGGTATGTCTTTCTCATGCTTTTTTTTAAACATGGATAATTTCTAGAATATTGGAACCTTTGGATGACTTGTGCGTTCCTTTTTGTCTTTGCCAATTTTATTCATGTAGCACATTCTAGTCATTATTCTAATGCTTGCCGTCTTCACTGTTGTTTAATTAGGTACAAAACTTTTGCACATATATGCCCAACTGTATATGCCAAATGATGGTGAACAAGAATTGGAAGCAGCTATGTGGTTATCGTTTTGAGCTTTTACTATGCCGTTTTCTTGTGTTGCAAATCTTTGATGTCAGCACGCTGCAAGTTTCCTCCATGTTCAAGGCCTAAATCTATTGGTTCAGTGGCAGCAACATAATATCCAGTTTTTATTGGAGTTGTACTAGTTTCTTCCACTGAGTTGCACCAGCATAATAATGTCAAAACACTATAAGCTCGCTAAATTTACATTTATTTGATTTTTCTCCTCTTACTCTTATAAACGCTAAACAGAAGCAAAACATAATTTCAGTTAAGTAATTATATTTACATTTATTTGTTTTTTCTTCTCTTACTCTATAAACACTAAACAGAAGCAAAACATAATTTCAGTTAAGTAATTATAAATAAAATAAACATACTATATACAAATAAGAGATTAAATTATTGTCGCTCGACTAGTCTTACATAGTCGTTTACATAAGTTACTGTCAACACAACATGTATTCTATTTGTTCAGCATATTTATTATCACTCTATACTTGATGGTGCTTTTTGAATAATTTGTAAGGTAATGAGCTTGATTAATACAATGATGTGGATTGTTTTGAACATTTTAACAAGGAGGCTCTTGTGGAAGAACTTGTTATATGATTTGTGTTTTCTTGTAGATTGTTATATTCTTATCTGCTTTTCGATATATAACAAAAGTTTCTTCACGTTAATTTGTTTCACAAACCGACTGATTGCGCTTTTATTACCCAATACCAATTCCTTAACAAAGTCAATGTCGAGAGAATTTGGGGACGTTAAAGTCAAACAACATATAAGTTGTAGTAGGGGACATAGAAGGCAAGGCAGAGTCTGTTGTTTTGGCAAGTGATGGTTTGTGGAAGGTGATTATCTAACATCACTTAAGTCAAATTAGAGTTTGTTCTTTCTAACAGTGAAATAAAACGAAAAGGTTATGTCTAACAAAGAAGAAGCTGATGTTGCAAAGCATATAAGCGATACAAAAAAAGCGGCAGAGGAACTTATCAAGGACGAAGTTGAATCGAAAAGTATGGACGATATTTCCTACATAGTTGTATGCTAGCACTGATTATATAATGCATGCATATTATTTCGAGCACTTGGCTCCTGCATTTCTACGCTTTTAGACTTTAATCATGAACTTTATTGTCTTTTTATACTAAGATGATAATATTGTAAATTTAATAACTTCTGTATTATAAAATTGTATATTTTAAAAATTCTAACTGACGTTATGCATTTACTTTTATGTGTTGATAATTTGGTTATAATTTAGGAATGTGAATTTTTAATTATTTTTAGTAAATAAGAATGATTTTGATTGTTATTAGTACGATGTTGGCTTCAGCTATAAAATGATATTAAATCTACGGAAGCACGCCGCAACAATGCTTAATTATCGTTTTTTGCATTTTTTAACAAAGAATAAAAACTATTTAAACGACTTATTACAACAAGAAATATCAGTTATAATTGGACTATTACAGCAGGTAAAAACAATTGTAAAAGACTTCGTAACGACAGGCACCTATAACGGACAAAAACAGTTGTAAAATGCTTCGATCCTATCACAACTTCGCATATTACACCATAAGAAACAACAGGATTTTCGATGTCTTTTAAACTTTTGACGGTTGTCGGTAGCCGTCGAAAAAGGTCGTCGAAATATCGGACGTCGAAGACCAATACTTCGATGACATTTCCGATGGCTGCATCGTTCCATTTCCAACGGACAGCGACGACAATGCCAACAACTTTCGACGCCCTGTCGTGTATACGTGGAAGATCACGAGATACCCCGGTTTGATGTCACTAGCCATGGGAAGCCTTCGGTATGTTAAGTACCAGTAAGCCGTCAGCAACCGTTAGAAATCTGGAATGTTTTTTTATTGCAACATCCTTTCAACCTCCAAACAACACATAAATATATATTTCACGGATCAATTTCACCTACATAAATTATATATATCAAAGCCCAAATCACATATATCAAAGCCCACATAACATATATCAAATCAATAATAAAAAAACATTAATATATACAATAAACTAATCTCAAACATCCAACAATATATTCAAACATCTAACAATATATAATAAACCAATAATAACCTCAAATCAGTCAACATGTCAAAATACATTCAACACCATCTCAAATAACCCCCATACATCCAACAATATCTCAAAATGTATCATACATATCAAATCACATCAACCTCACCCATCTAATATTATATGTAACTCTCAAACTACCCAACCCATCTCAAAGTGCATATATATACAATACCATTAAGCGGAATACTTTCAAATAATAAGTTCACACTGTAACACCCGCAATTTTAACAATCGATTTAAATGATTGAATTACATATTTAGTCGATACGTAAAAGAACGTCTCCTATACTCGATTTTTACAAACGAGCGAATTAGGACACGATACACCTGTAGCTGAGTTCTCTTTTTCAACGCGAGTAAAATAGGTATAAACTTGACTATATTTAGAGTCCGTGAAAATTTGAAATGAATAGTGATTTTGAGTGAATGAGATACATATGGGCTAAGTCCATTTACCTAGCCTATGTGAGGCCAATCCCCTTCATAATTTCATTCTCATTTTTTATTTCACATTATCTTCTCCTCCTCTCCTCTTTCTCTAATGTCCCCTTAGTTATCTTTTAATCCCCAAACCCTAAACCCATTAATAGATTTTCTAAAACCAAATAAAAATTCCCATAATTCATCTATTCTAATTCTCTAAAAAAAACCACGAAGGAATTGGCTTGAGTTTAATTAAGGTAAGTTGGATGATTCTCCTATTTAATTTGAGTATTATACTTCATTAATTCGTTCACTTATAATTATGTAGTATTATGGAATGATTTGGAGAATTCTATGCTATGATTTAGGCTTGTATTCATGTTATAAACATGTATCCCTTAGCTAATTAATTATTTGAACCCTTATTTATCATGTTTGGAACAATTAGTAAGCTCCGAATTAGATTGTGGGTTAAGAAATTAATTTGGAGTGATGTTGTGATTGATTAGAGGCTGATTGCATGATATAATTAAGTGCATATCATTGGTTAGCAATAATAAAACTAATGGGTGTATCGACACACATATAAGCTACGCACTAGGCAAGGAGGTCGGGTAGGTTGTTTTAGCGTGTTAGAGGAAGTTGGGTCGCTATAATTGTCCATGGAAATCCACTTGTGCAAAGAGTGGATTTTTAGTATCGAAATCTGTGTTCGATCACTTGTGGAATTCACTTCCAAAACGTCATCAAACGAGCCCTGGTGATGTCCAATTGCATAGAGTTAGGTTTAGAAGCAAAACAACTCATCAGGTGAAGCCCCAGTAGTTAATTTTTATAAGACTTAACCAACTTAGTTAAATTTTTATAAAGCATGGTTAATTTAGTTAATTTTTTTATAAATTTAGTTAATTTTATAAAGCTTAGTTAATTTTTATAAACTTAGTTATTTAAAAAAATTAATTATTTCTTATAAACTAAGTTAATTTCATAACTTGTTTAATTTTTATAAGACTTATTTAACTTAGTTAATTTTTATAAAATTTCGTTAATTTATATAAAACTTAGTTAACTTTGTTAAATTTTTATGAAACTTAGTTTATTTAATTTTCAAAAAAATTTAGTTATCTTATTTAATTTTATAAACTTATTTAATTAATTAATTAATTTAAATTGGTTATCTTATTTTATTTTTATAAACTTAGTTAAATTTTTTAAAACTTAATTAATTAAATTTTCGACCCCAAGAATATATTGACCAGGCGAAAGCAAAGCAAAAAAGCGAGTTGTAATGAGTTACGTTTTGAATTTAATGCTACTTCCACACAAAATGATTGATAATCCAACGTGGCAGTCTTGTTAACCAAATCAAAACTAATGGAAATATGTAGTATTAACTTACATCAACAAATTCAAGAATAATTGACCACAAGTGTAAGTTGGAGATTGATAGAGCCAGAGGCATGTCATATAGGCAATTACGTAATATGTTACATATTTTTAACTCGATAACCAATCTTGTCTAAAATAAAAGGTGTTTTTTTCTATTATATACGTTATATAATATGTTGTATTAATGAATTAATTTAATTAAAAGTATATTTTATAGAAAACGCATAAAGGATACATTTTGAGATAGCAGTTACACACTGTTGTAGCTATGAGTAGTTATCATAATGAAATTAAGCATGTCATTTTAAATATTTCTAGTCAAAATGTATCGAGACTAGATATCGATTCATCCCTTGAGACTAGAGTATGTAACCCTCTTCAAATATTGGGTAGTGTATTACTCATGACCATTGTGGGGCACTAAGGGGTTACATATTATTGGATAACTATGAAATGATTTACTCGATAGTTTTCGGTTAGTTAATATAACTAAGATCAAACAGAAATATCAATGTGGCAAAATTAAATAGTTCTCTTGACTTGAGGATACTGTGGATCTTCAATGTGGAAGCTCCGCTTTGATTATAGTTAAATCATTGTATAATGTCTATTAAACGACTATAGTTGGATCAAGTGGAAGCATTGGAAGCGAAACGCTATTCAAGAGATGATTTGTTTCCACAGTTATAGGAGGTTAGTATCACGGTCAACTGGAGTCAACTTAAAGTCAAAATCTCTAGCTAGAGCATTTTGGTTGATAATAATTGTTGTATTGAACCAAGGATTTTGTTTTTGGATTATAGAGTTGAATATGGATAGTATTAAAATTTTGACCACTACCAAAGTCCATGAGTCCAAAGTGATATAATTTTGACGAAAAGAATTGGTATAAATAATTGTCATTGTCACCACCAGATAGCACTAATAATGTAAAATTGGATTTTACCGATGTGTGTAGATGATAAATTTGGCTATAATGTCACACCGCCAGCTATGTGAAATGTGAACCTTAATGTTCGAAATGTTCGATATTAATCGCTGACCAAGTTTATTCCTAAGAGTCACACAATGAAAACGTTGAATAGTCCTATCACCACAAGATTTGATTAATTTGTAATTATTACAAATTAATTAAATTAATTAATATTTATGAAATATTAATTATAAAATTTTATTTGATGTGCATTGAATAGTATTAAATAGTGCGTATATGATATTTATATAAAAACTAATGACATATGATATTGATACGCGCTTAAATTGGATTGAAATGCAATAAATATTATTCTGGCTTGAAATAGTTTTAAAACCCAATTAGCGCTTGGTTTAGGAAGCTATATAGCAGAAAATTAGGGCCGACCATATGACGGTATAGTGGGAGGAATTTTGAGTTCAAAAGGAGAGAATTTTTAATATAAAAAAAACCAGGTTCTTGATCCTTATTTCAATATCTAAGCCTCCTTAATTTATTCCCTCTAACTCTGGATATTTTTGCACGCTTCCTTTGCTGTTCATATAAGGCCACCATCCTTATATAGTAATGCCAAAAATCTAAGCACTAATTCACATCAATTTGCTTCAATTCGATCGTTGATTGTAAGGCAATTCGGAGCTAGCAACTTCGGGATTGAAATTCGATTCAAGGAGTTCATTTCTTCATTTCAACGTGCGAACATTAGACTTTGGCAAGGTATTCTGTTGGTATATTGTTAAATACTAATGTTTATATGTTATTCATTGTTCATTTGTTGTATAGATAGTAATATCATGAATTGGTATATTGATGGATTATTACATCTTGATGGTTGTTTATATAAGTGCGCATGTATATATTAATTCTAATAATAATAAATTTATGAATACTTATATGTCGCTCATGACCTAATAGTAATAATAAAATTTATTAAAATAATATCATCAAATGATTTAAAGAATAAAAATCTAAATACAAAAATGATTAAATCATATAATAAATATATTTTAAATTTTATAAATTTTTTGTTCATAGTGGAAAAGCTTCCAGTGAAAAAAATCCGTATATACATATATATTATATGTATATTAATTATTTACTTAATAAAAATTGGTTAAATAAATAAAATAAATGCATACACATTTATTAATAATGCAAGATTTTGAAAAAAAAATTGAAACATAAAATATGCATAATGTTTTGGAATAAATTTTTAATTTTTTTTTCTAATTAATTTTGTACGAATATAATTAATTATAAGTATATATTAATACTAAAACCAAAATAAAATAACTAAAAAAACCAAATTTTTTCTAGCCGAGAGAAACAACAAAATATTTATATTTATTTATAAATATATATACTTCTACTACTAATAACGAGATTTACATAGATGGAATTGCACGGTGTCTTTTTGAATTTCCCACAATACCCTTTACATCTCTATACATAATCCCCTCAAGCGACAATTTGGAGCAACTGTGTTCTGCAATCAGCTTATAGTGGCAACTTTAGATGCAGAAAACAAAATTGAAACATCTCACAACCACAAAGCAAGCTTCCAGTAACTAAACCGATACCAACCATGCATATAAAGAACATCCAAAATAAGATAATGCAAATGAACCGGAGTTGAGCAGAAATGAACATAAGTCGAGCTTGAATGAATTGAGGTTTCAACAGTGTAGGGCCATTTGAGCCATGCACAGTGGACTGAAATAAACTTGCTATGTATCAGATCTACTGTGGGAAGAATAATGGTTGTTAGAGCTACAAGCATTGCAGCTAAATTGGATAATCATGGAGCTGATATACACTGATGTATATGGATTTTGATGGTAACAATGGATAGACATGATGGAGATGTATAAAATTATAGATGAAGTTTAATTCTTGAACCAAATGCCAATTAAGTGATCAAAAAATTGAGACCGGAAGGAAGACCATGACTATGTTTGTTGACAGGTCATAACTATATGAAAAGTCTTATTGAATGGAGCTCAAATTGCCCTTGACTTGACTAGGTGGATATATAACACGGGTAAGAAGTGCTTCATCTTCTATCCGTCCCTAGAATTCATTTGTATCCTTGATTACTCAAAATTATTTGAACCATTTTTCAATTGGTATGACATGGGCCATATTATCCTTCAAGCCATCATCCCAACTTTGCTAAATATTATTGGAACAATATACCTTTTCATATCTTAACTTCTATACAACAATGGTTAATATATTTTGAATGACGTGGAACTATTAAAACAATTAGTTTTAAAATACAATTACTTAATGTGTTTAATGTTAATGCAGCTCTCATATACACGTTAGTATATGCGTTCATGTGCTAATAATTATACCTTTGCATCAAAGAAATGCCAATACACACATGAAAAATATGATAACACACTTTGCAAAAGGAAGTAACAGATCACGAAGGCACAATTATAAAGCAAAACGTGGGCGTCAAACATGTTGCACACGATACACACACACACACAAACACACATATATATATGAAGAGGGTGTCAGCACATAAAATATATATACATGTTGGAACCTTCGAAATATGAAACACGAATGCAAGCAGGTAAACAAGTTGAATGAAAATGTATGTGTGTATAGAATAGCACAAGAGAAAAGTTAACACACGAAGAGCATGTACACGTGACCACAATATAAACATGTGTGCAATGCTTTTGATTTCATGCAAAAATGAATGCATGCGAAATATATTTATAGGGCGAAGACTATCCAAACAAATAGCATACGAGGACATTAATAAATTTTACATGATGACGTTTAACAGTGGAACCAAATTATACGCGACGACCCTCGTAAATTTAAAACGAAGGCTCTGACCCTTTATTAAAGGCGACGACCTATATTTTTAACGCGCGATGACTCTGTAAATTTTTAACATGCGATGACCTATATTTCAACGCACGATGACTGAGTAAATTTTTAACACGCGATGAATTTTATTTTAACCTGCGATAACTGAGTAAATTTTCAATGTGCGACGACCTACATTTTAATGTGCGATAACTGAGTAAATTTTTAACGCGTGATGGCCTATATTTTAATGCGTGAAAAATAAGTAAAATATAAAGGAACTATAACCTATGTTTTCAAAAAGTAGGGATGACTTTTTTACAACACTTGGAAGATTTTACTCTATTTTGGGGCTAAATTTTACTTAAACAAAAAGATGATTGTGAGTAATGAGTATGATCAGACTTAAACTACCGACTGAGTAGAATTGCATCTAGGAGACACGAAGATTGAAATAGTGTTAAGATGTCCGAACTGATCAAAAGGCATGACTTATTGACATTTTAAAAACCAAATTTAAGATTTAAGGCCGCGGACTCGGGTAGGATCGCGCCCTATCCTCTAATTGCATGGCCCATGGTTGTTCAGATCCGCAATTCCATTGCATAGAGCTTAGCCGAAGGACATAAGAAATTGAGATTATGCAAAGAAAGAAATTGTCTTATGTAATAAAATACATGCAAAAAGGAAAAAATGAAATCGCTTTTAGAATCAGTGTTACTCTTTGCTAACTGCATGACAGTAATTTCTTGAAGTTGTTATATTCATAATCCTTCCTGTTTCCAACTAATAGTAACATTTCATTTATTGAATATAATATATCTAATTAATAATGAATTTGGATACATACTCATTAAGTGTCTACCATATCTATAAATAAAACTTTATAGATGCTTCAAAAAATGCTACAAAGTGCATTGTTGAATTAATACATGCATATTGTGATTAGATGCAGGTCCACTTGGACGTGCACATATACTCGTGTATGTGTGTGTGTGTATAAACTAGTTATATGTTTATATGTAAAATATGTGTAAATTAGTTTAAAAAAATTGTAAATAAATAATTTCAGTTTGGATTTTATATATAAAATAAAATAAAAATATGAAAAGTATTGCGATTTAATTATACTTATTTATGCATATATATATATATATATATATATATATAAATACACACACATAACTATGTATATTTTATAAATGCTTTGTGTAAATAATTTATAATTAATATATCATAATAATATTATAATTATATTTTTACATATACACACACAATTATTTATACAATATTATGATGGCGTACGCACACATAGACACACATACATATTTAGACAATCTATCTGTATATACGAAAGGCTAACATTTCTATTGCGGTGTAAATCATAGCATTTTTATATGGGCATGTCAAACCATGTGTAACGTCTGCATTTTCGATCCCCAAATGTCAACACTAATACATCCACGATATTCACGTGCTGAGCATCCAAAGTGCTGGAAAGGAAAAACGTTAGGGTAAAATAAAAGAAGAAAAGAAAAGAAACAAGAAAAAAGAGAACACAATATCAGAATCTTACAAAGGAACGATGACATATAATATCAAAATGATACCTTTATAAAGGACAATATATAAATACAATAATCAGAGTAAACTAACCTATCCTCAGCCTGGACAGTTATAACAACATGTCCTCACAATTGCTGATATTAAAAATAAACAAAGTAATATAGCGGAAATAAAATTTACAGTAGGTAGTCTCCATCTCCTCTCCTAGAGCTCCAATGAATCGTCAACGATATCTAGGAATATACACAGGCTGACTCGAGCATTATAAGAAAAATAACATCCGAATCAGTCTAATAAACCAGCGTGAGAAAACTTAAGTAATTTGAATCACTATATTTGTAAACTCTAAAAGTATCTCATTTGATCACGTCACAAATAAACATGATGGATTTTTATCTTACGATAGCCGAACCATTTTATAAGAAAATTTATGATATTATAATAATGTCTAGTGTGTTTAATATATATATATATATATATATATATATATATATATATATATCATAGTTGAAATGGTTACATTGGTTACATTTGACAGTAAATTTAGGTATACAAATAAAACCACTAAGGACCGTTCGTATAAATGATTTTCCATAGAGACCTCCTCAATGAAACCGACCTCCTATGATAGTATATTTCTGAAAAATATGGTATTTTACCGAACTACACTTATAGCGATTATTTTGCTATAATCTTTTGCATTTCTTTCAACTAGCTATCAAATGAATCAGGCTTCAAAAAATTTCCAATAAAAATAATATATTATTTACTCCTTAAATCTGAAAAGAAACTTCCAGAGAAGTTTATAGAGAAATATCGTTATTTTGCTAAATAGAAAGTTTCATTATAGCAACCTTTTTACTTCAATATTTTGTTATTTTGATTTACTTCTTCTATAACTTTCCAAAACACATTCTTTGATTTTTAAACACTTATAGAAGTGTAAGTAATAACCAAATAAGTTTTTATTAAAATATGTCATTAAATCTCCATTTTCATAAGTTATAGTTCAAGGGATTCAAATTATGTTTATAGCGATTATCGCTATATGGACAATTTTGTATTCAATTCAATATCTTGTATCATTCTCATATATGATTCCAAATTCAAACATATCACAACAAAACATGTTTCAACATACATACTAATAATCAGGTCCATTTTAGATGTTTAAATGTGCTTAATCTAAACAACATAATTTCATTCTCTTTAATCTAACTACTTTAACAAATCATATGCTTTTGGAAGTATATAATAAAAGGCTATAACTTTATGTAGTTAGTCTATTATTATATATAATAGCAAACAATATTTCAAGCAATATCAACATGTTTATTTAACATGAAAACATATTTCAAAAATAATTTTTCTAACATTAGTTATTAAATAAAAGTGTTTAACAAGGTTATAAAATCATATTTAATCGTATTAAATCTTGGACATAAATATTTAAATAATTCAGATGTTTAAATACGAAGTGTTTGAAATTCCAGGTTGTTACATTCTCCTTCCCTTAAAATATTTCGTCCTTGAAATTCCAACACAAGCAATCAAAGAAACAACCATACATTAATACTAACCAGTAATAATCAATAGCAACATAGCTTATTGTTCGGCTAGGTCAAATTCTTCTCATCGCACAAGGATGATAAATAAACTACCAAGCGTAGCTTTTGCTCAACCACCTCAAGTTATTACCTAGTCGGTTTTTCATACTTCCTCAAATAATTCAAAAAGCCTTTTCCCCAAACTTTCCACAGGCCAAAAGCATAGTATGTAATTATACTTAAGTTCGTATGATGTGTGTGTGTGTGTCATCTCTATGCAATATTGATCTGATTACTTGCTCGATCACATAAATTTTACTTCTGAACTAGTATATCGCACTTGACTTCTTTAGTGCGGACTCTAATCCGGTTCCTTGGTTGGACACCTCCGTTCTCCTTTCATAGCGATAAACTATGATAGAAAACTTAAGGATCATATTAAGAATCTGTATCAAGTGTTTGCCGTCAAGAATCTAGTGAAAAATCCTTGTTCGGATCGGTATATACCACCTTAAAATCATGAACTCGAATCTTAAATCAAGAACCGTCATGCAAATAAAATGATCTACATGCAACTCACGCCTTAACTCAATTATTTACTTAACCATACCAATTTCTTTCTAATTCTCATTTATTTGCACAAAATCATTTCTTATGTAGTAAAGTCATTTATGAAACGTTTCTTAAAACATTACATAAGTTTATAAACATTTCATAAAGACTTGTCTTTATAAAATATTGCTTAATTAGATAATCATTTCAAAAAGCCACAACTTTATTTATAAAACATTTCATTGTCTTAAGTTCATATTCATTTACCCAAATAATGTCCTCTTTTACTATTTAAATTATTTATAAAACATTTCATAAAATGTTAACTGAGTTTATAAACATTTTTATAGCAATTTAACTTTATAAAAAAATATTTCTTAAAACACAATTTTTTATTTTGAAACATTTCAAAACTTAGGTTCACTATTCGTATAATACTTCGTTATAGCCTAAGAGTATACATAAAACATTCTTTTACAATTTTATTTCTAAAATTTCGATGAAGACCAAAAATAAATTTAGTTCTTATAATTGAGTCAACCATCTAAAGTTCTTTATCTATCGGGTCAGGCAACTAGTTAGGTAAAGTTGGACTTTGGTATCCAAACTCAAGACTAGAATCCGCTTTCCTTAGAAGACCCTAAAGTAAAGACATTTATTAGTTGTCCTAATAACATCGAGTGCCTTATATTAACAAAGATGCTAAACAACTTTTTAAACTTCTTTTAATTTACTATCTTGTCAAATTAAGAGTTATAAAAGTTTAAATTTTATATTTTTACAAAAATACTTAGCTTCATTTATATTAATTCAAAAATTTCCGACTATCCATAATTGTCGAAAATTTTATTTTATTTCTGTAGTTGAAAACTAATAACATACCGTAAGAAGACGCACAACCAAACAATCCTAATGGAAGTGATACATGCAACCTTATATATCTTTATTGTTAACTTAAGAATTTAAACTCTAGGTTTTATTTCAAGTCATTCGAAATAATAATATACACACATATCTTTTAGATATCAAATTTTGCTTTTCGGGATAAAAACGAAATTTTCAAAACCAATTTCCGAAATATTCTCTTTTAAAATCCATGGAAAATGTTTATATAGATCGAGTAACAAAAAATGATACAAGCAACTCGGTTCTACCAAATAGTATCATATATCCCCTTTACTAAGAAGAGTAATACTTAAGAGAAGTTCTTTTCAACCGAACATGTCTCCTGCCCATTTTTAGTCACTTTCGAGCTACTTGAATCGGCTAACATAAAAATACTTATTTCCCGAATCGACTTGTTGTTTCCAAGAGTAATCTCGAACTTGAACAAATCTTAAAGCTCTTCCTTTAGAATAGTTTCAAATCATACTTTTATTATTTTCTCAAAAACCTTTTGAAATCATCTCCAAAAACACCAGAATTTAAGTTCACAAATTCCCAATTTGAATCCTTCTTATTTATAAATCGTATTTATACAAACCATATTTATTTAATTCATATTTATATAACCCGTATTTATACAAGTCATACTTATATAAACCATATTTATATAAGTCTTATTTATATAAACCATATTTATATAAGTCATATTTATATAAGTCATATTTGTATAAATCATATTTATATAAGTACACTTTCTTATATTAAATCATTTCATAGGTATTTATATTTTAAATACCTTATCCTTCTTTTAGATTATGCTAAGAACCTTTTTAACCCAACATTTTCATCAAACGTCTTATATCAAAATTATGAAACTTAATTCACAAGTTATTAATTTCAGTGTTACTATAAATTACTATCTATCCAACGCATGTTATTAAAAAGTTAAATTCAATAAACATTAGCCAATGCCCATAAACTGGTCGAGCAGACTACTCAAGCAATAAATGATATAATTTAATATTATCATTTCCTAACAAACAAATACATTATAAATAATTATGTTAGTTATTTGAAAATTATTCTTTTATATAAAATATAATCCTAGGAAAAATTATTTATTTACCAATTTTGAAAATAATACTGTGTCGGTTTGTTATGTTTAAGTGTTTAGGGATCCTTATCGATAACGCTGATCAGACGCATTGACCAGAATCCATAAGCACTCAGCAGACAATTCAACACATTATAAAATATTGTTATAGCACTAACTAATACGCTCTCATCTGTATAACACACTCAAACTCATAATAAGGCATTCCATTACCCTATCTCTAAATGAGTTGTACCCAACCTAAGCCAAGGTTCTTGCTTAACCTTGTGCTGTGATACCAAAATGTAACGTCTTCCTTTTCAACCATAAATGTTGACACTAAACATCTACAGTATTTATGTGCCAAGCATCCAAGTGCTAGAAAGACAGAACATTAGGGTAAATAAAAGAAAAAAAGAATAAGAATAAGAAAGAAGAGAACATATATCAGAATCCCACAACGAAACGATGACATATAATATCAAAATGATATTTTTACAAAGGAAAACTATATAAATTCAATAATCAGAGTAAACTAACCTATCATTAGCCTAGACAGTTATAACAATCCGTCCTCACAATTGCGGATATTAAAAATAAATAAAGTAACGCAGCAGAAATAAAATCTAAGGTAAATAGCCATTCAGATCCTCTCCTAAAGCTACAATGAATCATCAACAATATCTGAAAATATATATGGGCTAACTCGAGCATTATAAAAAGAATAACACCCGGATTAGTATGGTAAAGCAGCATGAAAAAACATAAGTAATTTGAATTACTATATTGTAAAACTCTTTTAAAGAATAAAGATATCTCGTAAGACCGCACATAAATAAACACGGACGAGTTTTTACCTTACGATAACCGATCCATTTTATAGAAAAAATAAGTGATATTATAATAATGTCTAGGGTATCCAATATAAATATATACCATAGTTGAAATGGTTACGGCTACATTTGACAGCATATATAGGTATACAAACAAAACCGCTGAGGTACGTTCGTATAAATGAATTTTCCACGGAGACCTCCATAATGAGACCGATCTCCAATGACCATGATTACAAAATACCTTCGGAGCACCGTATATCTATAAATAAAATATACCATAAGGTAAACACAACCGGGCCATCATCCAAACACTCACGTGAACAATATGTACCAAGTATCAACAACTCCCCGCTAGCAAAATCTATAAGCTATTTTAGATATGGAGTTGTCGTACCCCCCATGGGTCAGCTAAACCCCAAGATTATGCATCTTACTCGATCTTTAGTCATTTTTCGATGTCGAGGCTACGTTCAACATCTTCACACGAGTTTTCAACAAAACTCGATCACACAAGGAATCCTATATGGATTCCATCATCTCAATAGATTGCAGAACCACGCATGGTTTCCTTCGTTCACTTCAAAACAGAGAACCCGTATCTCAGCCTTGAAGTGATTTTCGATAAGTATAACACTTACCGATCCCGGTCTTTCCAAGACCGAGTCGGTGAATTTGTTCTTATTCGACAATAATGAGAATGTTCGCAGAACTAAGTCCTAAATACTTTCTCATAAGCAAGTAACATACCTGCACTATCATTTCATGCAAGACATGGTCAAGTTACATAAACAGCTTTTAATCCCTTTTTAATTAATTTATCTTTTATTAATTAAAAACCTTCTTATTAGAAAAACATATTTTTATCTAATAAAACTTCTTTTATAAATCAACACTTCATTAATTAATACTCCTTTACTAATTAAAACTTCCTCTATATTCTTGTATAAATATATGTAACTATTCACCTATGCCCTTTTCAATATTTAAAAAATATTCATATACGTATTCCAATGGTATAAATGTATTCACAAATCGTTTAACAAATTTCACTTACTTGAAATATAATCAAAGAAATTAGAACAATTACCACCAAAACATTATTATAATAAACTCCTTTTCATTTATAAATTAAGCATATGAGATTTTCTATCTCTTTATAAAAGATTTCAATACTTGTTATTATCTTTAAAATTCCATCGTTAAAGATTTATATTATTTCTTTCAAAATATAATTCAAGGGTTTAAAAACAAATGTTGCTAAAACATTGTTTACTACAAACTCAAAACCATTCTATTTAATCATTTTTTTAAAACTCTCCTTTTAAAGGTTTAACTACATTTAAGAGTTAAAGACATGCGTTGCTCAAAACATTTACCACAACAAACAAAAAACCATTTACTTGTATTTTCTTTTTCTACTAAACAACCATTAGTATATATCTAATTATATTTCAATATAATTAATAATAAGGGTTAAAACAAGTGTTGCTAGAAACATTGTTTACAATAACCCAAAACTATTTATTTTTCCATTAATAAATTTAGACATTTATTAAAGATCAAAGCATATCCACATTTATTAATTAAGGCAATACTCTTTTAAGTAAAATTCCACAAAACCATTTATTTTAACTTAGGTGTTAAAATACGAACTCTCTTTATTATATTAATAAAATACTTAATCTAATATTTAAAACATGTATATACATAATACATATATACAGAAATATCTTTAAAATAATTATTAATATGTTAAAATTTTAAATAATAATCAAACAAGTTATTATTAAGATATGTCATTAAACCTCCATTTTCATAAGTTATAGTTTAAGGGATTCAAAGTATACTTATAGCGACTATCGCTATACGGACAATTCTGTATTCAACTCAATATCTTGTATCATTCTCATATATAATTCAAAATTCAAACCACATCACTACAAAACATGTTTGAACATACATATTAATAGTCACATCCATTTTAAATGTTTAAATATCTTTAGTTTAAATAACATAATTCCATTCTTTTTAAGGCAACCAATTTAACAAATCATATGCTTTTGGAAGCATATAATAAAAGTTATAACTTTAAATAGTTAGTGTCTATTATTATATATAATAGCAAACAATATTTCAAGCAATATCAACATGTTTATTTAACATGTAATCATCAATAGTCAACGTGAGATTTACTCACTTTTATCAACCATATCTTCCTACCAACATCCATATATAACCACACTTTACTATCGTTTTCTACTCAACCAAAAAATCACCTATATACCTTCCTTATCTTTTCTTAACCCACGACCATCATCTCCCCTCCCCAACCTTCCTCCACCATGTTGCTCATGGCCTCCTCCTCCTACCACCCCTAGCTCATGGCCTTGAGGTCTAAACACCACCTCCTTCACTTTAAAACTCACGGGCCTTGGTTTATTTGCTCAAGGCTCATGGTCGAAAATAGAAGAGAGGGAAAAGAGAATTTGAAAAGAGAATTGAAGATGAGTTTGTAAAAATATGAGTGTGTATGCATGCCTTTATATGGTGTTAGGAAATAAGATGATAAATGTGAATAAACCATCCTTAGCCATGAATTTAAGCATGTAAGATCATGCTCTTACACAAGCATGCTTTCCCTAAATCAAGAAGTGATTCAAGGGTCCTTTATGTACTCTTGTCAATGCTTACTTTTTGTTAATATACACTTAGTTTAATTAATTATTAGTTAGTAAAGAGATGTGTTTTAGTTCTTGTCATATGTTTATATATGATAAGTATTCAGGTTGCAACATATTTACACAACTTGCATTGAATAAAAAATTGATTTTTAACAAACTTTTTCCGATCAAGTTTTCAGTATTTTTCCAAAGTTTATATTTTTGTAAACATGTTTCAAAAATAAGTTTTCTAACATTAGTTATTAATTAAAAGTGTTTAAAAAGGTTATAAACTCATATTTAATCATATTAAACCTTAGACATAAATATTTAAATAATTCAGATATTTAAATATAAAGTGTTTGAAATTCCGGGTCGGTACACCATGTACACATTACCCTGTTATATGTGTAGGCACACACGTGTATACCATATACATATATTTAATATAATAAAATTATATAAAATAAAACTTTATTTATAAATTTAAGTAAAATATTGATTTTATTTAACAGAAAATTTTAAAAAGTTCTAAATAAACATAGACAACATGAGTCTAATAAAGATCTAAAAAGTTTTTAAAAATTGAAATTTAACTAATTACTCTACTGTGTTTGGCCTAGTTCCAACAATATGTTGATTGCTTTCAAAGATAAAATCGAAATCAATGAATTGAAGTTATCAATAAAAACAGAATTCGAGATAAAAGACCTTCACTAACACAAAAGTACTTATTCGTAACGTTTTCCAAAAAATCATTGTAAAAAGGCTCTTTAACAGTGTTTTTGTAGAAACGTTGTAAAAGCATATTTTTGTTGTAGTGCTTGGAGAAGCATGAAAAATTTGAGGAAGGAAAGAGATATAAAAATTGAACTTTTGAGGCTCAATCAAAAGAAATTCAAGAAGGCGCTTGTTCGATTTAGCATGGAAGTAGCTAAAACAATCGGTACACCCATACCATTACACATACAGCTTTCTCGTAAAGGCTCTCCGATCTAAGAGGACAAAACCTACATGGAGAAGGTATCCTATGTGACTGCAGTTGGTAGCTTCGCCTTACATTGCACAATGTGTTGGTTTGGTCAGTAGACATCTAGAAAATCCAAGAAAGACGCATTGAGAGACGACGAAGTATATTTTTGTATATCTTAAAGGATCTTCAGACCATGAGCTTGTTTTTGGCAGTCGAGATAGAGATTTCATCTTGTTTGGATTTTGTGATTCCGACAATGTCAGAACTAGAGATCGAAGGGAGTCAACCCTAAGTAGTCAGGCTATGTGTTCACTCTTGAAGGGATGACTATTAGTTAAAGACCGAGATTGCAAACAATTGTTGATTTGTGTACTACAAAGGTAGAGCAAATAGTTGTTGTTGAAGTACTAAGGAAACACTCTATTTGAAGCAGCTGATGTGTGATTTGAGCTTCGTATATAATGCTGTTTTGATGAGTTATGATAGTAAAAATACAATTCACTTAGTTGAAAATCTGTCTTTCAGCTCGAGGACGAAGCATATAGAGGTGGGATGGTCCTTTCTTGGCTCGATGAATAAAGAGAAGCTACTTCGTTTTCAGAAGATTCGTACGAAGAAAAATGCAGCAGATATGTTTACTTAGTCCTTCCCTACTACAAATGTCGAGAGTCATACGAATTTGATCTGCTTATTGATGCGCTAGGTGTCATATGGTGGCACACAGGGAGAGTGAGTTGGTAGATGGAGATGTTTTTTCATTGTGGAGATTGACAAGTCCTACTTACACGGAGAGGATACTTCCAAAATTTTATTGGCGAATGATGTCCGTGCGGAGTTTATTGAAAAAGTGCAATGGGTGATGATCATGCCCAAGCTCATCAGGAAAGTATCTATGGTATCTTGCCCAAGATTTGCTTAAGTACAAGGATGTAGTTAGAGTTGGTAGGCTTGTAAGGAAACATAGTATTAAAATGATTTTGGTGATATAATATTTCTAAATTGAAGAAGATTTTGAAGATATTTTGAGTCAGATGCCTCTTTTATTGCATTAAAGAAAATGCAATGAATTGTTTACATGAAAAGGAATTGTATTGAAAAATGGATGTAATCAATAAACTTCTTAATTGCTGGTTAAAAAAAGACATTTCATCCGACGCATGCATATTAATGGAAACTGAAAAAAATTACGTATATATGTTTGCCATATGAATTGATGAATTAATGAAACATTGATTTATTGGCATAAATCAATTTCTTCAACCTTAAGTAATAATCTCTACATAAAAGATAGTCGTTTTTTAGTTAGAGACCGAATCATCCTCTTAAGTTATTTTTTTTGGATTCTTCTTCTTAGTTTTCATTATTAATTTTGTGATTTTCTTTCCTTAGAAAATAATAAAATCTTTCCTTTCCAAAGCGTATGCATAATTTTTCGCTGGAGTCATTATAAATTATGTATGCGATTTTCTTTTCTATTTATACATCGTTGATTGACGATCTATGATTTTCACATCACCATCAATCCGATTATATTATTTCTACCGTGTTTTGGGGGTAAATCTAAATTTTCTCTTTCACCAATGCACATATTCAAGCAGAACACCAAGTTGAAATAGTGAAAATACCTTTTCAATTTCCGAATCCAAATTTGGGTCAAGTTTTAAAAGCGAAGTGCGATATGTTCAGGATTGGCACAGTTATCCCGTAGCAGAAAATGTGGAAAATGCATCCTATGTTATTTAACCGGGTGATTTGGACAGTTGGGGTGAGAATTGAGTTGTAAAAATCAGTATGTTTGAGTTGAGATTTGAAATGAAAACATGTTATTTTGATGATTTCATCTGCAAAGAGAGTTGAGACACGGGCTTGAATTGAATAATCAGTCCAACCGTATATGTTAATAATGGACTATAACATGTATTACAGAAATGTTTTTTTAGTAAACATTATATTGTATATAGGAATGGAAATTTATTACAAAATCAGAATAGAACTTCAAGAAAGAAGCTAAAGAATTATTTAACATTATTGTGTGACAATAGTTTTAAAATTTTCATACATATACAAACTTAAAAACCATAAAATCTGAGCCAGAGCTATAAGCAAAATGCGCAAGTTGGATAAACAAGGAGTACCAAAACTTTAATAGTTCATTCCTATGTAAACTGTTCATGCATGTCACAAAATTCAAACCAAAATTGGATAATAGTTCCCACTACAGTTCTTGTGGGTACCCTTAAATGGACATAGTTATCCCTACTAACTTTTTCGGAATAATCTTTCTTGATGTAAAAAACTATCTTGCCCCACCCAGAGGTGGAGGAAAACATTTTTATTTGTTTATTTATTTTAGAAAATAAATGAAATTGGAGATGTAACATTTTATTATTTTTTAAAACGCCACTGGTCGGAGAATTTCACTGGAGGAATAACATTGTTGGTGTATATATATATTTGATTTTCCTTTTCAATATACCAATATGTGGTGTCCTTGATGATAAATAGCTGAAGGAATTGTTAACATATATATTTGATTTTGGTTTTCAACATACCAATATATGTTGTCTCTGACGAGAAATGGTTGAATTAATTGGACAAATAAAGATAGCAATAAAGAAAAGAATAATTGCACCTGGTTTCCTCATTAATAGCTTTGCAGGCGAGCAAGCATTTAAATCGTCTTTGTTTGAAAAAGGATTCTGCCAGACTGCCACACACAAAAATTAACCAGCGTTAGTTAGTTGGAACAGGAAAATAGCACCGCCACCGCACCTGCACAAATCAGTTATATGTTCCATAGTTTGGAAATGAAATACCATATAAAACTTGACTAAGCCTAAAAACAAAAGCAGATGATGAGTGACTGGTATGCTTCATCTAATCATTTTAGCTTTAAGACTTACTCTCCAGCTCAACTTAAGGCAATTTTTGAATCTTTCGATAACTTAATAGTTTGACAAATTCTACAGTAATTTACATTTATCAACTTGTTCTGTTTGGTTAGACACGCTTATTTACAGCATATATCTTTTTTTTTTTTTTATTTTAAGAAAGGTAAAAAGGGCCCAGCCCAAGTTTAATAACAAGATATCGGGTAGATAACACCTCTACCCGAATGCAACATTACAAACACACAAACCCTAAGTAGGGTTGCCGACATAATCTACTTTACAGAAAGATAAACGAGCTATACTCGAAAATGGCGGAAGGCGATTCAGAAAGTCGAAGCCCTTCCATCTCCTTTCTTCACTCCACTCATTTCACCACGTTCCCAATAAGATAAGCTCTCGTTGAATTCTCCTCTCATACCCCTACGCCTTCCATCATTGCTCAAATAGTTGAATCTGTTGGATAAGAAAGTAGGATTGTTAGATCTGGCGTCACTGCGACCCAGATTTGACGCTTCCTTCTTCAGATGACAGTTGTCAGCCATGACAGCTCTAAAGTTCAAATTATTAGCTTTTGAAGCTTGTTTGAAGTGAGATTTACAGCTACCAGCTATATAGAGCTCCTATACACAGGGTTAGCCACAGAATCCTGTTGATTGTGGGAGCTAGACTCACGAGACAAATTATTAGCAAGCTTGTCCATCTAAAAGCATCTTGGTCGCGATAAATACACTTCTAAGTGTTTGTTTCCCGCTTCAGAATTCCAGTCATCGGCAAGGGAAGCGAACTTGGTTTGGTTTTTAATAAAAATTTTAGATTTTTGAAGAACGATCTTGCTGTCAGTGCTAACAATTAACCAAACCTGTTCTTTATTTCTGCTACCTTTGTTATGCACACGCATATTTCTTTCTTTCCACAAATTATACACTGTAGTGGTTACGAGAATGTGAGCATGGTCTGTTTCCTTGGACTTAGATCTGAATTTGTTGTTAATAGCTTTGATAACATACATCGGGTCCATTTGACTATTGTCCTCAATACCCAGAGTTGCTCTAGTTTGATTTCAAATAAAGTAAGAATAAGTGCATTCAAAAAATAGATGATTAGCATTTTCATTACCACATACTACACAAGGAACAAAGTGAATCCAGATTATTGCCCCATTTATTAAGTCTGTCTCAAGTTGGCAATCTGTTTTTGATTGCAAAATATGTACAAAATGCCATCTTGGGACAATTCACTCTGTTGCATATGCAATGATACCAGTCTTGCATTTGGAATTTATTTCTAATAAAATTCCAAGTTGATTTAAATGAAAACTTCACTCTGTTGCTTGCTTTCCATTCCCAGTAGTCATTATCTGCATAAGGATCAAGTTGAATTTTGCATATTTCATCTTTATGGGGGTTAGCAATAGGGTGTAATTGTGGTTGCCACTGATTATTTATAATAATATCATATACTTTAGCATTTGATCCACCACATATGACCAAATTGTTTCAACCAACCTTATTTATAAAAGTCTCATTTTTAAACCATGGATCAAACCATAAACTGGTTTCTTCACCATGTTTAAATTTTCTTTCATGTAATGTTTTGCCTAACTCTTTGCAATTTATTATTTGTTTCCAAGTATTAGATTGATTACTGTTATGCACATAAGTCCAAAAAAATTTATATTTCAAATACTTAGACCTCATTCATCTAGCCCACAAAGAGTCTGAATCAAGAAATCTTCAAAATAATTTTTAAATGGCAAGTAACACTAAGGTCTTTAATACTTCTAATGCCAAAACCCTCTTTATTTTTAGGTCTACATACTTTTTCCCTGCTAATTTTATGATATTTACCTCTCCATAAGAAATCAGCACATCTACTTTTCAACTTTTTAATGGAAGCAACCGAGATATGAAAAGTTTGTAGCCAGTATAAAATAATAGCATAAATCACAGTCTTAATCAGTTCAAGTCTTCCTGTAATAGAAAGTAACTTACGAGACCAAGTCTCCATTCTTTTTTGGATTTTTTCAGCGAGCACAGAATAATCTGTATCTTTAATCTGATTTATAGAAAGAGGCAATCCCAAATATTTAATTGGAAGAAATCCCTCAGCTATTTGTAAAACATCTAAAATCTCTTTTTTATACTTAGTAGATTTACTAAAATAAGCTTTACATTTATTAACATTAAGCTGTAGCCCAACATAGGATTTCGTGTTCTCAAAATTTTTCTTTATAGTGTATGCATTAGCTTTATTAGCTTTTATAAATACCATGAGATCATCAGCATAAATCAAATGATTGACAGTGTAAATCTAAATCTGAAAACCTTAACTGAGCTTTGGACTTGCGTGCAACATCCCAAGAAACCAAATTCTTCAAGGAACAACCCGCTTTATTGTTGAAAAGTAAACACAATCGACATGTTTATCAATGAAAAATCATGTCTATTCAAGTGAAAAAACAAAATTCTACTTAAGTGGAGAGTCATATCTTCTTCAGCAAAGAGTCATGCCTATTGAACGAAAAAATGTTTATCTAAAGAGTTGTGTATGTAAGGGTTTGTACTCTACTATATTTATGTGGTCATCATCTTGTGTGCTCAATATAATTTTCAATTTATTATAAAAGGATCTCTGAGTGTGGACTGGGTAGATTATTGAGAACAGATTTCTTCTCTCTAATCTCCAACTGAATATTCGTCTTTATGCTGCAAATTTTATTAATGAACCATATAAGAAACCTATAAAAGACATCCATTAGAGGGCCATGACAGCCAAAATAGAATTCAATAGAATCATTCCTCCAACTTTAGACAAGGCATACCATTTCCATCTTGCAAATATGCAGCCTACCTTACCAATCAAATATATTTGCTGCCAATTTTCATGCTCCAATCTAGATGGTTTAATAGTAATTCCCAAATAAGAAATAGGAAATTCACCAACTTTACAACTTAAAGGTCCAGCAGTATCAGAAACATCATAACTATCACCACCCAGGGAAATGACTGAGCTCTTACTGAAATTTATTTCCAAGCAGACATGTTTTCAAAGCCATATGGTATAAGCTTAAGAGCACCCAAACTATGAGGATAAGGAGAGCTGAAAACTACAACATTGTGAAATACCTTCTTCAACCACAATGCTTGCAATGGAATCCAAAACCCCACAATCAGTAGTAACTTGAATCATCCTTGCAAAGAGATCAATGACCAAATTGAAAAACATAGAAGAAAGGAAATCTCCATCTCAAACTCCTAAAAGACTTAATCTTCTTTCCCTCCTCTACTTTAACCTGAATGGTAGAATTTCAACTCTCCAAGATACTTCTAACCCAAGCTATTTGTGTCCAAATAACACTAGCATGTAACAAAACCAAAAAAAGGAGTTTAAAAAATCAAAAGTGTTGAGGAAATAACGCTTAAGCAAAATACTAGGAATATTATATGTGCTTTGGACAACAAGAAATGACCTCTTGGATAGCAGCACTCTCAAGTATGTGCATGCTTTTAAGGAAAGCACACTGAGATTTGATGACCAAATAACCCATCTTTCTCTTCAATCAGTTGGCCAAAGCTTTGGCGATTATTTTAAAGACACGGTTCAGTAAGCTAATGGGTCTGAAATCCTTTACATCTTCAGCTTGTGCTTCCTTAGAAATGAGAACCACACTATGATTCAAACAACGCAATTGGAGATTCTCTACGTATAGCTTATAGAAAAGATGCATTATACAACTTTCCAGGAAAAAACAAAATTTATTAAAATATAAAGATGGAAATCAATCAGGCTGTAAAGTTTAGTTGCATGAGACTTAACGAAGAATAAAAAGATTAAGGGAATATATCTCATGATCTTATATCACCATAGTCAAAAAAATTGGTTTCAGATAGAAAATAATATTTGAACACAAAACAAATGATGATATTGTAGGATTGTACAATATATCCTATAGGGGTCGAATGTAAGAAATAATGAGTATTGTCAGCGTTCTCACATCTGTTATGTGAAGATATATTATCTTGCAAAGCGGTTAGGTTAGATAGAGCTGTTGGACCTGTTTTGTTTGAGCCCAATACTTGTAGAAGTTTATAATATAAACGTCTGTAGCCAAATGCAGTCTGTAAGAAAATATACAGAACAAAGAATATCATTTATTTCATCATCCTTTTGTTGTTTTCATTTCAACCAAAATCATCTCAAGTCCAAAACAAGAAATTCCAATAAATCAAATATGGTATCAGAGCACAGCAAAGCCCAACGACAACACCGCAACATCAATACCATTAGAAACTCATCATTTGACATTTCAAAAGTTTCATAATCTCATCAGAAACACATTCATCACTTGAGATCAAAAGAATTCAAAAGTTCTAGTTCAAGAAGGAAGAAAGTGCCGTGCCCAAGTAACACAGTGATACTGGCTGCATCACTCCTCCATACAAGAAAAAAAAATTGAATTCTTTGCAAGAAAATCATCACAAAATTCATTAAAACACCAAGGAATCGTACCATACCCGAAAAACTCATCATTGAAACCAATCATCTGGGTTAGTGGTTGTACTTACCTAAGTCTTGAAGATTTTCATATCAGTTCTTGTTTACTTTTTCTCTGCCAACCCACAATAGCAGTTCTTGAATCAAGACTGCCTTCCCTTATTTGTCACCCGTTCATAGTTCTTTAATTTTGCATCATGGCCAACAGCTCAGCAACATTAGTAACATCTGAGTTTGATCAAACTGCAACAGAGAGTCTCGTCAAAACTATCGTCAGCCCACAGAGTCAATTAGTTACAGCTCATCTAGAAGAAGATAATTATCTTCACTGTAACAAAAATACTCTATTACAACGCCCTTTTTACAACGGGCATTGGCTGTCCGTTGTAATAGTAGGCTATTACAACGGTCCATTCAGGCCCGTTGTAATAGATGCCATATACAATGCTTTTTTTACAATGGGCAAATGACTGCCCATTGTAATAGAATGCTATTACAACGGTCCTTTCATGCCTGTTGTAATAGGTGCCAATTTTACAACGGTCTAAAAATGCCCGTTGTAATACGTGCCAATTTTACAACGGTCATTTACAACGGTCATAAAATGCCCGTTGTAATAAATGTTTGTTGCCAAATTTTGACAACCAATAATTAATAATTACAATGCTTTCTTAAAATTAATATTTATTATTTATTAATATTTAATAATTATTCATTAATAATATTATATTAATCATATGTTACTAATTACTAATTATAATATTATATTACTAATTACCAATTACTAACCATTAATAATATTATATTACTAATTACCAATTAATAACCATTAATAATATTATATTATTTATTAATATTTAATAATTAATCATTAATATAATTAATCATTTATAACTTATAATAATTAATGATTATTATTAAATAAATCACTAATTACTAATTGTTATACATAATCAGTATTCCAACAGGCTTAATTTTACTTTCCAATTATTAGTAAGTAATATCGAGGAATTAATATTAAATACAAATAATAATTTATAATTAATAATAAATATTAATAATTTATGATTAATAGTTACTATTAAAAATTAAAGATTAATAATATATACATATTAATTATTAACTATTTGCCCATGGTATTAGATTCCTATTACAACTATTTTCTACTGGTAATAGATATCAATTTTCATAATTAATTATAATTAATAATTAAGACTAGTGTTTAATAATTAAGATTAATATTTAAGATTAATACTTAATAATTATTAACAAATAAGTAATATTAAATAATTAAGAAGCAATATTTAATACTTAATAATTAATTTTTAATCATTATTTATTAATAATTACTATTAAATAATTAATAATTAATAATTATATAATAATTAAGAGTGATATTTAATAATTAATAATAAAATTTAATAATTATAAATTGATATTTAGTATTTAATAGTTAATTTTAAATATTTATTAATTAATAATGATTATTAAAAAATTAATAATTAAGATAAATATCCAATAATTCATAATTAATAAGAAATATTAATAGTTAAGAAGTAACAATAGTATTTTATATTTTCAAATTATAATTAATAAATATATTTAACAAATATTTAATATTTTGTAATTATAATTAATAACTAATAATTACTATTAAATAATTAACAATAAATATTAAATACTATTAATAATTAATAATTATCATTTAATAATTAATATTTATTATTTAATAATTAAAAATTAAAAATTACTATTAAATACCTAAGAAGTAATAATAAATATTTACTATTTAATAATTTATTTTTAATAATTAATGATTAATAAGTAATCTTTAATAATTAAGAAGTCATATTTATATTTGTTATTTAATAATTCTAATACTAGTTATATTTAACATTTAATATTCCAAAAAAATTATAATTTGAAATTTTCCAAAATAAATTTATAAATATTCGCAAAACAAAATAAAACGTAAAAATTCAAATTTAATAAAACGTCCAAATTTCAAAAAATTCAAAAAAGTTAAAATAATTTCAAATTAGAAAAATAAAAACATTATGTTGTAGATATGCATTTAGATAATTTTTTTATGATATCCTATTTGACAAATAATTTTTATCTTTATTTTTACTAGCAAAAATCCTAGCTCCATCTCTCAAATTTGGCCTCCATTCTTTTAATTTTGGATCCAACCTTGAAATTTTGGTCTCTTCTGCCCGTTCTTTTTCTCCGCCACCTACTGTCTAATCTTGTCCCATTTCCCATTTCTTTCTTCCCAATCCTAAATCCCAAATGCCAAATCCCAAATCCCAAATTGAAATTATTTTAATATTTATGTTTAATATTTAATATTGTCAACAAATTGAAATTAATAAATAATTCGGTCTATTCGATAATTAACAATTAATCATTTTTTAATAATTAATGATTTGTAATTAGTAAATTGCAAAAAACAGTATCAACTAATTAATTAATTTCATTATTAATATAATTAATGAAAGAAGGAAACATAAAATCTGAAATCCATCCGAATTCGGATTCGAAAATACGAATATTATCCGATATCCGAAAAGTGAATGCGAATATCAAAAAAAAAATCGAATGCGGATGTGACTATATTCGTATTCGAAAAATATATGTTCGATCCGAATTTAAGTGCATTTATTATTATTCTATTTTAGAAAGACATTGCATAATTTGACTTCAAACTTTTTCTCATATTATCTAAATATTTTAGCTCCAAACTTTTCCAGAGTGCTAAATATTTTGGCTCCAATCGTTCTTTTTACCGATCGCACGCTCTTTCTTCCCATTTCTCATTTTTTGTTTCTATTTCTCAAATCCCTAAATCCTAAATCCACATTTAATCCCTCTTCCATTCTCTAGATCTTGCCATCTCTACTCAATTTCCAGTTAATCCCAATCCCTTCATCAATCCTTCACTAAACCCTTTCTCTATGTTTATTTACTTGTCTTTAGCCCTCAAGAGCAGGACGTCCTCGTGTATCTCCTCAGCTCTGAAATACCCATGTCGAAAAAGCTCAAAAACAAGCAAAAAGCTCATAGCCCCCAACTCGACTGCTCCTGCTTCGGATGCAACAAAAGCTATTGGGTTCTTTGGGATGCTTTTCCCAACAGGTACATCATTCATACGATTCTCAATGCGCTTGAAGAGAAGACCGAGCAGTCGGAGAAGAAGAAGAGCAAGAAAAAGCGAGGTTTGAAGAAAAAAGACGATGTCTTGATGAAATAATTTGACGAGAAAGCCGATGTTGCTGAAAATGGTGATGAAGGGCAAGATTTTGTTGATTGTGTAGTTGAAGGTTTTGTGGATGATGATGAAGCTAGCGAAGAAGAGGATGAAGAAGAAGAGGAGGAGCAGGAGAAGAGTTCTGTCAAGAGGTTCATTACTTGGGTGTTTGGTAATAATTAATTAGTCGATCAGTTTCTTGATTAAGTAAAATCTTAATGAAAGTTAGTTTTTTTTTGCTACTTATTATGTAGTTGTTTTTTAATGTGAGATAGAACGGGGAAAGAAAATTTAGTAAAAGATTTAGTTTATTCTCAATATCACTAATAATTATATGTTAGAAATCTAGTTATACCTGATTAAGTTTTGGCTACAAAATATTTACCAAAATGGTGGTAAATAAATTGGCTGTTGTGTTCAATACATTTGAATAGTCTTTTTTGTTATGTTGTTACTAGTGTACAGTATGGTTTAACCTTAGTGTTATAAACCAGAACCACTTATGTACATGAGTAATAAAATGCGACAAACCGTTTGTTCTATGCAGGGATAAATATCAATGATATAATAACAAATTAGAAATGTTATTCGCTTTGTTATATCCAATGTAACATGATTCTGAAACTGGAAGTGTCCATAGCGTTGGTACTACGCCTATCTAATTATGTTGCTAGCAGATGAAACTGCGACATTGATCAATACTTTAAAGTGCCTAATTATTGTTTAAATTTTATAAAAGAAAGGGACACTTATTCAAAACAATTCCAATATTTAAACCGGTTGTTGTAATCAAGGCATCAATACTGTCTACACAGTTTCTCATCATTTTTTTGTTTCTTCCATAATTTTTTTTGCTATTGGTTCCCAGTTTTTAATCTCAATAATGAGATATCTAATGGCATATTTATGTTTACATTTTTTCTATAATAGGAGATTGTATTAACTTGGGTGAACATATTTGATAGTTTAGTACAAAAGGAGCATATACATTATCCTAAAGTTAGTGCTGACTGCAATGTAGAAACCGATGGTTCACAAATTTATATCAATGCGTGCAATATCTTTGTTTTATCAAGGAAGTAATATTCAAACATCTTTTATCAGAACTAGTAGTGGGAACTCATCTTTAGTCCTTAAATCAATGTTATAGGGAATTAATGGATCTCGAGTAGAGAAGGTGTTAGAAGCAGTTCACATTGCTACTAATAAGAACACAGTCCCAGGTGATGTATCTGCTATGGTTCCTGGCGGCATTAGAATGGGTAAGGTTTTCCTTCTTGCATGCTAACATATATTTTTAGTTTGAGAAAAGGAAATATTTCATTTATACTTTGCAATGTTTTCTTATGAAGGAACTCCTGCCCTTACATCAATGGGATTTGTTAAGGAAGATTTTGAAAAGGTTGCAGAGTTTTTTGCTATTGCCGTTAATCTAGCTCTTAAGGTCAAGTCCAAAACAAAAGGTATGTACAACTTCTATAAACATGGATTGGTTCTAGATATAACTTCTAAAGGGACACAATTTTGAAGACATACGAATTTTTTGTTTGGTAGATGTGTAGAAGCTCAAACAACAGGCTAAATGTACATACAAAATAAAGTAGTCAAAAGTGGTAATAATTACGGTATATCAAAGAAAATTACGATATTATTACTAAATACAGTGTTACATATCCATTATTATGAGCTTTGAATGGCTTGGTTATCTCTTTGGTTTGATTCATAATCTGGATTTTTCTTCCAACTTGTAAATTTTAATATATTTTTGTGTATGTATTGAAATGAAATCAGGAGGGATGAAGCTTAAGGACTCTGTAGCCATTCTGAAGACAGATAGAAGTATCCAATCAGAGATTGAAAAACTCCACCGTGACATAAAGGAGTTTGCAAAGCCATTCCCAACCATTGGGTTCGAGAAAGAGACAATGAAATACAAAAATTGAGAGGGGAACTTAATTCAAGGTGTGTTGTCTATCCAAACAGCACATTAAACCATGATTTTCAAGCCTCTGAGATATGAAGCTGTTTTGATTCAATGTATTGGTTGTTTCTAACTAATTATTTTTTCTGCCGCCTCTTGAGATTTATTATGGTCAATAACATGATCCCACGGTGGAAATACAAGGAACAAGACAACAGAACAAAAAGGCTAGGAGGAGGTTGTTCCAACGGTTGAAGAACTACTGCACAAATGCTTCTTGGGAGGTATGTAACACAGTGCACTGATTGTAGAAACATCACCCAAAACTAAACTCTTGTTGTATTTGTTGTAGGGTATCCTACTATATAATTCCATTTACTTGGTTATTCACTGTTAAAGAGGCCGTTGGATCAACCATCGCTTGGCACAAAGACTTCATTTCCTTATCCTAGTATGTGTGTGTATTTTGGTATGTGTTAGTACTTAGAACTTGATATGTATTTTTTGGATTAGTTGTTATATGTCGGTGCTTTTTGACACTAGCTCTTATGTACATATGTAAGGGTTATGTGCTTAGAACTCTCTATGAATGTCAACTTATATATCTTTTTGAAATGTGTTGGGACTTTGTCAATATGGTTTTATTCAGTCTTTTCGTATGTGATTTTGATTGTTTTATGATAATATTTATTACTCGTTAGATTATTCATTATTGGTATGGATGTATGCTGCTGTAATTTTTTTTTTAAATTTGCATTTATTTTGCAATGGTCAGAAACCTTACAATATCATGTATTACAACGGGCATTGGCTGTTGTAGAAAGTTGTATTGCAACGGGCATTGCCCGTTGTAAAATATGGTCGACCTATTACAACGAGGTCTAATACAACGGACTCATGCCCGTTGCGAAATCCATATTACAACGGGCATTGCCCGTTGTAAATTGGCTGTTTTGTTATAGTGCTTCTTTGGAAAGTCCAGGTTGAGACAGCTGTCGGAGGGTACGAACTTGAAGATTTCCTCAATGACACCATTAGAATCCCACCAAGATTCATCACTAGTTCAGAAAACACAACAATTAGCAGCCCAGAATTCATAAAGTATCAGAAACTAGATAGTCTGATCTGTTCTTGGTTACTTTCATCCATCAGTGTAAAACTGCTACCAGAAGTAATTTGCAGTAAAACTGAAAATGGCGTTTGGTCAACATTTGAAAGAATTTTTAACTCATAATCTGCAGCTAAAGTGATGCATCACAAAAGACAGCTTCACAGCATTAGAAAAAAAAAATCACACAATGGGGGAATATCTTGCAAAAATCAAAACTACATGTGACCTCCTTGAAGCAGCAAGACATAAAGTACCAGCATTTGAACAAGTACTAATCATATTAAGTGGTTTGAGTGAAGATTATGAATCCATTATAGCTGTTATATCACCTCAAAGAACAACAAAAACTCTAGAGGATGTTCATGCTATACTTCTAGCCCATGAAGGAAGGCTAGAATTCAAGAAACCTTCAGATACTGATATGACAGTCAATTATGTAGCAAGTTACAAAGGTAAAAATCAATATAATAACAATAATAAAGGAAATCCACCTGTTGGAGGCAAAGGCAGAGGAAGATATAACAACAACAGACCAAAATGTCAGATATGTGAGAAAATTAGCCACACAGCTCCAAAGTGTTACTTCGGACTCAATATGAATTATACTCCAGGTCAGAGCTCAAGTAATCAAAGAAATAGGAGCTACAGTGCAAACATAGCTCAGATACAACAAGATACTAGTAATCAGACATACAGTAACAGGACAAGCAGTCAAAATGACATCAATGGACCAGATCAAACATTTGATGAAAGCTGGTATGCAGACTCTGGTGCAACTAATCACATCACCAACAATCTGGACAACCTAAATCTAGGAAACAAGGAGTACAAAGGTAATAAAACCATATACATGGGAAATGGTGAGGCAGTAAAGATCACAGACACTGGTATTGCTTGCATCAAAGGTGAAAGAAAACTATATCTTAATAATTTATTGATGGTTCCACAAATAACGAAAAATCTTCTAAGTGTATCACAATTTGCAAGTGATAAAAATGTATATTTTGAATTTTATCCTAGACACTGTCTAGTTAGAGACATTCTAACAAAAGAAATTTTACTACAGGGTGAAGCTTTGAAAGGCCTATATAAATTTACTCTTGTTGAGTCAAGAAACTCAAATGCAGATAAATGTTTTGAAAATTGTATTTTTTCTGAACTTGCTCAGAGTAAAAGGAATCTGAGCAACTTCGATATCTGGCACTACAAACATGGTCACCCTAGTGCCAATATTGTAAAAAAGGTGTTGTCTGAAAGCAAAATTCCTTTTGATGATATTACACTTCCTTATATCTGTACATTTTTTCCAATGGGTAAAAGTCACAAGTTGTCATTTTCAGATTCTGTAACTCAATATGATAAACCTCTACTATTAATTGCCACTGATCTCTGGGGTCCTGTTCCAATTAGTTCGGAATATGGACATAAGTATTATATATCTTTTGTAGATGCATATTATAGATACACTTGGGTGTATTTTTTGAAAACCAAGGCTGAAGCACATCAAAGTACGATACACTTTATCACACAAGTAGAAAAACAGACCAACCATCAAGCTAAAGTTATACAAATTGATGGTGGTGTGGAGTTTAAAACTCTTGAGAATTACTTCAGTGTAAAAGAGATAGTTCATAGAACAAGATGCTCTTATACTTATGAACAAAACAGTTTAGTAGAGAGGAAACACAGACATATAGTTGAGTCAGGTCTAACATTACTTGCTCAGGAAAATTTACCCTTAAAATTCTTGCCAGAATCCTTTAGTATTGCAGTGTATTTGATAAACAGGATGCCAACTAAAGCCCTAAAGGATAAAAGTCCAACAGAAAAGTTATTCAAAATAAGACCTGATTATCAAGGCTTAAAGGCATTTGGTTGTCTATGTTTCTCCTACACCAGACCATACAACACACACAAACTAAACTTCAGATCTACTCCATGCACTTTTCTTGGATATGCATCAAATCTAAAAGGTTATAAATGTATTGATAGCAATGGTAGAATATTTGTAAGCATGCATGTAGTTTTTAATGAGCATGTCTTTCCCTATTCTAATATCAGCATCAACACAACAAGTAAAGTATACAATCCAAATGTATCAATCCCTCCCATACCTTTGTATTCATCAGAATGGACTCAGATAATGACTGAAGATAACTTAACGAACTCTACTCCATAACACATAGTGTCTATTCAACCAGGTCAGGCAGAGTCATCTGAAATACCTGGAAGTGCATCAAATTCAACACAAAGTATGAGTGAGTCTGAATCAAATCCTCAGCATAATGAATCCGGAAGCAACTCAGATCAAGGCATTGAACCATCACACAGTGAAGATCAAGTCACAAACAGACATCATATGATCACCAGATCAAAAAGTGGCATATTCAAACCAAAAATATATTCATCCATCATATCAGAGGAACCAGAGACATTTGATCAGGCATTCAAAGACAAAACTGGAAGACTGCAATGGATGATGAATATAATGCACTTATCAAAAACAAGACATGGAATCTGGTTGTACTACCTAAAGACAAAAATGTTGTGGGATGAAAATGGACATATAAACTAAAGAAAAATTCAGATGGTACAATTGCCAGACACAAAGCAAGATTAGTGGCAAAGGGGTACACACAGGAACATAGCTTTGATTTCAATGAAACATTTTCACCAGTGGTAAAGCCAACAACTATCAGAATCATTCTCACTATTGCTTTGTACAAGGGCTGGAAAATCAGACAACTAGATGTAAACAATGCTTTGCTCAATGGAGAGTCAAAAGAAGAAGTGTACATGCAACTGCCACCACGATATCAAGAAGACAGAAATCTTGTATGCAAACTAAACAAGGCAATATATGGTCTCAAGCAAGCACCAAGAGTGTGGTTTGACAAGTTAAAAATTACTTTGTATAACATGGGTTTCCAATCCACAAAATCAGATAACTCACTGTTCACAAAAATTGATGGTACTGTTACAATTTATATACTTATTTATGTTGATGATTTAATTGTCACAGGGAACAATGAGGCAGAAATCAACAAAATTATTCATCATCTTGACAAGGAGTTCTCAGTTAAAGACCTCGGTAATGTAAACTACTTCCTGGGCATAGAAATTAAAAAGAAATCAGACACAGAAATCATGTTGTTTCAAACCAAATACATAAAGGAATTATTAAACAAGCCAAAGATGTCAAATGCTAATCCTCAGCCAACCCCAATGATAAGTAGTCAACACTTATCCAAAAAAAGGGGAGAAGCCATACTTAATGATAAACAATATAAAAGTCTAGTTGGGGCATTACAATATGTAACCATAACTAGACCGGATGTTTCATATAATGTTAATAAAGTTTGTCAATTCATGTAGGAACCACTGGATCAACACTGGAAAGCAGTCAAAAGAATACTACGATATCTAAAGGGAACAAAGACTATGGAATTCTACTAAAGAAAAGATAGCACCTCGATATAACTGGTTATGCAGACGCTGACTGGGCTACAGATCCCGATGATACGAAATCTACTAAAAGCTACTGCATTTATATAGATGATAATTCTATTTCACGGTGCTCAAAGAAACAGAACACAATATCTTGATCTAGCACAGAGGCAGAATATCAAAGTGTGGTCAGTGCAATAGCAGAAGTCATGTGGATACAATTACTTATGCATGAATTACAGATGAATACAAATAGCAAATCAACTGTGTGGTGCGACAACTTAAGCACAATCTACTTATCAGCAAATCCAGTGCTTCACTAAAGAACGAAACATATAGAAATCGATCTCTACTTCGTAAGAGAACAAATCTTAAAAGAAAAGCTACAATTTAATCATGTACCGGCTACTTACCAAGTAGCAGACATTTTAACAAAGCCACTTACAGCAAGGAATTTCGTTTTATTTCGAGAGGAACTCAAAGTCGAACAAAATATCATCAAACCTGAGGAAGATCTGAGTAACAGACTCAGCAAAAAGACATGCTAATGTCTCATCTCCGACCATGGATCTCTAACCAGGCCGGGATTTGAAGAAATTTTGATCAGAGATTATGTTTATCGAAAGACGGCGCAGAAGTTAGGAAACCTAACCCTAATCGCTTTGAGGGAGGATGTAAGAAATAATGAGTATTGACTGGTTCTCACATCTATTATGTGAAGATATATTATCTTGCAAAGCGGTTAGGTTAGATAGAGATTTTGGGCCTGTTTTGTTTCACCCCAATACTTGTATAAGTTTCTAATATAAACGTCTCTAGCCAAATGCAGTCTGTAAGAAAATATACAGATCAAAGAATATCATTCATTTCATCATCTTTCTGTTGCTTTCATTTCAACCAAAATCATCTCAAATCCAAAATAATAAATTCCAATAAATCAAATATCGAATATGATATTTAAACAATTTCGAAGATACGCAAATAAATAAAGTGTGGAATGTAAATGCAAAAAATAAATAACATACGGATATACACAACTTCGGCTTATTGCCTACTTCTACCGCCAAGTAACATTATATACTCAATGCATGGTTATTAGAAATCGTTAAATCTTGTTATATAAATCGCTGTTCAAATCAAATCGCTCTTTTTGTGATTCGACTTACATTCCCGTTCAAAATCGATTAAGTTCGTAATCGAGAAAAATCATCCAATCCATAGTGAAATATTCAACATACTTATTTGGATCCAAAATTCCAACTCTTGTATTTATTAAACCAGAGAGAAAACTGAGTTTAGGTTTAGATGTAAAAGTTATAACATCACTAACAATTTTTAAGTATGTACAATTCTTAAATATGTATATTTTAAATTCATGATTAACGATTTAAATCCCATATTGATTCAATTTTATAATTCAGAATTTACAATTTGAATCTCATTTCAAAAGCCTTGTTCAGTTGCTTACAACATTTGTACACTTACAAACCCGGCTAAAATTAATATTCTAATCCTATGTGTAGTATATCTGCCTTGATCGAATATTTATAAATCAGGATCCTCGAATTGTGCACACATGTAGCTCTATCCATGAAATCTAGAGTTTAAAAGGAAACATAATACAAAGTAAAAAATAAAGATCTTAACTAAAACATAATATTATGTTTGCAAAAATCAAAAGATTAGCCGTTGAATTGCAAAATGGAAAAGTATTTTCCTATCCATCATTTCTCTACTTTCCCTTTTCAATTCAAAATGCAATTCCTCTATATAAAAAATGGTGCTTTCTAAAATTTGTTAAATCAACGCTTTTCCTTTAAATAGCTTCACCGTTTTGCTCGATTGAATCCACACCTAGCCTGGATGGATCTAGGAAAACGATGCTTTGATGAGATTGGCAATGAAAACTTAAGAGCGCCCACCTGGAGATGAAGGCTTATAAACGCCCACCTGAAGATAGGATTGGAAATTGCGACTTGATAAGATGGTTCATTCTCTCTCTCACATAAATTTATACACATCCATTCCCATAATTCCTTATATTCTCTAGGTTTTTTTTAAATTCTACTGCATCCTTCCAATTTCTATTTTTTGTTCTACTTGTCGTCGGTAAACTTCATGCACCATGGTATCACATCCTAAATTTCCTTTATTATTTCATTCAAAATTAATACCAACAAACATGGACTTAAGATCGATTCTTGATGAAACTATCTACCTTTATTGGTAGTTCACTAGTCCCTCCATATGTAGGTCGTATTTTAATCCCAACACTTTTATAAATATCTTGAATTAGCTTTATCTTGTATATTAAAATTTGTTTATGTTTCACAAATGAAAGACAGGAAGAAAGAGTATGAGATATGGTAAGTTACTACAGTGATGATAGATCAATTGCTTAAGAATGTCCAAGTTCGGTTACACACTGTTTTGTTGAAACAATATTGCTCCCTCTATGGCACTGAATGACATGAGCACTCTAGTTCCTAAAATGAAACGGACGAACTCTGCAATGCAGTGCTTGCAAGCGGAGCGACGACGAAAGCAAGAGATATCTGAGTTGAGAACAGTGGAGGAAGAAGATATTTTTGAGTGATTTCTTTAGGTTTGTTTATAAATCTAAGGCCTATTTATAGCAGAAATGGCATCCAACGGTCATGCCTTTATGAAAAAGTTATGATTGTTTAACCGTCTTTTGACTGTTGAGATGACACTTCTTTTTGTTTGTACAGATGTGACGGTTTGACCATATTTTCAGTTTGCGCAAAAAAAAAATCATGTTGCCATAATACGCCTCAAATCTCATTCGTCCATGAAAACGGGATAGGCTCGGGCATGGATGCGGGGTGGTGCGTTGCACCACCTACTAAGTCGGTCTTTCTCTAACCATTTAATAACTATATAACTATTATGGTTCTCATATCTTGATATACATACATACATACATACATATATATACATATATGTATATATATGTTCATCAATATTTATGACAAGATGTGGGACTATTCACATTCATTAGGAAATTAATGTCTCATTCATTACTCCATTTTCCAACAATTCCCTACATGAATGAGCATTTGCTTAGTGTTCTTGGTTCAATGAAATATTATTGTATTGGGTGGAGTAGCGCGATGGCCTTGAATTTTGCTACTGCTTATCTATAGGATTTACCGACGATCAGTAATCTGATTTATCCTTGAACTGTAAGTCTTTCTGTGTAAGTCCGAACCATAGATAACATACAATAATAGTTCTTATTTTCCTTGGTTCTCTATTTGTGTTCATTTCTGCAATAAGCACCTGCTTGGTCTCATGAGTGTTTAAGAATTTTGGCCTTTGTAATTCTCCTTGAGACTGCAAATTCACAGTCACATAGGTGATTCTATAAGGAGTATTCGACAATACACCACTTGGTTCTCTTTATAACCAAGTATAAACGCCATTAAAAGACAAGCTTACCCTATTCTCCGGCGGGTTGTGCACTGACTTATCATAGGAATGGTTTGAATGTTACCGGTACTACAGAGTTTGTCCTAAACTTAGTTGTCCTTCTGAAGCTAGATCATAGGATCTTTAAACGACTAGGTTGGGTTTTCATTGAGGAAAACTTGTCTTATGCTATAGACCTTAAGCCCATTCCCATCGATAAGATTTTCTTTTCTTCTAGGCAAGCCTTTTATTATTGGATCTGCAATGTTATCATTTGACCTTACATAATCAACATTGGTAACTCCATTAAGGAGAAGTTGTCTAATAGTCTTGTGTCTACCATGAATATGTCTAAACTTTCTATTGTAGAGTTTACTGTTGGCTCTTCCAATAGCAGATTTACTATCACAAGTATGCTTATTGGTGGCATAAGTTTTTCCCAACTTAGCATATCCTCTAAGAAACTTCAAAGCCATTCTGCTTCTTCTTATAGCTTTGTCTAAGGAAATGAATTCTGATTCCATTATAGATCTTACTATCTAAGTCTATTTGGAAAATTTCTAGGGTACAACCCTATTTGCTAACGTGAACACATACCCGCTTGCAGATTTTGTGTCTACTGACCCAGTTATCTGGTTTGCATCATAATATCCTTCTACTACATATGGATATCTAGAATAATGTAGTCCATAATTCTATGTGTACTTCAGGTCCTAATACTCGAATTATGGCTTTCTAGTGATTCTTTCTTGGGTTGCTCGCATATCGGCTAATTTTACTTACAGCGTAAGCTATATCTAGTCTAGTACAGTTCATGATATACATGATGCTGCCTAATATATGAGAATATTCAAGTTGATAAATGCTACCAATGCTATTCTTGACCTAATTTTGATTTAAGTCCATAGGTGATTTTGTAACAATCATATTATGCTGCATAAATTTTTTGAGTATTTTCTCAATATAGTGTGACTAAGATAATATGTATCCTTGTGGAGTTTTATGTATTATTTCTCCAAGTATTACATTAACAATTCCCAGATCATTCATATCAAATCTAGCGGAGAAGATAGTTTTTGTTGATTTTATTATCTCCTTATTGCTTCCTAGTATGACTAGATCATCAACATACAAACACATAATAAAATAATTTTTGTGTATTTTTGGTATAAATGCAGTTGTTACATTTGTTTATGCAAAATCCATTTGATATCATTATTTTGTCAAACTTTTCATGTCATTGTTTTGGTGCTTGTTTAAGCCCATATAATGATTTCATTAATCTACATACCTTTCCATCATTTCATGTTTTTAGGAAACCCTAAGGTTGTTTCATGTATATTTCTTCTTCTAGTTCACCATTTAGAAATAATATTTTAACATCCATTTGATGTATTTCTAATTCTAGCATAGATGCAGTTATTATCAGCACTCTAATGGATGTTATTTGCATTATAGGTGAGTATGTGTCAACGTAGCCCAACTCTTCCTTTTGCCCATAACTTTATACCACAAGTCATGCTTTGAGCTTGTCTATTGAGCCGTTGGGTTTTAGTTTTTCTTATAATATCCATTTATACCAAATGCTTTGCATCTTAGAGGTTGATTTACTACTTTCCATGTACGATTATTCGTGATGGGTTCAATCTCACTGTTAATGGCTTCCTCTAGAAAGAGGCCTCAGAGGAAGACATTGCTTGATTATATGTTAGTGGTTCGTTTTCTAACATTAAGGCATAGAAGTCAAGTCCAAAGGTTTTTGAAATATGTTGCCTTTTACTTCTTCTCAGTTCCTCCGATTGTTGATCATTATCTTATTGTGTGCTTTCACAAGTTTGTTCTTTATTATCCTTATATGGATTAGAATTTCCTATTTCTCTTTGCTTCTTTTGAACATTGTGTTCAATATATTATTTTAAAAGGTAAATATGTTTATAAAATCTAGCATTTCTCGACTCAATGATTGTATTGTCGGGAATATAATCAATTTCAAACTTATATAATAGGAATCAATATGCCACCCTATTTTGTGTATATCCTATGAATGTACAGTCTACTGTTTTTGGTCCAATTTTGACCTTACTAGATTTATGAATTTCTACTTTGGCAAGGCACCCCTATACTTTTAAGTGTTTATACGATGGTGGTCTGTTCTTCCAAAGTTCATATGTGGATTTGGATGTCTTCCTTTAGATATTTTATTCAATATATAATTGGCACTCAATATAGCTTCTCCATAGAAGTTGTATGGAAAACCAAAGCTAATTAGTAAGGCATTCATCATTTCTTCAAGGGTTCTGATCTTCCTTTCAGTGATTCCGTTAGACTGAGGTGGACATGGAGCCATAATTTGGTGTGTAATACAATTTTGGGCACAAAAGTCCTCAAATGGAAATTATGTTCTTTTCCTCTACCGCTCCTTATGCTTTGATTTTCTTATTGAGTTGATTTTCAATTTCGGTCTTGTAGTTTTTAAACATCTCAATTCCTTGTCTTTTCTTCCAAGAAGGCACGCGTAACAGTACCTTGTACAGTAGTTTATAAACGCGATGAAGTATCTCTTTCCTCCTCTAGTTTGACACATTTTCAAACCACATACATCTACGTGTATTAATTATAGAGATTTATTGTCTCTTTCAACATGATGAACTGAAGTTTTTGTCATTTTTGCTTCAGCACAAATCTGACATTTATCACTAGAATTTATTTTACATTTCGGTATAAATTCTAGATTAACTAGTTTTCGTAATGTATTGAAATTTACATGACTTAATATAGCATGCCATAAGTTAAAAGAGTCTAAAATATAAGCAGAAGATTAAGTTTTATTCATATCAACATTTGGTACAATAGTGGTTGCATTCACTTTAAATAAACCATCACTCACATAACCCCTTCCCATGTACACTCTATTTTTGAAAATACAGATTATCAACCATAAAGTTGAGTTTGAAACCATGTTTGCTAAGCAGCAACCCTGAAATTAGATTTTTGTAGATTTTCGAAACATGAAGAACATCCGTCAAGGTAAGTTCCTTTTTAGAAGTCAATTTCAGTTCAATCTTTCCCTTGCCTTTAACCTTTGACATGGATGAGTTACCCATGAACAATTGTTCATCCTTGGTAGCAATTTTGTAGGTTGTAAATATCTACATATTTGCATATATGTGTCGAGTGGCTCCTGTTTCTACAAACCATTCCTTCAAGCTACTAACAATGTTGCATTCAGACGCCGCTGCACATAGATCCATATCAGAAACGCCATCTAAATTTTCAACCATGTTTGCTTCTGATTTTTTCTTTTTGGGTGCTCGACATTTATTTGCTTTGTGCCCCTTCTTTCTACAATTATGGAATGAACCTTGAAATTTTTAGACTTCTTTGGAGCATGCTTACATTTTGTTTTGTTGGGTTTCTCTGCCTTGATCACATTAGCTTTAGCTATCATGTTATGCAAAGTCTTCTTCTTAGATTGTCATCTCCTTGAGCTTGTGCTTAAGATAGTTTTTGAAATATTTCCACGATGGAGGAAGTTTCTCAGTTGCAGCGGTAGCCTAGAAGGATTCATTTAGTGTCATTCCTATATCATTTAGTTCATGGATAATACTTAGTTCTTGAATCTGACTTATTACTGTCTTGGCATTAATCATCTTAAAGCCGGATAATTTCCTGCTATGAGCTTCTTCATGCCTAAATCTTCTATTTTGTATTTCTTATCCAAGACCAACCATAGTTCTTTGGAAGTTGTTGCAGTACAATACACATTGTATAGGTTATTGTCGAGTCCATTGAGGATGTAGTTCTTGTACATGAAATCAGAACTGTTCAAGACATTCAGGGCTTCTACTTTGGTCATGTCAAGTTCCAGTTTGACCACTATAGTATCTTTATTAAAGAATTTTGCAAGCCTAGAGTCGTTAGGTAGAACATCTTCTATTGCCAATGTTTGAAGTCCATGTAGTGGAAATTTTCGACTTTTCTCTAATGGATAAAGCCACCGTTGGAACCATAGTTCGACTCTAACTGCTTATCATAGGTTGCATTATGGTGAAATTGTTGTTGCTTCGCTTTGGAATTGATGTTGATTTGCTGAGACATTGTCATATACAGAATTAGCCAATAAACACAATATTAAGATTGTAACATAAATGAAAGATAGAAAGAGAGAGTATGCGATATGGTAAGTTACCATGTTGATGATAGGTCAATTCCTTAAGAATGTTTGAGTCCATTTGCACACTATTTCCTTGAAACAATATTGCTCCCTCTATGGCACTGAAGGATATAAGTAATCATTTTCCTAAGATGAAACAGACGAGCTTCGCAATGCAGTGCTTGCAAGCGGAGCAGCGATGAACAAAAGAGAAATCTGAGTAAAGAACAGTGGAGGAAGAAGATGATTTTTGAGTGATTTTGGTAGGTTTTGTTCGAAAATTCGAGGCATATTTTTCAAAAAAAAATTAGACTTCCTTTTTGTGACTAATCACATTAATTGATTTTATCTACGTATATCTATTGTCCTAACGATTATTCGTTTCACGGAACAATCGGTCTTTTTTGAATAGGCCCTCTTTAGTGCGGATGCATCAACATTTGCTTTTGAAGTTTGAAATCCTTCCAACTCTTTTAATCCATAAAAATACTTCAACTAAAATAATTTGTAAATTTCCCAAATTCAAATTGGTTTCTTTCCATAATCACATTCACATTGTTGACTTACCTTTTTGGTTATATTTGACTAGAATTAAACTGTTTACTCCTAGCATAGTTGTGCACATTTTATGTTTTTACGTATTTTAAATGTGTTATGCTTAATAAACATATCAGATACAAATATATGTTTATTGCCATCAAATAAAATCATTGATCGTCATACTCTACAGATATCATCTTCAAAACACATGAATATATCAATAAACGATCATACAAAATTACACCTCTCTTTATTTTTTCTCATCAAAGTTTTTAATAAATTTGACAAGTGGAAGTAAAACAAAAAACATAACAAAATTAAGTAGCTAATTGAGAATCGAGAATTGAGTTTTGATTTTTGCGGGAATGCCTTTAATGTGTTTGGAGAACAATTGTTTGAAGAGAGTAACCCTAGATCTCAATTTCCCATACCTTAAAATGTTGATTGCTACTAGTTTGATGCATGCCACACACTAGAATATGTGGCTGTTGGCGGATTGGAAAAATAGCATGGCTTTGACTTTGACCTATTCCTACTACAAGAAAATGAGCTTTGGCTCAACAACCAATAAATATCCAAAAATAAAATCTTCTACTATTTTTATTAGAAATTTCAAATCCCCACCGATTGCCTCTGCAAAATGAACATAAAAGGATATTTAATCAAATAAAATAACACTCAAGTCTATCATATTTAGACCAATCACAACTTCCTAATCTCAATCACACCAAATCATAAACCACAATGACTACATACAAGTGTTTCATGTCCCACTATAAGATACATTACACCAATTTGTTTCAAAAATTATAATACCACAAAAGCCTTTATACTCATCTATTTTCTAACTTAACATGCATTTACCACTCATTTGAATCTCACCACACCATCAACATTAATTCCTACATCATCAATACGAAGATCCTAGTCAAAAATATTATCATCAACATGATCATTACAAGTAGTGTAGACATTAATCTCTTCATGTAATTATGTACTAGGCACTCCAACTATTCGTCATTTTCTCAACTATATGACCAACCAATCTACAAAATATTCCACCATTCATTATAACATGATCACCCTTCATAACTCTCAAAACTCCACCTCGGGTCTGATATGAGCAATCACAACAATCCAACAGACCAAGAGAAATATGATTACGCAAACTCATAGATATATATCTCATGTTTGATGCCTCCTTAACTGTAGCTCAAATTTCTCACAAGTAATTGACAAACTGATTTAAGGTCGTCTGCCCAAAGCCAACCTAGCTACTTTACAGTCGGCCTGCATAGGCGGCCCAAGCCCACTATGGTCCCAACCTATCCCTTCTGTTCAGCAAGGCACCAGGATGAGGCCCGTTTACCTTGACCCTAAATACATATCACCTTTAAGCTAGGTCCAACCGGCCCCTTCCATTCTAGCCTAGCCCGTCAGAATGACGACCAACTTTCCTATGTCAATCTGCTTCTAGCACAACTCCAATCCAGTATGTTCGCCCAATGTCACTTCAATTGATGGTTAACACTTCTTCAAGCCTGCCTGAGCAAGCAACATGTAACACCCCGTGTGTTAACGTGAATTAGTTAATAAAAAATAAACCGCAAAAATGAAATTTTTGTCAATTTTGGAATTTGGCCATGAAACTTGGACCGCTAGATTCGTGGCGATCTCTGATCAATTTTCATATAAAAACTTTTCCAATCGGAGTTCAAACGAAAAATTTATTAGCATTTGAATTTCGTAGTTGGAAACATTTAATATGTAATTAAGAAATAATTTAAAATTAATTAATGATTGAATAACACCTTTAAATTAATGGAAATTTAATATTTGAGAAATATAATTAAGTTAAGAGTAAGTTAATGAAAGTTAATTTGACAATAAGAGAAAGAAATCAACAAAGGAATCAAATGCATCAAAATACATCGAATCGGCCCATATTTTCGACCATAGCCTACCATAGGTTAACCATGACCGGTCGACCGTAGGTCCAAGGCGGTTGACTTGAAGGGTTTTGAAAGAGGTAGTTAGTTTAGGCTGTGTGGCCCAAATCTAATTCGGTCCTATTTGACGGTTAGCGCTGATTTGAACCTCTATAAATTAGGACCTAGGGCTTCACTTTTAATTCATTATTTTTCTAATGACCATGGAAGCTCTACCATTTTTCTTTCTTCTCCAAAATTTCTACATACACAAAAATAAAATAGATTAAACATATATGCTTTGGAGAAGAACAAATAAAGATAAAGGAAAAAAGATAGATCAAATTAGGTCATTAAACCGAAGGCAAACTTTTAGATATGGTCCTAATTAATAAACCTAAACCTAAATCTCTTTCAGTTAATTCCACTTCTAATGAGATCTATGTAAATATAGTCTGTGGATCCGAACAGGGAGTCGAAAGGTGAATATGATCATATCTGTACTAAATCTAGTGATTAGGTAGTGCTAATTAAAAGTGTGTACGAATATTATATGTTTCTATATGATAATATATTATATCATTATAGATCCATTCCTATATGTCCGACTCTGATAATTTAATTTCAAATGAATTCATATATATGAAATGTTGAAGATTGTAAGCTTTTCTATGAATTTGTTTTAATAATTGCAAATGCGTACTGATTAGTTTTAACTCTGCAATTACGTAATGATTAGTTTTATTGCTGTAATTATGTAATGATTAGATTTAATTTAGTAGTTGCGAAATGATTTTAATTATTATTTTTTACATCGGATTAGTTAACTGAACATATAATGAATTGAGATTCCATTTTATGTGATGAATAAGATTGTATAAAATAAAGCTAACAGAACTTTTGGTATTTTAGTGATATTCCAATTTATTGGAATGTAAGTTATTAAAAGTAGATTTCCATATATTATCAAATTCAACTTAACAAAAGTGTGATGTTTGAAGTGACGAGTAATTGATATATACATATAAAAGAAAGAGATGTATAAAATAAAGATAATTACTATATTTGATATTATTTATTTCATTGAATTAAAGAGAATTTCTTGTAATTGTAAACACTGTGCTAACTACCTCTTTAGATTAAAATAAGGAAATTTACTATGGAATAGTTAAATTGTTAAATTTTGATTCTAATTTATTAAAATATAGTAAACCTAAAAGTGGAATTTTGAAATAAGAATGTTATTTAAAGGTTAATAAAATGGAAACTAATGAAAAAGTAAGTCCGGATTACAGGCAAGGAAAAGAAAGAAGAATTGGAACAGAAATCAAAGATAGTACTAAATATTGTAGTAATGATATTAATGTCTGAATTTGAGAAGCTGTAAATGAAATTAATGAAATAAAAGATAAATGAATAGTAACACTAAAGACTTAAAGTCGAACATAAAAGATTTTGGGGCAATAAAGAAAATAAAAGAAGAATAAGTAATGTATGTAAGTAACCTCGGATATGCGTTTATGATGGGTGTGAGTAATTATAAATTATCTGATACAATTATAGTGGACCAATGTCTGAAGGCCGTGAGACTGGGTTAGGATGCTAGAAACATATCCAACCAATAGGAGCCGTGGTGTATATGATTTCATATTGGAGGGGTACCCCCAAGTCTAGATGTGCTTATTGCTTTGATTATAAATTGTTTGTTATAATTATAAATATCTATTATAATTATGTCGAGGCTGAAGGTGCACAGTCACATGAGGTATAGTTTTAAGCTTTTAAGTGGAGGGTACTGCCTTGATTGCACTAGGTAATCTAAATGGATGATGAGTGAGAACAGACTTATGCAACAAGGTACAGAAAGTCTGGTGTACCTATGTACCAAAACGAGTTGCAACAAGTGTATTAAAAAGGCTGGCATACTTGGGTACCTGAACTAGGGTATGAGTTGCATATTTATCGAGCTTGTCATCGGTCTCTTACGGTCAATGGGAAGGACAAGGTTATACCAATTGATTTCTTCAACCCACCAGGATTGGTTCAGTTGAGCCATGCAACACCAAAGTTGTTTTTTTAGTTTGTTTGATAGGGCAAGACTAGTTAGCCCATACAAAGGTTCCTTCAAAACACAGACGGGGTGGTGGTACGTGGGGCCTAAAATCCATGATAAACATAGACAAGGGTATGCAAAAGGCTTGCATGCATGATGAAAAATCTTCGAAGCATTCAGACCTTATGGACTAGAGGTCATGGACTGAAGGTTGTCGGTATGCATGGTAGGATTTTCCTCGGTGATACAATGGCTATGGATCTTTATGAGGTGCTGAGCAATTTATATTAGTGGGGATAGTATCTAGGTCCATTAGCAGACTTGGGGTGTGTGTGTCTATATATATATATATATATATATATTTACCTATATAGACATAGATCTACCTGGTGTAGTAGGTACGGTTCATACGTAGCAATGGAGTTGTAGCAACTAATAATAAAATCTACATAACATGAAATAGTGAACAATAGGCACAAGCTAGTGTTTTGTATAAGATGTATAATTTACCAGCCACAAGAATATTTTTCTGACTCCCTTCTCATTACAACTTATAGAATTTAGAAAAGCGGTTGCTAGTGTTTATTTGGAGCAGTTATCTAGCTAAGGCTCTTAATATTTGAGATGTAGATTTTGGTTGGTAATTTATTGATCTATTATATTTTCTCATTTCCATTATGAGTATTACAGTTAATGCTCTGATATATTTTTCTTTTCATAGGATACCAAACCAACAATCTGTATTTTAGTGGACTTGGATTTTTGGTTTAGCAAAAAATTAGGCCCATTGAAGTGCGAGTTGTTACATTTGGTATCAAAGCAAGGTTAGCCGATTCCTAAAAATTTAGGTAATGATGAGTGAATGTATTTGTATTCTGACTATAAATATAAATACAGTACATGCTAAATCCTAAGAATTCCATCTATAGAGTAGCTGCATATGGAATATCCCTAGAACTTGATTCCCTGGTCGGGCTTTTATAGCCTAATTATTGTCGATCGCCATTTTTGATTGTTGATTGATGATATACAATAAGTCCAGTAAAAGGGAAAGTAAGAGTCCATATCTTATAGAAAGGTGGAAGATGGAGAAGTCTCTGAAAAGGGTGTGAAATGGTCACCCCTAATTTATGATCGGATTTTTGAATCTTTGAAAATGGAACAAAGGATGTTCTTAAGAGAATAGTCAGAAGTCCATTTTGAGTCCAACCCAATAATAAAAAAAATTTGGAAATTAAGGAAAAGTATAAATTGTATGCTTTAAAAAACTTTTTATTAAAAAAAGTATTAAAATTTGAGAATATATATATTAAAGGTTTTGTAAGAAAATATATATATTTAGATTCCAGTAAAGGAAATTTTTGTCTAAGGCTATTTTCTTTTGAAAAGAAATGATGGAGTAGTATAGCTCATGTATCTTTCTATGTAATGAAAGTTTTAAGATATAAAAAGGTCTATATGGGTGGATTATATAAGTGATATAGATTTGGAATAGAATAAGTGGTTTAAAAAGGAAGATAAATTGAGCTGTAAGTGGTTGCACTATAGTAATAAAGAGATGGTAAATTAAGAGAAATGATTGGGGTTAGTCCAGTTTAGGATGAAGGGTTGATTAGTAGGAAATTTTGAAATTAAATAAAAGAGAGGTATAATTTATTTTAATTAGGTTGGGATTTGACATCTTTTAATTCATTGGAATGAAAATGGATAATAAAACAAGTTTTTGTGAATCAATCAAGTTACAAATAAAGGTGTTTTGTTTGAAATAATAAGGAATGTAAATGCAGATGAAGAGATGTATGAAATATGGTAACCCATATTTTGCACTATCTATTTCAATAAAGAAAATTAAACATAATTCCTTGTAATTTCACACAAAACATGAACCCTCTTTTAAGCGATTCATAGAGAATTATAGCATTAACGATTCCCCTTAAGGGAGAAGTAGTTCTAATGCATTAAAATATATGATCTTTAAGTGTAATAAAAAAAGTGTAGTTGTAAGAAATAATGTTAGTAAATTTTAGTAGAAATTATGCTGGTAATCTAATTAGAGAAACTAAACAAAGGAAAATACCCATTTTCCATTGTTATAGGCATTTAATTTAGGTATCTTTTAAAATTCCCCCATTTATGATAATTGAAACTCTACCCAATATTGGATAAGAGTTGACCTTATCTACTTCGGTTCTTATAATTTAAAAGTTATGAAAGATGCTTTAGACATGTAAAGTGTATTTTTGGAAGAAATGATTTGATGAAATGAATATGTTTCTGAAAAATGAACTTAGAAATTATTTGATGAAATGAATGAATTAAAAATCCCATATTTTTTTTAAATAAAAGTTTTTAAAAGGAAAAATGATTTGATCCTAAACTTAGGATTGCTAACTTTCCCTTTAAATTTCAGGGATTAGGTTAAATTCAAAAATCTTAAAATGTATGTTTTGAAAAGAGTTAAAAACATCAAGTATTTTTTAACATAGTAAAAGTTTTTAAGTGTCACTTTTAAAGACAAGAGTTTTGGGATTATATATTTCAAAATTTTCTTTGAAGTTTTTATTTTTGAAGAAAAATGATAAAGACCAAACTAAGATTTTGGATATAGAGTAGATAGGAATTAGTACTTGGGTAAGGCAGGGAACAAAATAAGGGTACGAAGGAGATAACCACGGCTACTTTTGGGAAAGTAACAATGAATTCCCATAGAGTGTGAGGACACTAGAAAAATGCTAGTAATATTATGTTGATATGTGTGTAAATCATAAAGGTGATATTAAAGTGTACTTCTATAAGTTTGAATATGCTTATAGGAGGCTTATGAATAAAGAAAATACCAAGTATTGAGAATACGATCAAAAGTATGGAATTAAGAGAAGATAGTAACATATGGTAATGAGATGGTAAACATGCATGGAAGATATTGGTAGACTTAAGTTAGGAAAGCAAAAGAGGAAATGGTAAATATTATTTTCCCAAGCTTACTTGCCATTTAGCATGAAGATTGCATAGATTGTATTTCTCATCCACTGAAGTGAGAGGAGGCATGGTTATTCAATAATTGGTTATGGAATGGAAGAGATGAATGGACCTTATTCAATCGTATGTAATAAAAGAAGGATATGATTTGAAGATTTTTGTGTAGAAATGGCCTGTTAGGAAGGTCCGCTCTAAATGTGGTAGTAGTTAGTGGTGTTCCGTTTCCTTTTAGTATAGTTTTTCGTTTCATAGGTTGTAAGCATTAGTTGTTGCTATAAGCTGCGTACGTTTAGGATATGTTCCATTTTATTTGTTTTCTTGGTAGACCGCAATGATTTTAAAAAACAATAAAATAAGAAAATTTCAAAGAAGTCACTTAACTAATGCAAGAAAAAGAAAATAGTTGAAAATGAAAGTAAAGTTATAAATTAATAAAAATTTATTAAGTTAACTATTAAATAAAATAAAAATGTAAGTTCTAAACAATAGAAGAAAAAAATTCGAATGATATATTTCAGAAGACCGAGGACAAGATGCGGAGTGGTGAGCCATGGGTCAAGGTTCTTATTCCTTGAAGACTAAAATGTAAAATTCAACATGTTTGCTGGTTGATATTAGCAAGAAAGAAAAGTATTTGAAAACTTACAAATTTACCGTGCAATTAAGTGGATTATGTTCTAGATGATGGATGGTTGGCTAAAACCTGACGTTAGAAATGCAGAAAATTATTTATAAAATGTAATATGCAAATATTTTGAAAAAGAAAAACTTTATCCAAAATTTGTTTATGAAAAGTTTTCATTATAAATAATATGATTTTCAAAAAAATACACATATCTTTGGAAAGATTTTAAAAGCTAAAGATTTGAGTTTTAGAAACTTCGAAATACCATGTGATGACATTAGGAAATAGTCGATGAGTTGGTTAGTGTAGCTTTTACTATGTAGCAGTAATTGCAGCAAAATGGATAAGTGCAAAATGAGTTGATTATTGAGCCATAAGGAAGCTGTTTTGTTTGTGGAAGTTTTCTAAGAAACCATATCGATAAATGGAAATTTTAAAAGATGATTTTTGAAACATCAATGCTTTTGAACTTTAAAAATAAAAGTTACTTATGAAAACTGTACTTGGGAAGGTAGGAAAAAACTTTAAGGGCAAGCGAGTAGATCCCATGGTGCAGTGCAAAAAGGTTATGAAAGAGAATGGTGGAAATATGGAATTTTCCATATAGGCCCTTTCCAAGCATAAGAAGATTGGTTTAGAAAACTGAATTTTTCTAAATTTGGATTTTAACAATTGTGTGCTAGGAATATGGATGGTAAGGATTGGATACAAAATTAGCTGAACTAGCTTCTATTTATAGGGGTATGGAAAAATTTAGGCGAAAAAACTATTTTGATTCAAAAAGCTGCATTCATGTAGAACTGCTAGTAAATTTAGGATGTTAGCATCTTATTTTCGAAGTTGATATAAAAGAAATCATTTATATAGGAGGCGCCAATTAGAAATTATTGTTTATGCATATCATGTGTATTATGATGCATTGTGCACATGTACACAGATTATTGCTGTTTGCACCAAAAATTGGCATAAACAACCAATAGAAATTTTATAGAGGAATGAATGAAGAATAATAAATGTAAATGGAGAGAATATAGCAGTAAAGTAAGTAGAAAAAAGCTAATAAAAGAGACACATCAATTTATGGTGGTTCGGTGTTGTTTGCCTATGTTCACTTGAAAGATATAGCTTTATTACTCACTTTGTGAACTGAATACAATAGGGATCAGATTAGAATGCAAGCAACATATAGCATAAAAATCCCGAAAATGATTCATCAAGTCTGTATTTATAGAGGAAGACAGTGAAATATCTCCCTGAAATTCTGCAGAAGATTCTTCAGATCCATAAGGGCCCACCGGAGGGATTACATGGCCTAAATCCTAAGAAATAGATATCGAGGTCGATCCTTATGATAGCTTCTTCATTGTGTATTGTGCTTAGCCTCCAATTTTCATGCTAATTGAATTAGTAGTACTTGAGTTATTGATCAATCTTTGTTGCAACATGTGACGTTGTCTGATTTAGACCGATCCCTCTAGAGAGAAGAGGGTCGATCCCTCTTTCTTATGCTTTTTGGGGTGCGATCCCTAGGGTGGACTCCGTAGGGTCCCCTCTTCTTGTTCCCAAACTTTCAAATGTATTGAACTTTTGGATTTTGATATATCGATCGTTTTTCATTGAGTTGCATTGTTGGACTGAATACGATCCAATCCCTTTTATATGATTTCTTTTATATGAACCCTTTTCTACAATCCCTTTCTTAGGAAAAGTAATTTTCCCATAACTTGAGCACGCAAACTCCAAACAACTTGAGATTTGACATGTAGCTCGTGGGCCCTTCTTGTCACTCTATATCGATATCACCCAATTTGGGATAAAAATTGAGGATATGTACCGATCTCCTAGAGGAATGAATATTGACTGATCTCTTGCCCGGGGGAGGTACTAATTCGTACTTAGAATATTCTAGAGACTCTGTCTCTTTGTTTCGCTTAGTCGTCGCTTCATGTCATTACCTACACTTGATTTCTGGACCTAACAATCATCACTCTGGGCTACTGACCATGATGACAATTGAGTCTGACTTGTCCAGTCAGTTAGGATGTAGTAGGGTTAAAATGCCAGATAACACCCGTCTCCCAAAGTATGTCTTGTGTCGAAAATGATGTGCTTTGAATCGAAGCAAGTTAGAGCTGATCAAAAGAAATTCATTCAGTTTTCTGAATAGTCGTTATCCATTCGTTGAATTATTTTCCCAAAGTTGTATCTCCTTTTGATCGTTATGACGCTTGGTCGATTTCCCATAGTATAAATTCAAGTTGTATTCCATCAATTGCTATCTATGTCCAGTTGTATGGGGCTAGTAAGCTTTGGCTATTCGATTCAATTTCGTTTTGGAAAGCTTTAGGTCAAAATTCAATTTCCTTCGATTTCAAATTTTGAATTTTCAAAATATACATGTGCACGTTCAGGTATATGTCATTATCGTTGGCTCTTGAATCCGTTTGTCCTTTCACGGGTCGTCGGTAATTCCTTATAGTTTAATTGCAATTGGATTGCGATTCCTTGTTTATATTTTTTTATAATGAAATAGAGGTCGTAATAAGTCACTCAATGAGAAAGGACTTCAAGTTCTACAAGGATGACAGCCCCGGAACCGTAAGCAAGGACGAATGGAACATATCCAGTCATTGACTTATGGGTGGTTATGTATGCCCATAAAACTAATGGGAGCTAGTAGACCCAATTTCCTTTAGCCTTTTCCAAATGCTTCTTTGGGATGGACTTTATGATTTTGTTAACAGCTTTGACTTGTCCATTAGCTTGAGGGTACGCAAATACAACGAATCTTTTCTCAATATGATACCGACAACAGAAGTCTTTGAATTCAACATCGTCGAATTAGGTCCCGCTATTAGTTACTATTGTTCGGGGAAGACCAACACGACATATGATTTTTTCGGACAACAAAGTTTATTACTTTTTCATTGTTACCGTGGCTAAAGGTTCATCTTCAACCCACTTGGTCAAGTAATGAACCTTTAGATGGCATATTTCGCACCACCTTTAGAAATCAGCAAGGAATCGATGATGTCAATACCCCTAAGTGGCAAACGGCTATGGACTGACCATTTGAGTAATTTTAGTCGGCGGAGTTCTTGGAATTTTTGCAAACATGTAGCACTTTCACATTATCTAGCCTGATCAGCGGCATCACGATTGACAGTTGGCCGGTAATACCCATAACATAGTAATTTCCTTGTCAGGGTTTGCCCCCGGCGTGATCGTGCATTCTCCTTCATGGACTTCTCTCAAGACTCGTTTGATTTCATCGTAGGCCATACACCGAAGCAGGGGAATGGAAAACCCTTTTTATACATGACTCCTTCTTGGATGATGTAGCATGAAGCTTTGCGAAGGATCTATCATTTTTCATTCCTTCATCCAGGAAGGATCCCTCATTGTGGATAACCTTTGACAAGAGTCATCCATGATTCCCTTTTCGGCTTCCTCTCCAAAACCCAATCAATCTCCATCAGGTCGATGCTCTGAGCAATTAGTAATTCAACCAAGACTAAGCTCATTTGTTCCGCATCCCCAGAACTTGCCGGCTTGACCAATAAGTCGGCTTTCTCATTTTGTTCTCTGGGGATGTCTGTATTGGTGTAATACTCGCGTTCTACCAGTAGTTCTTTAACCCAGTAGAGATAGGGAGCAAGTCGCTGCCCTTTGGCTTGATTTTCTCCCCTGACCTAACATACTATTAGTTAGGAATCACAAAAGATCTACAATTTTTCACTCCTAGTTCTTTAGAAAACTTGAGCTTGGCAATGAGTCTTCATATTTTGCTTCATTAATTGTTGCAGGGAAATCGAGTTTTAGGGCGTAGCATATTAATCGTTCCTTAGGAGTCACTAACACGACTCTGCCACTAGAACACCGATCATTGGATGCTCCATCCGTGTACAGTTTCCATCAATTGATCAGTTCTCCACTACTCTTCGGAGAATCGTCTAGTGCAGTGAATTCACCTATGAACTCTGCCGATGCCTGTCCATGGATAGCTCTCCAAGGGAGACAAGTGTTATCGAATTGGCTTAACTTGATATTCCATTTGAGCAGCCTTCCAGACATCTCAGGTTGCTATAGGATCCATCGTAACGGCTGGTAGGTGTACACGTTGATGGTGTTAGACTAAAAGTAAGCGAGAATCTTTCGCAATGAAATCAATAGGCAGTGCACAAACTTTTCTAGCTTCGGGTAGTTTCTCTTAGCACTTGTCGATCGCTTGCTAACATAATATACTGGCCTCTAGATATGATCCTCTTCGCTAATAGTGCGGCACTTATGGTGTGTATCGAACACCGCTAAATAGATGTATGAGTCTTCATGATCCAATGGCTTGGATAGGATGAGAGGTCTCTCTAAGTGATCTACCAGAGCTTGAAGCACATCTATGAATTCCTACGTCTATTCAAAGTTCATCTTCCCTTTCCTAATGAAATCAAAGAAGGGAATACACTTGTTGGTGGCCCTGGCGTTGAATCTGCCTAAGGCGGCAACCTTCCCATTAAGGCTCTGTACCTAATTAATCGCCTTTGGCACTTGGATGTTTTGAATTGCTTGAATCTTCTTGGGATTTTCTTTGATTCCATGATAGTTAACAATGAAACCTAGAAATTTCCCTGACGTAACCCCGAAAGAGCATTTCAAGGGACTGAGTTTCATTCCATAATTTTAGAGAACACTGAACATCTCCGCCAAGTCATCAATGTGGTCATTTGATCGTCATGACTTCTCAAGCGTATTATTCACATATACCTTTATCGATTGCCCGTCTGATCTTTGATCCAGTGGACTATCTCTGGCAAGTAGCTTTAGCATTATTTAGTTCAAATAACATCACAACATAACAATATAGCCCAAGATCATTAATGAAGCTGGTATGCTCTTGGTCGGAGACGTGCATTGGGATTTGGTTGTATCTGGAGTATGCATCCATAAATGAAAGCAGTTCATATCCAGCAGTTTAATCTACCAGCTAGCCAATCTTTGGAAGTGGAATGTTGTCCTTCGATTTTTCCATGTCCAGCTCGGAATAATTGACACATATCTACCACTTTCCATTTTCTTTTCTCATAATTACATGATTAAATACCCATTTCAAGTACAGGGCCTCGTGGACAATCCCGTTGCTTTTGAGTTTATCCACCTCCTCTTTTAGTGTATTACATCTCTCTATATCCATGCCACATCATTTTTATTTCACCGGGAAATGTTGTATATGGCTTGCATACTTGAACTAACATATGGCCTCAAATTGGATCTCTGTGACTTTAGACTTGAGTAGATTTGCATATCTATACTTATTCAGATTATACCACATGACCTGAACGAACTTGAAGATGAACATCAGATTCCTATATCCCAATAACCGATCCTTGAGTTCAAATGTAACTGTTTTGCATAACAATCAACGTGATATCTGGCTGGGATGGTCAATGATGATGGTCACTTCAGCTGAATCTCAAAGTCTTGTCATGAGCTATTGAGTCTGGTAGTGACGAGTTCTAGATTCCTTTAGCGATTATCTATAATGGTTGTAGATCAGGCTTAAAGGAGCGTTGAATCAAACACCTATCAAAGTTTAGTCTTGTGTTGCACGTGGGTACATAGCTATCTTTTGCTTTGAGTTTGAATCTACTTATATATTTGAATAATGTGCTTTCCATTCATCGTACTCATGATCCATTACTCACGGTTGGAGTTGGAATGATGGTCTGTTGCCCTTGAGCTTAGGCATCAATTCGATGATTTTATCTCTGGTAGATCTTTCGATCATAGCCTCGAGTCATTGTAAATACTAGGCATGGGTCGCAGTATTAAGTTTTTGCAGTCATCTTCTGGATGATGACACTTCTACCCCCCAATCTCAAGTTAATAGACGTATTGCATAGACGGTCGATTCTCATCCTAGTCATGTTTATACTTCTGCCTAAGCCTCGAAGGCTTAGAATTGATTGATGAATGGTCAGTTCACATTCATCCTATCTCTAATTCATGCCTCAAAGTCTGGGGCATAATCGATAAGTAGGAAGGCAAGTCATGTCCACTTTAGTCTTATACTCTTTCCCTTTGAATCGCAAGATTGGGTTAGTTGATAGAAGGCCAAGTCATGCCTATCTTGAATTGTATTCATGTTTTTCCTTCCAAAGGGAATACTTCGATGCTCCATCGGTTTTCGAGCAGGAGTTGGCTATTGGACGGTCACCAAGTCCGCTTTTGGCGCAAATGTTGCCATACTCTGGGCGAGGATCTGAAGAATAGATGGTCAAGTTACATCCAATCAATGACTGATGCTCTCCCTGTCGGATAAAAGGCAAGGATCAATGTATAGATGGTTGAGTCACGTCCATTTCTTATTGCTCTTCTAGTCAGATCATGGTAAGATTCAATGAATGAATGGTTGCATCGCATTTGGAGCTGGATGGTCAGTCACATCCATTTTGATTCATGTTCTCCCATCAGACCAAGAGATAGAATTAGCTCAAGAGTAATTGAATCATGCTCAGCTGGTTTCATTCTCCTCCTGATAGATCAAAGGAAGGTGATCGAGAATGAATGGTCAATTCACAATCATTCATGGTTTATTCCCATCTACATGCTCTAGTGATCGAAGCCTTTCGATAGATGTTTAGCTCACACCCATTTGTAGTTGGTTTCGATCAACATTAACCATCGATCCGATGGCATGATGTAGAAAGTTTTGGTCGATATTTCCCATCAACCCGCTGGCACGATATAGTCGGTCATCAATGGATTTGGACGTCGTTCTGATTGGTATAGGGATCGATTGTAGTGGGAAGAGGGTTCAGAGTAAACATGGAGTGGACGGATCGGTCATTCGTGGGATCAATGTTGATAGGTATGGAGGGATAGTTCATAAAGGGGTCAGTTTTAGACACCATGAAGGAGGGATCGATCATTTTAGGGTATGGAGGGATCAGTCATTTTAGAGTATAGAGGGTTGGTCATTTTGGCTTTAAGAGAGGGATCGGCTATGGGAACTTAATCGATTTTAGGCCTTTGAACCGAGCTTGAACACTTGATCAAACCAATCCATATAAACTTGTATGAACAATCAAAACCAATCCTATCTTAATGAACTTAAATTTTTGACTATCGTAAATAACAGGACTTGCATATCCAACTTTGAAAGTGAAATTGAACGGTTAAATTCTTAGGAATTGAATATGAATTTGAATATGTTTCTATAGTTCAACGTAGGTCTCTTCGAGTGCTTTCCGTGGTCTCTCCATATCAAAGTTAGTGATTATTCCAGAGGAAGTGTGTACATCCATGGCTCCTTGCTGCGCTCCACCTTCCAAAAGAGCGATCTCCATGTTCTCTACTACTTCATCAGCAGGTCGTGGGGAGGTAGCAATGGCCTTCTTCTTCCTAAGAGGCATTGTAATTAGTTTCCTTGTAGATCACCAAGTAGAGTAGGAAACTTGTTGATAGAAATTTGGACCTATCTCACGAATATAGGTATCCACAAGTAGATGATGAGATCCAATCAAGCTAAAAATTCAATTCTCAATTATTAGCACCAAAATGTTTGCACCAAAAATTGAAACAAACACCCAATAGAGATTTTGTAGAGGAATAAATCAAGAATAATAAATGTAAACTTAGAGAATATAGAAGTGAAGTAATTAGAAACAATCTAATAACAGAGACAATAATTTATAGTGGTTCGGCGTTGTTTGCCTACATCCACTTTGAAGAGATAGCTTTATTAATCACTTTGTAAATTGAGCACAATAAGGATCAAATTAGAATACTTAATTACAATAGAGTATAAAGCAATAAGCAGTGTAAAGATCCTAAAAATGAACATTCAAGTCTGTATTTATAGAGGAAGATGGTGAAATATCTCCTTAAAAATTCGACAGATGGTTCTCCAGATCCATAAGGGCCCATAGGAGGGATCATATGACCCAAATCCCAAGAAATAGGGATCGGGGCCGATACTTATGATAGCTTCTCCATGTTGTATTATGCTTAGCCTTCAAGTTTCATGTCAATTAGATTAGTAGAACTTGAGTTATTGATCAATCTTTGTTGCAACATGTGATATTGTCAGATTTGGGTTAATCCCACTAGAGGAAGAGAACTGATTCCTCTTTCTTGTGCTTTTTAGGGTGCAATCCCTAGAGTGGACTCCTTAGGTCGCCTCTTCTTCCTAAAGTTTCAAGTGTATTGGACTTTTGGATTTTGAGATATCGATCATTTTCCGTTGAGTTGCATTGTTGGGATGAATACGATCTGATCCCTTTTATACAATCCCTTTTATGCAATCCCTTTTATGCGATCCCTTTCTTAGATAAAGTAATTTTCCCATAACCTATGCATATAAACTCCAGGTGACTTGATATTTGAACCGTAGCCTCGTAGGGCCTTCCTTGTCACTTTATATCGATCACATCCATTTTGGGATAAAAATTGAGGATATGTACTGATTCCCCAGTGGAAGGGATAGGCATCGATCCCTTGCTTGGGGAAGGTACTAATCCATACTTAAAATATTTTAGAGAGTTTATCTCTTGATCTCGGTTGATCGTCACTTCATATCATTGTCTGCACTTGATTTTTGGACCTTACAATCAGCGCTCTACGCTACTGTCCATGATGACAGTCGAATCTAACTTTTCCAGACAGTTCAGATATAGCCAGATCAAAACGTCAGATAACAGTTGCAAAATTGATTGTAAACTAATTGAATGGTTGTGTAGAATGGGATGTGTAATGGTTTACATGATCGAACCCTTGTGGAATTTTAGGGACGAAATTATTTTGAGGGGGAAGAATGTAATACCTCGCATTTTTACATTAATTAAATAGTAAATCATAAACCATAAAAACGGATTTTTATGTAAATTAACCACGCAACTTATACCATTGGATTTATGGTGATTTTCTGATCATTTTTCATATATAAACTTTTTCAATCAGAGTTCAAACGAAAAAGTAATTAGTGTTTGAAATTTCATAGTTGGAAACTATTATATATGTAATTAAAGAAATAATTTAAAGTTAATTAATGATTGACTAACACTGTTAAATTAATGGTAACTTACTTTTGAGAAATATAATTAAGTTAAGAGAATGTTAGTTAATGTTAAATTGACAACAATAAAAAGAAATTAACAAAGGAATCAAACGCATCAAAATACACCGAATTGGCTCATATGGGTTGACCGTGACCTACGATAAGTAGACCATGGGTCCAACGTGGTCGACTTGAAGGGTTTTAAAGGCGGAAGTTAGTTTAGGCCATGTGGCATAGTTCTAATTCGATTTCGTTTGATGGTTAGCGCTGATTTGAACCTCTACAAATTAGGAGTTAAGGCTTCACTTCCAATTCATTATTTTTCTAATGAGCGCGAAAGCTATGCCATTTTCCTTTCTCTGCCAAAATTTCTATATACACGAAAATAGAGTAGATTGGACATATACACTTTGGAGAAGAATAGAAAATGATAGAGGGTGAAAGATGGATTCATATCGGGTTGCTACATCAAGGGTAAACTTTTAGATTTTCTCCAAATTAATAAACCTAAATCTAAATCTCTTTTCCATAATCCCATTTCTAATGAGATATGTATAAATGTTGTCTGTGCATCCGAATAGGGAGTCAAAAACAACAAAATACAGATAATAAGGTCAGGCCTATGTTAAATCAAGATATTTGGGAGCTCTAATTAAAGGCGAGTGGGAATATTATATATTTTTATATAATACTAGATTATATCATTACAAATCTATTCCTATATGCTTGGGTCTGATTATTTAGTTTCAAATGAATTCATATACATCAAATGTTTAAGACCGCGAACTTGTTTATGAATTTGTATTGATAATTATAGAAGCGTATTGATTAGCTTTATCTCTGTAATTACATAATGAATAGTTTTATTTCCGTAGTTACGTAATGATTAGATTTAATTTTGTAATTGCGAAATGATTTTAATTATTAGTTTTACATCGGATTAATTAACTAAAAACATAATGAATTGAGATTCCATTTTATTTGATGAATGAGACTATATAAAATAAAGCTAACTAGATTTTTGATGTTTTATGATATTCTAATTTATTGGAATGTAAGTTATTAAAAATGGATTTCCATACATTATCAAATTCAAACCTAACGAAAGTGTGATGTTTGAAGTGACAAGTAATCAATATATATACTTATAAAAGAAAGAAATGCATAAAATAGAGATGATTATTGTATTTTATACTGTCAATTTCAATAAATAAAGGAGAGTCTTATAATTACAAACATCACACAAACAACCTCTGTAGGATAAGATATGGAAATTTACTATGTAACGGTTAAATCGCTAAATTTTGATTCCAAATTTTAAAATATAGTAAACCCCAAAAGTGGAATATTGAAATAAGAATGTAAGTTAAAGGTTAATAAAATGGAAACTAATGAAAAAATAAGTTGGATTATAGGCAATGAAAATAAATAAGAATTGGAATAAAAATTAAAGGTTGAACTAATGAATGTCGTAGCAAAAATATTAATGTCTGAATTTGAGAAGCAGTAAGTGAAATTAATGAAATAAGAGATAAACACATAGTAAGACTGAAGACTTAAAGTCGAATAGAAAAGATGTTGAGGCACTAAGAAAATAATAGAAGAGTAAGTACATTGTCTGAAATATGAATGTAAGTAGCCTCTGATTAAGTACCTTGAATATGCATTTGGGATGGGCGCGAGTAATTATAAATTATCTGATATAATTATAGTGGACTAATGTCTGAAGGTCACTAGACTGGCTTGGGATGCTAAAAACATATCCAACCAATAGGACCCGTGGCGGGTGTACCGTACTAGAGGGGTACTCCTAGGTGTAGACTATGCTTATTGCCATGATTATAAATTGTCCATCATAATTATAAATATTTGTTATAATTATGTAAAGGCCGAAGGTGTACAGTCAAATTGGGTATGCTTCAAAGCTTTTAGTTTTTAGGTGGTGTTATTGCCTTGATTGCGCTAGAAAATCCAAATGGATTGTGAGTGAGAATGGACTTATGCAACATGGCATGGAAAGTATGTTGTGCCTAGGTACCAAAACGAGTTGCAAAGTATATGAAAAAAGCTAGCTTACTTAGGTACCTAATCTAGGGTAGGAGTTGCATATTTATCAATCTCATCAACGGTCTCTTGTGGGCAACGCAAAGGACATGGTTACCCCTAACTTATCACTTCCGCATACCAGGATTGGTTCAGTTGGGTCATGCAACACCACAGTTATATTTTAGTTTGTTTGATAGGGAGATACTAGTTAATCCATACAAAGCTTCCTTCAAAACACGGATGGGGTGATAGTGCATGGGGCCTGAAATCCACGATAAGAAGCAGACAAGGGTATGTAAATGGCAAGCGTACATGATGAAAAATCCCTGAAGCATTGGGACATTATGGACTAAAGGTCATGGACTAGAGGTCCTCGATGTGAACGACATGATTTTTCTTGGTGATATGATGGTGAGGGATCTTTACGAGGTGTTGAGCGATTGACACTAGTGGGGATAGTATCTAGGTCCACTACTGGACTTGGGGGTATGTATGTGTATGTGTGTGTGTGTATATATATATATCAACATAGATCTACCTGGTGTAGATGGGTACGGTTCGTATGCAGCAATAGGGTCGTAGCGACTAATAATAAAATCTAACATAACATGAAATAGTGAGCAATCGACATAAGCTAGTGTTATGTATTAGAAGTATAATTTACTAATCACCGGAATGTTGTTCGGACCCCCTCCTCATTACGACCCACAGGATTTAGAAGGGTAGTTACTGGTATTGATTTGAACTAGTTGTCTGGCCGAGGTTCTTGTAATTTGAGATGTTGATTTTGGTTAGTAATTATATTGACCTATTTTATTTTCTTATTTCTGCTATGAGTTATTACCATTAGTGCTCTGATATATTTTCCTTTTCATATGATACCAAACCAATGATCCGTACTTTAGTGGACTTGGGCTTTCGGTTTATCGAAAATTTGGGCCCACTGAAGTGTGGGTTGTTACATAGCACCTCGAGCAAGATAGGCCCAAACATGGCTCGGCTTCTGTAATAGCCCTGTATTTTGTGATTATTTTATTGTTTATTTTAATTATTTTAATTTAAATTTTTGATTTAAAAACTTTATTTATTTATTTAAAATGGATAAAACTTTATTTTATTTATAAAATGAATACTTTTGTTATTTTAAATATATATTTTGATTTGTATGTAAATTAGAATTCCAAACATGAATATATTGAATATTTTCCAAAAATGTGAATTTTGGTCCATATGGTCAAACTTTGACTTTTAAATTTAAAATTTAAATATTTTAATTTTTAAAATTTATCTTTTATTATGAAGATTAAATTTCAAGAATACTGCTTTTCATTTCGTTGAAATTGGATTTATATTGTGAAAGTTATGCTTTTTACAATATTGGGTGTAAACTGTTTTATTTAACAATATTGTTTATTTTAATCTATATAAATAATATTTTTATTTGTCATATCTTACTCTAATTTGTGTTATATGTTATGTTACATATATTTTTGTCTTTTAAATATTTTTAAAGTGGTGTTTGAATTTTTCCAAAGTCTATTTAATTTATTTTCTATTTTTAAAGCCTAGTTTCCATTTTTCTGTTATTTTCTTTATTTAAATTATATTTAATTAAAATTTAATTATTTATTTTTGTGAATACATTTTTATTTTGTGTTCTTATCTTTATTTATAAATATTTTTTTCAAGTACAAATTTTTTTTCCAAAGTTTGTTCCATTTATTTTCAACGTTTCAAGACTAGTTTACATTTTCTTTGTTATTTTCTTAATTTAATTATATATAATTAATATATTTTTTATTTACTAAATTTTCCTATTTTTATCTGAATTTATATTTGTTTCATTCATATAAAATTGAAAAAGAAATGTTGGAAATTTGAAGAGTTTAGTGACCTTTTATTTGCTTAAGCCTTTTTATATTCTGTCTTTTCATTTCTCAACCAACATCTCTTCAATTGGCTGCCTTAACTCCACTCTTCAGCCGACATTTTATTTTCCATTTCACGTGAATACTTTTTCTTCCTCGTCACAAAAAAATCATGGCCATTTATGAAGTAAAGTGGTGGTAAACTTCTTCTTTTCTATGAAATTTCTTCTTGTTTTCTACTTGTTTATGTTGTTTTTCACTTGCTTTCTCACCTTTGTAGCTCAGCCCCTTGCTCCTCCTTCACCATGGTTGCCTCCTCCACCACCTTAACCACCCACCACCTCCTCCAGTCCAGCCCCAAGCCACTAGCCATGCCCAATAGTTGATCAAACTCCACCAAAACTTGAACAAACTTCACCCTATATGCCTAGCCGAGCACCATACATCACCACCACCTTCAACCTTCCCATGGCCGCCACCTACTCCACCACCCATGGATGACCTGAAACCCTCTGCCACACCAGCCTCCAGCCCACTACAGAGATGGCCGTGCCTGGTCTTGCTTGGGCCGAGCCCAATTGACCTTATGGTCGAGCCTTGTTTGCTCAAAATTCCACTCTATTTGCCATGAACCCATGTATGCTTCATGTTGTATCATCTACCACCTTCATCCACTTGTTGCCTTGCCTATATGATGTTAAACCTGACCTATATGATGCCAAACCTGAGCTTAACATATCATTGGCCGAGCTCATGTTCCACCTTGGTCGAGCATTTGAATGGTAAAGACAAGGTCTTGTCTTTATTGCCTTGTATTTCAACTTGTTTCTATTTTGTTTTGGTTATATATTCATGTATATGTTGCTTTGTTTTATTTGTTGTGTGCAAGATCTTATCTTAGATCTCTCTCATTTGAATCAAATTCGTGCCAAATCGTGCTTGTCGTGCCTTTGGAACCGTTTGGTGTGTCGTAGTGGTCTTCAGCTTGAAAAGGTGAGTCTTTCTCACTCTGACATTTATACTTATGAAAAAGTGAATTGATGACAAGTGTTTAGTAGTATAAAATATTTATGCAAGTTAATGATGATCATATGATATGCTATGCCATGTTATTACCATGTTAAAACTGTTAATTATCACCTGACATATGATATATGACATTATATTGTGATATTGATATTGTTTACATTGTTTATGCATATGTTCACACTGCAGGTTCCCTGTTAGAATAGAATCACTATGGGTTGAAATGATACATACCCGAACGGACTTTAGAATAAGAAAAAATCATTGTGGGCTGAAATGATAGGCCAGAGTGATTTTTATATATTTTTATTTACTTGGGATTGTGGGTTTGAAATGATAGAACCCGGATTTCTTTGTAAATTACGGATTGAAATGATATATATCGTATCACTTGAACTAGGTTAGAAAATTTTATACAGACCCTATGGTATATTTTTAAATGGTTTTTTTATTGAAATATGTATTTTTAAAAGTATGAAATGTTGATTTAAAAATATATTTTATGGTTTTAAGAATATTAAATATTAAGTCTTGAAATTGTGAATTTAAGTATGTAAATTTGAAGTAAATGTGATTTTCGACTTAAATTTTATTTTAAAATGTAAATAAATAATGGAAACTAAATTTAAAGTTTTGAAATGATATTTGAAGTAAAATGTTAAGTTTTATTAAATTTATAAGTTAATAAACAATGAATTTTGACTTAACACATGAAAGTGAGTTTTAATTGGATATTTAATTATAACATTTTGTTGTGATAAATCTTATGTTAAAATTATTTAAATGTGAAATTTTGAAGTCTAGAAATATGATTTATAAGTTTAAAATTTGTTAAATTGAAGTTTTATTGTTTTTGAAAAGTTAAAATAAAATCTGGAATTTTATAGCATTTCCAAAATGCTGTAGTCTTTTGACAACATTTTTAAATGCTGTTGTTTTTGCATTTAACTATGTTTGAAATAATTAAATATCTATTACGGAATTTTATAAATGCCATTATTCTTGAACTACACTATTTTGGAAACTGTAAGCTAAGATAGCACTTTTAAATGTTGTCGTTGCTATAATTTGACAATGTTTTGAAATGTTATAGATTTTAACACTGTTTTGTTTATATTTTAAAGTGTTAAATAATTTAACTTTTGAAATGGATTATTTGTGAAATTTTAGATGTTTTGAATATTTAAATTTGAATTTTAAGGAATTTAAAATTGAATTTGAATTTAATAAGGTTTATTTGGTTATGTGTTAAATGGAATAAAGTGTAGTCAGATAAATGAATTTTTGAATGAATTTTTGAAATGTGTTTTGTAATGATATTTGAAATAATAAATGAATGATATATTTGATTTTAAAATGATATTTAAATTTGAATATTTGAATTTGAATTCAAATAATGATTCGATAATGAGATTTTGAAAGGATATGATATTACAATGATTGAAATGGTTTGGAAATGATTTAATCTTTATTTTGATAAAGAATGTGAATTTAAAATGATATTTGATCTTGATATTTGAATAATTGAAGTTTATATTACTATGAAAAGATATTTGGTTTACTTGTAATTTGAGTTTATTTAAATAATTTTGGATTTATGAAATGAATATTCAAAACTAAATATTAGTAAGTTAAATTTGAGATATATGAAATTTAAAATTTAGTTTTGAAATATGGTATATTAAAACGTTGAAATATATTAAAAATTGGATAGTTTATTTTGTGGATTAAATCTGTATTGAAATTTATAAGATTTGAAATGTTTTGTTGATAAACTGAATTGAATTGAAACTGATGGTTTGAATTGAATTAAACTGGAAATAAATTTGTAAAATGTAAAGAATTAAATGAATATTCCATGATTTCAAATGTATGATTTCGGAATGTTATGATTTTCAAAATGAAATGTTTTCAAGTATTTTAGTTTCGAAAAAGTTATAACTTTGAAAGTATTATGATTTTTGAAAGGTGAATATATATATTTGAAATGGAAATGATATCGTATTGATTTGGATATAGCTTTGAAATAAAAATGGTTTTGGTTTCGAAGTTTAAACTATTTTGATTTGAATATAGTTTTGAAGTAAAAATGGTTTTGGTTTCGAACTATAACTATTTTGAAAGGGATATAGTTTTGAAATGAAATGATTTGAGTTTCAAAGTAAAACTATTTTAAAATGACCACGGCGTTATAATAACGATTGGTTGTTAAAGAGACCGGGATCGGAAGTTGTCATACTCTCTACCAACTCTGAAAACCACTTTAACAACTTGTACGCGGTGGAGTTTCCATAATGAAGTAGGATAGTGGCGTCGTTCTTGAGGTATATTTCATGGACCCAACTCCCGTGAGTTAGCATAAGGTGGCTAAAACAGGAGCGATCTCGGGCCAAAAGGGATAGCTCCTCTGGTCGGACACATTCCTTCGATACTATACTCTTACTAGTGATTGATTAGATGGCCATCCTCCGATTTTGATTGGGAATGTGTTCCGAGGTGGGCGTATGTGGCTGCTGCGTTACCACCAGCCCATGTGCGTAATTGGTATATCTACCATGGCATTGCCTTGTGTGCCGTGTCACCTACCATACCGAGCCTTTAGTACGAGTTTGTTTTTCTCCCTTAGCCCGTGTGGTATCCTCTGATAGTCTCCCGATCTGGAGATATCATGATATTGGATGGACTACTGGGACTATTATCTGTGAAGGGTGATATGGGTAGCCCAGAACGCTATTTAAAAGTATGTTTATTTTACTGTAGACATTATTATAATAGCGCAATATTACTACATAGTAAATAGTTTAACGGATCCTTAAAGGATGGGCGATCCCAAGCATCCTTTAAGTTACTGATGTGTTTTTGTTACTGTTCACTTGAATTGATTTACAGTTCATAAGTATTTATGTCCTGACTCGAGTGTTTTGTGTTTTGCTTTATGCTCGAGTCAGATTGAGTGAGTTATCATTCAAGATTCGCATTCGTGTTGGAGCTTTGCTTGAAGATCCAGCCATCTATTTTTCTCTCTGATTTCAGTGATGTATTCTGATTTGTACCTGAGTATCTTGTTACTCTTCTATTGTATTTTGTTTAACTATGATGTATCTTATTTTTATATAGTAGCTTCATGAACTACTATCTCTTTTAGTTCCGCTGCATTATTATTTACTCTGTGTCTGTGATCTGCGATTATGTATTTACTGTATATTTCGAGATTTGCCAAATTTTATCTACAACGCGGTATTTTGGGAAATTCAAGTCCGTCATGTGTGGATGCGAATGGTTGAAAATATCGGGTTGTTACAGCTTCAGTACAGTCGCCCCGAACTAGTCCTAGAAAACCCTCTCGGTCATCTTGTGACCGACCGCACACCATCTTCCTATCATGACACGTCCTTTGCCCCGCTTTAGTACAAGCACCCATATCAATCTTAGGTAAACCCCTTCGTCATCTCGCAATCAACAATGCATCATTTTTCTAGCATGGTCTTTAGCAAGATTCCTAGTTTCTTTTATATCGTCGACGGCTGAGCAATCAGCTCAGCAAGACTAGTTACATAAGAACTCAAGTGGACGGCAAGCTATCTATCCGAAGCACTATGGCTGAACCAATGTGGCTTACCATCAGCATTAAATGCACATTTAATGCAAAGTATGCATATTAAGTGAGAGATTTGCATCCGCTGTAGAGGGGAAATGAATATATTTTCGTCCACCGGACATCTTATGACACCAATTACAACTTTCATCCATTTTCCCTTACAACCAGATCAATGGTCAGGTATTTTTCCGCCAGTTCTACTACTCAATATCAATCGTCCATCATCCACTTTAGCTACTATAAGAACTCCATGCATAGCCACTTCAAATGGGTAGGTTGACACTCAACTATTTGGAATATATAAAGATTCTAGATACGTAGGAGTCTGGGCCGTGTCTCAGTCCCAGTGTGGCTGATCATCCTCTCGGACCAGCTACTGATCATCGCCTTGGTAAGCTATTGCCTCACCAACTAGCTAATCAGACGCGAGCCCCTCCTCGGGCGGATTCCTCCTTTTGCTCCTCAGCCTACGGGGTATTAGCAACCGTTTCCAGTTGTTGTTCCCCTCCCAAGGGCAGGTTCTTACGCGTTACTCACCCGTCCGCCACTGGAAACACCACTTCCCGTCCGACTTTCTATACACAATTCAAGGCTCTTAGTACCGCAAGCCCTTGAGATTATACTACATTATTAGTTTTAAGTGCTTCCTCTTTCTTATTATTATCTTGTAACTCCTTATGGTTGTAAGAGAAATATAAAATAAGAGAACTTCATAGTGGAAGTAGGAAGATTTGCTAAACCACTCTATATCTTGTGTCATTTACCTTTCAGCTGCATATTTAAATCTTTATTTTTTCACTTCAATCCTAGTTTTGGCAAGTAACATTTGCACATTAATCTGATTTCGAGGTTGGCTAAATATCTATTTAACATTTTGAAGCTAGAAGGATGATCTTTCCCTAAAGCTCCCATCTTTCCACACTTCTATACCTCACAAAGGCCCAATCTAACTTGCTAGCAATGATCCTGGTACTTGAAGGTAACAACTCTAAGGTACACCAAACCAACGACAACACTCTCTCCAGTGATGTCCATCCCAATCTGGACATCAAACAAAGAAGTATGACATAATGTAATGGTATAGCCTTCGAACATAGATCGGTTAACCCATGTGCATGGCTTGAGGGCCCAGCTGGACGCTGAAGACACTGTAAACTTTGTTCCACCAACTTCTCTAATGCAGATTTGGTGTCGATCTGCTTGCTCGTGCGGCCATGCCTCACAGCGGTTATGAAATCCTAAAAAAGTTTAAAGCCTAGAAAAGGTGATACCTGAAACTACCCTCATGATTGTTCACGTCCATCCTAGAAGGTATGTTGCATGCATACCTAGTCGAATTGATCTTGCCCCAGATGGCTTTGCCCGTGGGGTAAATTCGTCATTCCCTTTCAATAGAATACCACGGGCCTTTAATCACCCATGAGCTTCCACTTCAGACCGTCTTGATAGCGGTCCTTTTTCCATCGGTAGAGCATGCATGATCCTCCCGGCACACTCTACGTCCCATAGGGATGTGACCAGATATAGACAAAGAGAAAAACGGGCCATGTATTCCAGATCACCCTTTGTGCATAAGGGGAACTCCTACTCTTCATCATCATTCTTTGTCTTATCATCAATCTCTCACTTCACTAAAGCATGGGAAAAGCCCTACGCACATAGTCAGCTAGAACATCCTGCAATAGACTGATGTCGGCCTTAGTGAAGAAATGCATATCCTCCACTAACAGCTCAACATATTGCATACCCACAATGTTGAGGGTGAGGTTTCTCAGATGATGGAAATAGGGAGTCATTCTCCGATGAAGTCATGAATGTTTACATTCATCAGTGGTATGTGTTTACTTAAAAAATAGATCAACACCCTAGATTGAGTTTGAAAGCTCCAGACCTGTTTTAATAGAGCAATAATATCAAAAATAAATGTAAAAAGGGCAGAAACAGTAAAAAGACAAGAAGATTTTATAGTGGTTCGGCTGTTAATGAAGCCTACACCTACTTTGTAACTTTTATTATTGACCGACTGCTATTACAAGTTGAATCCTATTATAATTTGATTGGATGTTTTAAGTTAGATCGAGTCACCAGTGTTAGAGTTCACTTGAGAATCATAGCGAACCCTTTAGATGACAATTGTGTGGGAGGAAAAGAGTGAAGAATAGTTTCTACAGAGTTTCAATAGCCATTTCCCAGATCTTCTTTATGTTGCAGATGGATGAATAGTTATAGGGATTGAAGAGCTACTGGGCTAGGCCGCATTGCCAGAAGCTTGCATTTGAAGATACGAAGGCGCCAAGGAAATTTCATAGCGACCTGAGCTAATACAATGGAACACTAGCGATCGGCTCACCTTAATTGTACCATGTTCCATGCCTTTTGTAGATTCCCTTCGTGCAATTTCATGACTAGATGCTTTATGTTGATGATGATTCATGCAGAGGTTGCATTGAACTATTACCGGAATCAGGCGAATGCCCACTTCTCGACCTAGCTTGCTTGCAACGTCATAAAACTTAGTAGGCGACCCTTGAAAAGATAATGCTTTATGATGCAATAAGAATGGTTGACCTATGAGCAATATTTATGGATCGCTAATGATCCATGGGTGTGGATCGCTAGTGATCCATACCCTTAGGCTATTTTCTGCATTTTTCTCTTGAGTCCCTCATGGTTTCTTGTTTTTATCCTTGCATTTGATTCTTGAGTTGTTTTGACTTGATGTAGATGTTCTACCTTCCATTGAATTCTATTGGGTTAAAACTCAGATAACAATTGCCCTCACCAGAGTATGCTTTTGTTGGAAACAAGGCGTGCTCTGGAAGTAACTGTCTTTGAGTTTCCATTTAGAGAGGTTTAAAAGATCATGTTAAGGCCATCATGCGAGTTTTGCTTTAGTTATTCAACCGTCTATTGAGGTTTTATGTGAATTTTCGTTGGTTATAACAATAAATCAATTTCAGTCCCACAACTTCCAAGATGCTTGCAAATGACACGCGGATCATGATTGGCAAATTTGGAGGAGATTGGTCGCAACTTAATGGATCGTTAGTGATCCATACTCCGTGGATCGCTAGTGATCAAGGATGTAGAAATTTTCCGTTCAATCTTTTATTTAACTCCTTATTCCAGCCGATCCTCCCTTCTCTACCTTATTTTCATTTATGGCTCGATCCTTCTGCCTTGTGACTCGAACTAAATTATTCAAACCCTAAATTCACTTCTACCATTGCCCCCCCCCAATCTTTTCCATTGGAGCTTCTTGCCATCGACCGTACTGGACTTCGTAGTCGCTTTGACCTTACCCTTAGCTCTGGAAACATCGTCAATTTAGATCGCCCCCGACCTATCCACCTTGGATTGCTGCTGAGCTGAAGTTTTACCATATTCGCCTTTTGATTTTTGACTTGAGGTGGGTGGTATGGATTTTTGCCTCATTGCTTTAGCGATTTTGCGATGAGTTTGGGCTAGTGATGGACGTAATGGAGAACTCGAGTTGATTGCAATTTTATGGTAGAAGATAGTGAATCAAGTCTTGAGTTCTTCATAGGACGAAATCCGGGTTTTGCCTCGGTGCTTGACAGTTTCACTATCTCCGTCTATAAAATAAGAATTAACTTGCACCGAGTTACATTATTAATCCGGCATGACGTCTTGTTCATTGATTTGTTTTTTCTGGGAGGTGATAATAACTTGGGGTAGCTTATTGTGTGCAGGTTATGTTGTTCTCACCTTTCGGAGAGTTGAAATCGATTTATGCTGAGAATTCTCTACTCAATTCAAACCCATAAATCTATCGATGCTCACTTCGGATTGGTCCTACCATTGCATAACTGGTATACCTTGAATGGGAAGAGCTTCCATCATCACTTCAGACAGTGGATCCGTTATCGATCATTGGTCAATAATGGGTAAGCGTAAAAGAAATAACTTTAATGAATGATACGAGAAGCTCTTTTCTTTCTTCACTATGAGTGAACTATCTACATAGGATAAAGCATTTGTAGTGTTCAAGACACCGAGCCCATCCTACATAGATAACATACTGCACTTTCCTAAGTCAACACTTGGAACCAGATGTGTCAGCATAAATTGATATTTTTCGAAGTTCAAGTTTTAAGCATAGGACGACTTTTAGTTAAAAAAAGAATAATCTAACCGCGTTAGGTGCAAGTTTGTTGTACAGAAAGAAGAACCCGCCATCCCATCATAAATCCAATGGAGAAAGTCTGACACTTTCAGAGGGTGAATCGTCATCAGTTGCACCTTTACAAACAGTTTCGGTTGCACCTACTTCTTCGGTATCGCTAGCTGAATACGAACAATTGATTGTGGTTAGTCTGGTTGTAGTTCAGATTCCGCCAAATTTTAAAGTTTTACTCAATTCTCTGGAGATAGCTTCCTCCATAATCTCTGCTAAAGTTCCGCATAACATTCGTTTACAACATTGCATTCCGGACGATGACATACACCTTCCGTCAAAGAATGAGTTTTCCAATATGCTGCTTTCAGAGTACATTGCTTGCCATCAATATATGTGCTTGAATGGAGCAGTGCCCCTTCAATCACTTATTGAGAGAAACTCTTCTGAACTTGGGAATTGCTTAATTTCAGATTCACCCTAATAGATACGCGATGTTGACTTGCCTTCAAGTCTTGCTTATGTAGACATTTAATCATGTCCCAAGTTTTGATGAATTGAGATACTTTCTCTCATTCAAGAAGAGAAACGAATGTCCATCCCTTTTGGTCGTCAAGGCTCAAAGAAACTATAAGATCATACTGCAACTTCAAAGTAAGGCTATCCCAATTCAAGACCTAATATTTTTTTCGTTAGGGATCCTGAGGGATTTAATCGTCTTTGGATGGTAGGGGTAAGCCTTCTCTTTTACTCGTTGAAATTTAATATGTTGCTATGGGATTATTGATAGATTGAATACTTTTCATAGTCATTCCGATACCAAACAAAGATCCATCACTCGATCCAATCTTCCATACTCTAAAGGCCGTAGATGCCAAAGAGAGATCGGTGAAGTTTTTGCTAACGGACAAGAATTTGCTTCAGTACACGTAGTTGCATCCCCGGAGATTTGTCGTAGCCGTTGAAGTTCTATTTCCTTCCTATGCGAGAATTTGAATATGTTCCACTTCTTCATCACATGGCTCCAAAGAGGGCGACCTTCCCAAAGGAGAAGCCCTGTTTGGTGGGTCAACCGAAGCAATTCATAAAGGAGGGGGTGTTACGATCGAAGCCAACTGCCCGCCCAGGATGCCCTTGACTTCGATGGAAAAGGAAGAAGAATTCAAGTAGTGTGAGGGCAGGGCTACGGTAACAACGAAAAAGGAGGAGGGTGGAAATCGAGAGCAGCAGTAATTTTGATTCCTCCTCTAGTGATGTTGAATTCAATGCAAGTTTCGATGATTGAAACTTCAAATCGTGTGATGAAACTCCGAGAATGAGTCTCGTGTTCCCGGAGTCACCTCCCCAAGAGATTCGTGTTAAGGATGCTCTTCCAACAGCCAAGCGACTTCATGATTCCTCGCTTAAGGAAACCGGTTTTGACTTATGGAATTTGAGCAACATTTATGCACATATCTATGAACTCATAGGAGAAGATTTCAAGTTCAAGGGATTGCCTCTTTGCCCTAGTCACATTTCATTAAGAGGCAACTCGATTTCTACAGTGTTGACTTCTCGATCCGGTTTGTGACATCTTTTTAGGCCACCTATGACATGTTACACAATTCATTAAGGCTATGTTCACTTACATAGGCATGACTTAGGTTCATTTTCTATCGCTAAAGCTCTTTATTTATTACTTATATCATGTACTATGAGAAGCCATGGAATTTATGAGGACCTAGAACAATTTACCGATTCACAATGATAGTCAAGACGGACTTCAAGCCACCATCAGCCATGTGAAACCGAGGAAAACTGAGGAGAAGGAAATACTTAGAAGCTGAAGTACATCGTCGAGATGACAAAGAACAGGGTAAAGTTTACAGGAGTGGTTATGAGAAGAGAAAAACTTTCGATGGCCAAGAAGAACCACCTAAGAAGTCGAAGGTAGATCGCGATTCTCATCCCTCCTAGCACCAAGCATCTTCCCCGGCCCTAGTCTCTTTAAAAACTGAAGTTCTAGCTTCCACTATTCAAGTTTCACCTTCATCCCAAGCTCCATCAACTCACATAATGCCTGCTTCAAGTTCTTCACGTCCTCGTAGGAGGCCAGCTTTTATTCTCCCGTCTGGTACCCCAAAATCGAAGTTGCACTCCCTAGATGGTTTCTAAAGGGAGTTAAATTTGTTCGTGACCTATGCCCAATCCACAAAGACTCTTATATGCCCCATCTCTAGGTGATTCAAAGCAATTTGGATCAAGCTAAAGTATGGGAGAATTTATACAAGCAACTAGCAGATACTAACTGTAACAATTACCAAGAGATCCTCTCCTTCGAGTCAGGGAAGGCTGATTATGGGAGGACATTAATGGAACGTGATGCAAGAATCAAGTAGTTGAAAAAGTAGAGGGATGTTGCACTCTGGGAGAGTAAGGGTAATGCAAGTTTACTGAAAGAATTAAAAGAGGCCCATACAAAAATAGAAAACATGTTCCGAGATGAAATCAAGAAGGCCCACGTGGATGAGGTTAAGCCGAAAGCGGAGCTTGAAACCCGTGACTTGATCATCGAAGCTTAGAAGAAAACCATCGTTGGTCATAATGAAGTTATCGAAGCCTAAAAAAGACAATTGTTGATATACAGGAATGGTTGAATCCCACAACAAGACCATTTCTGATTAGTCTCAAACGATTGCTTTGCTTTAGGAAAGAGTTGCATAGCTTAACACCGAGAAAACCTAGGTTGAAGTTGAGAAGGTCGCCATGACGGCGGATTACTTGGGTTGCAGAATGCTTTCAGAAGGAAAATGGAGAAGATGGATGACACCATTTTAAATTTCTATGTCAACTCCTTGCTGCATCTGGGGAGCCTCAGCTATGCGGGCGTCAAATTCCCACATACTCTTGCTGTGGTTTGGGAAGAATTTCTAGTTCGTTTTCGTAAGAATGGGGAAACATACACCAAGCAAAATTTTAAGGATGCCTAACTCAATAAAGAGTCGAAGAAGGAATTGATAGAGGGTCGGGAGATCATTCAAATTGAAAGGGAACTGAAGGCCGCCATGCTGCTGTGACTACAACTGCTAAAGCGCTGCCAGAGCCTTTCATTTTCGGGCTTGGAAAATCATTAAAATAGCCCTGCGATCAGTTGACGAGCTCAGTCAGTACTGCCTTTTTGTCTTGCCTTCCAACAACTATCTCGGAAGCCTCGGGTGGTCTCGGAACTTCTCCAAAAATCGTGCAACCATCCGAAGAAGGAGAAGGTGGAGAGTATAAGGTTGGAATTCTAGGCCATTCCTCTAATGCGGGTAACCTTCTTGTTTCTCCTGAGTTTGATAATTTTCAGCTCACGCTGCAAGAGTAAGACGAAATGAATGCTTTCATTTTTGATCTTATAGGTCTGCCTTCTTTACCGACTGATCTCTTCGGTCCTTGGGCTTGCTGCTATTTCAACCAATGGGAAGGGCTTCCCGTGTCGCTTCGGACAGTGGATCCGTTATCGATTATTGGTCGATAACGGTAAGTGTAGGAGAAATAACTTTAATGAATGACATGAGAAGCTATTTTCTTTCTTCACTGGGAGTGAACTATCTACACATAATAGTGTTTGTATTGTTCAGGACACTAAGCTCATCCCACATAGATAACACATTAAACTTGCCCTAGTGAATACTTGGAACCCGATGTGTCGGCATAAATCAATATTTTTTCGGAGTTTAAGTGTTAAGCATAGGGTAACTTTTAGTTAAAAATAGAATTACCTAAACATGTTAGGTACAAGATTTGTTGTATAGAATGAAGAACATGCCTTCCTGCCGTAAATCCAGTGGAGGAAATCCGACACTTTGGACGCTGAATCATCATTAGTTGTTCCTTCACAAATAGTTCCAATAGCACCTACTTCTTTAGTACCGTGAGTTGAATACGATCAATTGGTTCTGGTTGGTCTGATTGTAGATTAGAATCCTCCAAATTTTAGAGTTCTACTCAATCCTATGGAGAGAGATTCCTCTGTAATCTCTGCTAAGGTTCTGCATAACATTTGTTTACAACATGGCATTCCAGACGATGATGTATGCTTTCCATCGAAAAATGAGTTTGTCTATATGCCACCTTCAGGGTACATCGCTTAGTTCAAAGAAGGAGCAAAATAATTTCTCATTTTAAAACTTTCTTCATCAAAGACTTATTTCTTTAAAAGTTAGACTTTTAATTCATGGTTTTCAAAAATTGCTTGGTTTTCAAGAAGGAACTAAAACTTCCCTTTTCAATAATTGTGCCCCAAGTTTTGATGAGTTGAGATATTTTCTCTCATTTAAGAAGATAGACAAATGTTCATTCCTCATGGTCATCGAGGCTCAAAGAAACCGCGAGATTGTGTTGCTACTTTAAAGTAACCTATCCCAATTCAAGGCCCTGTATTTTTTGTTAGGTATCCTGATGGATATAACTGTCTTTGGACAATGGGGGGTAAGCCTTCTCTTTTACTCATTGGAATTTAATACGTTTCTATAGGATTTCTGATGGATTGAATACTTTTCGCAGTCATTCTAAGACCATACGAAGATCCATCACTCGATCCAATCTTCCATACTCTGAAGGCCATAGACGCCAAAGAGAGATCGATGAAATTTTTGCTAACGGACGATAATTTGCTCTGTTATGGGTTGTTGCATTTCAAGAGATCTACCATAGTCGTTGAAGTTCCATCTCATTCCCATGCCAAAATTCAAACATGTTCCACTTCTTCATCACATGGCTCCGAAGAGGGTGACCTCGCAAAAGAAGAAGGCCCGTCTAGCGAGTCAACTAAAGAAATTCATGAATGAGGAGGTGTTACGACCGAAGCCAACTGCACGCCCAGGCTGCCCCCGGTTCTGATGGAGAAGGAAGAAGAATTCAAGCAGTGTGAGGGCAACGCTGCGATGACAATGAAAAAGAAGGAGGGCGAAATTGAAAGCAGTAGCAGTTATAATTCCTCCTCTAGTGATGATGAATTAGATGCAAGTTCCGGTGATGGGAACTTCAAATCATGTGATGAAACTCTGAGAATGAGTCTCATTCTTTCGTAGTCGCCTCCCAATAGATTTGTGTTGAGCCTGTCCCCCAACAGCCGAGTGACTTCATGATACTTCGCTTAAGGAAATTGGTATTGACTTTGGAAATTTGAGCAACATTTATGTAGTCATCGATGAACTCATGGGATAATATTTCGAGTTCAAGGGATTGCCTCCTTACCGTAGCGACATTACGTTTCAAGTTAGCCCGATTTCTACCGTGGTGACTTCCTGATCTGATTTTTGATGACCTTTTAGGCATCCTATATATATTTCACTAAGGTCACGTTTATTTACACATGCATTATTTAAGTTCATTTTCTATTGCTAAAGCTCTTTATTTATTGTTTGTACCAGGTATTATGAGAGGCATGGAATTTATGAGGACCTTGAACAATTTACTAATTCACAATGTTAGTCAAGACGGACTTCAAGCCACCATCGAATTCGTGAAACCGAGGAAAAGTGGAGGAGAAGAAAAGATTTAGGAGCTGAAGTACATCATTTGGACAACAAAGAATGGCATAAAGTTTATAGAAGTGAGAAGAGAAAACTCCTAATAACCTAAAAGAGCCACCCAAAAAGTCGAAGGTAGATCGTAGTTCTCATTCCTCTGAGTACGAAGCATTGCCTTGGCTCCGGTCTCTATTGGAATTGAAGTTTCAACTTCCACTATTCAAGTTTCACCTTCATCACAAGCCCCATCTACTCATACAGTTCCTGCTTCTAGTTCTTCACGTCCCTACTAGAGGTAGGCTTATATTCTAACATTCGGTACCCCTAAACTCAAAACTGTGCTCCTCAGATGATCTCTAAAGGGAGTTAAATTTGATTGTGACTTGTGCCTAATCTGTAAAGACTCTTATATGCCCTATATCCATGCGATTTAAAGTGATTTGGATCAAGCGGAAGTATGGGAGAAGTTATGCAAGCAACTAGCAGACACCAACATTAACAATTACTAAGAGATCCTCTTCTTCGAGTTAGAGAAGGATGATTATGAGAGGACCTTAATGGAACATAACATCAGAATCGAGAAGCTGACAAAGGAGAGGGGTGCTGCACTCCGAGAGAGTAAGAGCGATGCCAGTTTACTGAAGTAATTAAAAGAGGCTAACAGAAAAATACAAATCAAGTTTCGAGACAAAATCAAAAAGGCCCACGCAGAGAAGGTTAAGCTGAAAGAGGAGCTTGAAGCAGGAAACGTGATCATCGAAGCTCAGAAGAAAACAATTGGTAGTCATAACGAAATTATCAAAGCCTATAAAAAGTCAATTATTGATTATGCAGGGATGGTTGAATCCCATGACAAGTCTGTTTCTGATCAGACTTAAAAGATTGCTTTGCTTTAGGAAAGAGTCACGTAGCTTAACACTAAGAAGACCTAGGTTGAAGTTGAGAAGGTCACCGTGACAATAAACTACTTGGAGTTACAGAATGCGTTTGAAAGGAAATTAGAGAAGATGGATGACACCATCTTGAATTCTTATCTTAACTCCTTGCTGCATCAAGGAAGCCTCAATTCTCTGGGGCCCAAATTCCCATGTACTCTTGTTATGATTTGGGATGAATTTCTGACCCGTTTCTGAGAGAACGAGGACGTGTACACTGAGCAAGAGTTGGAGGATGCCTATCTCAACGAAGAGTCAAAGAAGGTTTGATAGAGGGTCGGAGATCATTTGAATTGAGAGGGAAAAAGAGGCTGCCGATGCTGCTACGACTACAATTGCTAAAGCATTTCCAGAGCCTTTCTTTTCTAGGCCTGGCGAATCATCAAAACAACCTCGCGATCAGTTAGCAAGCTTAGCTGGGATTGCCTATTAGTCCTTGAGATGATGGTTTTGATGACAACAACCTTAGGACTTGTTATAAAATATAAGTACTAACATTATAGTTTAGATATATATATATATATATATATATATATATATATCTGTGTGTGTGTGTGTGTAAGATTTAACCATGCAGGTACCAAGAATGAAGATTGCACAATATAGAGATTCAAGATTGAAGAATCATGAGTATCAAGATATCAAGAGTTCAAGATTTCAAGAGTACAAGATAAATATTGAGTCTAGAATTATGTTAAAACTTCTTGAAAGCACTTACATCCTTATTCGAAATTTATTTATGGAATGGAATCCACTTCGAGCTTGTTTAATTGATGGAACCCTAGTGGGATGGAACCCACGATAATATCTAATGGAACGTATAGTGGTCCTATTTTGATATCCACTAATCTTATAAAAATGTTTTTCAAAAAAATATATCTCTTGTTTTAGAAAAATGTTTTCAAATCTTTCTTTTCAAAAAGACATCTCTCTTGGTTTTAAATATTTTAGCCTCAAAATAATTTTTATCACTTTTAATATTTTGAATTCAGAATTGTCCTTGATTTTGAACTATCTCTTGTTTTAAATACTTAGCTTTAAAATATTTATACTCAAATTTTAAATCACTTTATAGATAAAGATTATAAATTAAAAATTACTTTCTAAACTCTTTTATATGTTTAAACTATACTCAAATATATTTATAAAAGTTAAGAAATTGTTTTGAAAAATCATAGAAACCAATTTTAATAAGAAAATCAAGATCACCATTTTTTCCTAAAGCATGTCGACATACTTGTTATCCCACCTTTTAGCAAGGCCGAGATATCAAGAAATTAGTTGAAAACCAACGATTACTCATCCCAAATATCGATTATACGTCACAGTTTTGCCATGGATATCGATGAATTTTGTCCAAGTTCAGATTGAGCTACAATTGACAAGGAAAGACAAGCAAAGCCATAAAAGCCAATACTTCAAATTTTAAGACAATCGGAGTTCGTATGATCGAGATATGATCGATGCAAGTTAAGGGAAGCACGATGTTCGTATCGATCACTGAGCTAGGATCGATTCGATCTGTTCGAATCCATCCATGAACGCACTGTTCGAATCCGTCGTGTTCGTATCCATCAGAGTAACTTAGCCTTGTATCCATCATGTTCGCATCCATCCAACGAAGCCTTATTCGCATCCATCGAGTGGTTTCGATCCATCGGGTCGACTGATCAACGTCCATGAAAAAGCATCACTTCGTGTCCATTTGTAATGTCAGTGCTCATTTCGTATCGACCAATCACACACGCTTCATATCGATCGACCTTTCATCGATATGAAATCCCTCATCGATATGGAGTGGACATTCAGTTGATCGATGCGAACGAGATGAAACACGATCAATACGAACAACCACAAGCATCGATACGAACAAGGCTCCAATATTGGGTATGAATTAGACTCTCTCTACTTGGCACATAAGGTGAAGCGATCCAACAATCACGCGCTATGTCACCTTGCGCACATGTGCTCGAGATCGAGTCGTACAGGACGACACGAATGTATCGATTCGAACATAATGGCCAACCGAAGACTCGAATTTGCATCGATCATATCTCTCAAATCACAAGTCCAAATGCTATGAAATTTTCACAGAAGCTTAGGCACAAGCTAAAGAAGGTTCATGCCAAATTTCGACTCCATTGGATAAAATCTTGATTGATACGAATTACGTTCGTACCGATCACGGATCGAGTCGAAATTGCATGGGATTGATCGCGTGGGCCCGCACACATGCCAGAAGGGGTCTTTCTAAGTTTGAGCGAGATATTTGCATGTAGTGCCTATAAATATCACCCTAAAGCCTAGAGAAAAAGGACTTTTGGATCCTGCAATGTCCAGACTCTGCCAAAATCACGATTGCACTCAAACTCCATTGTTGTACACAAAACATACTGCTGTAATTCACTGTAACCAGCAAGTACATCAATAAAAGATTATCCTTTGAAGTGGACTTAGGCCGGAGATAGCCGAACCACTATAAATCTTGTGTTTCTATTTGTTATTTTTCAATTGTCGTTCTCTACTTTGTCTGGATCTGAGATTTGTGTTAAAATACTGTTGATCTATATTCATACACGGGTGCTTTAACGATATTTAGGGTTTGTGACTGTTAAACCGCCTTTTGTCAATGTTATAAGCAGGCGGATTCAACCTAACTAGCTTCACAATTATCAAGGCTGGAATATGATGGATTCGGTTTCGAAGGATGAAGTTCACTTGGATATGTCATTTGTCAAGAAATGGAGGGGGTTGCAAGGCTCAGTCTGGAAGATAAGCCTCGCTCGACACACCTCCCCTCAGTTAGCATGAAGCCTCGCTCGGCACACCTCCCCTCGGTCAGCATGAAGCCTCGCTCGGCACACCACCCTCGGTCGGCATGAAGCCCCGCTCGGCATCACACCTCGCTTGGCATTGTACGTCACAACATTGAACGTCGCTCGGCATTGAATGTCGCTCGGCATCGTGATGAGGTGGGGATGATTCGGCATTATGCCTCGGCATTGTGGCTCGGCATTGTGGCTCGGCATTGTGGCTCGGCATCGGCTATATGGTAACATGGGTCGGCATCATTACATGGTCCGACACTAGCTTTGCTCCGAGTTCTGGGCTAGTTTGCTTCGATATCCAGATAGGCTCGCTTTGGATCAATATCCGGGTAACTTCCGTTTAGCATACCAACTGCTCAATGTCGGTCGGCATAATGAAGTAGGGTTCGGCTATGGCCTTGGTGGGCACAAACTACTCAGGAGGTCCAACAACCTGGTTTTGCCTATAAATACAGCATGTGGATCTCCAAATGGGGGATCTTCTTCTGGCTATCTAGTTTTCTATTTTCTAAGGCTGACGTTACTCTGCCATCTTGTAACTGTAATCGATTATTAAAGCAATAAAAAGGAAAACTTCTAGAGAGGACGTAGGACGGAGTTAGCCGAACCACTATAAATCTGTTGTTCTTTACTGCTTTCATTTTAATTTTGGTTGTTCTTCACATTATTACTTTCTACATATGTTCTATCTGTGAGCTGTGATTGATACTTGATGCTTTCATCTGGATTTGGGTGTCAGTAACCAATTTTGAAGCTAACATTTTGGTGATTTCACCTAGAAGGCAAGAACTCGGGAATTTTAAAGCTAGGAGCTTGGATTCTAGGAAACAATGGTTATACCATCAACAAGGAAGCAAGTGATAGAAAGGAGCAATTAGGAGGAAAGTCAAGAGGCTTCCTCTGGAGCTGTAGCAGGTCAAGCATCCATCTACATCACCAGAGATGAGATGGAAGCAATGTTGAAAAGAGAAGAGGAGATGATGCAGGCTCTTCTCAGACAATTTTCACAAGCACGAAATGCAGGAGCTCAGATCCGTGGAGCTGGATCAGAAGCGCTCAACCAGTAAGCGGAGGGAATGGCTCAGCGGAGGGCAGCCCCCAATCAGCAGACGACTATCAACCTGGATGGATCTAGACTCGGGGGCATACCACCAAGAAATGCTGGACCAATCCATGGAGGGATACCAGATGACATTGTGCAACCTGACACCAATAGGAGTGTAGGAGTACGAGATGAGGAGTATGTGCCAGAATTTCCTCGTGAACTCAAGAGCCAAACCGGAGTGAATGGACAAGGATTACAGCTTAGGGACAACGACAGATAAGCGGAGATGGTCAGACGGGCTAAGGTGGATTGGTAAACAAAGACTTGGAGGATGTGAATAGGAGTCCCTTCACTCCTACATCAGGCAAGCTAGGAATCCACTGGATTTTAAGCAACCATCATTGGAGATGTATAATGGAAGGACGGATCCTACGGTTCATCTGACAAAGTATATAAGGCATATGGAAGTGCTGGGGGCATCAGAGGAAGTCATGGCCCGATGCTTCCCGTTGTATCTGACAGACATAGCAGAACTAGTGTTTATACAATTGGAGAGCGGTTCCATTGGAACATGGATCGAGTTGACTGATACATTTATGAGGCAGTTCAGAGTTCACATTTCGAGACCTAAGAATGTGATGAGTTTGCCAGCGCTAAAGCAGAGGACCAGAGAATCTTTGAGGATCTTTCTGACGCAATTCAATGTAGCAGCAGCATCAGTGGATCGACTAGATCCATCCACGGTCTTAGTGGCAACTGTATCTGGCATCGCTAATGGAACGGAGTTCAAGAATTCACTGAAAAGGGATCCACCTATGGATTTAGGGGAGTTTTACCATAAGGCCGAAGGATTTCTATGATTAGAGGATGTAAATGCTGTAAGAGAGGAAGGAGAAGAAGTTAGTGTTTATGCAGTCAAGGGAGAAAATCCTCCTAAAAAAGATTCAGGAACTGATAAAGGAAAACGGAAGGCCAAGGATAACAACGATGGACCAAGGAAACCACACAAGGAACCGAGATTCACCTCTTTTACGGAGCTGAATGAGACTTTGGGGCGAATCTACCAGGATACCGGGGGGGCAGATTCCTTATCGAATACCAATGAGGAGGGACCCGACCAGCAATGAAAGAAGGTCAGACAAGTATTGTTTACTCCCAAACTGAACGGTCATAGCACGAATGACTACAGGCACTTGAAGGATGAGGTTGAGGGTCATATCCAGAATGGTTTGCTATCGCAATATATGAGAAGGGGAAAAACAACGGTGGAACGAGAACGGCCACCACCTGCACCAACTGGGAATGATTTCGGATCGGGGCGTCAGTTTATTAACAATTGATTGAGATAATGACGAACGAATGGCAAACTCTACACCGACGCGATTAAGTTGTTTACACATGAATAGGACCGCGAACGATCCTCAGGGATGCTCTGATACAACTACAAATCGCATCAATATAGGTGTTTGCGCTCCGACGTCCCTGTTTTTCTTTTGTTTTCTGTTTCTCATGTTTGGATTTGATTTTTTTGACATTTCTGTTGAAAAACTCAGTTGAATGGATATTTAGTTTTGATAATTCTGAAATAGCCAAGTCACTTATACATGTACGAGATCGCGAACGGTCCCTAGGCATTCTCTAAGGTGGCGATAAACCGCCATAGCCGACAATTCAAAAATTCACTCGAATGTGAAATCTGACATTAACGATACTATGTCCCCCCGGGCACACACAATTCGCCTCGAACGACACCCGATCGCGAACAGTCACAATTTGCCTCGAACGACACCCGATCGCGAACGATGACAATTCGTCTCGAACGGCACCCAGTCGCGAACGATCACAATTTGCCTCGAACGGCACCCTATCGCGAACGACCACAATTTGCCTCGAATGGCACACGATCACGAACGATCACAAATTGCCTCGAACGACACCACGACCGCGAACGGTCACCATTCACAGCGAACGGCATCCGACCGCGAACGGTCACATACTACCCCGAATGATATATGATCCCGAACAATAGTCATTCACGGTCAGATAAGACTATCAATTTCTCTATAGGTCATCAACAGGATATGAACATCCGGCTTATGCCATTACAAAACACACCTTCCTACCGCAAGGCATGTTTTGGGGGAAAAGTGTTAACCCGCCTTTTGTCAAAGCCATAAGCAGGCGGATTCAACCTAACTAGCTTCACAATTATCAACGCTGGAATATGATGGATTCAGTTTTGAAGGATGAAGTTCACTCGGATATGTCATTTGTTCAAGAAATGAGGGAGTTGCATGGCTCGGTCTGGAAGATAAGCCTTGCTCGCCACACCTTCCCTCGGTCAGCATGAAGCCTCGCTCAGCACAACTCCCCTCGGACGGCATGAAGCCTCGTTCGGCACACCTCCCCTCGGTCGGTATGAAGCCTCGCTCGGCACACCTCTCCTCGGTCGGCATGAAGCTTCGTTCGGCACACCTCCCCTCGGTCGGCATGAAGCCTCGTTCGGCATACCTCCCCTGGGTTGGCATGAAGCCTCATTCAGCACACCTTCCCTAGGTCGACATGAAGCCTCGCTCGGCACAACTCCCCTCGATCGACATGAAGCCTCGTTAGGCACACCTTCCCTCGGTCGGCATGAAGCCTCGTTCAGCACACCTCCACTCGATCGACATGAAGCCTCGTTCGGCACACCTCCCCCTCGATCGGCATAAAGCCTCGTTCGGCACACCTCCCCTCGGTCGACATGAAGCCTCGCTCGGCATACATTCCTTCGGTCGGCATGAAGCCTCGCTCGGCACACCTCCTCTCGGTCGGTATGAAGCCCCGCACGGCATCGCACCTCGCTCGGAATTGTACGTCCCTCGGCATCGTGATGAGGTAGAAATGGCTTGGCATTATGGCTTGGCATTGTGGCTTGGCATAGTGGCTCGGCATCGGCTATATAGTGACATGGGTCAGCATCAATACATGGTCCAGTACTAGCTTTGCTCCGAGTTATGTACAAGTCTGCTTCGATATCCAGATAGGCATGCTTTGGATCAATACCCAGGTAACTTCCGTTCGGCATACCAACTGCTCAGGGTCGGTCGACATAATGAAGTAGGGTTAGGCTATGGCCTTGGTGGGCCCAAACTACTCAGGAGGCCCAATAACCTGGTTTTGCCTATAAATATAGCATGTGGGTCTCTAGGCGGGGAATCTTCTTTTGGCTCTCTAGTTTTCTATTTTCTAAGGCTGAGGTTACTCTGCCATCTTGTAACTGTAATCGATTATTACAGCAATAAAAAGGAAAACTTCTGGAGTGGACGTAGGCCTGAGTTAGCCAAACCACTATAAATCTGTTGTTCTTTACTACTTTCAGTTTATTTTTGACTGTTCTTCACATTATTACTTTCTACATATATTCTATCTGTGAGCTATGATCAATAATTGGTGCTTTCATCTGGATTTTTGTGTTAGTGATTAATTTTGGCATTAACGGTGACCAATTTTGGCTCAAACACTTTGGTGCTTCCACTGAGAAGGCCTAACTCAGGGATTCTACTGCTTAGATATTTAAGGAATTCAGATTCGAAAGATAATGACGCGACAATCAACAAGAAGGCAGAGAGGAGAAAGGAGCTAGCAAGAGAGAAGCCAAGAGGCCACTTCTGGGGATGGAGCAGGTCTAGCTTTGATCTACATCACCAGGGACGAAATGGAGGCTATGGTGGATTCAATACATGAGAGATTGTTGAAGAGTCAACAGGAAATGATGCAAAGCTTCTTTGAGTAGATAAGAGCAGCCGGAGCATAGAACCTTGGACTGACTACAGTGGCTGCAAACAATGGACAAGGAGCTAGAGTCACAGAGACCAATGGAAGTCGGATTCAATATCAGAACGAAGAACATGAAGGCAATCAACGAGGACCTAAGGGCGGACCCTCGAGATCTGGCATTGGAAGACCTATAGATGGAGCTCAACAGGCTAGAGCCAATGCCAACATGAATGAGCCACGTGAAGAATATTACCCATAATACCCTTTGAGACATAGGGACAGGATATAAACACGATAAGGTGATAGCCCCTGGATGAAGATGAAATAATGGCTGGACTAGTATGACGAATTATGAGAGGAGGGTTGCCTAGCGCAGGCTTTGAGGAAGTTAGTCGGAGCCCGTTTACTCCGAATATCAGAAATGCGAGGAACCTCCATAGTTCAAGTTACCCATGCTGGAACCATATGATGGAAAGTCAGATCTGACCATGCATATTACCAGATATATCAGGCATGTGGAAGTGCTGGGGGCATCCGAGGAAGTGATGGCACGATGTTTTGCTCTATGTTTAGCAGATTTGGCTGCGCTTTGATTCAGACAACTAGAGAGTGGATCAATTAGAACATGGGGCGAGAAAGTGGAATGCTTCATGAGGCAATTTAGGGTCCACATGACGCGACCCAAAAGTGTGATGACCTTAGCATCGATAAAGCAGAGGACCATAGAGTCCATAAAATATTTTCTATTGCGATTTAATGCAGCTGTAGCTTCAGTAGATTGCCCGAATCCATCGATGATTTTGATGGCAGCAGTGGCAGGAGTTGCAGAAGGCACAAAGTTCAAGGATTCGCTGGCAAGAGACCCGCCACAAGTCCTTGAAGAATTTTACCATAAAGCTGAAAGATTCATTCGGCTGGAAGATTCACGTGCTGAGAGACAAGAAACAAATGCTGTGCAAGGTGAAGGAACTTCTAAAGAATAGTCTGGAACTGACAAAGGAAAGCGGAAGTAGGACGACGGATACGATGGTCATCACAAACAGAAGAAATTCCGAAAACCCAAATTCAAACAATACGCTGACTTGACGGCAAACCTTGAACGGATTTACACGGAGACTCGAGGACGGCTCCCCTATCGAAACCCACCCAGAAGAGATCCCATAGAACGGGAACGTAGGAGTGGAAGTATTGCCAATTCCATACGCTGGAAGGGCATGCTACTGATGAATGCCGCTATTTGAAGGATGAGGTGGAAGAGCAAGTTAGAAGTGGTAGATTGCCACAATACGCGAGAAATCAGACAACAACGTAGGACCTAAGCAACTACTACCTCCACCAAACAGAACTAATCCTGTATCGGGATCACGACTCGTCATCAATTGATCATGATGGCAAGGGCCAAGTTCAGGATTTGAAGTTTGGTCAATTGTACTCCTCAGATTTGATTTCAAAATAAAACGGCTATTCCACGTACACATGTACGGGAACCAGAGAGATCACCAGGCATGCTCTAAGATGGTAATAGACCGCTCTGCTCGGAGAGGCAGTATCTTGTTTTTTCCTTTATTTGCGATTGAACATTTGGAATTTTAATTTAATAAATGCACTTGAATTTCACAAAATAAACCTTTACCGGAGAGTTAAAGGATGAATATTGAAAGTCAACCTGAAAATGATCGCTTTATGACCCTACCCAGAGAGGCGAGATCCGTAGTGCAAGAAGTGAGTTGCTTCGCCGGAGAGCGACAGGATCAACTCACTTAACGTCGTTTCCCCATTCACTGGAGGGATTGGATGGGGTTCGATAAGAGCCCGGAGTGACTGTAATTGGCCTAGGATTTAGGCCATGACATGGCTTAATGTTCAGGGACGCTGAACCGGAGTGTAGGGGGTGTTGCTGCTTCGTCGAAAAACGACAGGATCAGCTCACTCGACGTTTTTTCCTCTTCACCGGAGAGTGACAGGATGGGATCCAGCAGGAGCCTGGAGAGGCTATGATCGGTCTAGGATGATCAAGACATCCCTATATGCCCTCGCTGGGGCCAGAGTGCAAGGGATAGAAAGCAAAGCCGTAGCGAAACAGGATCTTTCTATTCGATCGTTAAGTCTGGAACGAACTTGGTAAGGGTCCTAAGTGACCATCGATAGTCTGGAGAGGCTGTAGAATTAAATTCTTGACTTCTACAGGTGGGAATGTATACTGATTCGGCTTCGAACAGCCATAAACATGATTGACGATACTATAGCTATGAATAAAACATGAACTCACGGCATTCGACTTAAAGCCATTCAAAACACGCCTTTTACCAAAAGGCATGTTTTGGAGGGAAAAGTGTTATCCCACCTTTTAGCAAGGCCGAGATATCAAGAAATTAACTGAAAATCAACGATTACTCATCCCAAATATCGATTATAAGTCACAGGTTCGCTATGGATATCGATGAATTTTTTTGAGTCCAGATTGAGCTACAATTGACAAGGTAAGACAAGCAAAGCCGTAAAAGTCAATGTTTCAAATTTCAAGACAATCGGAATTCCTATGATCGAGATATGATCGATGCAAGTTATGGGAAGCACGCTGTTCGTATCGATCACTGAGCTTTGATCGAGCCGATCAATTCGAATCCATCCATGACCGCACTGTTCGAATCCATCGTGCTCACATCGATCCAGCGAAGCCTTATTCGCATCCATCGATTAGTTTCGTATCCATTGGGTCTACTGATCAACGTCCAAGAAAAAGCATCACATCATTTCCATTTGTAATGTCAGTGTTCATTTCGTATCGACCAATCACACATGTTTCGTATCGATCGACCTTTCATCGATATGAAATCCCTCATCGATATTGAGTGGATATTTAGTTGATCGATGCAAACGAGACGAAACATGATCGATACGAACAACCACAAGCATCGATACGAACAAGGCTCCGATATTGGGTATGAATAAGACTTGGTCGACCCGGCACAGAAGGTGGAGCGATCCCAGAATCACGCGCCACGTCACCTTGCACACACATGCTCGAGATTGAGTCGAACAGAATGATACGAATGTATCGATTCGAACAGAACAACCAACTGAAGACTCGAATTTGCATCGATCATATATCGCAAGCCACAGGTCAATATGCTATGAAATTTTCACAGAAGCTTACACACAAGCTAAAGAAGGTTCATGCCAAATTTCGAATCCATTGGAAAAAATCTTTATCGATACGAATTACGTTCGTATCGATCACGGATCGAGTCAAAATTGCATGGGAACGATCGCGTGGGCCCACTCACAGGCCAAAAGGGGTCTCCCGAAGTTTGAGCGAGATATTTGCATGGAGCGCCTATAAATAGCACCCTAGAGCCTATAGAAAAAGGACTTTTGGATTCTACGACGTCCAGACTCTACGAAAATCACGATTGCACTCAAACTCCATTGTTGTACTCGAAAATTACTGCTGTAATTCATTGTAATGAGCAAGCACGTCAATAAAAGACTATCCTTTGAAGTGGACGTAGGCCGGATGAAACTATCCAGAATTTGACCACTTTAAAATATAATATTTAGAGTGATTTTAAATATAAAATATGTAAGGTTATATGATTCAAACAATATTAGATAAGATTTGGAAAGAGAAGTATATACAAAAATAGTAAAAAATTTCCTATATCGACAAAAGCGACAAAATGATGATTTCAGAAAAGTATGTTTCAATGGTTAAATAAATTATCTTAATTAGTTTATGAATGTTTATATTTTTAAATATCATTATACAAATTTATTTTTAAATTTGGTTTACATAAATAAATAGTTTAACTAAAACGTCAAAATGTGACCGTAAAACATTTTGTCGAAAATCAACGTTTTGTCGATTAAAAGTTGTCCCAACGTCGCCGCACCTTTATTTTCTTATATAGGAACATATATTCAAATAGTGCAAGTATTAATTAATTCACTAAACATGTTTACTTTTACTAAATAAAATTATAAAACTTCTAGAAGTCGTTAAGAAAAGTAAGTAAGAATTAACAAAAGTAAGTAAGAAAAGTCAAAAGTAAACATCAAATCAATATCACATCAAAAGCCAACACAAATTTTATTTTACTTAGCTTAGTTCTTAAGGGATTAAGACATAAAGTAAAGATGTGAAAGGTGATGTTAAGTATTGAAAAAGTAGAGATTGCTTTAGGTTGAAGTAACGTTAGTTTGGTAATTTGGTAAGAGGTTATTTTGGTAAATTTACACTTCTTTCTTTTTTCTATAAATATTCACCTCCTTCTTCACTTTCATTCACATTTCTTCTTCTTATTTTCTCAAGCTTCTTTACCTTCTTCCTCTTCTCTTTAATGGCTTCTAAGCCATAGAAAAGAATTAGAAATAAATAATGTCAAAATATTTTCAAAATATTCAAAAGAAATCAATGTTCATTCTCTTTAAATCAAACTCATTTTTTCTCCATATTTTACCTCTTCTTCTCTCGGCTATAACTTCTTCAAAAATGAATCAAAATGCAAAATTATTTTTTTCAATCCTGTATTTTTTCAGTGGCTACAACTTTCATGTTGACCACTTTGTCTCATTCTAATGTGAACTATGTAAAAAATGTACTTCTTTCCAGTGCATTTTCTGGCCCAGTTTTTAAGCCAGAGAATATGTCATTTTGTATTGATCATAGCTTGATAATACCATATCCAAATTAAGAAATTGTTTTTTATAGAATATATGAAATTCCAGTGGCTACAACTTTTATGTTGATCACGTTTTCTACTTTTGAGGTTTACTATACCTGAAACTCAATTCTTTAAAGTGCATTTTCGGGTTTCATTTTTGTCAACCTGACAATACCTCTTCTTTACTCTATCATATCTTCCTCAAAAATATTTGGGTTCAAATGATTATTATTTTTTAAATTCAAGAGAAAATAATTTTTAATAACTTTTTAGTTAACAAGTTTTTCAAAATTTTAAAGTATGAGTGTCAAAAATAAGAGAGAAGATGATCTACTTTTTGGATCTAAATCTTGGAAAATTCAAGTTTAAAGCTCTACCGCTTCTTCTCTATATTTTCAACCAACCTCCATCTCAAGCCTCGTCCAAGATATTCAAGGGGATTGGGTGTTGTTTGCTAGTGTTTAATGGAGTAGGAATTAATTAGTGAAGTGTTGGTTGATTAGAATGTTGGTAGGAAGTTAATCGCTTTGGTTTATGGTGAGAAACTCTATTTAGCATCTCTATTTATATATATATATATACACACACATGTTTGATGTTGTGTTATGATTGCTATGGATGATTATATATGCTTTGATCATCAGGTATCAGATTTGTTTGATTAAGTTCAGCATGATAAGGGGTTCTCGCTTTGTGAACAGTGACGAAGCTTAGACTCTTACCCATACACGTCCCTAGTGTGAAAGGGTTAGTTGATAGCCGAGAGGCTTGCCGTAAAAGCACATCCGAGGTATCACATGTTGTCACCTCCATGTTGAAAAGTAGGAGTGCCCCCATGTTGAAAAGCAGAAAGGTAACGGGATGGTTGAAAAGCCTACCGGGGCGGGTACGGAAAAACCCGTTCGTGACATTTGGTATCAGAGCTAAAGGTTAAGCGGGAACCTTGGCTTTGTTATGGGTAAAGACTCATCAGAGATAGGATTAGTAATATCCTAGGATGAGTAACTCATTAGAGATAGGGTTAGTAACACCCTAGAATGAGTTGTGAGAGTGTTATATATGTGAGCGCGTAATTGTTAATTTTATAAAAATGGTTTTGTTTTAAAAAAAGGTAAATGAAATAATTTTACCTAGGATTATCTTTTGATTATAAAGTATATATTTTGAAAAGTTATATAGTTAGAAATTAGGATTAATGAAATTTAAATATGAACATCTTGTGATTAGAATTTAACAATTTGACTATAAGATATTTCATAAAGATAATCGATAAGTAAGAAATCTGATAAGGTAATTAAGATCTTTAATACTTATTCAAAATAATAAATTAAGAAATGATAATGTTAAGTTACTATCATAAATTGATCAATTGTTGATTTAAAAGTTTAAGTACAAATACCTTGTGAATTAAGTTTCATGATTTGACTATAAGGTGTTTGATATTATGATTTACTTAAGGAATGGACATATAAGATAAAAATGTATTTAAATAATTGAAAACGATTGTGTAAAAAGATAAATATAAAAGGAATGAGAATTTAAAATTCGAGTTATTCAAAGAGTTGTGGTAATTTAAATAAAGTTAATTAATATAAGATAAATTTATAAAATGAATTTAAAAAATAGGTTTTATAAAGTAATCTCTAAAGGATTTTGAAAATATTATTATTTTAATTAAAAAGAGCTATTTTATGATAATTAATTCAGCTGGCTCTAAAATAAACAAAAAAAAATGGGCAAGAGATGTGTTCGGATGGTAAGCACTTCCCTTAAGTATTACTCTTCTTGTTAAGAGGATATATGATACTATTGGTAGTACCCAGTTTCTTGGATTGTTTTAGAGTTACCCGATCGATATAGTTTTCTTAAGTTAATGAAATAATATGAACCATTGATTAGTAATCTTTATAAAAGTGTTTAGAGTAAAGATAAATTTGGTCTCGCTAATTGCTAAAATAAAGCGGAATTTCCGACGATTTTGGACAGTCGTAAATTTCTAAATCGCATCAAACTCAAAGCTAAGGAATTTATGGAATATTCTAGTAAAAGATAAACCACTATGAAATACTTTGAATAAATGAAATAAGATAAGGATAATTGATAAATCTAATTTATAAAAAAAAAGATTTAAGATTTAAGAGTATAATAAGGATTTAAATATGGGTGGTTTTAAAATTTGTTTTTCAAAGCTAGAAAATTAACAAGAGTATTAAATAAGAAATAAGTTTTATAACTTATGAATTTGAGATAATAGTAAATTACAACAAAGTATAAATTTTTTAGACAGACGGATTTAAGTAATACAGATTTGGAATTTAGGATTTGTATATACTCTTAGGATTTAAAGGTATATCATACAAATGTAGATTTAAGTCGTGAACTATTAAGTAAAATAATGACTCTTCAAAAAGGTAATTATAACCTAAAAATGTTTTATTAATGAATTCTAGAATTAATTAAGAATTTGGACTTAAGTCTTTAAAAGTGATTGATTTACATAAGTTATAAGATGTAATAAACTTAAGTAATAGATTAATAAAATGGTTCATAAATAATATTAGTGTTAAAGGAAATATACCGAGTTAAAAGATTGTGGGAAGACTTTTTTATAAAGATAAATTATCATTTGAGTGAAAAATGGTTTCTTTGGAATATATTCCTTTAATAAAAATAAATAATTAAAGGGATTACATAAAGAAGCACCTTTATAAAGTGTTTGAGCTTAAGATAAAAGTTTATGAAAGTTTTGAGGGTTAATAAATACATATGTTATATGTAGATCATCTCATCGCACAATTTTGATCTAAGATTTGAATTCGGAATTTTGAGGTGTTTACAATGGTGCGGAAAAGAATTTATCACTCGATTCTTGACGAAGAACATTGATGAGGATGTTTGGTTAGGTACTTTAGTTTTCTATCATAGTTGAGCACTATGCAAGGAAAGCAAAGGTTTCTGAGCAAAGAGCCTGATAAAGTCTGCACTAGAGGATCGGGGGATCGATACTAGTTCGGAAATGAAGTTGTGTATTCGAATAGAAGATCGAATAAGATATTTCATATGGATGATCTGTGTATATTGTATGAAATTATGTTTAAAGATAAATATTTTAGGTAAACTTTTGTTTGGGTAATTTCGAGAACGAAATTCTTTTAAGTAGGGGAGAATGTAACTATTCAGAATTTGACCACTTTAAAATATATCATTTAGAGTGATTTTAAATATAAAATATGTAAGGTTATATGATTCAAACAATATTAGATAGGATTTGGAAAGAGAAGCATATATAAAAATAGTAACATTTGTCTATATCGACAAAAGCAACAAAATGCTGATTTCAGAAGAGTATGTTTCAATGGTCAAATAAATTATCTTAATTAATTTATGAATGTTTATATTTTTACATAGCATTATAAAATTTTATTTTTAAATTTGGTTTACATAAACAAATAGTTTAACTAAAACGGCAAAATGTGACCGTAAAACATTTTGTCGAAAATCAACGTTTTGTCGATTAAAAGTTGTCGCAACGTCGCCGCACCTTTATTTTCTTATACAGGAACATATATTCAAATAGTGCAAGTATTAATTAATTCACTAAACATGTTTACTTTTACTAAATAAAATTATAAAACTTCTAGAAGTCATTAAGAAAAGTAAGTAAGAATTAACAAAAGTAAGTAAGAAAAGTCAAAAGTAAACATCAATCAATATCACATCAAAAGCCAACATAATTATTATTATACTTAGCTTAGTTCTTAAGGGATTAAGACATAAAGTAAAGATGTGAAAGGTGATGTTAATTATTGAAAAAGTGGAGATTGCTTTAGGTTGAAGTAAGGTTAGTTTGGTAATTTGGTAAGAGGTTATTTTGATAAATTTCTACTTCTTTCTTTTTCCTATAAATATTCACCTCCTTCTTCACTTTCATTCACATTTCTTCTTCTTCTTTTTTCAAGCTTCTTAATCTTATTCCTCTTCTCTTTAATGGCTTCCAAGCCATTGAAAAAAATTAGAAATAAATAATGTCAAATTATTTTCAAAATATTCAAAAGAAATCAATGTTCATTCTCTTCAAATCAAACTCATTTTTTCTCCATATTTTACCTCTTCTTCTCTCGGCTATAACTTCTTCAAAGCAGAATCAAAATGCAAAATTATTTTTTCTAATCCTGTATTTTTTCAGTGGCTACAACTTTTATGCTGACCACTTTATCTCATTCTAAAGTGAAATATGTTAAAAAATACACTTCTTTTCAGTGCATTTTCTGGCCCAGTTTTTAAGCCAGAGAATATGTCATTTTGTTTTGATCATAGCTTGATAATACCAGATCCAAATTAAGAAATTCCTTTTTTAAAGCACAAAAATTCCAGTGGTTACAACTTTTATTTTTGATCGCTTTTTACACTTTTGAGGTTTACTATACCTGAAACTCAATTCTTTAAAGTGCATTTTCGGGCTTCATTTTTGTCGATCCGACAATACCTCTTCTTTATTATATCATATCTCCCTCCAAAATAATTGTATTAAAATGATTCTTTTTTTAAATTCAAGAGAAAATAATTTTCAACAAATTTTTAGTTAACAAGTTTTTCAAATTTTAAGAGTAAGAGAGTCAAAAATAAAAGAGAAGATGATCTATTTTTCGGATCTAAATCTTGGGAATTCAAGTTCAAAGCTCTACCGCTTCTTCTCTATATTTTCGGCCAAACTCCATCTCAAGACTCCGCCAAGCTATTCGAAGGGAGTGGGTGTTGTTTGCTAGTGTTTAATGGTGTAGGAATTAATTAATGAAGTGTCGGTTGATTAGAATGTTGGTGGGAAGTTAATCGCTTTGGTTCATGGTGAGAAACTCTATTTATCATCTCTATTTATATATATACACATGTTTGATGTTGTGTTATGATTGCTATGGATGCTTATATATTCTTTGATCATCAAGTATTATTTTTTGATATGATTGTTAAACTGTTTTACCAAGTCACGTTAATACACATCGATAAGCACAAAGGAAAACACTTTCCTTTTGAAAATGAAATGGTGTATATGGAATGCCTAAACCTTTTGGAAATAGTTTTAAAATGAGTTAGAAATTTTTTATAAACATTTAAATATGTATAAAGAAATAAAGGAAGAAAATTAAGATTTTATCTTGTATATTTTAAATATGTCCAAAATAATTTTACAGAAAAATCGTGTTTTTGCAGTAAATTGGCCAAAGTTTAAAATTGATATTTTACATGTTTTAAAAATATAAAATAAATTCTAAAAAATATTTTAAAATGCATTAAAAGATATTTAAGTTGAAAATATGGATTCTAAATGATATAAAAGTCGTTTTGAAGAATATAGCTTTTAAAACGCTATTTGCAACACTTTATGCATGGCTTTTCGCAGCAGTTTGAAATAACTTTTGAAATGCAGTTTTAAACTTAACAATTCTTTCCTATATATTTTGTAAATTATTTTAAAAGAATAATTAAGTTGTTTAAAGATGATTTGGAAGTTTTAATGAGAGTTTGAATAAATGGGAAAGATGAATTGTTTATACCACTTAAACAATAAGTGAAGAAGATTGAATATAATAACAAACTGAGTAATGCGGAAACGACTAGTACATTTGTCCTGCCTGTGAGATCTGGGAAGATAAAATAAGGTGTTTAACTAAGGCTAGAAATAGAGCAACCAGTTCCCTGAACTTACCTGGCCTATATTTTCTCTTCTTAGGCGAGGGGTGGAACATATCGAAAGGAAAGCCCAGATGCTCTAAAAGATCATAATTAAATTTTTTCTAAGATAAAAGAAACGAAATAAATTCTTTGAACTTATTATAAATGGCCTAGATCTAAGATTTGTAAAATCGATATTTTATAAATAAAAGCAGTGGAATTATAAAAGCATTTTATAAATATTATAAATGGGGTTGTAATCAAATTTATATATGGGTTTACAATTTAGAAAAGAATTTATAATGGATTTTATAAATAATAAGATTTGAAAGGAATTAATTTGTAAATAAAAGTTTTATAAGTAATTAAATTATAATTGGATTTTCACTTATAAGTGAGATATAACTAAAATTTGTTAGTAAAGAAATTTTGTATGTGGAAGTTTATAAAATAAAAATGTAATTTTTAAACACCGTTTTGTAAATCTGAAATTAATTTAAATTGATAAGTTAAATGTGACAGTTTATTAAAGGAATTATATTCGCGATTTTGGACGATGAATAATCCTTTAAAGTAAATGGATGTTTTGGAAAGTGATATTATAAAAAGGGAATATTTTTCCCAAGTTCAAAGTTAAGAAAGAAAATCTTTGATTGAGATTTAATGAATGATTTAGAAAGATTTTCCTAAGTAAAAGATAAAATGATTTAGAATTATTCCAGGATGTAAGAAAGGTTTAAATAAACCAAATGATTTTATAAATGAGGCTTAATGATTCCTTATACACTTGAAAAGAAAATGGAATAAATTGAAAAGAATATATCTAACAAAGATATTTTATAAAAGATGAAGTAATTGATTGATGATTGGTATCCACATCTGAACTTAACATCTTTTAAATCGATAATTGGCTTCGAAGGAACTGGGGTCGGATTTGGATAATTCCTATTCGAAAACCACTAAGAACCAATGTATACGTTCGAATAGGAAGACATGTTGAAGATGATGATTATTGAAGACCATGGATCTTCATAGTGTGAGGACTGCTTGTTGATTTGCTCGGGGTCGCACCCATTATAGAGTTATATATAGCAGTGGTCTCCTCGTTGTGGAGATTTTTTGGATTTCAAGGACTACTCGCTACTAGTGGTAGTAGGAGAGTGCCTTCGGTTTGTCCTGTTCCTGGACAACTTGTATGGACGTTTTTCTGACATTGCATTTCTAAAGATTACGTACATTGGTTTTTACAAACGTACATCAGTGGTGGCGGAGTAGGCAACTTCTCTTGGCCTAACACCCTTCTTGAGACGTATGAGCTCAAGGGTTGTATTTTTGTGGAAGGCAATTAGCAGTTAACGGAAATGGCAATGCGACATTCAAAGATGTGATATGTGCTATGAGAAAAAGGTAATCGTTGCCTCAAGCCTTATCAAACCGAAAATGACCAAAACAGGATTAGTTGCGGCAAGGCTAAGTGGGTCATTCCCAATTAGGGTATGATCATCCCCTTCTAGATATATTTCTTTCCACTATGACGTTCGGGATGTAAATTAATGTGGTGTATGGAAAACGAGCGCTCGGTTAAAGGTCGATAACGACCGGGTGATGACATATTCGGTACTATCTAGTTATGGAGGTAGGCCGGTCTTGTGTTGGTAGATGGTAGATATTCTGTGCCTCGGGACATCCATCTAGAGGTGTACCCATTTCGGAAGGTAGATCCTTCACCTGCTCATTTGTATGGAAATTCATTCTCCAATAAGTACCTACGGTTTTGTTTGTAGAGCCTAGTATGCTGGAATTTAATAATGGTAACAATTTCGGCTAAGATTAATAAGTTTATTTGCAAAGGTTTTCAAAGAGATGTCATTAGAAATAATATCAATGATTTTGATACAAAAGTGTTTTAGTTATCATAAGGTAAAAACCCTTCCGTGTTTATGTGTGGGCGTGGTCTTATGAGATACACTTTCTTTTCAAAAGTTTTTATTCAAAGGCTAATATATGACACTATCATTTATTATTGAGTTTTTCTCACTCTGGTTTATCAAGCCTGATCTAGATATTTTCAATACTCGGGTCAGATCCAAGTAGTTTCAGGTTAATTCGAAGACGGTTGGAGTTTCCAAAGGAGAGCTGGAGATATTCATCGACGTGTGGACACATTCTATTATCCGATGTACTTAGTGTATTTTGTTTGATGTTTATCAGCAATTGTAAGGACAGATGTTTATAACTGTCCAAACTGAATTTAGTTTTGACATTGATATATGTATTTAAAAGTTTTCCGCTGTAAAGATATTTGTTCGATATTATATGTTATTCCATTCGTGTGAGATTCTGTTCTGTCTTATTTTTCTTATTACCCTTCATATTCCGTATTTTCGTGCAATTTGAGTTGGACATGTGTGGTTTATTATCGATTCAAAGGGTACAAAAAAATCGGCATTGACACCAGAGATAGCCAAACCACTATAAATCTTGTGTTTCTATTTGTTATTTTTCAATTGTCGTTTTCTACTTTGTCTGGATCTGAGATTTGTGTTAAAATACTGCTGATCTATATTCATACATGGGTGCTTTCACGATATTTGGGGTTTGTGACCAATTTTGGCGCAAACAATACTCCTACCCCCATGTCTACATGGTGCCCGTTAAAATTAAAAATTCAAATTTTCAAAAGAAGTGTCTATTCGTTATATTCTTTCATGAATAGTTATGGCTATTTATCTTCTATAAATACTAGTAGTTCTAAACGAATTTTTAACCAGATTTCACTTGTTTTCTCTCCTCTTCATCTTCCATATTTATTCTAAAGAATCCCAACCTATACTCTACTGAAATACCAAGTGAATAAAACTTGATTATCTTTTATTTGATTCTCTGCCACTCTTTCCACTAGATCTCAATGCTATCCAGAGTTATATGATTATTTGTAAATCAAACTATTGAGTAAAAGGTGTGGTTGAGCTTTGAAATCAATTGGGTGTGGTTGCTGCCCTGAAAATCGATTAGGTGATCTTGTGGCTGGTAAATCAAGAGAGTTTTCCTCGGATTCGAATAAAGGAGGGTGTATGTCATGGCCTTGAAATCGAGGGTGTAATCTGGGAGATTATTTTGAAAAGAAATCCATGCAATTGTGCAGGACTGGATGTAGGGTAACTCCGAACCAGTATAAAATTCTAGTGTGTTCTTTCCTTTACTACTCTTATTTATTATTTGCATCTGTGTCTGATTCTGTGATTATATCTATGTCTGCGTATTGCATTTGTTGGTGATTAAATTATATAAGTTTCAAAAAGATTTAGAAAATCCACAAAACACTATTCACCCCCCTCTAGTGTTATTCTAGCCTTAAGGTCCGTAATCTGCATTTCACACTGCCTTGTTGTCTTCCCTTCCAGCGGCTGCCTTGAAAGCCTCGGGTGGTCTCAGAACTTCTCCAAAGATCATGCAGCCATCCAAAGAAAGAGAAGGTGGAGAGTATGAGATTGAAATTCTGGGCCGCTCTTCTAATCAAGTAACCTTCTTGTTTCCCCCGAGTTTGAGAATTTTTAGCTCATGTCGTAAGAATAAGATGAACTAAATGTTTTCATTTTTGATCTTATAAGTCAGTCTTCTTTACCTACCGACCCGTCGATCTCTTTGGTCCCTAGGCTTGCTGCTATTCTAACTGCCTAGATGCTTGTTTCTGTAGCCGCTTGGACTACTACAGCTATGTATGGCTCATATTCGGTCCGTAATCCATGAATATTGCTACATTGCACGGTCTAGATGACCTTCCGTAACCCTGGAGGGAAATTTCATGGCAGTTGAAGCTCGAGAGCAGGAAGACCTAACCGACCAGCTAATTAAAATTGAATGGAAGATGGTGGCCATTAAGGAGGAAAAAATTGAGGAGAGAAAGTCTTCAAGGAGCTCCTGTAAGTCTCGGAAGTGTAAGACTAAGGGGACATTTCGAGAAGGTCAAAGAACAGGGAGGAGATGCTAGAACGGAGGAGATATTTGATATTCAAGTAGCAACATGACTCCTAGCAGGGATTCTGAGAAGAAGAAGAAACTTCCAACCAAAGGTGGGAAGGGGAGCGATGGGAAGAAACATTTACAGGCTCGAGTAATAGTGGTGCCAGATATCGGGACATTTTGATTTGTTTAATACGTGTTTTATACAAGTGCAGGGTTTGCACTTATTACTTTTGTTGTTGTAGCATCTGCATTTTCCAATTTTATTGGTCGATACTGTATGGGTATGACCCCTACATTTTGACTATGTACAGAAAGTGTTATAAGTAATGCAATATGGACACTTTGATTGTGATTATTTTATCTAGTTTTCTATGTTTTATGCACTTATACCAATTCAATTTACTACTACTTTATCTTGCCCTGTAATTACCGACAAAAATTTTATTTGGAGTAACAGGACTGTGAAGTACTTGGTTTTTATTTTTGAGTATTAGTGTGTGCACCCTCCAGCTCAAGGGGTTCTTTAATTCAAACACTTGACAAATGACCAGTTGATCCAAGTGATTTTTTAGATGTCTGTAACCGGGCTTATTTTGTAGTTCCTACCTTCGGGAACTTGTGATTTGAACACCTCGATTCCAAAGATATTGTCAGTCAACAGTCTGAATAGTTTGTCGATTCATAGTCGTTTCGCATTGCTGGATTCATACCCATTACTCCTGATTATGAGAGTGGATTGATTCTTGTTAGTCCTGCAATAGCGAGTTTTCCACCATTGCCGACACAATAACGGTACTTAAGAGTGTGCATGGCTTATGAAATGCACAGCTTTTAAGAGTATGTACGGCTTACGAGATGCACGGCGTTTTGGAGTGTGCGCAGCTTATGGGATGCACGACTTTTATGATCGATATGACCCGTCGATCCGGAATGGTTTGAAATTTCTCAACGTTACTAATCTTCAAGCAACCTAAGGAGTTCATGTTTCAAAAGCATGATTCCATGGCTCGAAAAGTAATGTGCGACTTATGGGGATGCGTTGCTTTCATAGTTATGCTTGGTTGGATGTGATTCCACAATCCAAGAAGCGGTGCGTAGTTTACGACATGCGCGGCTTTGATTTGTACTCTCCTGGTGTCTCGGAGAAACACCAGTTCTTAGAAGGCCGGGATTGGATTTCGCCGATCCAACGGTTTGACTCGATTTTCTTCCGTCGATTCGGCGGGTAGGCAGGGCGTATTTGAGCGTGGTTCCACTATCTCAAGCAGCGATTGGATGGTTTTGAGTTGAATTGACCCCGTCGACTCAGCATGTTACTTTTTTGAACATTGGTTTATTAGTTCAAAAAGCAAACCAGTTTTATTAATGAAAATTAGGCAGGTATGGCCGATTTAAAATGCCTCTGGTATTCCGAGGAGGCTTATTTGCTAGAAATAGGAAATAATAAGATAATCTTAGATAAAGTAAGGATGCATCGATTCAGTGTTCCATGCTTGGGGAATTTGGGCTCCATCAATAGTTGTTAGCTTGAATGTTCCATGCCTTAGCTTCTGACCTATCACATAGAGTCCTTATTAGTCGGTCCAAATGCTCCCAGTACCAGGTAGACCATCTTGAGGACAAGGTCTCCCACCATGAAGGTTCGATTATTAACTTTGGAGTTGAACAACCATGCGACCCTTTCTGTTGAGCGACGGTCCTTAATCAGCTTCTTCCCTCTTCTCATTGACCATATCGAGTGACTCGAGTAGGAGCTGTTCATTCTGCCTTTGATTGAAGTTTTGCCTTCGATGAGAAGGGATTTCTAGCTCAATTGGGATCATTGCATCTGAACCATATGCTAGGGCGAACGGAGAGTTTCTGGTTGCAGATTTATAAATTGTCATGTAAGCCCATAGTGCGGGTGGAAGTTCATTGACCCAGTATCCTTTTGCTTTAGTTAGTCGCTTTTTGATGGTTGATTTGATGATCGTATTTACTGCTTCCACTTGCCTATTTGCTTGCGGATGTGCGACAATGGAGAAGCTTTTCTCGATTCGGAAGCATTTGCAAAATCCTTTGAACTCGGCACTTTCAAATTGAGTCCCATTATCCATGATGATTTTCTATAGCACCCCAAACCTACAAATAATATTTTTAGTAACAAAGTTAAGGACTTTCTTTGTGGTAATGATGGCCAGTTGTTCCGCTGCGGCCCATTTGGTGAAATAGTCAACAGCAACGATTGCATATTTGGCTATTCATTTATCCATTGGCAATACACCAATCAATGGATTCCTAAGACTGCGAACGACCATGGGCTGACCGTCTTTGTTAGCTCCATCCATGGGGTTCTTTTGATCTTGCTAAATCTTTAGCATTGATTGCACCGTTTGGCATAATCCGCTGCATCGCTATTTAGTGTTGGCCAAAAGTATACACACCAGAAACTTTCTTTACAAGGGTTTCCCTTGGTATGATCTCCGCAATCGCCTTCATGAAGTTCTTTCAGGATCCTTCGAGCTTCGTCATTGGTCACACATCTGAGCAAGGGTGTAGAGAATCCCCTTCGGTTTAGTATCCTACCCTGCATTGCAAATCATGGTGCCTTCGGAGATGTTTTTTCTGCTGGTTCCTATCTGTGGGGAGAGTTCCTGCGAGCAGGTAGTCCTTGATCAGCATCATCCATGTCTTTGGTTCTTCGGTTGTGTCAAATATCTAGTCGATATCCATTTTGCTTATGCTTGGAGTGGCCAGGGTTTCAACTGGGACTAGCCCCAATAACTGAGCTTCTCCGGAACTGGCCAGTTTGGCCAGATAATTCGCCTTCTTGTTCTATTCCCTCGGGGTATGAGTTAGGGTGCAATGCTTGAAGTCATTTAGTAGTTCCTGCACTTTAGATAGCTATGAGGCAAAGTTATCCCCCCAAGCCTGGTATTTGTCTTTCACCTGACAGACGACTAGCTAAGAGTCGCTATAGATGTGTATGAATTTTATCTCGATTTCCTTCACAATCTTTAGCCCAGCTATTAATGCTTCGTTTTATGCCTCGCTATTTATTGCAGGGAATTCCAAGCGCAAGGCATAACAAACGTATCGTCCTTCAGGAGTCTCGAGCACTACCCCTGCTTCTAAGCAAAAGTTGTTAGATGCACCATCAACGAATAGCTTCCAACGTGTCTCCACCTCTAGGGTTATTTCTTCCTCATTATCTCTTATTGTAAATTCGATAATGTAATCTATCAGCATCAGCGCGTTGATCACCTTTCGAGTATGATATGTGATTCGTGCTGACTTAATTCAAGGTTCCATTTGATAAGCCATTTAGAGGTCTCAGGGCGATATAACACTTGCTTCAAGGGTTATCTATTAGCACCCTGATTGGGTGTGCTTGAAAGTACGTTCGTAACTTTCTGGATGCATTCAAGAGGCAATATGCTAGTTTTTCCAATTATGGTTAGTACTTTTCTGCTCCAGTGAACCGTTTACTAGTGTAAATATAGGTCGCTAGATCTTAGCTTCTTCTTGTACGAGCACGACGCTCAATGAATGGAGCGAAATTGCTAAGTAGATGTACAAATCCTCTCCATCTACTGGCTTGGATAGGATTGGCGTGGTTTCCATATGTAGTGTCATCTCTTCGTACGCAGTTTAACAAACTTGATTTCATTCAAAGTTCTTCTTTCCCTTCTTTAGCACGTCAAAGAACGACATACATTTGTTAGTTGCTTTGAGATGAACTGGCTCAGCGCTGCAACCTTTCCATTCAAGCTTTAATACCCCTTCTTATTGCACGAGGTCTCGACCTCCAGTGTAACGACCTGGGATTTTCCAACCCGAAAATTTCAGATAGTTATGAAAAAGAAGAAAGAGATAGAAGAAGAAGAACAGAACACCAACATCTCACATTCGCGGTGGATAATATATAATAATACATAATAACAGTTTACAAAAGAATACTATATCTATCGATTACATTTAATATACATCAGAGTTTCACATATATATACAGGCACTGAATATATATACAATTATCATGTCTCAGATTAACAATAATATAAATACAGCGGAAATACTCTATACGCCATTGCCATCCAGCCCGTCACTTGAGCTCCAGAACGTACCTACCTGAAAATCTGTAATACTCGGTCTGACCCGAGCATTACATCAAAGTAACACCCGGGTCAGGCTTGAAACCAGCGTGAGTGAACCCATCTAACATGGAATACAAAAGTATACAACTCATATAAACCCGGGTAACTTATATCAATTTTCATTTCACAAGTTGTTATAGACATCACTTATTTCATACATCAATTTCTAAGTGCCAGGACTTAGATTATATGGTCCAATTTACTTAAATCATCCCATTACACCCTATTGATTCCACATAACAAGTTTATATAGAATCGAAGTGGTTTCGGGTATTCTAATACCCGACTCCGGCTCTTCGAATTCAGTTCATCTTAACATATATTACTCAAGTGAAATGCAATTCAACTTTAAATAAAAGATGTCACCTTTTACTTAGCAATTCCTCATTGATAAATAAACACATTATCATTGCCCACCCAAACACACCATATCACAAACCATTTCATATCAGGGTATCAATCAATTCAGGGCATTTAAATAATCCCTTAATCAAACATGAGCAAGATATACCAACCATACCATCTCGAGTAAATCTAATTAACCATAATTGAATTAAATCAATTACCTTTATGTCATGCTTATTGATTTATTACAACCCAATTGATTAACCATCCCATAATCATTCATCTTAGACAATCCTCCATGATTAATTATCCTTTAATTACATTAAAATTATTAATCTTTAATTAATCACATAGATTAATTATTTCACCATTTACGTTCATTAACCTTAAATTGCTTTATTAATTTACCTCTAGTTACTTCATTAAGTATCTACCTCTTTATTTATCATTTCATTTATTATCCATTAATTAATCTCATAAATTAATTAAAGTTTAATTATTTACATAAATTAATTGATTTTCCTTAAATTAATTCTCCAAGTAATAAATCCTTAATTACTTCTCGTTATTACTTCCATAGAGTAATTTCCCTCTTAAATTAATTACATTTCGGAATTATACATTAACTACTTACACTGAGTAATTCACTTGATTAATCTCATTAAGTAACTAATCCTTAATCAAATCCAAGTTTATCCTTAATTAACTTAAACTAATTAATTCTCTTAAATTAATTACCTAACTTAACTAATCATTTCTTAACGACTAATTAATGATCCCAACATTAACTATCCATTATAACTTACTCTAAGTAATTATCATTTGATTTAATTACGTCATTAATTGATTCCAATTAGTCACATTCAGTAATTAACTTATTTCTTAATTACCTTCATTTAGTAATTGTTCTTAAATTTACTTACCTCTAGTAATTATCCTTTGATGTTTATCATTAAATTTCTATTTGAAACATTTTGCAAATCAATTCCAAATACTTAAAATACTTTAAACACTTTGAAAGCTTGTAAAAAAACTTCTTGCTTTTGAAACTGTTAAAAATCATATTTTTCCCGAGTTCCAAAAGTGATTTACAACTAAATTTATCAGGCTTAACATCTTAAAACCAAGACTCGGGCAAGATACCTATTTAGTCAAGTTCAAACCTAGGTTTTCCCTTCTCCTTATATTCAAACTGTAAAAAATGTTTTGAGAAACCTGTTTGAGTTTCTCACGCGACATCAGGTGAAGACCAAGTAAATCCAAATCGTCAAAGCGTGCACACGACCACCGTGCACTTGCACGCGCCACCGACAACTCTCCGACGCCTGAGACAATCACCCCCAAGTCGACCATCGATTCCTCTATCGATCGAATCCACCAAACCCCTGAACGAACTCGCGTATGAAAATTTACCCATTTCGAGCTTCCAACCCATACAGCTCCGAGCATCAATCACTTCGATCCGGCGATGCCAAACCCCAGGAGTCTCGAAACTCCGGCCATGACATCCCTTGCTTCTACACCATCATTCCCTTGCCTGCCGTGCCACTCGATCAACCCAAGGTGGCTAGATCACCTCATTTCCAACCTTGTTCAAAAACGCATGCTAAACCCTACATGTGCCTCGATCCTTCATTTCTCACAATAGAAAAATTACTGAACATTTTTCCCGATATCAGTAGACGCTCCTCCATCTTCGGTCAATTCATTGACATCCCCAGATCCTTCGACCATCTAGAATTGCTCAAAACCCATTTATAGTTCATTTAGCCACTGCTCTAAGCATACTTAAAGAAAAATTACCATTTTTGTTTTAGAAATCCTATTTCCTGATAACAATTCAAGTTATATAACTGAATTCGTAATTCATGACATTCGAGTTTACCAACAAAATTCTTGTTGCCTGTAAAATATGTTTTCCTGAGTATAGTTTACTAGTATGTTTTTTTTTTGAAATAGAATTAAAAATATTGATTTAAGTTCAATCATCTAGTTTTGTTGAAAATTAAAGCTTAACAATAATTATAAGAAAATAATTTTTAGGTTTTGAAAAATATTCACCCTTTAACAATTTTAAACAGAGAAGTATATAAAACTCAGGATTATCTTCAAGGTCAGATCATATACAACCATGTTATCAATAAATACTGAAGTGTTTTATTTATTTACACTTAAAGCTTTAAATTTCAAGTTTACTCACCTGACATGGTTTCTGAACAAAGAACATTTCTTTTTTTTCCTTTGAAGACCTAAAGATTTGAAACTGTCACTGAACCTGTTTTAGCTCTTGTCTTCTTCTTCTTGTTTTTTTTTTGTTTGAATAAATTTGAGTTTGCTTGCTTCTTAATTTCTTCTTTAGTTTTCTCTGGTTTACTAGGTTTTCTTTGAACGAACTAAATAGCTCAGATATATTTATAAAAGATAACAGTATGTACGTATAAGGAAGGTATTAACTGGTTCAGCTATTTCTTCTTTGATTTATCAGATTTTTTTTTAATATCCTGAATTGACCAAGATGTTGGCTGAAATGATAGCAATTAAATGCCTTGGTTTCTAAAGATGTTTACATACTATTATGATGTTTATGCTGTATAGATATTTGTATGTAAATATCCCCTTTGCAGCAACACTTAGCTTGTATACATATGGCTTGTAAAAGAAGATATTTGTTCTAGAGATGCTTGTTTTATCTGACTTCTTGTTTGAATAGTTGCTAGATTATACTTTCTCTTTTCTTTTTAATATGTTGATTTAATCTTCAGGTTTGCTATTATATCTTTTTTTTTAATGATACTCATTTTTGATGAACGGATGAATTAAGGATGATATATATATATATATAAACAAAGTGTGAACAGGTTTGTATTGCTGGTACAGGATTTGTATTGTAGTGGGTAGATTTTTTATTTTATTTTATTTTATTTTGATCAGAGATTTTCTTTTAGTAAGGGGGCTGAAATGATATCTTTGCACTAGCATTAATTATACTTGACTTGTCTTGTTTTATGTTATCATACTTATCCATGTTCATAGATATTTGTATTATGTACAACTTATATACATTTGCTTTTGCCTTATTTCATTTCATACTACATGTATTCTATCTATACAAATTCTAGAGTTATCTCAAATGTTTATTTTCTAAGTTACATAACGATAAATTTTAAGGTATTTATTTCTAGTACAAATACTTATTTATTTATTATTATTATTATTTTCTTTTTTTCAATTTATATATACAATCCGACGTCTTAACTATTAGAATTTCATTTGTTCGACAAATCAAAACAATATTTCAATGATTAGTTCAGTAAATTACCAATTAACAATAGTAAGAAAATTCGGGACGTCACATTCCTCCCCCCTTTAGAACTTTTCGTCCTCGAAAAGGAATGAAGCCAGAATTCATGTAAATGCTTAAAATCTGATAAATATTCTTTAATCATTTTTGAAACACTTTTTAATATCTGAATAACAATAATAATATTTTTATAACTCGATGTTTCAACATGTCCATCCTTGTTCTCATAGAAATTCGGTCATAGGTTGATCAGGCATTGGACTGAAAATCTATAAGTGCTTGGTAGACTCGTTTCATCACCCAGCGAAAATATTTGGTAAAATAATTTTTATTGAAAATATAGAAAACAGGTTTTTGAAAATAAAGGAAATATCTTTGGTGAGAATGCTCTGGAAATCATCACCCTCATCCATGGTCGCAGTTAACCCGATGGTTACGTTGCCCTCCCGACAAAATCCATAGATAACTGTAGGCCTCCACACCCCTCAATTACGCCATGGAACCCGCTACAGATCGCAGCTACAACTGGGGTTACGTAGCTATCACAGCGAAAACCCATATAACTGTAGGCATCAGCGCCCTCGAATTTCGCTGCCAAAAGAATCAAACTTCTCCACTCCACTCGACCATACATCGCAGTCTACCGATGTTGTGTTGCCTTCCCGGCAAAATCTAGTGTAGAATGTTGGCACTCATCCTCCACACGATTTTCGCTATGGTCCCCACAGTAGATCGTAGTGACATCGAGCTACACCGTCGTCACAGCCTAACCCAAATGCCTCGGTAGGCATCAGCGCCCTCGACTTTCGCTACCCAATAATCCTCAGGAACTAGTTTGTCCGGACTCCTCACAGGATCAACTTTAGAACCCCCCCCCCCCCCCGGGCCTAAAGGCAGCACCACTCGGTGGCACTCCTGAGAAGTTCATTTCAAGGGAGCGCCTTTTTCCCCAGAGCTATCATCAAAACACTTTATACTATACACATATAGTATCTTTCAGATCATACACCTAGTATGATCTCATACAAATCTCCTTTACACAAAATCGATTATGCCAAAATCGATAATTTTCAAACTAGGCTTTCCAAATTCCAATATTGATTTTACCCAAAAATCAAAGCCTTTCCAAGTCAAAGGTTTCCCAAAACCTTTTCCAAAATCTTCATAAGATCCTTTATATATATACAGATATATATATAATTTTTTAAAACTTTGGATCATTTCAATCTCGTATAAAACTCCTTTTATACTTCAAACACTTTCAAAAATCCTTTTCTTCCAGCAATAGATTTAACAAGGGGAGTTTCATCTTACATATAACAAAGATATATAGTTTTGTTTATTCAAAATCAAATATTCAAATTTGATTACTCTTTTCAATATCAATTTCATTCAAATTCGTACGATGTACACATAACATCCGTACGCTATACCAATCTGATCGCTCACTCGATCACACAATTTCCCTTCCGAACTAGTATCGTCCACCCGACTTCCTAGTGTGGACACAGATCTGGTTTCTTGATCAGAAACCGTCATTCCCTTGCATAGCCATAACTATGATAGAGAACATCCAGAACCAATCAACAGTCCATATCCAGGTTCGCCGTCGAAAATCGAGTGAAAAATCCCACTCGGATCGATATACTATCTCGAAATTCTGCTCGAATCTGGATCAAATCACTATGCGAATAGAATAATATACGTATATCCTACGTATTTAACTTCATTGATTATTAGCCAAATCAATTTCTCTTTCTATTCACCTTCACTTAAATTTTCATTCACTTATTCACATTTGCCTTAATTCCCATTTGGATTTTCACTACAATTCTTATCACAGTTGGGTATTAATCATAAACAGTTTAAACTCCGACCAGTTTATATTTAAAAATAGATTGAAAATTTTAAAATAGAAAGTAGTTGAAAAATAATTATGAGTTTGAAATATAGATGTAAAATAGTTAAATAGTTTCAGAAATTTTAAATAATTACAAAATAGTTATAATATAGTTATTAATTTGTAAAATAGTTGAAAAATAGTAATTAGTTTATAAAACAGTTGGAAAATTGTTAGTAGTTCCGAAATAATTGCAAAACAAATATAAAATAATTTGTCCTTAAAAAGAAAGATTATATGTATTAAATAGCTTGGAAAAATAAGTTTATATTAAAACAATTTATATTGAAAATAGTCCAGAGTCAAAACTGTTCAATTCCCAATCTCCATTCTCATCAATTCAATTTAAATTTCCACTTCCATTTATATTGACCCAATTCCAATTTTAAATAACTCTAACTTCCATTGGACTTGATTTATTTCCAATTCAAGTTAAACCAATCTTGATTTCTTTCTCAATCAAAATCAACTTCCATTCGATTTTAATCCTGTTCGACTTTAATTATAATTTCAAATTATTCCAATCAATTTGGACTAATATCCATTCAATTTCAATTTCTATCATTTCAATTCAACCCAATTTTTCCATTTGAATGTTTAAACTTATACACCTTCAGAATCAAATTAATTCAAATCAGATTCGATTTGAATTAACTCAATTTCAATCTCAAATTTTAAACCATCTCGAATTATAGATGTTCGAGTAAAATTCTCAAAGGTTGGTTTAACTTTTTAAACCAAATTAACTTTTATTTAAAGTTTTTAAACAATTTAATTTCTGGGTCCAATTCTCAAAATTCCATTTTAAATTATCTTTACTTATGTATTTCAAGGTTCAAATAAGAGTTCAATACAATTTTATTTTAAAATTTTAATTTATTACTAAATTTTATCTTCCAGTTTGAAGCCAGTTCTTAGACAATTTTAATTTACAAATTCAATTATTCAAATTTTGAGTTTAAAGTAATTCCACATCCTTACTTTCAAATTAAGGTTAAATTTCCTTTTTTTTCTCAATAATGGGTATATTACCACACTTCATTTCTTATTTATTTTAAACAAATCTGATCCACAATTTAAAGATTTTTAACAACAATAGGATGGTATCATCCAATTTATTTTAAAACATCCATTCATTTTCAATTTTTAAATCTCAAACCCGTTTTGAGATCACACAAATTCCCAATTCAAATCAACCATTTAACTTTCCAAGTTAAATTCAAATTTCATCTTGAAGTTTCCAATTCAGGTTGCTTTTTCTACACTTATTTAACTTTTCCAAAGTTAAATCTCAATTTACTTAATCCAATCAACCTTACTCAATTTGAATTCCCGCTTCAAACTTCAAAATTATTTCCCACTTATAAGTTCAACTTATATCACTTTGGGTTTTACATCACGCTCCAGGGAAAATCAAAACTCAACACCTTAGAGTTTATTTCAAATTATCTTTGATATCATGTATATCCATACATATATACATATTTACTTCTTGGCCCTCCCAGCCATGTTTTAAAATTTTAAACCACCTTTGGTTTTAAATTCAAATCAGATTTCAAACAACCCGTTGTTTGCAACAAGTCTCTTTTATTCAATAATACATATTTATTATTTCTTGTAGCACTTTGAAACAAATTTTAAATTCTGGACCTAGATTTAAAATTTCACAATTTAGGTATTTTCTATTTCAATTTATAAGTCATACTTTACTTAAATGTTTACTTTTTTTAGAATATTTCATTTTGCTTACTCATTAATACACATCTTATTATTAAACACACAACAATCATTTATGATAATAACCAAGATTATCAAAACCATCCATTATCATCTTATTCTGAAATACTTCTCCAATTCAAGATTTTAATTTCAGTTTGAATCCATTTCAAACTTATCTTTATTTAATTTCAGTTTGGTTGTATTACATTACTTCTTAAATTAATTCTAATAATTTAACAGGCAATTTCCATAATATTTATTAGAGTAAAATATTGCTTTAAATATCAAAATATAATCTTATATAAATCCTTATATAACAAAATAACAAGTACGCTCTCTCACATATCTATACACTCAACTCATTCTAGGGCACTATTGACCCTATCCTTAATGAGTACACCCACCAAAGCCAAGGTTCTCACTTAACCTCGCAGCTCTGATACCAAATGTAACGACCCAGGATTTTCCAACCCGAAAATTCTAGATAGTTATGAAAAAGAAGAAAGAGATAGAAGAAGAAGAACAGAACACCAACATCTCACATTCGCTGCGGATAATATATAATAATACATAATAACAGTTTACAAAAGAATACTATATCTATCGATTACATTTAATATACATCAGAGTTTCACATATATATACAGTCACTGAATATATATACAATTATCATGTCTTAGATTAACAATAATATAAATACAGCGGAAATACTCTATATGCCCCTGCCATCCAGCCCGTCTCTTGAGCTCCAGAACGTACCTACCTGAAAATTTGTAATACTCGGTCTAACCCGAGCATTACATCAAAGTAACACCCGGGTCAGGCTTGAAACCAGCGTGAGTGAACCCATCTAACATGGAATACAAAAGTATACAACTCACATAAACCCGGGTAACTTATATCAATTTTCATTTCACAAGTTGTTATAGACATCACTTATTTCATACATCAATTTCTAAGTGCCAGGACTTAGATTATATGGTCCAATTTACTTAAATCATCCCATTACACCCTATTGATTCCACATAACAAGTTTATATAGAATCGAAGTGGTTTCGAGTATTCTAATACCCGACTCTGGTCTCTTCGAATTCAGTTCATCTTAACATATATTACTCAAGTGAAATGCAATTCAACTTTAAATAAAAGATTTCACCTTTTACTTAGCAATTCCTCATTGATAAATAAACACATTATCATTGCCCACCCAAACACACAATATCACAAACCATTTCATATCAGGGTATCGATCAATTCAGGGCATTTAAACATTCCCTTAATAAAACATGAGCAAGATATACCAACCATACCATCTCGAGTAAATCTAATTAACCATAATTGAATTAAATCAATTACCTTTAAGTCCTGCTTATTGATTTATTACAACCCAATTGATTAACCATCCCCTAATCATTCATCTTAGACAATCCTCCGTGATTAATTATCCTTTAATTACATTAAAATTATTAATCTTTAATTAATCACGTAGATTAATTATTTCACCATTTACATTCATTAACCTTAAATTACTGTATTAATTTACCTCTAGTTACTTCATTAAGTATCTACCTCTTTATTTATCATTTCATTTATTATCCATTAATTAATCTCATAAATTAATTAAAGTTTAATTATTTACATAAATTAATTGATTTTCCTTAAATTAATTCTCCACGTAATAAATCCTTAATTACTTCTCGTCATTACTTCCATAGAGTAATTTCCCTCTTAAATTAATTACATTTCGGAATTATACATTAACTACTTACACTGAGTAATTCACTTGATTAATCTCATTAAGTAACTAATCCTTAATCAAATCCAAGTTTATCCTTAATTAACTTAAACTAATTAATTCTCTTAAATTAATTACCTAACTTAACTAATCATTTCTTAACGACTAATTAATGATCCCAACATTAACTATCCATTATAACTTACTCTAAGTAATTATCATTTGATTTAATTACGTCATTAATTGATTCCAATTAGTCACATTCAGTAATTGACTTATTTCTTAATTACCTTCATTTAGTAATTGTTCTTAAATTTACTTACCTCTAGTAATTATCCTTTGATGTTTATCATTAAATTTCTATTTGAAACATTTTGCAAATCAATTCCAAATACTTAAAATACTTCAAACACTTTGAGAGCTTGTAAAAAAAACTTCTTGCTTTTGAAACTGTTAAAAATCATATTTTTCCCGAGTTCCAAAAGTGATTTACAACTAAATTTATCAAGCTTAACATCTTAAAACCAAGATTCAGGCAAGATACCTATTTAGTCAAGTTCAAACCCAGGTTTTCCCTTCTCCTTATATTCAAACTGTAAAAAATGTTTTGAGAAACCTGTTTGAGTTTCTCACGCGACATCAGGTGAAGACCAAGTAAATCCAAATCGTCAAAGCGTGCACACGACCACCGTGCACTTGCACGCGCCACCGACAACTCTCCGACGCCTGAGACAATCACCCCCAAGTCGACCATCGATTCCTCTATCGATCGAATCCACCAAACCCCTGAACGAACTCGCGTATGAAAATTTACCCATTTCGAGCTTCCAACCCATACAGCTCCGAGCATCAATCACTTCGATCCGGCGATGCCAAACCCCAGGAGTCTCGAAACTCCGGCCATGACATCCCTTGCTTCTACACCATCATTCCCTTGCCTGCCGTGCCACTCGATCAACCTGAGGTGGCTAGATCACCTCATTTCCAACCTTGTTCAAAAACGCGTGCTAAACCCTACATGTGCCTCGATCCTTCATTTCCCACAATAGAAAAATTAATGAACATTTTTCCCGATATCAGTAGACGCTCCTTCATCACCGGTCAATTCCTTGACATCCCAAGATCCTTCGACCATCTAGAATTGCTCAAAACCCATTTATAGTTCATTTAGCCACTGCTCTTAGCATACTCAAAGAAAAATTACCATTTTTGTTTTAGAAATCCTATTTCCTGATAACAATTCAAGTTATATAACTGAATTCGTAATTCATGACATTCGAGTTTACCAACAAAATTCTTGTTGCCTGTAAAATATGTTTCCTGAGTATAGTTTACTAGTATGTTTTTTTTTTGAAATAGAATTAAAAATCTTTATTTAAGTTCAAGCATCTAGTTTTGTTGAAAAATAAAGCTTAACAATAATTATAAGAAAATAATTTTTAGGTTTTGAAAAATATTCACCCTTTAACAATTTTAAACAGAGAAGTATATAACACTCAGGATTATCTTCAAGGTCAGATCATATACAACCATGTTATCAATAAATACTGAAGTGTTTTTATTTATTTACACTTGAAGCTTTAAATTTCAAGTTTACTCACCTGACATGGTTTCTGAACAAAGAACATTTCTTGTTTTTCCTTTGAAGACCTGAAGATTTGAAACTGTCTCTGAACCTGTTTTAGCTCTTGTCTTCTTCTTCTTCTTTTTTTGTTTGAATAAATTTGAGTTTTCTTGCTTCTTCATTTCTTCTTTAGTTTTCTCTGTTTTACTAGGTTTTCTTTGAACGAACTAAATAGCTCAGATATATTTATAAAAGAGAACAGTATGTACGTATAAGGAAGGTATTAACTGGTTCAGCTATTTCTTCTTTGATTTATCAGATTTTTTTTTTAATATCCTGAATTGACTAAGATGTTGGCTGAAATGATAGCAATTAAATGCCTTGGTTTCTAAAGATGTTTACATACTATTATGATGTTTATACTGTATAGATATTTGTATGTAAATATCCCCTTTGCAGCAACACTTAGCTTGTATACATATGGCTTGTAAAAGAAGATATTTGTTCTAGAGATGCTTGTTTTATCTGACTTCTTGTTTGAATAGTTGCTAGATTATACTTTCTCTTTTCTTTTTAAGTTGTTGAGTTAGTCTTCAGGTTTGCTATTATATCTTTTTTTTATATGATACTCAGTTTTGATGAACGGATGAATTAAGGATGATATATATATATATATATATATATATATATATATAAACAAAGTGTGAACAGGTTTGTATTGCTGGTACAGGATTTGTATTGTACTAGGTACATTTTTTATTTTATTTTATTTTATTTTGATCAGAGATTTTCTTTTAGTAAGGAGGCTGAAATGATATCTTTGCACTATCATTAATTATACTTGACTTGTCTTGTTTTATGTTATCATACTTATCCATGTTCATAGATATTTGTATTATGTACAACATATATACATTTGCTTTTGCCTTATTTCATTTCATACTACATGTATTCTATCTATACAAATTCTAGAGTTATCTCGAGTGTTCATTTTCTAAGTTACATAACGATAAATTTTAAGGTATTTATTTCTAGTACAAGTACTTATTTATTTATTTATTATTATTATTTTCTTTTTTTCAATTTATATATACAATCCGACATCTTAACTATTGGAATTTCATTTGTTCGACAAATCAAAACTATATTTCAATGATTAGTTCAGTAAATTACCAATTAACAATAGTAAGAAAATTCGGGTCGTCACATCCCGTAAAGCGGTTATTTGTTTGGGATTTTCTTCGATGCCTCTAGTGCTTACGATGAATCCTAAGAAATTCCTAGTGGCTACCCTGAAGCGGTAGTTAAGTGGATTGAGTTTTATTCCATATTTGCGGACTATTTCAAACATTTCGGGAAGGTTATCCAAGTGATTTGCAGCTAGACGTAATTTGATCAACATATCATCTAAATAACCTTCCATAGTTTTCCCAATCTGATGTTTAAACATAGTGGTCACTAGTCGTTGACAAGTTGCCCTAGCATTCTTTAACCCAAATGGCATCACTTTATAATAGTAGAGTCTCATATCGGCAATGAAACTGGTATGTTCTTGATCAAGTTCATGCATCATGATCTGGTTGTATCACAGTATGCATCCTTAAATTATTGAAATTCATGTCCAGCCTTCCCGTCCACAAGCTGATCGATTGTGGGCAGAGGAAAGTTGTCTTTCGAGCAAGCTTTTTTCAGATCGGAGTAGTCGATATTGGTTCACCATTTTCCATTGGACTTCTTAACCAAGAATGGGTTAGATACCCATTCAGGGTAGTCTGCATCGCAAATAAAACAATTCGCCATCAACATGTCCACTTCTTTTCTTAGCGCTTTGGACCTCTCAGGTCCTAGGCTGCACCTTTTCTACTTCACTGGCGTATACTTGGGATTAATGTAAAGTGCATGAAATGTGATCTCCGACAACACCTCACAAATATCGAAATGTGTCCAAGCAAATACATCAAGATTTGTGCAAAGAAATTTGATGGGTTCCAGTTGCATCCTATTTCCAAGATGCGATCCAATTTTGAGGATTCATGTTGAGTCATCCATATCAACTGGGACGGACAACTTCAATTCCGCTGGTGCTGCCCATTCCTTCGCTGAACTCTTCATTCTAGGGTCCAAAGCGTGATTGAATCGGTTGTAGTTCCCAAGCCAGGGGCAGCTTTGTAGTTGCTATTCAGTAGGTTCACGAAATATGGAGAGTTCTCCAAACATTCTTCCAGTTTTCCCTTCTTTTAGACTCGCGTAGTTCTGCGATATAGCATTCTCTAGTGGCACTTTGGTCTCCTTTGATCACCCCGACTCCATTTCCTTATCGAAATTTCGTAGTTAGGCACCAGTTAGCTAGAGCAATTCTAAAATCTGCCAAGGTGGACCGCCCTGGGAAGGCATTGTAGGCGGAAATTTCGTCTACGATCATAAAAGTTTGGATGAGCGTGACCCTTCGGCTGCCTTCTTCAAGTTCTATAGGTAAGTCAATCGTTCCCATAGGTTGTTTAGGTTCACCTATGAATCCTTAAACCTTTGTTTGGCAGGCATATACATCTTTCATACCGATCTTCATCAGATCAGAGGTGCGTTTGAAAACGATATTCACAAAACTACCACTGTCTACCAATACTCGTTGGACCATGGAAGGTCCAATTCCTATTGTCATGACCATGGGGTCTCGAGTTTCAATATCTCGATTTTGGAATATATATCATCATTCAGGGTTCTCTTCTACTTAGCGCGGTTCCATCTTCGATCGCAAAGCATGCATCTTTTAGAGTATGCTTTAAATAAACTCGCATACTGCTCCATTTCTCCCTAACTCTACTACGTGGGATAGGGCCCTCCAGATATCGTTCTAATGATAAGTCTCTGGTCAATCAGACTGGGTCTCTCTTTGCTGATTCCAGCTTGATTCCCTTGATCTCTACGAGTTTGCAGGACTACGAGTTGGTCAGGATTTATTGGTTTCCTCACATACTACATAAGCTTGTTTTTTCGAATCAACTACTCAATAAATTTCTTTAGGTGATGACACTCGTTCTTGTTGTGGCCATGTGTCTCATGGAAGAGGCAATAATTTCCAAAATGCTTCTGCTGTTCAGTTGCTTCCTTTTTAGGTGTTTTCTTGTACTCTTCTGTCCCCTGTGTCGTGAGATAGATGTTTTTTGGAGTACTGTTGAGCAGGGTGTATTGTTTGGGCCTCAAGCCTTTGAGTCGCTTGCTACTTCCGTTTCGTTTGCTGGAATTTTTGTTCTTCCTTTTTTATTCCAATTTTTTCCCACATTCCCTTCAGCATTCTCGGAGGCATTTATATCTTGGTTTATCGCCATACCACTCTGCCCAATGTTGGTTGGTTGTAAGTTAGTAGATTTCCTTCCTAATTCATGTGCTTCTTCCAATCTCAAATACATGTTCGTCTTTTGGTTGAAGTCCTTCCTAGTGGTAGGTCGTTTCATTTTGATCCATTTAATGAATCTAGTTTCGGGATTAATTGCACAGACTAAGGCCATGAAAACCATATCCTCTCTCGGCTTACTTATTTCAGTTACTGTGTTGTTGAATCGATCCATGAAAGACTTCAGAGATTCATTCCATTCCTAGAACAGGCCGGATAAGGACATCGCATCTTTTGGTTGTGCTATGTGAAGTCTAAATTGGTCAAGGAATCTTGTTGCCAGTTGATTAAAAGTGGAGATGGATCTTGGTGGGAGCCCGGCCAACCATATGGAAGCAATTACCTCTAGGAAAATTGGAAAACATCTATATCGAATGACATCTAAAGCCATTTGCTCCATCCATGTACCAATTGTACTTATACAAGTAGGGTTTTGGGTCCCTCATTCCATCGTAAGACGGAATAGTTAGCATAGTGAACTTTCTGGGGTACCGCTCATTCAGAATGTCATCAGTGAAGGAAGTCCAACTTGGAGCGGATCCTCATTCATCTTCCCTTCTACCTTGACTTTCATCCATTAGTCGCTTGACCTTGTCCGCGATATATGCCTCAGATTTCCAGTAATCTGAGGGTCGACTATCAGTGACTACACCAAATGTTTGATTTTGAAATTGACCTTGGTGAGTGGGCCGAAGCCTAGGCTCTCCTATCTTCGGGAGAGCCACTCCCTTAGGATTCTGTTAGTTTGTGGTTGATCTGATGGAGGTAGTTTGGATCTCCCTGACATCATTGAATGCGTTGGTGTTTCCTTCAAACTTGTCGTCATCAAGTCGCTCACCATCTTCTGAGTCGGAGGGGTCCATAGCTATATCTTCCTATGGAGTTTTCGCTCCTAGATTCAAGTTTGAACCTAGTTGACTCGCAACTGGTGGAATGTTTGCATTTTCTTCCATATTGATCCCTACGATTTCACCTATCACTCCTTTCTATGGCTGCTTTTCGTTTCTCCCGTTCAGGCCAGAGACGGAAGAATTTTCCTATTCCATGGTAGTCGCGGGCTCTGCCATGGTTCTTGGAGCAGCATGTGACTGTAAGGTTAATGGGGCATTCAATTTGTCCATAAGAGCCCTTTTCTATTTTCCATCTTCTGATTAGTTTCTTCAACCATTTTGTTTAATTCATCGCTAGTGACAACTTCACGCTGGATAGAGGATCCTGGCAAGTGATCTTCTTTGTTGGCGCCATTCACTTCAATTTGTTGACGATTGAGCTCTTCTTCAGCAATTACAGCTCCTATGGATCTTCTAGAAGCAGTTCTCCTTCTTTCGGGTATCATTGATTCTCAGCAACTGATCTTCTGAGTAGAGATTGAGGATCTAACTTCTAAACCTATCTGATCCAAAGTAGATAGGTAGATCTAAGATTGGATTCAGTTTTCTCAGTGAAAGCACCAAATTGTTAAACCAAAAATGGATCAACACCCTAAATTGTGTGCGAAAATACTAGTCCTACTCTTATAGAGTAATAATATAAAAAATAAATGCAAAAAGAGAAGGAATAGTAGAAAGGCAAGAAATTTTTTATAATGGTTCTGCTTTAAATGAAGCATACGTCTACTTTATAACTTTTCTCATTGACTGACTGCTGTTACAAGTTGAATCTGATTACAATTTGATTGGATCTTGTAAGTTAGATTAAGTCACTAGTGTTGGAGTTCACTAGAGGATCATAGTGAACCCCTTAGACGACTGTTGTGTTGGAGAAGAAGAGCGAAGAATAGTTTCTTCAGAGTTTTAGCAGCTAGTTCCTAGATCCTCTTTATTTTGCCATTGGATGTGTATTTATAGGGATTGGAGAGTTATTGGGCTAGGCCGCATTGCCAGAAGCATGCATTTGAAGACACGAAGGCACCTAGGAAATTTTGTAACGATCCGAGATAATACGACGGATCACTAGCGATCCACATTGCATGGATCGCTAGTGATCCATGCAATTAGCTTATTTTTGGCTTTTTTCAATTGTATCATGTTCCATGACTTTTGTAGATTCCATTCATGCAATTTCATGACTAGATGCTTTGTTTTGATGATGATTCATGTACGGTTGCATTGAACTATTACCGGAATTAGACGAATGCCCACTTCTTGATCTAGCTTGCTTGGAACATCACGAAACCTAGTCTGCGTCCCTAGAACAGATAATGCTTCATGATGCAAGAAGAATGGATGATCCATGAGCAATATTTATGGATCACTAATGATCCATAGGTGATGGATCGCCAACGATCCATACCCTTAAGCTATTTTCTGCTTTTATTTCTCTTGAGTCCATCTTGTTACTTCTTTTAATCCTTCTAGTTGATTCTTGAGTCATTTTGACTTGATGCAGATGTTCTGACTTCCATTCAATTCTATTGGGTTAAAATCCCAGATAATAGTATGCTTTGCTACCCATTAACAAATATGATGGGAGTATAGACCTATCTGACAACATCATGGCATTCAACTTTATCACCAACGTCGACTAGCTCATTGGTTCTGTGAAGTGTCTGCTTTTCCCTACCACCTTTTTATGATCGACCACCAGCTTAGTTCTTTCATCTATGGTAGGGAAGTATCAGTTCCTGGACCCAATTATGCGCCTAATTCATGAATTGTTTTTTCACGTCCCCTACCCATACCATGTTGGCACGTCGGGTAGGCAATATTAGACAAGGTCCTTCTAAAAGCTTACGTTCATATATTAGCTGGTTAGCTGCTTCAATAAAGAATTCACCCAGGCCAGGGTTGAAGATGTGAATAACTTGGTGGTGGCTCTATGTTCAAGGATCAGATGCAAGTCCCAAATATGGAGAGAGCTCCAAAAGTAGTCGACTTTGTCCTTAATCGGCTTCTATCAACGAAAATACGACATGGTGAGGATGGAAGATGTAGATCTTTCAGATAAGGACATTGAGGCAAGGCATCCTACCCTAGCCGGTCCTCATAGCAATAGCGATCATTGAAATAGTAGTCATTGGGTCGATTCTAGAATGTGTCCAAAGGCAGATCCTCTGTACAAATGTTGGTACAATAATTACTCTCATCTGAATAGGGATATTGCCGTAGTCTATCTCACCACCAAGAACCGAGTGCAGTTTTAATGGTCCGCCACCGCTAAGGACGGGAAGCAAGGAACCTTATTGCAGTGCAAGTCCTACGAGTTCCATCAAATCAATGGCCACACTATAATGGATTGTCGCATTCTTAATAATGAAATTGAATACTCATTTAGAAAGAGTACTGTTGGAGTTTGTCAGGTCGAGCAAAAAGAATATCATGAAGGATGGCAGAAGCAGCCCCCTCGACACAATAGTGCCAGTATCCAAGTGGTCATCGAGGTCTTGACCATATATTAACCCTGTAACAACCTACCCTGAAACAGGCCTAAATCTTGATCGATAAAGGGCCAATTAAAACTTATGCCCATTCCAAAGCTGGTTGTTGTTTAGTAAAAAGAAAAATACAGATCTATTTATCTATTTATTCAGAACTCGTGGCAAAAAAATAAAATATAGTTGCGTAAACTGTACCCATTTTATTGCCAATTCCCATTGTCACAGAATCATAACGTATGTAAACAATAACTATTACAACATCTTATTCTAAAATACAATTTTAAACATCAAATGGACACATCGGCAAATAGCATAAATAGATAAATATACTACTCCCATAAGCTCCTCTCATTATCATCTCCGTCTTGATCATTGTCTCCTTCCCTAAGTTGTGTTGTAATGAAGAGGGAGTCACAAAAACAATATCTGACAAATAGAAAATATCGAGCCTTTCTACATCAGTACTTGGGCAGTATAATTTAAATAAGGATATGTCTTTCAAATTTTAAATTATATTCGAAACCATTTAATACTTCGTACAAGGGATGGAGGCAGGCTCTCAAACAACCACTTAGTACCTTTGGTCCCCGAAGCTTTTTTCATAATCAACAATCCATGATTATCGTTATTAATGTTTACCAGTGTGAGAGATAGAACCCAAATACTTAATACCTTTTAATGGAAAATTGGCATACTCTGACTACTAAGACCTTAACTAAGGTAGGCCCCCATTATTTAATACCTATTCCCAAGGCGAACTCTACATAGTTCTCTATTTAGCGGACATTGCATGGAAATCTGTTCGGATACTTAGTACTTCAATTGAATCGGACCTTTCCAAGATACCTAAATTATGCCTAAACCCAATCCCGAACATTTAATACATTATATAAGGGAAAGAGGCGGGCCTTCAAACAACCACTTAATACATTCAATTCTCCAAAGCAGGTCCTTTGTATTAGGACCAGTAACCTATGGAGACATATCATATTAGTCCGACTATTTATAGGAACTGGTCGCCAGATTAGCTGGGAAAATTTACTTTGCAAAATTAAGACTAACCTCACATCATCCAAAGTTGCTTATTATAGGCGATGTCTCATATCAGCCACAAAGTCACATTGTTGGTAGCCAAATTAGTTGGGCAGACTTCTATATGTTTTTGACTGACCTCGCATCCCTATAACTTAGTTATATTTCATAACATTCTCTATGCGTGTAATCACACATCTCGCCATATTTATCATTTAAGCCTTATAAGAAATTCTTCTTATTTCTCCTAAGGGGAATTTAAGTGACAAATATTAACTTAATTAACAAAGCAATTAATATGTTTTGATTGTACGTTATTTACGCTAGTTTATATACTTTTAAGTACGCATTGATTAGGCATGTAGAGATTATGCCCTAAACAAATGTGAAAATTTCAAATCTTGTAATATTATACAAGTCACATTTCCACAATAACATTAATAGCATTTTTACCATAATCTAATATTCCAAAATCAAATCAATAAACTTGTACTCAGAATCTAATTCCAATTATTATATATTAAAATAATGGAACAAATCAATAATAATCGAAGCTTATAATTTAATACATTTTACATTTTATTCAAATTCTTTTACATAAAATTGGATAAGGTAATTCTGTAGAAATAGGTAGTGCAAACTATGAATAAGAATTCACGCCTTACACACCATTTATTTCTCAATTCCGTTAATCAAATCCAAAGAAAAAGACTAAGAAGTGGAATGGAAGGTCAAATACTTATATTACAAAATCTGTAGAAACTCCGTTTTTTTAATATAAAACAATTAAGATTCCAACCTAAGAATTGACATTTCGCTTTAAGAGAACTTTTTACAGGCAAAACAAAGTATTATTATTTTACACGGGCAAGTTGGTTTTATAGTGGTCATACCACCAAACATATGAAATGTGGATGAGAAGCAAAGATGCCTCAGCAACTAAGAAGTGAAAAAAATACAGCACATGAGTTAGGCTGCAAGCCTAAATTACTATGGACCTAGACTAAACCCTCTCAGAGGAGGTGGATCTACTACTATCATTGGACAAGTCAAGACCGAGGACATGGACATACCCAGAGAAAAGAAGAGCAAGGTTAGGGGAAAGTCCAGGGAGTCATCCCTGTAAATGAATTTCCTATCCCAGGTGGTATCCCAAAACAAATTTATGTTTGCGTCGCCAAGTTTGCCAACCTTAGTAAGAGTAAGACCCACACTATTAAAATGTTATAGTAAAGACATCTTCTCTCACCTTCATCATCACCCAAAAACATGTGGTAAGTATCACTCTTAGGAGAATATCACATTTCAGAAGCTTTATGAAACCAAGATTGCTCATTAGAGTTCCAAGTAATAGCATAAGAATACTTGCTTTGGGAATTCATTTCATAATAGGAGGCCTCGACAATGGAACCTTAGGAGGAATAGACAGCTTGGAATCAACCATAGCAAGACAATCATACTTACAAGCTTTGGTAATGTAATAGAAGGAATGTCAAGATGAGCATATATCAGGTTTCAAACTGTAGGAATCATCAACCACAACTACTTGACCCTCAGCCAGTCTAACATGCAATTTGGTTGGCAATGGTTTATCGGTAGTTACTTCTATAAGCACCCTTGTGTATACTAGTTTTTTATCCACTGTATTTGCATCAAAAAATCGCAGTTTGCCAACCAGACTAGCCAACTAGTCTAAACCAATCGATGGTTAAAGAACTAAAGGAATATGAGTAAAGCGATCCCAAACGGAAATCTAAAGTACTTGAGATTTAGCTGTGTCAACCAAAGGGCACCAAGGTGTAATAATAAATGGTTTACCATGAAAGAAACTACGATCAGCCTAAAGAACACAAAGTCTATCTTCACGAAGAATTTGAAGAAGTACATGGAATCATCAAAATGGACATTAAGTCCACCATGCAGACGCCAAGCATTCCTACAATGATTTCGAACAACTTCATAAGACAGGTTAGATCAAAAAAAATCCAACCAACAAATTGGATCAAAAGTCCTTGCCAACCTGAATAACCTCTTTCGGTGGAATTACAACTCATCCTTTTCCACACTTTCAAAATTACAAGGGGTACAAGCATATGCAATCCTCAGGAAATTTAAGAACATAGAAGACCAACTTGAATCAAGAGGATTCAAAATAGGCTTGCTTGGAACAACACTGTTAGTTATAATAAGAGGAGCAAAAGGAACAACAACCATTAGAGATTTAGCATTGTCACAAACATGTTTCATGCATAATTTATTACCGATCAGAAAATAGGTTGAGGGAACTACTACAGTCATGCCAACTACCTCGTCTTTTACCATTTCATTTCTAGAGAGATTGACATTTTCCACATTACGAGCAACAACAAAAATCATTTCAGGTTCATCACGAGAAATAACAAAAATTATTTCCACAATACAGGTCACATTGCACACTAGTTCTTCAATAATAGAACCATTGCCAAGGTGCTAGATTGCACATACCCGAGCAAATGTTTTAGGAGCCAAAACAGCTCAATATAGACCAAGGACTAAGCTAGATCTAGAATGTAGCACGGAAGAGAAATGATAAGCGAAGGAGCTAAGGACGATAAAGCTGGATCCATAAAGGGATGGCCGGATATAACGGTAGAGGAGACTGAACGTTTTAAGGGAATTTTGGGGATTTTTAATGCGATATTTTCATAATCCAAAACTCCCCATGGTGTATATCAAATCCAAACCATACGATTCATTTACTAAGAATAGAAATGCTAAGATTTCCGCTCACAAAGTTCCTTAGCTTTGCCTTCTCTAGGATTTGACATGCCTTCATCGAAAATCTTTCAGATCTCTTCTTTTTAATATATACAGCAATGGATTTGTATATACATTAGAATCAGAAAATTAGAGTTTTCAAGGAGAATAGGCTGAGAAAGTAAACAGAAAACAAAAGTAGATATACAGAATTTCTTACATAAAACCCTAATGGAGTTTTCTGAACCGATGAAGACACGAACTGATAGAGATTCGTTAATGTTCTCAAAATATTTGTGAACAAAAGCGAAGGGACTAGGCTCCTACTTATAGTGATTGGAATATACCAGAACTGTGGGATTTAAGTCGATTTAAAACTATAAAATCTAGAGCATTCATTGTTAAAAACCAAAGCTGACATCCTGTATCCACCAGTCGACCGCCTTACCACCGGTCGATCACTAGCTGTTGACTGGTCATGGGTTAGAGGTCAACCAGTCTTGTATTGAACGCTGATTTGTCTGTTGCTGTTGTTAATTTATTTTCTTCCTTAATTGTTATGTAACATTAACATTAATTCTAACATTTACTTAACCCCCAAGTACAATTACAGTTATCTTTTGAATTTCAAATTTACGAATTTATTATTTATCTTAATTTGAATCTACTTAAATTAGTTTGAATCCAAAACTTCAGACGTCCATATCTTCCTTATTTGAGCTTCATTTTCAACATATTATATATGAAAACCGATCAAAAAATCACTACAAACGTAACGACATAACTTTCCTAGTCAAATTTTGACTTTTACAAAATTTCCTTTTTTATCCCTATCTTTATATGAATTAATTTATCCAACTTATTTATTTATTGTTGATTTTATGGGCTGTTACGTTCTCCCCTTTAAAAGGTTTCGTCCTTAAAATCTTTTGAATAGCAAAAAGGGTAACTCGTAATAAACATCCATGTTATACAACCAAGTTATATATGCAACCATCTACTCAACCTAAAGTGCAATGTGATTATGTACAGCAGACATAATATAAGTGGAATCAATCCTATCATGTGCGTATGATTGTGACATATAAGTATATATGCAAATACCCTAAACATGCAAAATTTCTACCAAGTGCAAAGTGATAGTGAAAAGTGTAGAAACCATCCCATACCTTCCAATCTAGCAACTATAATGCAATCAAGACCAAACTTTTGAAGAGAAAAGTTTACCGGTGAAAAGCTTAGGCTGAGATGTTTTTATGCTTTCTATCGTATTTTCTCCTTATTGTACTCGAACCAACCTATTTCCTTTATTGCAGAGTTTCCTAGTTCCATGATCCACAATGCGTGCAGTGGCGTGGGAGGCTATTGGCTCCGTCTCATTATCACCCAACTGATTAAGCTCTACCATAATGACTATGTTGTGAAGGCATTTACTCAAATGCGAGACATGGAAAATGCCATGGACTCCTGCTAACTTATTCGATAGCTCCACACGATACGCTAGTTTTCGTATTTCCATAAAATTAGGAAAAACCAACAAATCTCGATGCCAAGTTTTTCGACTATCAAAATCTTACAACCTTCGCATGCTAGCTAATCAACTCTATCTTTCCAAAGTCTAGCGAATTAAATCTGGTCGGATTAGGATTTTGTCGGTGGTTCCCACCAATAGTTTGGCGATTTACATAGCCTTTGGAAAAGCATTTTAAAGGGTGCCATACCACGTCTATTTGTGCAAATTCTACTAAAATTACATTCTGCTCCCAATGTCCTTCAAAGTCCATGATGAAAGCAGTTCAAAAAATCCTCCAAGATTTTATTCACTCTTCATATTTTTTTGTTGGTCTATGGGTGGTAAGCGATGTTAAGGTTCAGCGAAGTTCCTAAAGGTGTTTGCAATCTCCTCCAAAATTCATTAGTAATTAATGGGTTTCTATTACTAACGATGTTAATCGAAATCCCATAAAGTCTAATCATCTACGTGTTAAAAATCTATGTTAGAGACGGTGCTTTCTTATTGCTCCTAATGGAAAAAATTTCTACCTACTTCTTCATCCTTGTCTAATGGAAATTCTCTTCACATCCCTATTCAATCTCTTCTTGAACGGTGATATTCCACAAGCTAGAATTTATTTTTCCCGAAATCCTAAAATTTCTAGGAATGAAGCATTCTTTTATTTCTATGCTAACATAATTCCCTCATTAACTTCTAGCCATATCTAGTTAAACGTCCTTATAAAATTCTTTATTTATGTGGCTTTCTAATTCACATACATTTATCAACCATTTTAATCCTATTCATAAATTAATACAATGAAAAACAGGGACATATCATATACCACATCTTGCGCTTTTCCAATGACTAAGGGAAACAATTAGCGATTACAACCCCAAAACTCTAAAAGAATTTTTTGTTGGAAGTTGTTATTTATCATCAACTGGTAAAAATGAAATTTAGGTCTTAACATTCCTTGTTGAATTAAGATGGACATTCCTAATATTCATTCCACTATTGCTCACTTTCTTTGCTTTTCCTTCTTGGTTTCTAATAAACATGATCCATTCATTTCTTTAGTTAATATACCCATAATAGTTGACCATTATTGTCAAAATTGGACCATCCTTATTCAATCCTAATTTAATCCACTTAACCTTTACAAATTTCAAAACTCATTTCTTATTCAGATTTAATTCTTCCATAAATGCCATGTTAAATTTCCTTAATCAATCCATACTTAATTTTTTTACCTCTCATTATATCCAAATTTATTGCCCATTAAATTTGTAATCGATGTCCACAAATCTTAATATGTATATAATAATAAATTATGTGATTCATATCTTTATTTTTATTTTTAGTCGTTAGGCCTGGTTGCGCGGATATGTATATTCTAACTACTAATTTCTAAAGTAGAACACTTATTTCCACATTTTTAATTTATCAAAGCTAACCTTAAAAAAATTACCATTATAATTTTCCATAGATTAACCGCAGAAGAGATTTTTTGCTTTGTTTGAGATTATAAGGAATTATTTCTTTCTTTTATTGAAACAGACGGTGTAAACTACGGAAACAATATCCATATCTCGTACATCTCTTTTCCTTTATATTACACCCTTGCAAATTCAAACAATATGCTTTTATACATATTTTGCAATTGGATAATTTATGGAAATTTCATGGAAATCGCGCCAAAATCAAAATATAGAAATTCACATCTACGGAAAACCTAATTTACAATCCAATTGTAGATCTAGAATATCTTAAAACTTTACCACCTTCAACAAAATAAAAGTTTGGGACTAATCTCAAATTTACAAATCAGATTGTACATACTATTCTCATTTTATTCATATGCTAAAACGTTTAATAGTTCTTATCTAGATAGTGATCCCTATCCACTCTATATTAAAATTTTGATTTAGTTCCCACCATTCTTTATAAAACTAAAGTTCATAACCATGAGTCCAAATCCAAAATCTTTATCTTTGAAAATATAAACCTAGAAAGTTTTGTTAAGAATTCAAAATTTCTTGTTTCAAAAAGGAGCAAAATTATTTTCCTTCTCAATCATTTTCTACATCAAAGATTTGTTCTTTTAAAAGTTGGACTTTTCATTCATAATATTCAAAAACCGATAGGTTTTCAAAAAGAAACTATTAAAAGTTTCCCTTTTTAATGACTTCGTATAATAAAGGCTTTCTTCTTTTAAAGTAGGGTTTTTAACCCAATACATTCAAAATCTCAATTATTATACCAAATAATCATTCGTTTTAATTTTTCAAAAACATGTTGTATGAATTTAAACAATGAAAAGTGGAGTAGGTAATGATAACTCCCATTATATCATTTTCCTCTTGTATTATTTCTAACCAGATCACTAATCATACTTTATATAAATCGCTAATGCCATTACTTTCTGTCCCAGCTATCACTCTCTGCAATTCCTTATATAGGAATGTTCCTCTTACCTACTTTATCGAGCATTCTTAACTTTCCATTAATCAATCCTATATCAATCAAGACGTTTCCATTTATACACCCTTTTTAAAGAATTTTAAGGAAAAGAACTTTCAATTTTATAAGGTAGGAAAAATTATCAAGTTTAACCTACATTCTACTTTACTTTATTTTTAAAAATGAAGAGTCCCTTTGTCAAAAATCTCTAAACTAAATTTTTTTAGCTTAATAAATTTTAAACTGAGAATTTTAAGAATAAAAAAAATCCCTATTAAGTTAGTAATTTTCAACTTAATTAATATATAAATTATGAATTTTCAAATTTTCTTGTTCTTTCATATTAACAACTTCCAAATTTATAAAGTAAGAAAGATCATTAGGTCCAACATACACCCTCTTTTGCATTCATTTCAAAAATGAAAATTCTAGAAATTGAAAATTGTTTAACTCAACTAATTAAAATTTCAAAAACGAAAAACCCCTTTTTCAACTCTTCAATCCATCATATTTACAATTTTCCTTTTATAAAGTTCATCCACCATTTTGCTTTTAAAATTTTCTACCAACTTTTTTTTAATTACATCCTCTTTCCAACTCTTCACAAAAACAATTGGTGGCATATTTCCAAACCAGACTAAAATCACTTTCTTCTAAAAAAAGAGAAATTTCAATTTATGATTCATAAGATTTTTATTTAAAAATCCTTTGAAAAGCCAAAAGACTGAAAAATCTTTTTGTCAAATTATTTATCATGGAATTGGGTTTTAGAATTTGATTTTAATTGTTCGTTCTTTTGAACTTTCTTAACCTTTAAAGATATGGCTATCTTTTTGTGGTGATTAGTATATACAATCATATGGAAGCTTGTTTCACACTTTCTTCACGTCCTCCTTCCGGATGGTACCAAATACACTGCCTTATAATATTTGATTACTACCTAACATGGTATTTCTATAAATTTTAATTGTCCATAATAAATGGTTATAATTCTAGCGAAAAGCACTTAAAGACATTTGTTTATTCATTATAATTTTACCTATTATGCCTTCCCTATCTCTCCATTATTAGTCCATTTATATTTGTATTAAATTCTTTAACTCCCTATTTATTCCACATTTATTGCCTCGTTAATCTTAGAGTTACAACCTTTTCCATTTACATTTTCTATCCTTATTATTTACTAAGCGATTTATGTGAATTTTCTAGTTACATCTGTTGTGAATATTGATGGGTATTATGCTTATAGAGTTCACAATTATAAGGAATTCTAGGTCAACAAAAGAGTCAACTACCATTCAGCTTCTGGGGTGCTTCCATATGTCTTGCTTATGCTTCACTTAGTCCACTCCTTACGATACAACCTCCGGTCCATGGGTAGTCGGAGTAGGATTATAAATTTAACTCTACTTTTTTCACAACTCATAGTATCTTTGCCCATTCTTTCAGAATATGGTTGTAGCTACTTCTATAGTTAGAAATTATAAAGCTAGGAGTATCATTAAAGTATGTATTTATATTTATATATAGTAGGGTTTTTTTGAAAAATCTTTTCAAAAATAAAAAATATGTCACTCATATGTATACTTTTCCACAATGGCCTGGTAACCTAGGCTCTGATACCAAATGTAAAAGTCACCCAAAAACAGTGGTGGATACAAATGGTAATCCTAAGCATATTGATTTTACAGTCATCCTCTCGATTCCCAGGCCATTCACAGCCAACCCACATTTTCGGGACATATAGAGGAAGAGCCCAAGCTTTGCCACGGTTCACCTTGCGAGAACCCCCTATCACATTACATCTACATGTAACCGGGTCTGGTGAATAGAAAATCTCGAGTCTTTCTATATCAGTACTTAGGAAGTATAATTTAAATAAGGATATGTCTTTCATATTTTAAACTATATTCAAAACCATTTAATACTTATATCTGGGAAAAAGTAGGCACTCAAATAACTTCTTAATACCATCAATCCCTGAAGCATGTTTTCCCATAATAGATTACCCATAACTATCATTACTAATATCTACCAATGCGAGAGATAGATTCTAAGCCACTTAATACCTTTTAATAGAATATAGGAAAACTCTGACCGTTTCAGATCTAAGTTGAGGTAGGCCCCCATCATTTAACACCTATTCCTAATGCAGACTCCAAGATATCCTTAATCGTGCCTAAACCCAATCTCGACCATTTAATACTTCATAAAAGGGAAATTGGTGGGCTCTTAAACAACCACTTAATACCTCCAATTTCCTGTAGCAAGTCCTTTATATTATAACCCATGCCCTACGGAGCATATTAGTCTGACTATTTGTAGGAACTGGTAGCTAGATAAGTTGGGTAGTCTATAGAATTAGAACAAAAATCATGTTACCATAGTTACTTACTATAGGTGATGTCTCACATCAGATCCAAAGTCACATTGTTGGTAGCCAGATTAACTGAGTAGACTTCTATGTGCTTTCGACTGATTTCGCATCCATATAATTCAGTCATATTTCATAACACTCTCTAAGTGTGTAATTACACATCTCAATGTATTTATTATTCAGGCATTATAAGAAATCCTTCTTATTTTGCCTAATTATTACTTTCCTAAGGGGAAATTAAATGATAATTATTAATTTAATTAACTATGTAATTAATACATTGCAATATATATTATTTGCGCTAGTTTACTTACAAATAAGTACGCATTTATTAGACGTGCGGAGATTATGCCATAAAGGAACGTTAAAACATCAAATCTTCCAATGTTATACAAATCTCATTTTCACATTAGCATTTTTGCCATAATCTAATATTCCAAAATCAAATCAATAGACTTGTACTTAGAATCCAATTCTAAACTATTTTATATTAAAAAAGGGGGACAAATTAATAATAATGGAAGCTTATAATCTAATTCATTTTACATTCTATTCAACTTCTTTCACATAAAATTAGATAAGGGAATTTCTATAGAAATAGACAGCCAAAACTACGAATAAGAATTCATGCCATGCATATCATTTCCTAATCAAATCCCTTAATCAAATCCAGAGATATAAGAATAAGAAGTAGAATAGAATATAAAACACATATATTGAAAAATCAATAAAAGCTTCACTACTTTAATACAAAACAATTAATATTCCAACTTAAAAATTGACATTTCGCTTTAGGGGAATTTTAAAGATTTTTATTGTGATATTTTATATTCTAATACTCTCCAAGGCATATATCAAATCATATATTATTCAATTACCAAAAGTAGAATAATTAAAATTTCCTCTCACAAAAGTCCTTACTTTTACCTTCTTTTAGATTTGATACGCCTTCAATGAACTCTTTCCGATCTTTTCTTTTCAATGTATACAACAATGAATTTTTATATATGTTAAATTAAATTTTTTAGAGGTTTGGAGGAGAATAGGTTGAGAAAGTAAATAATAAACAAAGATAGATATATTGGATTTCTTAACTAATATCATAATGGAGTTTTTTGAATCTATGAAGAGATGAACTGACAAAGCTTCGCTGCTGTTTCCAAAATATTTACGAATAAAAATAAGAGGGTTAGGCTCATATTTATCATGATTGGAATGTACCAGAACAGTTCGATTTAAGTTGTTATGAAACTATAAAATCCAGAACATTCATTGCTGAAAACCCTGGCCATCACCTTGTATCTGCCAGTCGATCGCTAGTGATCAACCAGTCATGGGTCAGAGTCGACCAGTCTTGTTTTGGCACGTTGATTTATTTGATGTCGTTGTTAATTTATTCTCTTCATTAATTGTTATTTAACGTTAACATTAATTTTAACGTTTACATGACCCCTAATATAATTACTACTAACTTTTGAATTTTAAATTTACTAATTTATTGTTTATTTTAATTTTAATTCAATTTAAATTAATTTGAATGTGAAAATTCAAACGTCCATAACTTCCTTGTTTGAGCTCCGTTTTCAACATATTATATATGGAAATTGATTAGAAAATCACCATAAATACAATGGCATAACTTTCGTAGTTAAATTATGACTTTTACAAAAAAAATCATTTTTATCCCTATCTTATTTAAATTAATTTATCTGATTTATTTAGGTTGATTTTACAGGGTGTTACAAATCCGTCCCGAAACATGCCTAAATTCCGACCAAAAAATGACCCATCGAAACTTTGACTCATTCGAAAGCTGTTTATCGGTTGGTAATAAGAATAATACAAAGCTATTTATCTATTCATTTAGAATTCATAGAGGAAGGTTAAAATATAATAGCATAAACAGTACCTATTTATTTAAAATTTCAAATGTCACAAAACCGTAACATAAAGTTAGCAATAACTGTTACATAATCATGTTCAAAAATACATTGTCATCTTCAAATGGGTACAATAGAAAATAACACAAATAGATAAATTGACTATTGCCATAAGCTCCTCTCATCATCATCTCCATCTTAAGCATCATCTTATTCCCTAATCTGCATTGTAATAAGGAGGAAGTCTGAACAACAATGTTTTGTGAATAGAAATCTCGACCCTTTCTATTTCAGTACTTGGTAGCATAACTTAAATGTGGATATGTCTTCCAAATATAAACTATATTCAAAATCGTTTAATAACTACACAAGGGAAAGATGCATGCCCTCAAACAACCACTTAATATCTTCAATCACTAAAGCAAGTCTCTCATATTATCCAATTCCATAATCAATAACCCATAACGTTGTTATTAATGTCAACCAATGCAAGAGATAGTACCTAAGCCACTTAGTGCTTTTTAATAGAAAATTGACAGACTCTGACCATTTAAGACCTCAATTGAGGTAGACCCCAATCATTTAATACACATTCCCAAGACGGACTCCTCATAGGAACTTATCTAGCTGACATTGCATGAAAATCTCTTCGGACGGTTGCTACTTCCATTGAAGCGAACTTTTCTGAGATAGCCTCAACCATGCCTGGACCCAAACCGGACCACTTAATATTTCAAATAAGAGAAAGAGGCGGGCCCTTAAACAACCATTTACACTACTAGAAAACACTACGATTTCCTGCATAAAATTTTCTATGTCTTTTCTACACTAAAAAAAAGAAATGTGGGGATGGTGTAGGAAATAGGTAGAAAGAGGTAAAGCAATAGGAAAAACAAAGGAATTTTCCTACGCTTTTCATATGCTTACTTCAATAAAGTAGAAAAATAATCCAAACGTGGGAAAGGCATAGGAAACCTCTTATGCAAAAATTTATGACATAGGTAAAATGTAGACAATTTCCTACGATATTTCCATGCCATTCATTAATTTTCTACAAAACTGGATGGTGTAGGAAAGGCGTAGAAATATTCCTACTCCATCCCTACAGCTCATGCTTGGGGTAAGAATTTTCTACGTATTTCCTGTGTCCATATAATAAACATACATAATACACTAATAAATATCATTACACATCTCTTTTATTTCATAAATTTTTAATTTTAATATTTTTTTTTTGCAAGGCCAACCGGTTTTATAGTGGACCATCCACTTTTTATTACGAACGTAATAAAAACATGAAATATAGGAGTAAGGTAGAGGCACCTTAACTACTAAGAAAGAAGAAAATACAGCACAGGAGTGTGACAGACATGTCACAGCTACAATAAATAACTAACAAGACTAGGACTCCTCCGGAGAGGTGGTATCACCAACGTCATCATCCAATTGGGAAGAAACCAAAGAGACATTCCCAAGAAGACCAAAATAGGGGCAAAATAGGAGAGCAAGTGAAGGATCATAAATCGCAACATCAGAAGAGTAAATAAAAGATCGATCCCATGTAGTATTAGCAAGCATGACAGAATTTAACTCAGCATACGAACCATCCAAGTCAAGAACCAAGGAATCACTAGATAGTCTATAATAAAGGCAATGAAGGTCCAATAGATCATCGGAAACAAATCTAAAATAGGAATCATCCACGGGGTTGAATCGCAAATCAGAAAGTGGATCAACCCAACACCTCTCATACTCAACCCAAAATACAGGCAACTGAGGCGGAGCAAGATACGGAACAACAATGGAAACCACAGAAACATCACCAGGGACAATGGATACAGAAGGGGATGCAGGCCATGCAATAGAAGATGGCGGACCTAGAACAGATAAAGGAACTTCAGGAGGAGGAACAACTTGAGACACTTTGGGAACCCATTCTTGAGCGGAGGCCGAGGTAGAGGGATTTTAGGCGCAGCATCGGAAACATCAAAATGCGTACAGGCGGAAACTAAGTGGCCAAAGGAGGGACAGGAGGAACAAATGTCCGTGACCCAACTGTAACAAACACGGACTTCCACCACATGGCCAACAGCTAGCTGAACAGGAATAGTGGATGGGAGAGGCTTAAAAGGGGTAATCTCATCCAAAGCCTTTGCGTACACCAGCTTTTCACGCGCAACTGTATTAGCGTCAAAACATTTCAATTTACCAACGTTGCAAGCAAGCCAATTCAAACCAAGGAGCGGTTGAAGAGCAGAAGGAATTTGAGAAAAATAAGCCCAAACGGGGATAGATAAAACTTGTTCACGTGCACTTGCTACCGTTGGAGACCAAGGAGTAAAATAAATGGTTTCCCATCAAAAAATAAAGGCTCGGCCTCAAGAACACAACTGCGATCCACAGAGGAGGAGAAAAACAGGAAATACATGGAGTCAACCAGCTTAATACGAAGATCACCGCGAAGCCTCCAAGCCCTACGACAAATTGAAGACGCATCATGAAGGCGATGATTTGGGTCCAAAAAAACCAACCAAATATTTAGACCAATAGTCCATACCGGCTTGCATAACATTTGGAGGAGGGATCATCACTCCAATTTCCTCAACGATATCAAATTCAACTGGTTCATAAACGCCCGCGTTACGGGGCAGAGATGTAAAAAGTGAAGACCATGATTTGGGACCAGCTGGGGAAGGAGCAGCAGGACGATGGATATGAACGGGACGCTCCTCCACAATGGGAACACCAACTGAGGCCGCAAGCATTGGATTGGGACCAGCTGGGGATGAGGCCGCAAGTAATGAAACACCAGAACTCAAAATACTGAAATTGGGAACATCATTCTCAACAGCATTTGGAAGAACACCAGATGTGCATCGAGCTAGACTCGAAATATCAGCAGCGACAGAACGCAACTCACATCCAAACACACTAAAATCCACACCATTGGCACCAGAGTCAACTACATCATTCACAAGCATAGGCGCAGGACCACCATCAGAACGACATTCATCACCAACCATAGAAATCAACAACTCAGGTCGCGAGCAAGTGCACTCGACAGCAGCTAGGAGAGAATTCTTAACAGTAGGCAGAGGAGGAAACTCGAAGTCAGATAGCATAGGAGGCATTGTACACGAGGTCGAAGCTTGGAGAACCTTAAAAATCCTACCAGATCTAGTTGATGAGGGCGAAAGGGTTGGAGCAACGGGGAGGAAGGGAAGAAGAGGAGAGCTAGGCATAGGAATGGACGGAATGGAGGGAGAACGTGGAGGGAAGGGAAAGACGAAACATGAATGGAAGCTAATTTTATCTGGACGAACGAGACCAGCACGAACGGGAGTTCGCCAATGAGACTAACTGGGTTAATTATTAGAAATACTGATTTTTATTTTTATTTTAATATATATTTTGTTTTAACTTAATAATTATCTATCCAAAATTAAAACGCTAAAAAATATTACTAATTTTCATTAATTGAGCATTGTTTAATAAATAATAAACATTATTTATAGTCTATACTATGTATCTTTTAACTTATATAATTGTTAATTAGTACTGCAAATATTCAATATACCTTTGTTTATTTTCTTCAATTTCAATTTCAATGATATTTTTTAATTAAATAATATTTAAAGGACTTGTATACCAAATATGTCTATTATTTTAAAATTCAACCCACAATATATTCGACATATAATTTAAATATCATTACATTTGCAAAGTGTTCTAAATTTTTCGATTTTGTACGAATCGATAGTTTTTGACAAATAGTTGAATAATCAAACATGCTAAAAGCTCAAGGGACAATGTTGAAAAAAATGAAATATTTGTAATTATTTTCTATTTTTATTATGTGAAAAAACAAATAATTTATATTTAACAAAATTATGTGAAATATTTGTAATTATTTTCTATTTTTATTATGTGAAAAAAATGATTAATATTTGTAAATCTTTGTTGATTTTATATTTAAGTGTTTTCTTATAAAAGTTCAAAATAATTTACAAATTTTCTTAATTAACCCTGAAGCTATTCATTTGCCAATAATTCGTTGATTTTACATGAATGTTCCAACACACCAAAAACCCAAAATAAAACCCTAGCTCACCTCAAATTCGTTTGTGCTCAATATTAAGTGTCAATAGCCTACTATTCTTTTTTCTCAAGATCGAGCGTCGCCTCTCAGATCGACTCACCGTTTTTGCTCCCGTCCTGCCCTTTAAATAGTCTACCTCAGACTGCCTCAGATCGAGCCTTCCTTCGCCTCAATAGCCGATCGAGTCAAACTCTTGGTCCAATTTTTGTGCATTATGGATTTTGTATTAATGATTTCTTTTAGATTAATTCCTTGAATAATTTATGTTATTGCAACATTATAATCCGCATAACCTTCATACTAGCTTTATATTTACCATATTTTCTTTCAAACTATTTTTCAGTGAATGAAACTATAAATTTTTATTAGAGTTGCTTTAGTTTGTATTTTAAATAATAGGGTTTGATAAAGGATGTTCAGTGCTTCAAAATCATTTTTTCTAAGTAACTATGTCCAACAATTTTTTTAAGGACGATGGAGAATGAATGTACATTACTAAGTGCAGAAATCCTTACGTGATGTATGTTAGCACCAAAATTGGTCATTAACACCCGTAGAATTTCATGGACATCAGAGAATTAATGAAATCTAGAGAATAAAGCATAAAAGTAAATAAACACAAAGATTTTATAGTGGTTTGGCAATCTCGGCCTACGTCCATTTCAAATTTCATTCAATCTTCATTTGATTACAATTACATGAGTTGTTGGATAGGCTAGAATCCATTGATACAAGTTTATAAGAAAAATAACCAAGACATAGTATTTGGAGTAGGAAGAAGAAGATCATGAAGTCCCTCCAAAAAAGGAGAAAGAGAGAGAGAGAGAGAGAGAGAGAGAGAGAGAGAGAGAGAGCGAGAGAGCGAGAGAGAGATCCCAAAAATGGCCCCATGCCCCTGTATTTATAGACGAAGGTAATCTTCAGCCTAACTGACGTCTTCAAGCATGAACCCCTTTTGGCCACTTGGGCCCACCATAAGAAAGCTCAGCCCAACACACTATGCTGACCTCACTTGTACACTCTTCAACTTATCAAACTTTTATGTCGACACCTATTCCACCAGGCTAACCTTCATCATTCTGACATCCTGTATCACCTATCCATTGATCTTATTCACCTTGGGCTGGATATAACTGTTCGAATATCATGCTCTGGTCCTATTATTGTCATCTCATGGCCATCTTTCTCATCAATAGTCAACTCTGGTCCACGTAATCACCTTTGTGTAGCCGGCCCAAAAGGCGGGATAATATTTTCCCTCGAAAGTACGTCTTGTTGCGTACATGACGTGCTTTGAATCGAAGCAAGTTAGAGTCTCTAGAAAGAAATCCATCACATTTTTTGAATAGTCATTATTCTTTAATTTTATCCTCCTAAAGTGTTGTATCCTTCTTCTGTTGTCATAACGCTTGATCAATTCCCAATAGTATAAATTCAGAATTGTAGTTCATCAATGGCCATTTGTGCCTGGTTCTTTCGGGCTAGTAAACTTCGACTATCCAATCCAGTCTTTTCTTAATAACCCTAAGTGAAAATCCAATTTCTGTTGATTTCAAGAAGTCGAATTTTATGAATATAAACGTGCACGTTCAGGTACATATTCTTGCCACTGGCTCTCGGATGCGTTTATATGTTAGTGAGTCATCACCAATTCCTTCTAGCTTAATTGTAATTCGATTTAAATTCCTTGTTTATATTTATTGTGAAATATTAGTTGTAATCAGCCACTCGATGATAGGGGACTTCAAGTTCTACATAAATGATGGCCTCGGAGCTGTAAGTAAGGGCGAATGGAGTATGGCCAGTCGCGAACTCACGGGTAGTTCTGTAAGCCCATAATGCCATTAGGAGTTCATTCCACCATTTACCTCTAGCCTTTTTCAAACCTCTCTTCAGAATAGACTTTATGATTTTGTTCACAGCTTCAACTAGTTATAATGGATCCTGGAAGGTCATAAGGACAGATGACGTTGTGGACAACGAAGCCGATTATTTTCTTCATCTGGGTCGTGGTTAAAAGTTCTTCATCCACCCATTTGGTTGAGTAATCAACTGCTACGATGGCGTATTTCACACCACCTTTAGGATCGGCAAGAATACGATGATGTCAATGCCCCTAAGTGGCAAACGGCTATGGACTAGCCATTTGAGTAATTTCCATCGGCGGGGCTCCTGGATTTTTTGCAAACATCTTGCACTTATCGCATTGTCTAGCATGATCAACCACATCTTGATTGATAGTTGGCCAGTAATACCCATAGCGGAGTATTTTCTTTGTCACGGTTTGCCCCCCCGATATACCCGCCGCATTCTTCTTCATATACTTTGCTCAAGACTCATTTGATATAATCATGGGTGATATACCAAAGCACGCGAATGGATAAATTCCATTCTACACATGACTTCTTCTTGGATGATTTGGCACGAAGCTTTAAGGAGGATCTTTCGTTTTCCATTCCTCCGTTGATTAAGAACTCCTCGTTGTAGATAGTCTTTGATAGGAGTCAATCGTGAGCCCTTTTCTGGCTCTGTCTCTAAGATCTAGCCGATCTCCATCCGTCAATGCTTGGAATATTAAGTATTTCAAACGGAACAAATTATGTACATTGCGCATCCCTAAAATTGACCAGTCTGGCCAGTGACTTAACTCTTTTCATTTCATTCGCTGAGGACGTGTGTAATGATGTAATATGTGAAGTTGGCTAGTAGCTCCTGGAACTGGCCGAGATAAGGAGCAAAACGATTCCTCCTAGATTAACTTCCTAACTTTGCATGTTACCAATCAGGAATCACAAAAAATATGTAAAGTTTCCACTCTAAGTTCTCTAGCAAGTTTGAGGCTGGTGGTCGAGGCTTCATACTACGCATCGTTGTTTATTAAATGGGAATCGAGTTTCAGGATGTAGCAAATCGATCGTTCCTTAGGAGTCATTAACACGATTCCTGTGTCATAACACTGATCACTAGATGCTCCATCTGCGTACACTTTTCATATGTTGGTTGGTTCTCTACTACTCTTCGAGTAGTCGTCTGATATAGTGAATTCAGATATGAGGTCTACTAATTTCCATACTTGGATAGCCCTTCGAGGGAAATAAGTGATATCGAATTGGCTTAGTTCGATATTATATTTATGTTGTCTTTTAGACGTCTCAGGTCGTTGTACCTGTCACAACGGATGGTAGGCATAGGAATTAATGGGGTAAGCCTAAAAGTAAGAATGGAGCTTTCATGAGGAAATCAATAGACATTGCGCTAGCTTTTATAGCTTCACGTTGATATCCAATGCATGGCTCGCGATAGTCAGTGAAATCAATATGCATGTCAGAATGGGTCCAAGGGAACATATCATCATTCATTCAAAAAAATCCAACTAATTCTTTTGCCATCATTACATTGAGCTGTGATCTGATATTCAACACTCGAAAAAGGTCGCTATGGCTGGCTGTAATGTCGACTGTTAGCTTAGCGGGTGCAATCTCAGATTCTTTGAGTTCAGATATAACTATTTTGTGTAACATTCAATGTGAAATATGGTTGGGATGATCAATGTTGATGGTTTCTCTAGTCGAATCCCAGAGTCTTGTCATGGGTTGTTAAGTCTGATAGTGAAGGGCTTTGAATGCTCTGATCGATTATTTGCAAATGGCCAAAGATCAGACTTAAAAGCATGTCAAAGAAAATGTCAAGTAGGGGTCAGCCTCGAGTTGCATGAAGCTGCATAGTTGGATCTTGCTTTGAGTTTGGACTTTCTTGTATATTCAAGTAATGCACTTTCTATTCAATGCATTCATGATCTTTTATCCGTCCTTTGGGTTGGAGTGATAGTCAGTTGCTAACGAGCTAAGGCATCGATTTAATGATTCTATCGCTAGGCATTCTTTCGGTCGTAGCCTTGAGTAGTGGTAAACACTAAATATAAGTTTCAGTATTGATCTATCGTAGCCAGTCTTTGGATGATCATGCTTCTGCTCCCAGTCTCAGGTTGATAAATGTACTGTATGGACGGTTGAGTCTCGTCCTAGCTATGTTTATACTCCCACCTAAACTCCAAAGACATAGAGTTGATCGATGAATAGTTGGTTCACATTTATCATGCTTCTCGCTCGTGCCCCCAAGTCCAGGGCATATATGGATTAGTAGGAAGGCCAGCCATGCCCACTTTAGCTTTACTCTCTTTCCCGTTGAATCATGCGATCGGGTCAGTTGATTAGGAGGCTAAGTCTCGCCTATCCTGAATTGTATTATGTTTTTCATTCCACAGGGAACACTATAATTCCTTGTCAGTTTATAGGTGTAAGTTGGATACTGGACGGTCAGCTACGTCCACTTTGGTTCGTTCTGTAATCAGATCTCGAGTAAAGTTGGCTCAAGTGCAGTCGGGTCATGCGCATCCAGTTTCATATTCCTCCTGACGGATCGAAGGAGGGTGCTGGAGAATTGATGACCAATTCTTCATGATTTACTCTCCTTTCCACACTCTGGTGCTCTTAGTTTTTCAAGAGGCATTCGGGTCACATTCATGTGTGCTTGGTGCAGATCGATATTGACCCTCGATCTAAGGTAAGATATAGTCAGTCGTTTGTAGATTTGGATGCCGTTCTGATTGGTTCTATGTTGAGGCCTCCTTGTAGTTGTTGCCTTAAGTTGTAAAGAATGCCAAGCTAGAGCTATAATAAGTTGTCGCATTCAGCTTTTAGTGATTTTTAGTCCTGCTTCCAACATTGATTTGGCCAGGCAACAAGTTGTATGGTCGACCTCCATCCTTAGCGAGTTAATCCTCCTCCCGTCGATTTTAGGCCGAAGTTTGCGGAATAGGGAACGGTCGAAATCCACTCATCTATTTACCGATGTTTATACGCCACTCTACATTCTGGTGACTTAGAGTTATTCTGCCCCCGGTCGACTCGCACCCAATTTGCGTTCATGATTCGGTCCATGCTCCGGGGACTTAGAGATTTGTCGAACGGTTTATGCTCTAGTCCACAGTTTGGGATGTAGAGATTTTCGTTAAGTCGTTTATACCTTGGTCCACGCTCTAAGGACTCGGAGTACTCTAGTCCACTTCAAGAACTTAGAGATTTTTCTCAAATCGTTTATACTCTAGCCTGCTTCAGGGACTAATTTTTTCTTAAGTTGTTTGTATTCTAGTCCATGCTTAAGGACTAAGAGAATTTTCTCAAGTCGTTTGGGCTCTAATCTATACTCTGGGGACTCAGGGTGCTCTAGTCTGCTTCAGGGACTTAGAGATTTTTCTCAAGTCATTTACACTCTAGTCCGCGCTCTAGGGACTCAAAGTACTCTAGTCCGCTTCAGGGACTTAGAGATTTTTGTCAAGTCGTTTATACTCTAGTCCACGCTTTAGGGACTCAAAGTACTCTAGTCCGCTTCAGGAACTTAGAGAATTTTCTCAAGTCGTTTATACTCTAGTCCGCGCTCTAGGGACTCAGAGTACTTTAGTCCGCTTTAGAGACTTAGAGATTTTTATTAAGTCGTTTATACTCTAGTCCACGCTCTAGGGACTTGGAGTACTCTAGCCCGCTTCAAGGAATTAGAGATTTTTTTTTAAGTCATTTATACTCTAATCCGCGCTTTGGGGATTCAGAGTAGTCTAGTCCGCTTCAGGGACTTAGAGATTTTTGTCAAGTTATGTATACTCTAGTCCGCGCTTTGGGGACTCAGAGTACTCTAGTCCGCTTCAGGGACTTCAAGATTTTTCTCAAGTCGTTTATACTCTAGCCCGCGCTCTATGGACTCATAGTACTCTAATCCGCTACAGGGACTTAGAGATTTTTTTCAAGTCATTTATACTCTAGTCCGCGCTCTAGGGACTTCGAGTACTCTAGTTCGCTTCAGGGACTTAGAGATTTTTCTTAACTCGTTTATACTCTAGTCCGCGCTCTGGGGACTCAGAGTACTCTAGTCCACTTCATGGACTTAGAGACTTTTGTCAAGTCATTTATACTCTAGTCCGTGCTCTAGGGAATCAGAGTACTCTAGTCCGCTTTAGGGACTTAGAGATTTTTCTCAAGTCGTTTATACTCTAGTCCACGCTCTAGGGACTTTGAGTACTCTAGTCCGCTTTTGGGACTTAGAGGTTTTTCTCAAGTCGTTTATACTCTAATCCGTGCCCTGGAGACTCATAGTACTCTAGTCCGCTTCAAAGACTTAGATATTTTTGTTAAGTCATTTATACTCCAGTCCGCGCTCTGGGGACAAAGTACTCTAGTCCGCTTAAAGGACTTAGAGATTTTTGTCAAGTTGTTTATACTCTAGTCTGTGATCTGGGGACTTAGAGTACTCTAGTCCGCTTTAGGGACTTAGAGATTTTTCTCAAGTCGTTTATACTCTCCGCGCTCTGGAGACTCAGAGGACTCTAGTCTGCTTCAGAGACTTAGAGATTTTTGTCAATTCATTTATACTTTTATCCCCGCTTTGGGGACTTAGAGTACTCTACTCCGCTTCAGGGACTTAGAGGTTTTTATCAAGTCGTATATACTCTAGTCCATGCTCTGGGGACTCAGAGTATTCTAGTCCGCTTCAGGGACTTAGAGATTTTTGTTGAGGGAAGTCGTATTTCCACCCGTTTAATTTGTATTTCATTTACCGTATCGAGGCTAATGTTGTGGAATGAACGATCGAACCACGTTTGCTCATGGAATGGGACTTTGCCCCAGCATCAAGGACGAAACTTGAAAAATGGATGGTTGATTCTTGTCCGCTTGGTGATTACATCTCTTCTAATCAAGTCAAGGAAGGGGGTATATGATAGATGTTTGGATCACATCCACGCTGAGGTTGGATAATCAAGTCTCGCACAATTTGCTTCGTATCTCTTTCTAGAAAATGAGGATAATGGATTATTGAGTAGACAAAGTAAATTTCATATGTTTCAAGGTGCAGTCATGTCCATGTATTGAGAGCAATGGTTAACGATTAGGCAGTCCACCGCAGCTACTTCAAGTCGGGCTTTCGAACAACCTTTTGTGTTCAGGATAGGATTTGATGTGTAGATGATCAAATCACCTCCAATCTAGATAGATCCCGGTGTCACTGAGCTTCAGAAGAGCCATCTGTATTTTGTCTAACTTTGTTCTATGACTCGATTTGAGTGGATGATAGGGCCATACTCATTCCATGCCTTGCTTAGGTCTCCAAGTCAAATATGAAGGTTGATGAATGGATGGTTGGTCATGTTGGCTTTGTATTAGGCTCTAACTATGATGAGATTTTCAATCTCTAGTCGTTTTCCCCAAATCAAAGGCACATGGTTGATGATGAGCGATCAAATCATGCTTGTCTTGATGAAATTTCACAGGTCCGATCAAGGTCTGCGTGGATTGGTTGGCGGCCAACTCTGAGTACTTGGTCACCTGCATCATTTTGGAAGAAGTTTAGTTCAAGTTGATCATAATTCAAAGCATAATTGAAATTAAAATAACCAAAGAAAATTGGTATAAATCTCATTGATAAGGGGAGCAGCATCGTGTGCTCGCTATTCAACTCTGCCCTTAGCCCCTTCTAGCAGGATGTCGACTGCCAACAGTCCAATTGATAATTAGAGTTCGTTATTGATGGGTATTCAAAGTTCTTGGCTCGCCTTTCTACAAGGCTTCTACGTATTATTGAAGCTTTCAAAGAGCATATGGGTCAAATTTTGAGGTCTTGTTTTGTCTACTGGAATCAGAGTCCTTAACCAACGGGCCTGCATTGTTATTTTTCCTAGTCTGCTCCACTCCTTCTCACTTTGATTCTGCTTCATTTTGTAACAGAAACGACCCATGGTCGTAGGAGGCTCTCCAGCTAACTAGCTGCCAAAATATATCTAGAGGCCGACTCTCCTCAAACTCGATCAGTATGATATCCTTGTTAGCATTTGGAATAAGTTGCTTAGAGCCAAACATTGATCTGCTTGGAGTCATGAAATATTAAAGTGCTGGTTCAGTGAAGAATTGTGCTTGGATTCATCTTGGCATTTGCCTAGAGTCATATCATTTATGTTCTCCAACCTTTGGGAGTATCGTTTAAGTAGCAGTTGCTTTTTTGTTCCCTTGTTGCGATTTAAAAGCTGCCACTTGATCCTCTATTCCCTGGTTGGTCATAGGATGTAAAGGAAGTGGATAGAATGTTCCTTCACTAAGTTGAATTTTGAATTCATTATGCGGAGGCACTGCGCTGCGGCTAGAGTTTTAAGGACGATGGAGAATGAATGTACATTACTAATTGCAGAAATCCATATGTGATGTATGTTAGCATCAAAATTGGTCACTAACACCCGTAGAATTTCATGGACATCAGAGATTAATGAAATCTAGAGAACAAAGCATAAAAGTAAATAGACACTAAGATTTTATAGTGGTTCGGCAATCTCGACCTATGTCCACTTTAAATTTCATTCATTCTTCATTTGATTACAATTACATGATTTATTGGATTGTCTAGAATCCATTGATACAAGTTTATAAGAAAAATAACAATGGCAGAGTATTCGAAGTAGGAAGAATAAGATGATGCATTCCCCCCAAAAAGGGGGAGAGAGAGAGAGAGCGCGAGAGAGATCCCAAAAATAGCCCATACCCCTGTATTTATAGACGAAGGTAGCCTTCAGCCTAACTGACGTCTTCAAGCCTAAACCTCTTTAGCCATTTGGGCCCACCATAAGAAAAGCTCAGCCCAATACACTATACTGACCTCACTTATACACTCTTCAAATTATCAAACATCTATGTCGACACCTATTTCACCAAGCTAACCTTCATCATTCTGACATCCTGTATCACCTATCCTGATCTTATTCAACCTGGGCTGGATATAACCGTTCCGATATCATGCTTTGGTCATATTATTGTCGTCGCATGGCCATCTTTCTCATCAATAGTCAAGTCTAGTCCTCGTAATTACATTTGTATAGCCGGGCCAAAAGGCTGGATAACAATGTATATCTCATTATATTATATAATATTCCAATTTGACTATGTTGCCTGATAAGTGTATGTTTCATGATTTGCGAGTTCATATACATACATAGACTGCACATGCTTTGCAGGAAACCGCTGTTTTTAAGTTAAGATTGGTTAAATGATATCTTTATCACACACACATCATATTCTCTAATTTCTTCTTATTTTCTAAGGTTGAGATTCATTATAATAAGTCGATAACCAGGAACTAGCTAGGTCATTTTCATATGTGGTCAGTGTCCATAAATTATCAAATGAGCAATGAAGAATAAAAATTAATGCTGGCGCTTTCGATATATGTGGTTAACATAGATGGATCTGCTGCTATTAAAATCACTAATTATAAACCAACATAAACACTTAATTTAAAGAAATTTTTCACTTTCTAGGCAGAATCTAAAATGATAATTTTAATGATAATCATTATTAAGGTACAATGAACACGAATACAAAGGATGGAAAGAGTGAACAAACGTAAAGAATAAGGTATTAATGAATAATATATGAAATAGATGTATATATGCAACCTTTAGTTGATGAGTATTAATATTAAAAACCAATGGTATTAGTATAAAATAATGATAACAACATGTTTTATAATAATACATGGTATTAATACTAAAAAGTACTAATGAATCGTGTTACTAATATAATAATAATATAAGGCTTTACAATAAAGAAAAATAATAATGTAAGAAAATGAGAATAATATATGACTTTCTTAAAGATAAAAGCATAATTGGTCTTTTAAATAAAAATATATGTATACTCGGTTTTTTCAATAAAAAATAATAACGTACAGGGTATTTTCTTAAAAGCTAGTAATACAGTTGGTTTATTGTATAAAATTTAATTTAATTTTTTTTTACTTGTACAGTAAAAGGTGGATTATATGAAAGTTCGAATTTGGATGTATGAGCTTGGATGGAAAAGATGATCAATATTATTGCATTTTAGAACGGCGTAGAAGCATTTCTGAATGTGACATTTTATGATAAAACAAAGATAAAAGAAACTCGGTGTCCGTGTAAGAAATATCATTGCATGACAATAACTCTTCATCTCTACTATCTCTACTACTAATAAAGAAAATTAGTTGAATTAATTTACTCGGCATCTTTTTGAAATTTCGAAAATGTCATTGCTTTTCATTTACAATAATATAAACAGTCCGTGTGCGAAGCACGGGCCATTTCTAGTTTGCATAATCATAGTTTTATGCCGAATTATTACGTGTGTAGGTATCATGGTAAATAGGGGACAAAGCATGGTTCGACAGTCGTAGTTGAAGAGGCAACCGAAAACATCGAATCTGAGGACGGAGGAAAGTGCATAAAATATACATGTTTACTTTTTGCATGAAGGCTAGAAGGCAATTGCATCCGTTGTTAGATTATAATACCCAACAAATTCAATACAATTATTTGTACCCAGACCAGGGCTAGGCCTGCCAGACGGCCGTCTAGGCAGCCGTCCGGATAGGGCAACGAGAAGGAGAAGCAGGAGGTCTAAATAGTTTAGTATTCAATAAATATTACTTGACACATAGTTGAAAGTAGTGCTAGTGTAGTGTAAGCGAGCAAATTTACATGCTTAGAGGTTGGCGGGTTCAATTTCCGTCGTAGTAATATTTTTCATAATTTCCAGTTGCCTTAGGCTTTCCATTAGAGTAATTTTTTTTTCAAAATTTTCGGTTGCCTGGGGCAACCCGTTCATCCGAACCGGCCATGTTTCTACCACATCTAAGATATAGTGGATCTTGTTGCTAGTAGGAAGTTGTATAGTAGAGAAAGTCCATTGTTGGTAGAATTCCGTGTACATCGTGTTTAACAAAATTAATGAGGTTTAGTACAGCTATTTGTTACTAATACCAAGATGATTTTAACTAATCAAATTATTTGCTAAGTCAAAGCTAAAAATTCAAAAACGAAATTTTTTAATCAAAATATGTTTCCTGTAAAGACACCGAAGCAAAATTTATTGAAGTACCTGCAAATAATAGCATGTCACATGCTGATTAACCATCAGTCAAGCCTTGAGAGATAAGCAAATACTAGAATAAACTAGTATTCTTAGTGCTAGATTTATCATTAAAGATACGCTTTAATTAAATGCCATAAAATGATACGTTTACCTTATTACTATGGCTACGTCGAGCATTTACTAGCTTATTTTTCTGTATACGCAATAACTTAACATACATAAGTTTAGTTTTATAAATCAACCTGTAATGATTTCATGCTTGTATAGCTTTATTATATTTGATAGTACAGATTGAGTGATTATTACATAAACTTAACAAACAAAGTAGCCAATAAACACGTTAGTCACACCATGGAAATGAGGATACGTAAAACTGATGCATAATAGAAAAGAAGATGACATAAAATATATAAAGATGTGAATGACTTTATTTCAGTTGCCTATGTACAAATGAATTGTGCGTCTTCATGAGTGTGTGAGGTTTTAGCACGTGTGCTGGTGAGTTTGTATGTATGTGAGTGCTAGTTTGTGTGCTTGCTGACCTTAAATATGCATATCCATGATTTTTCCTGTAACATGTTCAGTAAAGTAAGAACACAGATGTAGTAGCATGGGCTAGCTGAAATATATACGTGAAATCTGGAAGAAAAATAAATAAGTAGCAAAGTTTTTGCCGTTTTTAGAAATGGAAAGCATGAACTCAATGATACATAATAGCATGTGTTTGCTCACTCAAATATATGCCCATACATTTAGTCACAGTAGTATGTTAGCATGATTTCTTGCATAAACTCAAATAGCAGCATGTTTTCTTAGTTTAGATTTAAAGTATGCACATAGCTGTCCTAGCACACATCCCGATTTATAGGTATATCTAATAAAAAATTATTTGGAAAAGTACAAATACATGCACAATATCAAGCTAGAATCGAAAAATTGAAAAGTCGAGGCATAGAAATTTCCTATGAAGTCGAAGGAGAAGTATTTTATATATTTACCAATGCTAGCTATAGCTAAAAGAAAGTATCATAGACCCTATTATGACAATATACATAGAGTAAATATTTAAACTTTCAGCAAAACATTATTTTCATTAGTTTAAAATGCAGAAACTGATGCAATATTTGATAAAATGCAGAAATAAAAAGATGCCACTTATAGCATCAATAAGGGAGAAGCATAGACTATAGAAAAAACTGAAGGAAAAGGTGGAGCGTCAAGAAGGGGAGATTTAAATGCTAAAGACATGGTAGAACAACTCTTTGAGATGCTTCGACAGCGATTTGATCGAGAGTCGTCGTGGGAGATGAGGGTATTTTCCTTATTCTTAGTGGTATCTGTGTGATGTCATGTATCATAAATATATTATCGTACTGTTTAGATGTATGAGAACATGATTATATTGGGTTGACATTGTAATATGGATGAGATATTTGAACTTAGTCGACGTTGAATGATTTGATGTTAGTCATTTTCTTGAAATGTGTATAACTATGGAATAAATTATTTTTAATTTTCGTTTAATGTGCGGTGAAAAGAAACGCAATGGTAATATATCAAAATTGCTTCATAAAAGGCGTAGGTAAATCAAATTTTAATGCAGCAAAAAGTCGTGTGGATGGCGTAGGAAAAACGTAAAAAATACAGGCGTAGGTAACGTAGATAAATGAATGGCGTAGAAAAGACGTAGATAAGGTAAGATGTATAAATGGCGTAGGGAAAACGTAGGAAAAAAGGCGCGGGGAAGACGTAGGTAAACGAATGGTGTAGGAAAGACGTAGGGAATGTAAGAAGTAAAAATGTAAATAATGGCGTAGGGAAGGCGTAGTAAACAACCCCACAGATGGCGTAGGTAAGGCTTGGGTATTCTATTACTTATGTAGGTTTTACCAACGCCAATATTGATGTAGCTGTTACGTAGTTACTGCATTTACCTATGCCTTGCTTATGCTGTTTTGGCATAGGTAAAAACGTAGTGTTCTTGTAATATAATACTTTCATTTCTTGAAGTAGGTCCTTAGTATCATGACCCATTTCCCATAGAGACGTCTCATATTCGTCCGACTATTCGTAGAAACTGGTATTATCTGAACAAATTTAGCCAACCGAATTGGAACTAATCTCGTATCATCTATAGTTACTTATTATAAGCAACGTCTCACATCAGCTACAAAGTCATACTGCAGGTAGCCAGATTAGCCGGACAGACTTCTCTGTGCTTTTGACCGATCTCATCCCTATAACTTAGTCATATTTCAAAACACTCTCTAAGTATATTATCATACATCTCACCGTATACATTATTTAGGCCTTATAAGAAATCCTTCTTATTTCACTTCTATAATTAGTTACTTTCCTAATGGGTTTTAAATGATAATTATTAACCTAATTAACTACTGCCATTAATACGATATAATTATAGTTACTTACGCCAATTTATATATGTGTCTGTGTACGCGCGTGTGTGTGCGTGCATAAATACGTATGTATTAATTTCTATGCGTATGGAGATTACATTCTAAACTAACGTTCAAATGGCAAATCTTCTAAAATTATACAAGTCTCATTTCCATAATAACATTTATACCATAAATCCAATATTCCAAAATCAAATCAATAGACTTGTACGTAGAATCCAAATCCAGTTTAATTCATATCAAAACAATGGAATAAATCAATAATAGAAACTTACAATTTAATTGATTTTATGTTCTATTCAACTTCTTTTACATAAAATTAGATAACAGAATTTCTATTTAACTTGTAGAAATAGACATTTCAAGTTATGAACAGAAATTCGTACCTCACACATCATTTCTTAATCAAATCTCTTAATTGGATCCAAAAAACGAACAGGAAATAGAATAGAAGGTAAAACACATAAATTGCAAAATCCATGCAAACTCCATTATTTTAATACAAAATAATTAAGATTCCAACCTAGGAATCATTATTTCATTTTGGGTGGATTTTGGGGATTTTCAATGTGATGTTTTCTTAATCCAAAACTCCCCAAAGAATATATCGAAACCAAACCAATTATTCAATTATTAAAATAGAAAAACTAAGAATTCCACTCACAAAAGGTCCTTAGCTTTGTCTTCCTTTGATTTGACATGCCTTCTATAAACCCTTTCAGGTCTCTTCTTTTTGATATATACAAGGAATTTATATATACGTTATATTCAGTAAATTAGAGGTTTAGAGAAGAGTATGTTGAGAAAATAAAAAATAAAAAAAATAAATATATAAGGTTTTTTTACTTTAAACCCTAATGGAGTTTTCTGTATCTATAAAGAGACGAACTAGCAGAGCTTCGCTAGTGTTCTCAAAATACTTTATGAATAAAAGTAAGGGGCCTAAGCTTCTATTTATAGTGGTTGGAATGCACCAAAATTGCCAAAATTAACTTGCTTTAAAATTATAAAGTCCGAAACGTTCTTTGCTGCCAAAACCAAGCTTCCACCTTGTGTTTATAGGTCGACCAATCGTGGGTTAGCAGTTGACTGGTTCTATTTTAGGAACACTGAATTTCTTTTGTCATTGTCTAATTTATTTTCTTCCTTTATTACAATTTAACATTAGTGTTTACTTAACCTCCAAGTATAATTACTGTTAACTTCTAAATTTCAAATTTAGAAATTGATTAATTATTTGAATTTGAATTCGATTTGAATTCAATTTGAATTCGATTTGAATTAATTTGAACCAGAAACTTTAGTGGTCCATATTTCCTCGTTTGAGCTCCATTTTTAACATATTATATATGGAAATTGGTCACAAAATCGTCACGAATGCAATGGCATAACTTTCGTGGGCAAATTGTGATTTTTACAAAAATTTCCATTTTTATTTCTATCTCATTTAAATTAATATATCCAATTTATTTATTTATGGTTGATTTTGCGAAGTGTTACATTCTCCCCCCTTAAAAGGATTCATTACTAAAATCTCTCTAAGGGACGAACAAAGCAATGCGCAATATACATTCATGTTACAAAAGCGCAATGTAATTATGTATTGCAGACGTAGTATAAGTGAACTCAATCCTAGCGTGAGTATGTGATTGTAACATAAAAGTATGTATGCAAACACCCTAAACATGCATAAAAATTTCTACATGAGTGCAAAATGATAGTGAAAAGTATAACAACCATCTTCTACCATTTAATTTAGCAATCATAATGCAACCAAAAACCTAGTTTTGGAGAGAAAAGTTTATTAGTGAAAAGCTCAGGATGAGAGGTTATTATCTTCTCTTCAGGTTTCCATGTATTTTCTGTCGGGTTGTCTTCCCATTGTACTCGGACCAGCCTAATTCTTTGTTGCGGAGCTTTCTAGTTTCATGCTCCAGAATGCGTGCGATGGCATGAGATGTTATTGGTTCCATCTCAAAATCTCCCAATTCATTAGGTTCTATCATAATGATGTGTTATGAAGGCATTTCCTCAAATGCAAAATGTGAGAAATGTCATGGATCCTTCCAATTTATCAGTTAACTCGACATAACACGCAAGTTTTTCTATTTTCCTAAATTTTGGAAATGCCTAATAAATCTTGGTGCCAACTTTTCCGACTTTACAAATCTTACGGCCTTCACATGCTGCATAATCAACTCGATCTTTCCAAATTCTCAAAAATTAAATATGGTCCAAATAGGATTTTATCAGTGGTTTCCCATGAACAATTTGACGTTTTGCATGGCCTCCCATAAAGCTCTTCAAAGAATCTCATACCAATCGTCGATTGGTGACTATTATACGCAGATTCTACAAAAGGAAAGCGATGCTCCCAGTGTCCTCGAAAGTACATGATGCGAGTTCTTCAAAAAATCCTCCAAAATCATATTCGCTCTTCCAGTTTGTATGTCAGTCCGTAGATAGTAAGCAGTGCTAAGGTTCAACGAAGTTCCCAAAGCTATCTGCAAACTCCTCCAAAATTCTCTAGTAAATAATGGGTTTTTTAAATAATGATGCTAACCGAAATTCTCATGAAGCTGTATCATCTCTTGATATAATTCTGTAGTAGAGACACTGTGGACCTATTGCTTCTAATGGAAAATTCTGCTGCTTTTGTCTTCATCCTTATCCAACAGAAAAATCTCTTCACATCCCTATCACTTTCTTGAATGGTGATGTTCAACAAGCTAAAATTTAAGGGATTGAAGTATTCTTTTATTTCTGGTTGCTAACATAATTTACTCATTAACTTCAAGTTTTATCTACTATTCATCGCTAGTTAAGTGTCCCTATACGAATTTTTTATTCACGTTTCTTCTTAATGTATATTTATCAAGTGTTTCAATCCCATCCACAAAATCAACACAATGATAAAACAATGACATATCTTTTACCATATCAACACGCTTTTCCAATAACTAAGGGAAACAACTAGCGATTATCACTTAAAAACTCTAAAAGAAAATTTTGCTGGAAGTTTCCATTTATCCTCAGCTGGTGCAAATGGTGTCGAGGTCTTAATGCACCTTACTGAATTAAGATGGACATTCCTAATATGTCATTCCATTATTGCCCACTTTTCTTAATTTTCCTTCTTGGCTTCTAATAAATCCAGTAAATTCATTAGTTTAATATACCCATGTAAATTATTGTTAATGTCAAAATTGGAATATCTCTATTAAATCCTCATTTAATCCTTTAGTCATTTAAAAATTTCAAAATCCATCCATTACTCCGATTCAATTCCTCCATAAATTTCATACTAAATTTCCCTAATCAATCCCCGTTTAATTCCCTTTTGCTCTCATTAATTGCAAATTTGTTGTTCGTTAAGTAGTTAATGTCCATAAATCATAATCCATTAATTACTAATTAATACATATATCATCGTAAATTATGCTCTATATATATATATTTATTTTAGTCATTAAGCATGGTTATATGTATATACGATTTTCTAAACTAGAACACTCGCTTCCACATTTTTAACTTATCAAAAGCTTTCCAAAGATTACTTTTATAATTTCCCATAAATTAACCATAAATGAAAAAATGTCTTTGTTTGAAGTACAAAAATTTATTTCTTTTCTTTTATTCAGATAAATAGTATAAAATATGAAAAAAGATATCCATATCTTATATATCTCTTCCCTTTTTGGTTCATTCTTTGTTAATTCAAACAATGCACTTTTATACATATTTAAGAATATGATAATTTATGGAAATTACATGGAAACCACTCTAAATAAATTAAAATATAGAAATCTACATTCCAAGTCGTCTGGGTCAACCTAATTTACAACTAAATTATACATTTGGAGTACTACCACCTTCTACAAATAAAAATTTGCGACCGACTTCAAATTTTTAGATCAGGTCATACATATTATTTCTATTTTATTCATATCTTAAAACCTTTAAGTTGTCTTACCAAGATAATGATCCCTATCTACTCCATAAAAATTTGGTTTATCTCTAACCATTCCTTGTAAAACTAAAATTTCACAACCATAAAGTGCCAAATTCGAAATCTTTAACTTTATAAATATAAACTTAGAAATACTTATCAATAATTCAAAATTACTTAGTTTCAGAAAGAAGTAAAATAATTTTCCTCCTCAAATACTTTCTACATCAAAGATTTATTCTTCAAATAGTTGGACTTTTCATTCATAACATTCAAAAATTGATAGGTTTCCAAAAACGAATTGGGAAAAAAATTTCCCTCTTAATTACGTCCTATAACAAAAACTTTCTTATTTTGAAAGTATGATCTTTAACCCAAAACGTTCAAAAACTTAATTATAATACCAGATAATCATTTATTTTAGTTTTTTAAAAACATCTTATATAACTTTAAACGATGGAAAGTGGGGTGAACAATGTTAACTTCCATCACATCGTTTTCTACTTATATTATTTTTAGCTTGATTATTAGTCATATTTTAAATAAATTCTCATTGCTATTACTGTTTATCTTAGCTATTATTCTTGACAATTCGTTATACGAAAATGTTCCACCTACCTACCATATCGAGCATTCTTAACCTTCAATTCTTCTTATCCTATTTAATCAAGTGTCACTTCCATTTATACATCCCATTAAAAAAAATTAACAAAAAAAGAATTTCCAATTTTATAAAGTAGGAAAAATTATCGAGTCTAACCTACGTTCTACTTTACATTTATTTAAAAAACGAAAAATACCTTTATCAAAAATCTTTTGACCATAAACTTTTTGGCTCAATGAACTTTAAACTAAGAATTTCAAGAATGCAAAATCCTTTTAAGTTTGAATTTTTTAACTTAATTACTTCTATCAATTATAAATTTTCAAATTTTCTTGTTATTTCAAATTAACAACTTCTAAAAGTGAGAAAAATCATTGGGTCAAATATATGCCTTATTTTGCATTTATTTCAAAAATGAAGAATTCAAAAATTGAATACTGTATAACTCAGCTAATTTAAACTAAAAATGAAAATATGAAAAAACCCCTTTTTTCAACTCTTCAAATCATCAGTTTTACAATTTTCTTTTTATAAAATTTATCCACCATTTCGTTTTTCAAAACATTCCTCCATTTTTAAAATTACATCATATTTCCAAGCTTTCCACAAAACAATTGGAAGCATATTTCCAAACCCAGCTAAAATAACTTTCTTTCAAAAAAATCAACTTATGATACATAAGATCTTCATTTTATAATCTTTTGAAAAGCTCTTTCAAAACATTCAAACAAAATTTCAAAAATCTTTTTATAAAACTCTTTCTCATGGGTTGGGTTTAGAAATTGATTTTAATTGTTCCTTCTTTTGTGCTTTCCTACTCAACCTTTAAAAACCTAGTTATCTCCTTATAGTGATTAATATATGTCTTCTTATGGAAGCTTGTTTCATCCTTTTTCATATCTTTTTTGGAATGTTTACAAATATATTGTCTTATAATATTTAATTACTATTTAACACGTCATTTTCTTTTTCATAAATGTCTCTATAATAAACAATTATAATTTCGATGAATATTTCTCAAAGACATTAATTTATTCATTTTACCTACTATGCCTTCCTAATCTCAGCGTAACTCTCTAATAATCTCTTTAATTGGTTCATTTATATCTCTATTCGAATTTTTTCAATTCCCTTTGTTCCACATTTATTGCCTCATTAATCTTGGAGTTACAACCTTTTCCATTTACATTTTCTATCCATATTATTTAATGTGCTTATAGAATCCATAATTATAAGGAAGTATAGTCCAACAAAGGAGGGTACCATTCAGCTTCCGAGGTGCTTCCATATGTCGTGGTCATGCTCTTCTTAGTCCACTCCTTAAGATACGACCTCCGCTCCTTGGGTAATCAGAGTAAGAGTATAAATTAATCCTATTTTTTTTTTTTCAACTCATTGTTGCTTCATCCATCCTTTCGGAATATGCTCGCAATTACCTATATTGTTGGAATTTGTAGAGATATGCGTATATTCAAAATAAGTATATATGTATTTATATATTATATGGTTTTTGAAAAATACTTTTAAAAATAACAAATACGTCACTCATATGTATACTTTTCCCCATTAATGGGTTAACCTAAGTTCCGATACCAAACGCAACAACCCATCCTGAAACAGGCCTAAATCCCGACCTAGAAAAGGCCCATCAAAATTTAGACCCATTCCAAAGCTGCCTGTTGGTTGGTAAAAAGAATAATACGTAGCAATTTATCTACTCATTCAGAACTCACATCGGAAGAGTAAAGTATAATAATACAAACATTACCTTTTTTAAATTTCAAATGTCATAAAACCATAACATAATGTCAAAAATAACCATTACATAATCATGTTCAAAATACATTGTCATCTTCAAATGAGTAAATCAGAAAATAACATAAATAGATAAATAGATTACTGCCAAAGCTTCTCTCATCATCATCCCCATCTTGATCATCATCTCCTTCCCTAACTCATTTTGTAAATGAGGATTGAGTCAGAACACCAATATCTGATGAATAAAAATCTCGAGCCTTTCTATACTTGTACTTGGGCAGTGTAATTTAAATAAGGGTGTCTTTCGCATTTGTACTATATTGAAAACCATTTCGTACTTCATACAAGGGAAAGAGGAGGGTCCTCAAACAACCACTTGATACCTTCAATTCCAAAGCAGGTCCCTCATATTATCTAATTCTATAATCAATAAACTATAACCATCATTATTTATGTCTACCAATGCGAGAGATAGTACCCAAGCCACTTAATACCTTTTAATGAAAAATAGGCAGATTTTGACCACTTAAGACCTCAATTGAGGTAGGCCTCCATCATTTAATACCTATTTTCAATGTGGTCACCTCATAGGTACCTATCTAGCCGACACTACATGGAAATCTCCTTGGGCACTTACAACTTCCATTGAAGCGGACCTTTCCGAAACATCCTCAACCACGCCTAAAGCCAATCCCGAATATTTAATACTTCATAGCAGGACCTCGAACAACCACTTAATACCTTCATTCCTTCATGTAGGTCCTTCGTATTATGTTACGCACACCATGGAGATGTCTTACATTAGCCCGACTATTCATAAGAATTGGTAGTCAAATTAGCTACGAAGAATTAGCCTACAGAATTGGGACTAACCTCGTATCATTTGTAGTTACTTATTATAGACGATGTCTCACATCAGCCCCAATGTCACGTTGTTAGTAGCCAGATTAATTAGGAAGACTTCTATGTGCTTTTGACTGATCTCACATCTCTATAACTTAGGCATATTTCAAAAACTCTCTAAGCATATAATCACACATCTTACCATATTTATTATTTAGGCCTTATAAGAAATCCTTCTAATTTCGCCTCTACAATTAATTACTTTCCTAAGAGGGATTTAAATGATAATTATTAACCTAATAAACTATGCTATTAATACGTTATAATTATACGTTATTTATGCTAGTTTTTTTAATATATATGTGTGTGTGTGCGCGCGCGCGTATGTGTGTGCATTTATCAATTTCTATACGTGCGGGCCCAAAAAACGTTCAAATGTCAAATCTTTCAAAATTATATAAGTCTCATTTCCACAATAACATATATACCATAAATCTAATATTTCAAAGTCAAATCACTGGACTTATATAGAATATAAATCTAACTTATGTCATATCAAAATAATGGAATAATTCAACAATAGAAACTTACAATTTGATTGATTTATGTTATATTCTACTTCTTTTATAAGAAATTAAATAAGGAATTTTTATTCACTTAATAGAAATAGGCAGTGCAAACTACGAATAGGAATTCATGCCTTACATGTCATTTCTTAATCAAATCTCTTAATCAGATCGAAAGAAAAGAGATGGGAATATAAGGTAAAACACATAAATGGAAAAATCCACACAAATTCCATAATACAAAACAATTAAGATTCCAACTTAAGAATTGACATTTCGCTTTAGGGGAATTTTAGGGATTTTTAATGTGTTGTATTCGTAATCCAACACTCCCCAAGGCGTATATCAAATCCAAACTACACTATTCAATTACTAAAATAGAAAAACTAAGATTTTCACTCACAAAGTAATCTTTCCTTCTTTTGGATTTGACATGCCTTCGATGAACCCTTTCAGATCTCTTCTTCTTGACATATATAGAAAAGGATTTTTACAAATATTAGATTTAGAAAATTAGAGGTTTGGAGGAGAGTAGGTTGAGAAAATAAACAATAAACAAAAATAGATATATGGGATTTCTTACGTGATAACCTAATGGAGTTTTCTAAAACCATGAAGAGACAAACTGGTACAGCTTCGCTAGTATTCCCAAAAATATTTTGTGAATAAAAGCAAGGGGACCAGGCTTCTATTTATAGTGGTTGGAATGCACTAGAACCGTCGGATTTAAGTCAGTTTAAAACTTTATATAAATTCCATCTATTTCTAGTTTTTCAAAAACATCTTATATAACTTTAAACAATGTAAAATGGAGTAGACAATGATAAATTCCATCCTATTATTTTCCTCTTATATTATTTCTAACTAGATTACTAATCATACTTTATATATTCCTAATGCTATAACTATTTATATCAGCTATTATTCTCCATAATTCTTATATGAGAATGTTCCTCATACCTACCTTTACCGAGCATTCATAACCTTCAATTTTTTATATCCTATTTAATTAAGTATCATTTCCATTTATACACCCCTTTAAAATAATTTTAAAGAAAAGAACTTCCAATTTTATAAAGTAGGAAAAATTATCGATTCTAACCTACGTTCTACTTTACATTTGTTTCAAAAACGAAAAATCCCTTTATAAAAAATATTTAGACTATAAAATTTTTAGCCCAATAAATTTTATACTAAGAATTTCAAGAATGCAAAATCTTTTTAAATTAGAACTTATTAACTTACTAGCTTTATAAATAATGAATTTTCAAATTTTCTTGCCCTTTTAAAATAACAAATTCTAAATTTATAAAATGAGAAAAATCATTGAGTCCAACTACACTCTACTTTGCATTTATTTCAAAAATGAAGAATCCATAAATTGAAAACTATTCTACTCTGCTAATTTTAAACTAAAAATTTCAAAAGTGAAAAACTCCATTTTGAACTTTCAAATCATCAGATTTAAAATTTTCTTTTTATAAAGCTTATCCACCATTTATTTTTTTTAAATGTTCCACCTCTTTTAAAATTACATTCTCTTTCTAATCTTTTTACAAAGCAATTGGTAGAAAATTTCCAAACCCGACTAAAATCACTTTCTTTCAAAAAAAAATTCAACTTATGATATATAAGATCTTCATTTATATTCCTCTAAAAAGCCCTTTCAAAACATTTAAAGGAATGTTTAAAAATCTTTTTATCAAATTATTTCTAATGTGGTTGGATTTAGAAATTGACTTTAATTGTTCCTTCCTTTGAACTTACCTACTCAACCTTTAAAAATTTGGTTCTCTTCTTGTGGTGATTAATGTGTACCTTCTTATGGAAGCTTGTTTCACTCCTTCTTCACATCATTCTTTTGGATGTTAACAAATATACTTCCTTATAATATTTAGTTACTACCTAACCTGTCATTTCCTATCTTTACAAATGTCAATTGTTTGTAATAATTGGTTATAATTCTGACGGACAATTCTTAAAGATATTTATTCATTCATTCTAATTTTACATATTATGCCTTCCTTATCTTGTTGTAATTTCTCTAATAATCTCTTTAATTAGTTCATTTATATCTCTACTAATTCTTGCAACTCCCTATTTATTCCACATTTATTGCCTCATTACTTTTGGAGTTACAACCTTTTCCATTTACATTTTCTATCACTATTATTTAATACGCTTATAGAGTCCATAATTATAAAGGATTTTAGGTCCAACAAAGGAATCATGTACCATTCAGCTTACGAGGTGCTTCCATATGTTGTGGTCATGCTCTTCTTAGTTCACTCCTTATGATATAACCTCCATCCTATGGGTAATCAAAGCAGGGGTATAAATTTAACTCAATTTATTTTTTCCCAACTCATAGTCACTTCGCCCATTCTTTCAGAATATGGTAACAACTACCTCTGTAGCTCAAATTTATAGAGTTAGGCGTATATTCAAAATAAGTATATATATTTATACGTAGTAAGGTTTTTGAAAAATACTTTCAAAAATAACAAATACGTGACAGATACGTATACTTTTCCCCATTGATCATGTAGCCTAAGCTCCGATACCAAATGTAACAACTCGCCCTGAAAAAAGTCTAAATCTTTATCCAGAAAAGGCCCATTGAAACTTATACACACTTTAAAGCTGGCCGTAGGTTGGTAAAAAGAATAATACAGAGTTATTTATCTATTCATTTAGAATTCATGGCGGAAGGATAAAAGATGATAGCATAAACGGTACCCATTTAATTTTGAAATTTCAAATGTCAAAAAGTTATAACATAATGTCAACAATAACCATTACTTAATCATTTTCAAAAATACACTATCATCTTTAAATGGGTACGTAAGAAAATAACAAAATAGATAAATAGACTACTGCCATAAGCTCCTCTCATCGTCGTCTCGATCTTGACCATCGATAGTCTCCTTCCCTAACCTTGTTGTAATGAGAAGGGACTCATAACAATAATGTCTGATGAATAGGAATCTCATGCCTTTCTATATCAGTACTTGAGTGGTATAATTTAAATAAGGATATGTTTCACATTTAAACTGTATTCAAAACCATTTAATACTTTATATAAAGAAAGGAGGCAGGCCCTCAAATAACTGCTTAATACCTTCAATCCCCAAAACTGGTCCCTAGTATTATCCAATTCAATAATAAATTACCCATAACCATTGTTATTAATGTCTACCAACGCAAGAGATAGTATCCAAGCCTTTGAATACCTTTTAATGGAAAATAGACGGACTCTGACCAATTAAGACCCCAGTCGAGGTAGGCCCCCATTATTTAATACTCATTTCCAAGACGGACTGCTCATAGGTACCTATTTAGCTGATATGGCACAGAAGTCTCTTCGGACACCTACTACTTCCATTGAAGCGGACCTTTCCGAGATATCTTAAACTGTGCCTAAACTCAATCCCGACTATTTAATACTTCATACAAAAGAAAGAGGCTAGTCCTTAAACAACCATTTAATACCTTCATTCCATGAGGCAGGTCCTTTATATTATGACTCGTACCCCATGGAGACATCTTACATTAGCCTGGCTATTTGTAGAAACTTGGTAACCAGATTAGCTAAGCAGATTTATCCTACAAAATTGGGACTAAACTTATAGACAATGTCTCACATCAGCCCCAATGTTACACTGCTAGTTGCCAGATTAGCTGGGAAGACTTCTATGTGCTTGTCACTGACCTCGCATCCCTATAACTTAGTCATATTTCATAACATTCTCTAAGTATATTATTACATATCTCACCGCATTCATTATTTAGGCCATATAAGAAATCCTTCATACAATTAATTAATTTCCTAAGGGGTATTTAAATGATAATTATTAACCTAATTAACTACGCCATTAATATGTTATAATTGTATGTTATTTACGCTAGCTTATACACCCACGCTCGTGCGCATTCATTTATTCTCTATATGTGCGGAGACTACATCCTAAACTAACGTTCAAATGTCAAATCTTCTAAAATTATACAAGTCTCATTTCCACAGTAAAATATATAATATAAATTCAATATTCCAAAATCAAATCAATAGACTTGTATATAGAATCTAATTCTAACTTATTTCATACGAAAACAACAAAATAAATCAATAATGGAAACTTACAAGTTAATTGATTTTACACTCTATTCAACTACTTTTACATGAAATTAGACAAGTAAATTTCTATTTAATTTGTAGAAATAGAAACTTCAAACTACAAAAAAGAATCCGTACCTCACGCACCAATCCTTAATCAAATCCCTTAATAGGATCCAAAGAAAAGAATAAGAAGTGGAATAGAAGGTAAACGCATAAATTGCAAACTCCATTATTTTAATACCAAAAAAATAAGGTTTCCAACTTAAAAATTGGCATTTCTCTTTGGGGGAATTTCGAGGATTTTTAATATGATGTTTTTGTAATACAAAACTCCCTAAGGCGTATACCAAATCCAAACTACACTATTCAATTGTTAAAATAGAAAAACTAATATTTCCACACACGGAGGTCCTTAGCTCTGCGTTCTTTTGGATTAGACATGCGTTCAATGAACCCTTTCAGATCTCTTCTTTTTTATATATACGGCAAGATATTTGTACATACATTAGGTTCATAAAATTAGAGGTTTGAAGGAGAGTAGGTTGGGAAAATAAACAATAAACAAAAATAGATACATGGGATTTCTTCCTTGAAACCCTATTGGAGTTTTTGAATATATGAAGAAATGAACTGGTAGAGCTTCGCTAGTGTTTCCAAAAAAATTTGCAAATAAAAGTGAGTGGGCTAGACTTCTATCTATAGTGGTCTGAATGCATCAAAACCATCGAATTTAAGTCGGTTTAAAATTATAAAATTCGGAACATTTATTGTTGTGAAACCCTACCCACTGCCCTACGTTCACCGGTTGAGTGCCCCCAACCGTCGATCGACCGCTAGAGGCAGACCGATCGAAAGTCAGGAGTTGGGTGATTCTACTTGGGAAAGTTGAATTTCTTTTGTCGTTGTCTAATTTATTTTGTTCATTTATCGCAATTTAACATTAGCGTTAATTTTAACGTTACTTAACCATCAAGTATAATTACCGTTAACTTTTGAATCCAAAAGTTAGGAATTGATTATCTATTTGAATTTGAATTCTATTTAAAGTAATTTGAATCCGAAACTTCAGACGTCCATAACTTCCTCATATGTGCTCCGTTTTCAACATATTACATATGGAAATTGAACAAAAAAAATCATCACGAATACAATGACATTACTCATAGTCAAATTTCTATTTGTACAAAAGTTCTATTTTTAACCCTATCTTATTCAGTTTAATTTATCCAATTTATTCATGTATGGTTGATTTTACGAGGTGTTACAAACCATAAGCGACAGACCGCATGTGGCAACAGCAGCCAGAGGTCCTAGTCTCGACGTCGAAGGGAAATACATATCGTCGTGCAGGTGTATTCGCTGGAATATCAGGTGCCAAGGATGCTCCAATTAGGTTCCGAGCAACCAATCAGCTTCACGACCAAAGAAAAGGTAGCAATTTCCTACCCCAATCATGACTCTATGGTTATAACTCTTGCCTTAGCCAACTCTAATGCGCGTCGGAACTTCGTGGATGGGAGCGGTTCAGTCAATGTCATGTTCAAAAAATGTCTTTGAAGCTCTCAGGCTCCCTACCTCTAGCCTCACCACTTGCGACCTGCCTATATATCACTTTGAGGGTGTATGCATTGTTTCGATGGGCATGACCTCGCTTGTAACAACTTTCAGCCAAGTGCCACTCATTGCAAAGATCCAAGTAGACTTTATAGTAGTTGATCGCTCATATACTTATAACCTATAAATAGGGTGACAGACGCTTGTTGAGTGGAATCCATCATCTCCTACAACCACCTGATCATGAAGTTCCACATCCGAGACTAGTAGAAGAAATCAAGGGCAATCAGTAGAAGGTAAGGAAATGTTATGGGACTTTCCTTTGGAAAGTGAAGAAGGTTGTTCTTATGCTGCAGTAAGAACATTCAACAATCAAAAGCGGTCTTATCAGTAGATCCAATGGGTTGGCCATCACTGTGGTTCTTGCCAAGCCACCACACAACCCTAAAGCATTGGCGGTGGCTCCTACTCATTCATTGCCAGCCGCCACATCTGAGAGTCGGGAGCTTTGACGATCCGGAATTTTTGGATGTTTGAAATCGGATTATTTAATTGATTTCAAATACTTAAAAGGTTAATTTTTAACTTGAATTCAAATATCACCATTGATTGGGTAATTTAATTATTAAATTAAATAATTCGAAGTCGAGTAAAATGTTAAATCTGGAGTTATAAGCTTGTCAAAAATATTTCAAAGGCTTATAAAATTTATATTAATAATATTGAAAGTAATAGATAGGGTAGAATTGAATTTAATAGTAGTTTGTTCAGTTTTAAAAATATATCGTTTAAATTGATATTTAAAAATGGCATTCCGAGACACAGTCTCGGATTTTGACGAAACCAGTTCCATTGGATCCGTAATATTGTATTATTATCGAATTTAATTTTCGTAGTGTTTGGAGTGATCGTTTGGCCGTACGATAAGTAAACGCGCTGAAATTATATCGAAAATTCAATATAATAATTGGGTCCAAAAAGCTATCTTCTCCATACGATCGAATTAGGATTCGAAACCTTTTCCATTGCGTTCGGAATAGGGATATAACATAAGGAACGCCCAGCGGCATGCCTCGATAGGAATTCGAAATTGTAAGTTGCATTTTCGAGACAATTTGAATTTGAATTTAAAATTTAAAAATAAGTAAATACTGTACTTGACCAGTCAAATTTATTTCACATCAGAGTTTTTCCAGTCCTTTCCAAAGAACGCTACCCTTATCTTCAACCTCACACTTCCCATTTCTTTTTAATCTATCTGTTCCTTCCTCACTTCGCTTCCCAGGTTCGAATTCAGTTCGAAAAAAAAATCGCAGCTTTCAAAATTTTTACCGTGAATCCCTTCAAATCTCCTTCCATCCTTTTTCATTTAAATCGATAGGCTCTTTGTAATCAATAAAGGCCAAACAAATAGGGGTCGCGTATGATATTTCCTCTTCTCATTATCAACACGTTCCCTCCTTCTAATTCCTTTCCTTTTCAAATCGACCCAAAGCATTCGAATGTAGAACGAACGAAATCAATTTCGTTCGAAAGGGGATAAAAGATTTTGGGTCAAAGAAATTTCAGGCAAGGGTTGGATTCTACTTCGCATTGATTTTGAGCTGCGGTGGGGAAGGGGGTCAGAGCTCGGGTCATAAATCAAGTTCGTGGGTCTGGATGGTTGTCGCGAGTGGAGGTGTGAAAGCGGCATCTGTAGGCACATCGTAGCGAAGGGGAGGGTCGAACTACGATAGGGTGGAAGTTTCTTTCGTTGCCGTGGAGGCATTGTGCTTAGGGCAGCACGCGAGTCTAAGCAAAGGAACTCGAGACGTCTTCGTTGTCGACAGCTTTTTGGGTGAGCAACTTCTTGTTTCTTTTTTCTTCTAGGATTTGAAATTTAAAATGTTTAACTATGGAAATAATCTTCAGTTATAGAAAATCCTTGTGTTCCTACTGAAGTAAGAAAAAGAAATACATGTTTAAAAAAACTTACTGTTATATTTTTTAATAATGCATTAGTGATAAACGGTTTAATTAACTCATTTAATTATTTTGGTTACTAGGAATTTAGTTACCATAGGGAAATTTATTTAAAATTTAAGTTACTGGTTTAAAATTAATTATTTGTTTAGGTTAAATTATTCGTTAAAATGAGGACTATTAAAATAAAATCACTAGTTAATTCGATTTATCAAAGGAAAATTTAATTTCTCGATTTGTTCGAATATTAAACCAAAAATGTCTGTTCAAGGTCAAAATTGGGAAGAAACAAAGTGAAATGGAAGTGGACTGCAAACAAATCAAAGGTGAGTTAATCTCACTCTTCTGGATTTTTATTTAAATTTAAATGGTTAAATTTAAATAATTGGTTGGATGTTTGAATTGAATTGATGTGCTATATTATATATAGTAGTATATAGTATATATTGGGTGATTGATTTCCCGCATTATATAACGGATGAGACCCTATGCGCCGCATAATAGCAGATGATATTATATTAATCCCATATACCGCGACATTCCACCTCGAAGTGGAAATGGTATTGTGCTAACATCTGTGGATGCAGGAAAACAGGTTGGAGGGATCCAACTGGATTCCTCACAATATAGAAATTATTTTCATAATTGATGATGCATTTTATTTGTATACTATGAAAGATAAATTTGGGAATTAAATTGTGATGTGTTATGTTTGGATAAATATAATTTGGGACTCTAAAATATAAATAGAATAAATTGGATGGTTTGGTAGGTAATTACTTAATGTAATTAATAAAATATAATTACGTAGGAAAGTAATTAATAAATAATTAGTGGATGTAATTAGTTGAATGATGATTTGCTAATAGAAGTAAATTGGGTATAATTACTTTGTGTAATTAATCAAGATATTAATTAAGATAATTAATTAAGGAGTAATTAATTTATTAAATGAAGTAAATAAAAAGGTAGTTAATTACTAGTTGAGATTAATCAAGAGTGATTAATATTTGTGGTTTAATTAATGATTAATTATTTAATGTAATTAAATTAGATTAGGATAAAGTGAAATGAAAATGGAAAATCATTAATTTATATAATCAATGATGTAATTAAAGATTGATTAATTAAGATTAATTAATCAGTACTAAGTGATTTATGAGAAATTGATTAATATATTGTGAAGTAATTAAAGATTAATTATTGATTTGGTTAAGTATAATTAATTTGTGAAATTAATTAAAGATAATTACTTGAATAAATTGAAGGAATTAATCCAGGGTGATTAATTAAGATGGATAATTAAAGGATGATTGAATAATTGATTTGAAATTAATTAATGTTAAATGAAGGAATCTAAGTGATTGAGGTTAGTAATTCAATTAGAATTAATTAAATAAGTTTGGAAGTGATCAAATTTGCTTATGGATGATTGAATTGTATTGGATGCCTTGAATGAGACTCGAAGAGACCGGGGGTCGGGTATTGGAAAATATTCGAAACCACTTCGAATTTTTATAGATTGATAGATTGAAATCAATAGACTGGAATGAAAGGATTTAAGTATTTAATCCAAATTTTGGTACTTAGAAAATTGATGTGTGAAATAAGTGATGTCTATAACAAATTGTGAATTTGTAAATTGATACGAGTTATCTCGGTTTCTATATAAGTTGTATGCTTTATATTCCATGTTAGATGGGTTTACTCACGCTGGTTTCCAGCCTGACCCAGGTGTTACTTGGATGTAATGCTCGGGTCAGATCGAATATTACAGATTTTCAGGTAAGGACGTTCTGGAGCTCAAGAGGCGAGCTGGATGGCCAGAACGTATGGAGTGTTTCCGCTGTATTATATTATTGTGTATCTGAGACTTGATGATTGTATGTATCCAGTGTCTGTATATGTGTAACTCTGATGTATTAAAATGTAATCGATAGATATAGTATTCTTTTATAAACTGTTATTATTGATATTATATTTTGATCCACTGCGAATGTGAGATGTTGGTATTTTCTGTTTCTTCTTCTTCTATCTCTTTTTTTCCTAACTATCAGGAATTTTCGAGATCGAAAATTCCGGGTCGTTACAGTTGGTATCAGAGCTGGAGGTTAAGGAGAACCTTGGCTCCGTTGGGATTACTCATTAAGGATAGGGTCAATGGTATCCTAGAATGAGTTGAGTGTGTGTGTGTGTGTGTATGAGCGCATACTTGTTATTTTCTTATATAAAGATTTTAAATGATTTTATATAAGAATATATTTTGATATATAAAGCAATATTTCTTTCTAATAAATATTGAGGTAATTGGTTGTTATATTATTTGGAAGTTTTAATAATGAGAATTATGTGATAATAGAAATACAACCAAATTAAAATTAAATGAAGATAAGTTTGAAATGGATTTAGAATTAAATGGTTTAAAGAGATAATTTGATTTGATTTAAAGGATTAAATCAACATTTAAAAATTTAACTCAGATTTATATAATTCGAGATGGTTTAAATTTGAAATTTGAATTGAATTCGTTCAAATTGAATCTGATTTGAATTAATTGGATTTGTGATCGAAGATGTATAAGTTTAAAATTTTAAATAGGAAATTTGGATTGGATTGAATTGAAATGATTTGAAATTGAAGTCGGTCAAATTGATATTAGTCCAAATTGATTGGAATAATTTGAAATTATAATTAAGGTTGAATAGGTTTAAAATCAAATCGAATTTGATTTGAATTTGGAAAGAAATCAAGATTTATTCAACTTGAATTGGGGTTAAATCAATTTCAAAGGAAATTGAAGATTATTCAAATTGGAATTGAGTCAATTTAAATGGAAGTGGAAATTTAAATTGAATTGATAGAAAAGTGAACAGTTTGACTCTGGACTATTTTCAATATAAATTGTTTAATATAAACTTATTTTTCCAAGTTGTTTAATATATACAGCCTTTCTTTTTTAAACCCAAATTATTTTATATTTATTTTACAATTATATTTGAAACTATTGAACAAATTTGTCAACTGTTTTATAAATCAATTACTATTTTTCAACTATTTTACAAATTAACAACTATTTTACAACTATTTTGCAATTATCTAAAATTTCGATAACTATTTGACTATTTTCCAACTATTTTACAATTACTTAACTATTTTATAGCTATGTTACCAAGTAATAATTATTTTTCAATGACTTATCTGTTTTAAACTTTTCAAGCTATTTTTTGAATTTAAGTTGGAGAGAGTTTAAACTGTTTATGATTGAATATCCATTGGGATAAGGATTAAAGTGATAATCCAATGGAATTGAAACAATTGTGATTATGTGGATAGAAATTAAAGGAAATGTGAATAGAAAGAGAAATTGATATAGTTGATAATCAATGAAGATAAATACGTAGGATGTACGTATATTATTCTATTCGCATAGTGATTTGATCCAGATTCGAGCACAGAATTTCGAGATAGATATATCGAAGTTGGAATTTTTCACTCGATTTTCGACAGCGAACCTGGATATGGGTTGTTGATTGGTTCTAGATATTCTCTATCATAGTTATGGCTATGCAAGAAGAATAATGGTTTCTGATCAAGAAAACCAGATTTGAGTCCGCACTAGGAAGTCGGGTGGACGATACTAGTTCGGAAGTGAAATTGTGTGATCGAGTGAGCGATAAAATTGGTATAGCGTACGGATGATAAGTGTACATCGTACGGATTTGAATGAAATTGATATTAAAAAGAGTAATCAAATTTGAATATTTGATTTTGAATAAACGAATAAACAAAGTTATATATCTTTGTTATATAAGATAAATCTTCCCTTGTTGAATCTATCGCGGAAGGAAAGGATTTTGAAAGTGTTTGAAGTATAAAAGGAGTTTTATACAAGTTTGAAATGATCCAAAGTTTTCAAAAAATTATATATATATATATATATATATATATATATATATAAAGGATCTTATGATGGAAAAAGGTTTTGGGAACCTTTGGATTTCGAAAGGCTTTGATTTTTGGGTAAAATCAATATTGGAATTTGAAAAGTCTAGTTTGAGAATCATCGATTTTGGGATATCGATTTTGAGAAAAGGAGATTTATATGAGATTCATACTAGGTGTATGATTTGGAAGATACTATGTGTATATAGTATAAAGTGTTTTGATAATGGCTTTAGGGAAAAAGGCGCTCCCTTGAAATGAACTTTTCAGGAGTGCCATCGGGTGATACTGCCTTGAACCCTAATGGGGGTTCTAAAGTTGATTCTATGAGGAGTCCGGAAAAATCTAGTTCCTGAGGATTATGAGTAGTGTGTAGCAAAAGTCGAGGGTCACTGATGCCTACAGAGGAATTTGGGTTATGCTGTGACGACAATGTAACTCGATGTCACTGCGATCTACTGCAGACCATAGTGAAAGTTGTGTGTGCTACTGAGAGCCAACAGTCTACGTTTGATTTTATATTGGTAGACTACGACCTATGGTAACATAGCGAAAGTCGTGTGTGCTGCTGAAAGCTAACAGCTTGCGTTTGATTTTACATCGGTAGACTGCGACCTATGTGGGAGTGGAGAAATTTTTGACAGCAAAAATCGAGGGCGCTGATGCCTACAGTTACATGGACTTTTGCTGCGATGACAACGTAACCCTAGAATGTAACTGCGATCTGTTGTGGGTTCCATGGCGTAATCTAGGGGCGCAGAGTGTCTATAGTTACATGGACTTTTGCTGCGATGGCAACGTAACCTAGGATTCAACTGCGACCATGGATGGGGGTGATGATTTCCAGAGCATTCTCACCAAAGATATTTCCTCTAATTTCAAAAACTGTTTTCTATATTTTCAATAAAATTATTTTCCAAGTATTTTCACTGGATGTTGAAAATGGGTCTGCTAGGTACTTATAGATTTTCAGTCTTACGCCTGATCAACGTATGACCGAATTTCTGTGAGAATAAGGATGAACGGTTGAGATATCGAGTTATAAGAAGTATTTTTATAAAAAGCTATTTTAATAGTATTAGGAAATTGAAAAGCATTTCTAAAATTTTTAAAATAAAAGAGTATGATAAAATTTAACTCAGTTAAATAAAATGGATTGTAAGTTGATAACGAAGTTTGGAGATAAACTCGAGTTACAATAGAAGTCGACTTGGATTGATAATGAATTAAAATAAGTGGAGATGTTATAAAAAAATAAAACGGAATTGAATTATAATAGAAATGGTATGAGTTGCAAACAAAACCCTGGTGAGTAGAAATAAATTGAGAATGGCTTTGTATTAATAAAATAAATTCAAAAATGAATTAAGTAGGTGAATTAAAAATTTAAAATGGGGTGAATAAATGGGTTAATCGAATTAAATAATAAATGGATGAAGTCTGATTGAATAAAAATTAAATCAAAGTTTTAATTGGAATTTGGGTTATCATAATGAACTTAAATTATAAGGCGTATTAATTTGGAGTAAAATTGCTTAAGTCAATACAAGCATGGTTTCGAGTAAGAATGGAAGGCCATTAAATAAAACTTTGGGTTAAATTTATTTGGAAAATGGATATTGATATAAGCATCGAATGTTGTCAAGCTCAATGAAATAGTTTTAAATGAATCGAATGCGGAGATGAAATGAAATGCAAATGTATGGTTGGTGAATAAATTAGAAATGAAATGGAATTAAATACAGAATGAGTTGAAATTAATTTGAAGTAGTTATAAACTAAAATGGATACTCTATTAAGCGAATGTCGTCGAATTTGCATAAAAATAGTTGTCGTTTGACGTAAACGAAGGTATAGAAATTCTATGAATTAATAGAAGCAAATAAAATTGATTTTTGAATCATTTGAAGTGAATATGAGCTGTTGGGTTAAAATAAATTGAATGTAAGCAATTGAATTAGTTTTGAAATCATATAAATTGCTCGTGGAAGCTATTTAAAATGCATTTCTTTTAGTGTTGATGTGTTGTAGTTGTTTAAGTAAGAGAAATACTATAAACTTCATATATATAGTTCTTACATATTTAAATTGAGTAAGTACAGGTTCAGGGAGGCCGTTTGGCTGGTTTGGATTGCGCAAATTGCAAATTAAATAAGCCGTTTGCTTAAAAATGCTAAATAAAGGTACGCCTACGCAATAAAATAGGAAATATGAACTGTTTTTGTTTTTCCGACCGTGTGGGTCGATGTATATATATTTATATCTTTTGTCAAATTGCAAAAGCTCCTCCGTACAAAAGAGATTCTGCCAAAAAAATTCCGAAAATTTTGGGAGTTAGAATTTTTTTGGGAAAACTTTTGTTAGCAACAAAACGATTTCAAATTAGAAATTGAAATAAATTAGTGGATGAAACTAATTTAAATAATGATATGAATTAGTTATAAATGGAAGATTAAATTCAATATTCAAAATTGAAGATAAATTGAATTTGTATAGAAATGGGAAAGCTAATTTGAATAGAAGTAGATATGAAAACTTCTGTAAGGAAATGTATAAAATGATTTTAAAAGCTATGATTGGATATTATTGCTAAGTAGGATATGTAGGTATTATAAAGGGAAAGGAAAATTGGTTTTGATTTCAGAAGATAAATTTGAATTGCTCGACAAAAAGGTATGTGTTTAAATTTCTGTATGAAATTTGATTGGGTTTTTGATCTAGCCACTTGGCTTTTTGTTTTCTTTTGGAATTTGAGAGCCCGCAGAGGCATCTTGTAGTTGTATCGAGCTAGCCGCGAAAAGGAGACGATGGTGAAATTTTTCGAAAATTTAGGGAGTTAGAAAATTTTTGAAAAAGTTTTGATAATTTAAATTTGAATAAGTGGAATAAATAATGTTGTTGAAACTATGGAAGATTTTGGAAAGTTGATTGAAGTAATAGTGGGTCTTTAATAAAAGATATGTTATGGCAAGTCGATAAAATTGTTGGTTTTGGGAAAATAGTAATGGGTATTGAATCATTCTTCTTAACTAGCAATTTCGGGGATGAAATTCTTTTAAGGGGGGAGGAATGTGACGACCCAGAATTTTTGGATGTTTGAAATCAGATTATTTAATTGATTTTAAATACTTAAAAGTTAATTTTTAAACTTGAATTCAAATATCACAATTTATTGGATAATTTAATTATGAAACTAAATAATTCGAAGTCAGGTAAAATGTTAAATCTGGAGTTATAAGCTTGTCAAAAATATTTCAAAGGCTTATAAAATTTATATTGATAATATTGAAAGTAATAGATGAGGCAGAATTGAATTTAACAGTAGTTTGTTCAGTTTTAAAAATATATTGTTTAAATTGATATTTAAAAATGGCATTCCAAGGCACAGTCTCGGATTTCGACAAAACCAGTTCCATTGGATCCGTAATATTGTATTATTATTTGATTTCAATTTTCGTAGAGTTTGGAGTGATCATATGATCGTACGATAAGTAAACGCGCTGAAATTATATCGAAAATTCAATATAATAATTGAATCTGAAAAGCTATCTTCTCCATACGATCGAATTAGGATTCAAAACCTTTTCCATTGCGTTCGTAATAGGGATATAACATTAGAAACGTCTAGCGGCACGCCTCGATAGGAATTCGAAATTGTAAGTTGTATTTTCGAGACAATTTGAATTTGAATTTAAAATTTAAAAATAAGTAAATACTGTACTTGACTAGTCAAATTTATTTCACATCAGAGTTTTTCCAGTCCTTTCCAAAGTACGCTACCCTTATCTTCAACCTCGCGCTTCCTATTTATTTTTAATCTATCTGTTCCTTCCTCACTTCGCTTCCCAGGTTGGAATTCAGTTCGGAAAAAGAAAAAAAATCGCAGCTTTCAAAATTTTTACCGTGAATCCCTTCAATTCTCCTTCCATCCTTTTTCATTTAAATCGATAGGCTCTTTGTAATCAATAATGGCCAAACAAATAGGGGTCGCGTATGATATTTCCTCTTCTCATTATCAACGCATTCCCTCCTTCTAATTCCTTTCCTTTTCAAATCGACCCAAAGCGTTCGAATGCAGAACGAACGAAATCAATTTCGTTCGAAAGGGGATAAAATATTTTGGGTCGAAGAAATTTCAGGCAAGGGTTGGATTCTGCTTCGCGTTGATTTTGAGCTGTGGTGGGGAAGGGGGTCAGAGATCGGGTCGTAAATCAAGTTCGTGGGTCTGGATGGTTGTCGCGAGTGGAGGTGTGAAAGCGGCATCTGTAGGCGCGTCGTAGCGAAGGGGAGGGTCGAACTGCGATAGGGTGGCGGTTGCTTTTATTGCCGTGGAGGCGTTGTGCTTAGGGCAGCACGCGAGTCTAGGCAAAGGAACTCGTGGCGTCTTCGTTGTCGACAGCTTTTTGGGTAAGCAGCTTCTTGTTTCTTTTTCCTTCTAGGATTTGAAATTTAAAATGTTTAACTATGAAAATAATCTTCAGTTATAGAAGATCCTTGTGTTCCTACTGAAGTAAGAAAAAGAAATACATGTTAAAAAAAAACTTGCTGTTACATTTTTTAATAACGCATTAGTGATAAATGGTTTAATTAACTCATTTAATTATTTTGGTTACTAGGAATTCAGTTACCATAGGGGAATTTATTTAAAATTTAAGTTATTGGTTTAAAATTAATTATTTGTTTAGGTTAAATCATTTCTTAAAATGAGGACTATTAAAATAAAATCAGTAGCTAATTCGATTTATCAAAGGAAAATTTAATTTCTCGATTTGGTCGAATATTAATAAACCAAAAATGTTTGTTCAAGGTCAAAATTGGGAAGAAACAAACTGAAATGGAAGTGGACTGCAAACAGATCAAAGGTGAGTTAATCTCACTCTTCTGGATTTTTTATTTAAATTTAAGTGGTTAAATTTAAATAATTGGTTAGATGGTTGAATTGAATTGATGTGCTATATTATATATAGTAGTATATAGTACATATTGGGTGATTGATTTCCCGCATTATATAGCGGATGAGACCCTATGCGCCGCATAATAGCGGATGATATTATATTAATCCCATATACCACGATATTCCACCTCGAAGTGGAATTGGTATTGTGTTAACATCTGTGGATGCAGGAAAACAAGTTGGAGGATCCTTACAATATAGAAATTATTTTCATAATTGATGATGCATTTTATTTGTATACTATGAAAGATAAATTTGGGAATTAAATTGAGCTGTGTTATGATTGGATAAATATAATTTGGGATTCTAAAATATAAATAGAATAAATTGGGTGGTTTGGTAGGTAATTACTTAATGTAATTAATAAAATATAATTACGTAGGGAAGTAATTAATAAATAATTACTAGATGTAAATAGTTGAATGATGATATGTTAATAGAAGTAAATTTTGTATAATTACATTTTGTAATTAATCAAGAGATTAATTAAGATAATTAATTAAGGAGTAATTAATTTATTAAATGAAGTAAATAAAAAGGTAGTTAATTACTGGTTGAGATTAATCAAGAGTGATTAATATTTATGGTTTAATTAATGATTAATTATTTAATGTAATTAAATTAGGTTAGGATAAAGCGAAATTTAAATGGGAAATCATTAACTTATATAATCAATGATGTAATTAAAGATTGATTAATTAAGATTAATTAATCAATACCAAGTGATTTATGAGAAATTGATTAATATAAGTAATTAAGGATTAATGTAATTAATATAATTAATTAATTTGTGAAGTAATTAAAGATTAATTATTGATTTGGTTAAGTATAATTAATTTGTGAAATTAATTAAAGATAATTACTTGAATAAATTGAAGGAATTAATCCAGGGTGATTAATTAAGATGGATAATCAAGGGATGATTAATTAATTGATTTGAAATTAGTTAATGTCAAATGAAGGAATCTAAGTGATTGAGGTTGGTAATTCAATTAGAATTAATTAAATAAATTCGGAAGTAATTAAGTCCACTTATGGATGACTGAATAGTATTGGATGCCTTGAATGAGACTCAAAGAGACCGGGGGTCGGGTATTGGAAAATATCCGAAACCACTTTGAATTTTTGTAGATTGATATATAAAATCAATAGACTGGAATGAAATGATTTAAGTATTTAATCTAAATTTTGGTACTTAGAAAATTGATGTGTGAAATAAGTGATGTCTATAACAAATTGTGAATCTGTAAATTGATACGAGTTATGCCGGGTTCAATATAAGTTGTATGCTTTATATTCCATGTTAGATGGGTTTACTCACGCTGGTTTCCAGCCTGACCGGGGTGTTACTTGGATGCAATGCTCGGGTCAAACCGAGTATTACAGATTTTCAGGTAAGGACATTCTGGAGCTCAGGAGGCGAGTTGGATGGTAAGAACGTATGGAGTGTTTCCGCTGTATTATATTATTGTATATCTGAGAGTTGATGATTGTGTATATCCAGTGTCTGTATATATGTGTAACTCTGATGTATTAAAATGTAATCAACAGATATAGTATTCTTTTGTAAACTGTTATTATTGATATTATATTTTGTTCCGCTGCGAATATGAGATGTCGGTGTTTTCTGTTTCTTCTTCTTCTATCTTTTTTTTCCTATCTATCAGGAATTTTCGGGATTGAAAATTCAGGGTCGTTACAGGGGCATCATAACCTTGATTGCGACCCATCTTTATAGATAAGTTCTAAGTTATAGGAAATAAGACTGTAGGATCTAGATTAACCCTAGAGGGGGGGGTGAATAGGGTTATAGCAAATTTTCTTGAATTAAACACAGAAATATAATAGCAGAAATAAATATGCTGAAAAGTAAATCACACACAAAATTTACCCAGCTTCGGCAACCCCTGCCTACTGCTGCATTCACAGATTTCTATTAGAATTAAACAGTATCACGCTTACAACACACTCTACTAGACTCGCAGACCCTTTTGCTCCCGCTCACAAACACTCTACTAGACTCGCACACCCTGCTCCCGCCTATAGAGTTTCGCTCACTCGCAAACACTGCTCCCGCCTATAGAGCTTTGCAAACTCGCACTCCCTGCTCACTGAACTAATTCTAAGTAGACAATCTGACACTACCTAATCCCTAGGTGGTGATTTACAGATTCTTCGACTTGAAAAGAAAAAAACAACTTCACAAATAACCGCAGGAGCAAAAATTACAATACGAGCTTGAATGCGTGATTTTTGCTCAAAATAAAATAACTAAGAAAACCACTTTATAATTGAAGCCAAAACAAACTTAAGCCCTTTTATAATTGAACAAGGCCGGCCCCTTGTTTTTATTAACCCGATCCACTTTCTTTTGAGAAGAAAAAATGGCAGCCTCTTGTCGTTCTGAAATTAGGGCTTGCGATCCATAATTGGGGCTTTTCAATATTCGATTCCTCTGATGTTGCTTGCGCTCGTTCTTTGATGATTTGGTTGACTTTGAGATTACGTTGCTCGGCTTGCTCGTTCTCTTGATTTGAGAAACTAGGGTTCGGCTTCGGTTTCTTCTATTCGTTGATGACTATTTGGTCCTTCTCTGTCTTACTTCAGCAATCGACTCTTTGGTATGTTGTTTCTTTTGTTGCTTGTTTGATTGCTTGCTCTTTTTCGATGCCGATGATGATAGATTGGGATTTCGATTGATAGTTCGATTGTGAATTGAAGCACTTGCTTGATGATGATACCTTCGGATTGAATTTATATGAATTTGATTACACTAATTAACTCGATACTTTCCTGAAATTCACTTTCGTGATGCACACGACTTTCCTAATGCATTCGTTACTTACTTGATTCATACGGCTTTGTTTTGAGAACGTTCGATCCTTCTTGTAACAGACACTTTCCCTTTTTAATTTTGCTGACTATTTCAAAGATTACAAATTTGAGTTTCATTAAATTCTGACTTCGATTTATTTTTAACTTCGATCATCTCTGCTGCATACTTTACTCGGTCGTGAATTTTTATCACTGCGTTACATTTGCAAGTCTGCATTGTTATTCTTCGACTTTGACACTGATCCATGATTTCGACTTGGACTTTGCATTGAGTACATATGATGACATCCACGTGCTACTTGCTTTATTCTCGGCCTGAACATTTGCATTTCATCCATACATATATGCTCACTGTCTTTGTATACATTTTGCACAGCTGAACTTGTGTTGTCTTTGATGTTGTTGAACTTGGTATTGCTGCATCCATTGTAGCTTGCTACTGTAGTTGTATACTTGGTTGTTGTTCATCTTGTAGTTGCTCATTTGCAAGTGCATGTTTCGATTCACTGTTGCACTTTCTCATTTGCACTGCTTCACAGTTGCATTTGTATCACTGGTTCATGCACTGTTTCATGCATGTACTCTGTTGCAGTATTCATTATGTTGTTCCTATTTCATATGCTTGCACTACTTCTCTTTGGTCCTGAGTTGTTTAATGAAGAGATTGAAATTTTCATACTTCATGTAGCCTTCTGACTGTTGCTTCATGTAGTTGACATATTTGTGGTCTTCATTTGGTGATTTGCACTGCTACCCTGTTGCATTATAGTAGTTGCTTCTGTGCATATGAACTTGCAGTTTTCTGTCCACCTGTATCATGCTTGGCTTTGTGTAGTTGATGTTGTACACTGTCTTGTGCATTGCCCCATTCACTGTTGCTGTGCAGTTGCAATGCCTTGCTTGGTCTCTGTTACATGCTTGCTGTTGCATGCTTGTGATATTCATGTTGATTTGATGATGCTGGTATTTGCTGATATATTACTTTGAATTGCATACACTTTATGTTGACATTTTCTTTGACACAGATGCTACACTTGTTCATTGTTGTTCAAGTGTACTTGTCTTCATAAAATTGTCACTGTGCTTCTGACCTTTCTGGTCTCTGATCATTGCTTGGTCATCATGGTGGCTTGAGCATTTGGTCTGTGTTGCACTCATTATTGCACTACTTGTCTTGGTTGAGTTTGTTGTTACAGTATCACCCATTACTCCACTTGCATTGCATTTGTGATTGATGCAGTTTTGACAATTGGTCATGTTTGCTTTGAGTCTGCAACTTGTAGCTGGACTTGATTTGTGCCTTGTCCATACTCATGTGTTCATCCCTGTAGTATATGTTAGTGATACATTTTGGAGTTGATTCATGTTTGATGGCATTTCTTTTATGGTCTTTGTTGTTGGCATTGTCTTCATGCCTGACTTGATTCCTTTCATGTTGTGCTTGCACGCTTGCTATTTTTGGCTGCGCACACGAGTTGGCGAGGCAGTGCACACGTGTATGAATGTACACGTGTGTATTGCAGCCACTTATGGTTACATGTCCCTGTAATATCTATATGCACGACTTTGTGATGAAATCAAGTGTGAATGATGACGAACAACCCAAATAACTGAGGCAAAACATTTTTTTCAAAAATCGTATTTCATTTTATATTGCAAAAATATTTCTTTTTCAATTTTACTGCGTTAGTGAATATTTTTGCAGATTTCTCAGATGCTGGATTCAAACTGGCATGCAGTTGAAGACAAAATACGAGTGTGAGTGATATGTAGTGAGGTTATCGATGTAAAAATATTTGTGATGTAATCGTGATGTAATCAAAAATGTATATGTATAGTGAGAGCATGAATTTGTACTATTCAAGATTGTAATAAATATTTGTTTGAATAAAATTTCTGTTTGAATTCAAAATCTGTGTAACTTATTCTGTTTGAATTCAAATTCAAATTCTGTGTAATTTATTTTATTCAACAAATATTTATTTAATCTATGAAAAACAAAATGAATATATATGTTTATTATCATCAAACAAAAAACATATAAGCGCATATTCAACAATCTCCCCCTTTTGATGATAACAAACATATATTTAAGATTTTGACCGTGTTAAATGTATTTGACCAATTATATACTCTAATTGCTCCCCCTATTTAAATGCTTCCTCTCTACATGATGCTCCCCCTACATATATGCATACAAATAGAAATATATTCAAATGAGCCTAGATGCATATGGAAAAATTATTTGACCTTTGCTTGATTCTATTTGACAAAGACCTTTGCTTGATTCTATTTGACAAAATCTTAACTTTTCTCTCCCCCTTTTGTTATCAGCAAAAGAATAATAGTATTAGAGACACATAGAGATAAAGTGATTGATATTAATCCAACATTAAACTCAAATTGAATATAAATATTAAACTTCAATAAGAATCAAACAAAAACCATAATTACCCTTGTTAGGCGCATATTCCACTTTTAGAAATGATGGATATGGTGTTCATATAAAATCATACAGTTGAATCAACTTGTGGTATTTATATCAGGAATTTGAATATCTACTAATCATGCATAACCGTTAGGACTTTTAAATGAGATTAGTAGTATTCGAATTTAATTTTAAAAATGAAATCAAGTATCTTCTAACCACGCATAACCGTGAGGACTTTTAAATGGGATTAGAATCAACTTGTCTATTTAAGAAATTAATTTTGATATGCGTTCCATACATGCATAACTGTGAGGACTTTTAAATGAGCATGGAAGCACATAATAAAAAAAATTCAAGTAATTCACCCATGCATAACCGTGAGGACTTTTAAATGAGAGTGAATGCTTTGGATATTTATTTATTAATTTAAAAAATATGACATGAAAAACAAATGATTCCTGATTATAGTACCACATATCGACAAACTATATTGAATATTTGATAAACCATGGTCGATAGAAATAATGATAGATTTAGAAATGGTCATGGAATCTTTACCCATTCTTGTTTTAATTCCTAAAGAAATTTTCCAAATATACTCTCTTGAGTAATGTATGTTAAATATCAACACTTATCACTTTTTCAATCACTATTTATCTTTTTGATAATTAGTAGGGAGTCGGATCAGTCAAAATTTGTCATTTAAAATCAAATAAAAATGACTAATCTGAAAATATGGTCAAACAATTATTTTCTCGAAGGGGTTATATGAAAAAAAAATTCTGCTAAATGGAAAAATTATTTCAAGTGAAAAATATGCAGATATTTTCTTTGAAAAAACGATGCAGCAAATGAATGTTTCACAATAAATCACGTTCAACTCGTAAGTTTTCTATCAACTAGATTACTAGTATGAATTGCATCTGAATTTCTTTTTCAATCCAAAATATCACTAACTGGATTTGGTAAACCAGACATGAAGTATGTATCAAAAATTTCAAACCCAATTTTAGCAATAATTTAAATGACATTCTTTGGATTTTGAATTGAAGCCATGTTCACACTCAAACAAATATCATGGTGTTAATTTCAGAAAACCATAGGATGAACAATTATATTCATGAGTAATCAACAGTCAATCAACATCTTAATTATTTCAAAAACAATTTCTTGAAGTTTCAACAATTTCTTAAAATCCTTTTTCACATGAGTTTGAAATCGTGCAAATTTACAAGCAGTGACCAAAATGTCAAAATATATTTAAGTGTAGCATGAATAATCAAGGATCAATAAAATACCATCATTTGACCATACATATTAAGTTCAATGATGAAAGGATGGTTGGTCTACTTTTAAGCACAAATCAAAGTAAGAACAAGTCAAAGGAAAAATCATATCAGTAAGTCAGAATTAAAGACATCACATCATTATCACTATTTTGGCTGATTTAATTCAGAATATGGTGCAGATTATCACATTTAATATACCTTCACCTGTTTTACCTTTGCGATAATTTCTCGTGATTGCCCATTGTGATTCTGTCACATTTATACTAGGCTAAGGAACTTTGCTTTGTTGCCCATTGTGTTTCTGGAACAGCCAAAATCCAGAGAACACCGTTGTCGTTCCTTAGCCTGCCACCACACCTACACGATGAAAGATTTTTGTGACCTATTTCTAGGTCCATGATTGTTAGTGGCAGAAACATTATGAATAAACAAACCCTTTGGAACCCAAACTTTTTTAGACTTTTCATTCTTGTTCCAATAGACATGAAATTTGTTTGTAGAATTCTTAAGAACCCAAACTTGTATAAATTTTGTGTTCTTGTTCCTATGACTACAATTTTCAGAATGATGTCCAATTATTTCACATATATCAAAGACACTTTTCCCTTTTGCATTATCCTCAGCTTGTGTTTTCCCAAAACCAAGTCCTTTTCTGTTTTTAGCAAAAATTTGATTTCCCAATAGCATGTTGAAAGATTTTTCGCCTCTTGAAAAGTTATTCAAAGATTTCTCAAGATTTTGGACTTTGGTTTTTAGTGTTGTATTTTCAGTGACAAGTGAGGTGCATCGATTATAAAATCCTTTTTCCTAGTATCGATGGTTTCCTTAAGATTCAAGTTTTCTTTTTCAAGATTCTCAGAGTTATTCTTAAGTCTTGTCAATTCTGAATCTAAAACTTTACATCTTTTACATTCTAGGTTTTGAATATTTTCAAGTTCAGTTTCTAACCTAAAATTTTTACGAGCAAGTTCTCTCCTATCAGTTTTCAGTTTTTCAATTTTAGATTCAAGAGCATCAACTACTTTAGTGAGATCAGAACACATAAAAACAAGATCTCTATAGGAACACTCACCTTCCTCACTAGATTCCTCTGAGCTTGAATCTGAATTTGATTTCGCCATAAGACACAAGTTAGCCTCCTCTACGCTGCTATCCGAAGCTTCTTCTCCTTCTTCATCATCCCAAGTCGCTGCAAATACCTTCTTCGCCTTTTTCTTTCCTTTGTTGTTTTTGAGAAGTGGACATTTTGGTTTGACGTGGCCAGGCTTGTTGCGGTTATAACATGTCAGTTCATTATCGGAATTTTCAGAATCTTTTGACCTATTGCCCTTTGTTTTCTTCTTGCGTGGCTTGAGTCTAGACCATCTTCTAAGATTATTGACAGCCATTGCAAGCTCTTCAATTGGATCTTCTTCATCGTTTGCTCTTTAAGGCAATCGTCTTCTTCTTTGGTTCGGAGTTGTTGCGTTCTTCCTTTGCTTTTAGCTCAAGCTCATATGTCATCAAGTTTCCAATCAACTCCTCCATGCTTAGCTTACTCAGATCTTTCGATTCTTGGATTGCCGTGACTTTTGCCTCAAAGTTCATTGGTAAGACTCGTAGTATCTTTCGCACAAGCTCTACCTCAGTGAATACCTTCCCAAGTGCTCTTGCGTTGTACACCAAAGTTGAAAAGCGTCCAAACATGTCTTTTATGTTCTCGCCTTTGTCCATCACAAAGTTCTCGTATTCATTGCTGAATAGGGCTAGACGAGACTCCTTGACTTGAGAAGTTCCTTCATGTGTCACCTCCAAAGTGTGCCAAATTTCCTGTGCTGTTGTACAATGAGAAATTCTATTAAATTCATTTTTATCAAGAGCACATATCAAAGCATTCATGGCTTTAGCATTTGTTGTTTTCAATCTCTTATCGTTAGCATCCCATCTATCCTTAGGTTTAGTAATCTCAGTACCACCAACGATTATAGTGGGAGGTTTATAGCCAGTTTCAATAATATCTCAAACATCATAATCAACGGAACTAAGATAAATACTCATCCTAACTTTCCAATAAGCATAATCGTTCCCGTTAAACATGGGTGGCCTAACGATAGATTGCCCCTCAGAAAAAGCATTATTTTGTAGACTCATGACTCTAGAGTTAAATAAAAAATATACCGGGCTCTGATACCACTTGTAGGATCTAGATTAACCCTAGAGGGGGGGTGAATAGGGTTATAGCAAATTTTCTTGAATTAAACACAGAAATATAATAGCAGAAATAAATATGCTGAAAAGTAAATCACACACAAAATTTACCCAGCTTCGGCAACCCCTGCCTACTGCTGCATTCACAGATTTCTATTAGAATCAAACAGTATCACGCTTACAACACACTCTACTAGACTCGCAGACCCTTTTGCTCCCGCTCACAAACACTCTACTAGACTCGCACACCCTGCTCCCGCCTATAGAGTTTCGCTCACTCGCAAACACTGCTCCCGCCTATAGAGCTTTGCAAACTCGCACTCCCTGCTCACTGAACTAATTCTAAGTAGACAATCTGACACTACCTAATCCCTAGGTGGTGATTTACAGATTCTTCGACTTGAAAAGAAAAAAACAACTTCACAAATAACCGCAGGAGCAAAAATTACAATACGAGCTTGAATGCGTGATTTTTGCTCAAAATAAAATAACTAAGAAAACCACTTTATAATTGAAGCCAAAACAAACTTAAGCCCTTTTATAATTGAACAAGGCCGGCCCCTTGTTTTTATTAACCCGATCCACTTTCTTTTGAGAAGAAAAAATGGCAGCCTCTTGTCGTTCTGAAATTAGGGCTTGCGATCCATAATTGGGGCTTTTCAATATTCGATTCCTCTGATGTTGCTTGCGCTCGTTCTTTGATGATTTGGTTGACTTTGAGATTACGTTGCTCGGCTTGCTCGTTCTCTTGATTTGAGAAACTAGGGTTCGACTTCGGTTTCTTCTATTCGTTGATGACTATTTGGTCCTTCTCTGTCTTACTTCAGCAATCGACTCTTTGGTATGTTGTTTCTTTTGTTGCTTGTTTGATTGCTTGCTCTTTTTCGATGCCGATGATGATAGATTGGGATTTCGATTGATAGTTCGATTGTGAATTGAAGCACTTGCTTGATGATGATACCTTCGGGTTGAATTTATATGAATTTGATTACACTAATTAACTCGATACTTTCCTGAAATTCACTTTCGTGATGCACACGACTTTCCTAATGCATTCGTTACTTACTTGATTCATACGGCTTTGTTTTGAGAACGTTCGATCCTTCTTGTAACAGACACTTTCCCTTTTTAATTTTGCTGACTATTTCAAAGATTACAAATTTGAGTTTCATTAAATTCTGACTTCGATTTATTTTTAACTTCGACCATCTCTGCTGCATACTTTACTCGGTCGTGAATTTTTATCACTGCGTTACATTTGCAAGTCTGCATTGTTATTCTTCGACTTTGACACTGATCCATGATTTCGACTTGGACTTTGCATTGAGTACATATGATGACATCCACGTGCTACTTGCTTTATTCTCGGCCTGAACATTTGCATTTCATCCATACATATATGCTCACTGTCTTTGTATACATTTTGCACAGCTGAACTTGTGTTGTCTTTGATGTTGTTGAACTTGGTATTGCTGCATCCATTGTAGCTTGCTACTGTAGTTGTATACTTGGTTGTTGTTCATCTTGTAGTTGCTCATTTGCAAGTGCATTTTTCGATTCACTGTTGCACTTTCTCATTTGCACTGCTTCACAGTTGCATTTGTATCACTGGTTCATGCACTGTTTCATGCATGTACTCTGTTGCAGTATTCATTATGTTGTTCCTATTTCATATGCTTGCACTACTTCTCTTTGGTCCTGAGTTGTTTAATGAAGAGATTGAAATTTTCATACTTCATGTAGCCTTCTGACTGTTGCTTCATGTAGTTGACATATTTGTGGTCTTCATTTGGTGATTTGCACTGCTACCCTGTTGCATTATAGTAGTTGCTTCTGTGCATATGAACTTGCAGTTTTCTGTCCACCTGTATCATGCTTGGCTTTGTGTAGTTGATGTTGTACACTGTCTTGTGCATTGCCCCATTCACTGTTGCTGTGCAGTTGCAATGCCTTGCTTGGTCTCTGTTACATGCTTGCTGTTGCATGCTTGTGATATTCATGTTGATTTGATGATGCTGGTATTTGCTGATATATTACTTTGAATTGCATACACTTTATGTTGACATTTTCTTTGACACAGATGCTACACTTGTTCATTGTTGTTCAAGTGTACTTGTCTTCATAAAATTGTCACTGTGCTTCTGACCTTTCTGGTCTCTGATCATTGCTTGGTCATCATGGTGGCTTGAGCATTTGGTCTGTGTTGCACTCATTATTGCACTACTTGTCTTGGTTGAGTTTGTTGTTACAGTATCACCCATTACTCCACTTGCATTGCATTTGTGATTGATGCAGTTTTGACAATTGGTCGTGTTTGCTTTGAGTCTGCAACTTGTAGCTGGACTTGATTTGTGCCTTGTCCATACTCATGTGTTCATCCCTGTAGTATATGTTAGTGATACATTTTGGAGTTGATTCATGTTTGATGGCATTTCTTTTATGGTCTTTGTTGTTGGCATTGTCTTCATGCCTGACTTGATTCCTTTCATGTTGTGCTTGCACGCTTGCTATTTTTGGCTGCGCACACGAGTTGGCGAGGCAGTGCACACGTGTATGAATGTACACGTGTGTATTGCAGCCACTTATGGTTACATGTCCCTGTAATATCTATATGCACGACTTTGTGATGAAATCAAGTGTGAATGATGACGAACAACCCAAATAACTGAGGCAAAACATTTTTTTCAAAAATCGTATTTCATTTTATATTGCCAAAATATTTCTTTTTCAATTTTACTGCGTTAGTGAATATTTTTGCAGATTTCTCAGATGCTGGATTCAATCTGGCATGCAGTTGAAGACAAAATACGAGTGTGAGTGATATGTAGTGAGGTTATCAATGTAAAAATATTTGTGATGTAATCGTGATGTAATCAAAAATGTATATGTATGGTGAGAGCATGAATTTGTACTATTCAAGATTGTAATAAATATTTGTTTGAATAAAATTTCTGTTTGAATTCAAAATCTGTGTAACTTATTCTGTTTGAATTCAAATTCAAATTCTGTGTAATTTATTTTATTCAACAAATATTTATTTAATCTATGAAAAACAAAATGAATATATATGTTTATTATCATCAAACAAAAAACATATAAGCGCATATTCAACAAAGACAGGGAATAATATGTAAAAATATGTGAACTTTTCCATCAAGTCTTTATGAGCCAGCTGCGTATAACCTACCTCATCATCAGACAGTTCACTTGCACTAGAGTGTCTGAGCAGGCCAATGTGCTCCTGTTCGATTTAGAAAACGATGTGTCACCCATGAGAACTTTACAACCGATGCGCTTGAATTCGAGCCTAAGCTTATCCACCTTTCATTGTTTGACTACTTGAAACCTAAGAGGACCCACAAGAAAAGTTTCATTTTAGCTCATATTGGTGTAAACTGACACTCTACGTCTATTTCATACCTGGTCTACATTAACAACTGTACTCAGACTGCCTTATTTTCACATTGATATTTAAATATATCCTAATAGATAGGCATTTTGCAAAATGAATACATGAACAATCATCTATTCAAAGCACTCTACTCAACAAGACATATGTAAATCAACTAGCAAAGACAACAATAAAATTCTCATTCAAAGATTGCAACAATAGATCCATTTCATTCAGACCAGAGAGTAGGGAGTACAATGCCCGCCCGCTATGCTTACAAAGATATTCTTATCACTAATTAGTTGAAAAGAATAAAAACAGAGAGAGAAGAAGCACATTAGCGGAACACTTTAAATGATCCAACTTTATATGTGAAGGTAAGCTCCCTCTACACTATAAACGATCAAGAACTTGTTAAAGAAAATGGTGTGTGCTCCCGACTTCAAGGTCGTCCTCATCAAATCTCGCAAGAGAACTCGAGAAGCTACCAGTCAACGTGGCCAAGAGAACTATCGAGACTTTAGCTATGACATCGAAGGCGGAAGCGATGGCTACTACTCTTTCAAGCAAGGCACTAAAGCACCCAATTGGCCTGGGTTCAGAACTGCAAGAGCGGGATGGAGAAGAAATCTGTAAGCCCTAACTAGCACATTAGCATAGCATCAATCAACATTGTAGGCTTGCCTAAAGGGCATAGGTCCAAGCCAAGCGGTAGGCCAAGGTCCATCTTGAGAAGAAGGTTTCAAGCGATGGTTTGAATTGTAATCATCAGGTGGTAGTTTAGCATCGAGAAATCTTTTTCCTTTCTCAACGTACCAAACACATTCGACAAAAAGATGTATGTGTAAAGACATCTAGAAAGGAAATAGATGATGAACCTAACTACTTTTTATCAGTAGAGAATTACGAAAGATTCATAGGCTACGAAGGGCTTTCATGGGGAAGGATTTTGTGAGTTCAAGGAAGAAGGGAAGAGAATATTTTTGTACCCACGCCTTCACTCATGAGAATTGATTTCAAAAGGGAAGAAAAATCACAGTCATTCAAGAAAGAACAGAACAAAGTAAACTCAAGCACGTGGGAGACGTGAAACGTCTCTACCGTGTTTAGGAAAATGAATCGTCACAACCAATGATTCAATCCCATATGGAAAGTGCATTAGATGCTTTACAAGACCGTCAATTGCAGGATTTTCAAGATTTGAAAAGCACGCACCCTCTTGTGACCACGGAATTAGAGAGAAGAATGTTGCTTAAATCTCTTGCAAATAATTAGCAAGTCGATTTAATGCAATCTGGCTTAGTCCAAGCGAGCCAAAGTACATTATAACCAGCCCGCATATGCCGTCCCAAGCCCATGATAGTCCCATACTATCTCCTTCGTTTATTAAGGAACCAATATGAGGCCTGGTTACCTCGATCCTAGGCACTTTTCACCTTTAAGCAAGGTTTAGACCCTCCAGTCTAGCCTAGCCTATCATAATGACGATCGACCTTCCTACGCCAACCTGCTTCCAACACAACTCCAAGCAAGCATGCTCTCCCAACGTCAATTAAGTTAACGATCGAACTTCTTTAAACCCACCTCAATAGGAAGCATCTCGAGCAAGATAGGCCCAAGCATGGCCCATCCTTGGTGTGGCTTCAGTACAGCTGCCCTGACCGGTTCTAGATAGCCCTCATGGTCATCTCAAGATCGATCGTGCACCATCTTCCCATCATGGCCTATCCTTGGCCCGCTTCAGTACAACCACCCTTACTGATCCAAAACAGCACTTCCGGTCATCTCACAACCTGTACTGCACCATCTTCCCACCATGGTCCTTATTAAGATTCATAGTTTCTTTTATATTGTCGATAGTCGATAGACCGGCTCAGCAAGACTTGTCGCATGAGAACTCAAGTGGACACAAGTTGTCCATCTGAAGTACTGTGGTTGAACGTTGAACTGATGTGGCTTACCATCAGCATTAAATGGCATTTAATACGAAGTCTGTTCATTAAACGCGAGACTCGTGCTTGGTGCAGTAGAGCAATGAGTATATTTTCATCCGCCACACATTTTCTGGCACCTATTATACGATCATCGTCCATCTGCCCTTATCGCCATATCAACGGTCGGGCCTTTTTTTGCCAGTTCTACCGCTCAATCTCAGTCGTCCATGAATAGCCACTATGAGAACCTCATACATTGCCTCTTCAAAGGAGTTGGTTAATGCTCAATTGGCTTTACACAATTCATAGCTCTTGATACTGCAAGTCCTTAAGATTACACTGCGATATTAGTCTTAAGTGCTTCCTACTTTCTTATTATTATCTTATAATTCTTTATGGTTGTAAGAGAAATATACAATAAGAGAACTTCACAGTGGACATATGGAACTTTGTCGAGCCACCTTATATCTTGTGTTATTTAAATTCAGCTACGTATTTAACTCCTCATTTTTCACCCTAACTCTAGTGTTAGCAAGTAACATTTATGCATTAGTCTAATTTCGAGGTTGGCTAAATCTCTAGTCGACACTAACCATATCATCATGCAAATATATCTGATACCACAAATTGATAGCTTTACTACATAACATGTCTTAAACATGTCAACTGTCTTCTCATGAGAAGAAAAGCATCGCACGTCACTGCATATGTGGTAAATGAAAACCAAATTCATCTTGGGCTTAGCATTACCAATAAGAACGTCACAAGGAATATTATTACCGCTACATTCATTTATGCCAGACCTTATATTGCCATCAATATCACCGTGCACAACCATCTTCTAATCTCTAATGTAAGTCATATATGTTGTGCATATGACATTTCTTATTATGCTAAAAATGGATAATACCGATATACTTTACCATTAAAGATATTCTTTGCATTTTGTATCCCTCCTTTAGTCTCTTGCTACCATAACTTCATCTTGAACTAATTTCTCAAGTGGACATTTTCTTCTAAGCTTCTCATTCAAGAGGAAACTCCGAGTTGTATCCAAATAGAGAATTTATTTAGCATTGAAATTACTCAATGAAACAATCAATATTTCTCAGCTCTTTAAAATTGAACGCATAAAAAATGTATTTCATTATCGAATTTGACATCCATACTTATCAATTGATTTACTACTTCTAGAAATTCGTTTAAATGTTCTTCCACAAACTTCCCATTCAATTTCAACTAAACCAATATGCGAACAAGAAATCTCACTAGTAGCACTCCACGACTCATACACAAATATCAACTTGTTTCACAAAGCCTTCACAAATTCACAACTATCCACAAAGTGAAAAATTGAATCATCAAGGCAATGACAAGTTAACACAATTAGCTTATTATACCTTCTTCCGTTTTCTCTTCTTTTTATTTTTTAGGGTCTATTCTCATCATCTTTAATCAACTCAAAAAGGTTACTGGCGCATAGTCGTACAACACAAAAAGGTGCATCCACAAAGCCTTGGCGCGTGATGCGACAAATGAAGTGCGTCTTTTAATTTACTATGCAATTTTAATTTTTTTTCATATAAATTTAATATATATGTAACAATTAATTTAAAAAGTTCAATATAAATGCTAAAACAAATGAAATGAAGATTTTTTTTAGATATTTTGCAAAAAACATCATCAAATATAATATCATAAGCATAGAGTTTCAAGCATAATAGTTTTCAAAAGGCAAATTCCAAGAAGTAAATATTATTAATAAACTAAAATATAAATCTAATTCAAAATTTATATTTTCCAAATCAATATCTATATCATCGTATTCATAAGCTTCAGCATCTTCCTCATTTGTATCATTTAAGTTCGTTTCTTCTTTGTGAAGATGTAAAGGAGCCAAAGCGGGGGATAAAAAACTTTTCAATGTGGATGTTCTACTTGGATATCTAGCTTTCTCCACCCCTACCGCCGTAGCAGTAATACCCCAACTCATATCACCATTATCATGTCTAGATTGTGAAAAATGGAAAATAAATAAAAAGAAGTTAAAAACAATAAAATAACAAAACGACGTGTCATTTTTCCATCATGTCATTTACACTAAGCGTTAGTGTAACGAGTTGTATTTTACATATTTGAGAATTGTAAAATATTATTTTGAAGTTCTTACTGGGGTCGTATAACTCTGTAACTTTGAAAAATACCTATTAATGACATTTCCTATATTTAATTTTTTTGGACGATTTTACCCTTGGGAACTTCTATCGACTATAACTTTTGACAGAAGCTGAATTAGCATTTGATACCACTTTCATTGAAAAGGAACGATGGTTTCTCTTTCCGTAGACATGATATAATAGTATTTTGGACTTTCTGAACGAAAGACATGGTTGTTTGAAGGCTGACAGTTTTGAAGGAGCTTGCTAGGTAATTAGTGAGTTTGAGAGCAAGCCCACTAACCCATTTTAGGTTTGGAGACTATTTTAGGTTGAACCATCATCCTCAAATCAATTTTAGTACTTTCCAATAGATCTAAGCCTCTTTTAACCTATTTTTTCACCCAAAAACTTCTCTATTCTCCTCCAAATCAAGTCTAAATAATAGATTGATGGTAGATTAGCAAGAGGATTCAGTAGAGATCTCCAAATCTGCAGTTTGGAGAAGAAAACTTGGAGCTTTGTTGTTGATTCTCGAATTTGTCTCGATTTGCGTGCAAATCTCTATCTTTTGGGTGCTTGGTGAGTGATTTATCTTCTTTCATCTTACTATATATGTATCTATAGGTTTTAACTTGTTTTGAATCCATTTTTAAAGTCAAAATTAAGTTTTAATGTTGTTTAAAAACCCAACCTACAGTGAAAACGTGAATGAATGGATTTTTGATGTTCTAGACATGTTATTTGGATATATGATTGCCTTGATTGATGTTAGTCAATGTTGTATACCCCTTATATGATGGTTCCTATGATGGTTGTATGATTTACATGTTTGTATGTTGTTTGGTGCATGTATAATGTTAGTTTATATGCTTGAAAACGCTGATCGGAGCGAGCCAGAGGTAGGAACCATGAAATCGAGCATCGATGGATAGGCTCTAGAGCATTTGATGTTATATCGTTGCATAGGCGATGCATGAGGATCGAAATATTGAGTACAGTGATGGAATCGACACGATGTTGATGTGTTGAAGAGACTATAAAGTTCAGTTCGGTGGAAGCTTGGTCCGGTGGTTGGCTTAAGGATGGGAAGTATTTGGTTCGACATTGGTTTGTTCAACATTGGGTGGCTTGGGAAGTGAAAGACCGGACATGAAATGGTGTTTGGTAGGTATTGGCTCGGTGGATGGCTTGGCTCGGCAAGTGGAGGACCAAATAAAAAATGTCGTTCGATAGGTCTTTGGTTCAGCTAAGAAGTGCCAAACAAAAAATTCGGTCCAGTAGGTGAGGGTTTCGAACAGGAGTATCTGTTCAGCGTTGCTTCTATTTAGGGAAAGTATGGCTCTAGGTCGAACAAAAGGAGGCCAAACCGATCATGAAGTGAGGCATGTATGGTGTAGGCTTCGGGGCAAGACTTGGGGTTGCTTGGTGGTCTTGCGGGTTGGTTCGGGGTAAGGATGGATTACCACGGGATGACTCTAAATGACTTTGGGATGACAACCAACAAAGTACGGTGACTTGGACGACTGACTGTGGCTAGTGACTATAGCATTTGGTGGTTAACCGAAAGGACGATTTCTGCATGATAGCTTGTAAAATAGAATAAGACGTCGCGATGCTCGTGAGTAGGACAATGTATCTAGGGTAGTCTGTGTGTACCCAAGTGTATGGACGTCTGCATGTGTCCATTCCTTACCACCTGTGTGGGTATGAGTTGAGCATCTATGGGGTAGTTCTACCATCGGTATGTGTGCTAAGGGATTGATAAATAACTCTGAAGTTGTGATTCTCATTGTTGGGATCGGGTAGCCTACGTTTACCTGGGTTAGCATTCATGTACCCATATTTTGGACGTCTGCATGTGTCCAACCCTTAGCCATTCGCATGGACAATGAGTTGAGCATCTGTGAGAGTTATCGTATATTTGAAATACTTGAATGAGAGATGCAAGACTGTATGATGGATGCTATGTTTACTGTGTGCTTGATATGTTGTTTGATACCCATATACCCTATAATTTCCACTTATGATAATAGTCTAGCGTATAGTGTGTTTATGTGTTAACTCTTTGGATGCAACGACATATCATGTATAGTTCTTCATACCTTATGCCCTTATTTATAATATACGGTATTTATAGTATTTTGAGATGATGTATCGCTCACACTAGACTGTTGTCTGACTCAAAATTTTATGTTTTTCTTCTTATTATCTTAGGTACTCTTGAATGGACGGATTAAGGATAACAGGTCTAGATAGCGCATAAAACTGTTTGGAGTACGAGCAGGAGCTTATGCTTTCATATATCCATATTTTGAAGCTTACTGTCGCTTATATTTCGCTATGCAGTACTGTGAAGCTATGTTAGTATTTTTATTTTGAGACACAGTATTAGATTTTATTTTGAGAGATTTGGATGTATAAACACGTTATTCAAGTTTTTGTATAATCTATTAACCTGATGCACTTTAATGTTCTTATTTATGGTTTATTTGATTATATCATTGTCTCGTATGTTTTACATCTATATTATTATATTATATTTTGTTGTACGCTATGAGATGTTCTACATGTTCTTCGTTTGGATTTTTATTACTTTACGCCCTTGGTTACCGTCCCGCATCGACCGGGTACCTCCACAGCGCATTATACTTGTATGTTGGATACCGAAGGTGTGGGACGATCATTATAGTTGCGCATTTCCATGTACGTCATGCCATTTGCGCATTCACATATACGCCTAGACCCGTCAAACGGGTTGGGTCATAATGAGTCGGGTCAAAATTGACCAATCCTTTTGGTGACCCAACCTTTTAATACATTTATTAAAAGGGTCAATAAAACCCAACCTATTTCATATATAGATCGATCCATTTAACCAATTTAAAAGACATCAAAAAGTGAAAAAATATAAAAGAAAAGTAAAAAAACATTCCATGCATAATGAAAACCGCATACATAATACATAAAATTGCACACAATCCACATGAACTGATACATAAGTGTTTGTTTAACCTAAAAACACCGTTACATAACATGAAAATTGTACTACATAAAACAACATCAAATATCATGAAAATTGCATACAATGTTGAAAGTGCACCAAATAACACTAAAACTGCATCAAATAATTTTTAAATCCGCATACATAAAACTAAGACAATAAAAAAATAGTAACTGACATTTTCAAAAACAGCATTATTCTTTTTACAACATGTTGATCTTAACATTTTCTTCAATCTAATTCTAACCCGATCTGCATTGTAAAATAGTAGAATAAGTGAGACTAACACTTATATTCAATGTTAAAAATAAACAATTGGCTACTATAAACATTAAAAAGGCAACATCTCTAAGATAATAACTCAAATCAATTTGAGATGACATGGAAATACTACTGCAGTATCACTTTACTCAAACCAGATCATGTACAACATGTATTTTTCACGCTCGTTATCTTTTCTTATAATTTATAACTGTTATGTGCAAAACTTTGCTCATTACGGACAAAATCTGGATGCATTAATGAACTGATATAATGATCGACAGGTGGGTCGTGTGACAGCACATAATTATAATACTTGGCTCTTTACAGACAACATGTATTCCAATATAAGTAGTATAATGATGAACTTGAAAATACCATAATCTGACACTGCTATATAGATTCAAACATGGATTTTGCAACATACAGAATCACAAATTCTGTAACAAACTACAAAGCAATGACCACCATTTGGGGGATCCGTCTACACATGGGCTTCATCGATCCCCTCTTTTACAGTGCCTGTAATTTGATTCGTTCGATGTTTTCTTATAAAAGATTATTATCATGGCAAGGACTTGGCAGTGTTATTAAAAATTTACACTACATATACAGTAACAAAATACATCTCATTTTGTGTTCAAAATGCCCTTGTGTCTTGACCAACATTTTGAACCTGACATATTATTCCTCGGCACAATATAATATATAGGTCGTTTTGCCAAATATTATATATTTGTTTTCTGGGCATGTATAATGGCCAAGCTGAACATAAATAATTTTTTCGGCAGCATCTTTCGTGCACTTCATGTCCTGCATAATAATATGAATCCAATATTTTAATTATAGTCTGTAATGATGAAGGTCAGATCTCCTTTATTGCTTATTATAAACCCTCCAATGATCAATGAACTGATATAACGATCAACATGCATCATTATAACCTTTGTTACAGAACTTGGTTCTTTACAAACATAAGAGTATGCGTTGAACTATCTGGGTCGTGTGACAGCAAATGTTGCCTTTTACAAGGGCCTAAATACGGTATATCGTAATACAAATATAATACTTGTTAGAGCAATCCCAACCGGTGGGGTTGTTTGGGGTCCATTCAAGATAGTCGATCCCATAAACAACTCCAACCGGTTGCAAAAGCACAATTTTGTGATTCCCAAGGTTTTCAAAATGAAATTTAAATCCTAAATCAGAATGTTTTAATTTTAAATCGAAATAGGATTTAAATATCCATGATTAAATGTTTGTATGCACTTTGAAGTTGATTTTGATGTTGAACGTCTATAATTAAATTTAATTTTCTCTTTAATTCCATTTTTATTTTATTTTAAAAAAAATTTATTGAGAATCTTGGATCTAAATATGTTAATATGAGTTGGATGTGTTTTTGTACCGTGCTTTTAACTAAGTTTGAATCGGAATGTAAATTGAATCGTAAATGGAGGAATTCGATTTGAATCGGGATTTAAATCGTAAGATTTTTAACAACAATGGTGATTTCCCTTAGCCAGTCAAATTTGGCCGGCTAAGTGAATGGCGTGGAATGCAATCCACACCTTCACCCCTTAGCCGGTCAAATTTGAGGTAACGGCTTAGCCCGCCAAAATAAGACCGGCTATTTTTAGCCGGCCTTATTTTGATCGGCTAAGTTGCTTTGGCAACCTTCCGGATTGCCAAAGTAACACAGAAGGCTTCAACTGACCCTCTATTGGGGTCAGTTGCTTTCCAAGCTTGACCTGATTGGAAATTCTCTTATTAGGTTGATGGTTGGATACACTTACATTTATAGATGGTGAAAAACTTGACCAAAATAAGAAAACCAAATTTTAATTTTGACATAATCACAGTTGACCAAACAACTCTAATGCATAGGCCACGTAAATGAAATGCACGAGATACGAATAAAGCATGAAAATGTAAAATATTATCGCCTATGATATGGTAGTTTAAAGACATTTGCGAATAATCTTCAATGATTGATGAACATCTCACAACATGAACATTCAGTTATTTTAAATCGTATAATATCAAGTTGCATTTTTCTCCACTACAATTGCAGATGACAATAGAGATGCTTTCCCACAGCCAACAGCTACAAGAAAAAGCATCTTCTGTATTCTGCTGCAGACATGCAAGGAAACTTATTAAAAATGTTAGGGTCTGTTTGGTTAGCCATTTTCAGAATATTTTTAATTTTTAATTTTGCAAAATAATGAAAACTTGTTTGCTTTAGCATTTTGTAAAATTCATTTTTGAAAATAGTCATTTTTCAAAATGGGCTTGACAAAGAGAATTGAAAACAGTTTTTTATGGTTTTCCCAGTTTTCGGCCCAAACTGAAAAGCCTAAAACCCAAAGTTCAAACGTAAAACAAACGCGTTCAAAACCCTATTCTTCTTTCACGGCCGCGAAATCTAAAATTACCTCGGGAGTAGAATCGCCTTCTTCTTCAGCTTTTATCCCAAAAATAGGTAAATTCAATTTTTACTTCTTACTTATCTCGTTTGCTTCATCGACATCATTTCCTTCGAAAATAAGGAGAGGAGGTTGTCACGATTGTGGATTTAGGGATCGTGAAGTGAATTGGGAATTAAACCATCTGTCACTAGATTTATATGTAAAATCCACACAGACATATGCCTAGTGAAGTGAATTGGATTTATATTTCGAGCCTATTTCGTTATCCAAAATTTGCAGCCTGTTTCGATCGTGAAGTGAATTGCAAAATCCAAGTCCAATCATATGTCTTGATTCTAGACTGTAAATATGATCGAAATGATATTTATTTTTTGCTTTGCCGCTGTCTTAAGTAAAACATGTGAAAGCACCTAAATTTGTACTATATATACAAAAGCATATTGCTGATTTATAACTAGATATTTACTGGTCTATTCTTTATGACTAGATACAATAAACAATGCAATGCAAATCTTTGAGCCATTAACAAAATAAAATACTTTTATAGATAATAGTACTAATAGTAAGCAGTGTGATATGTAAGGTAGCAGTGAATGCAATAAACTTTTTTTTTAATTGTGTAAGAAATAAGGTAGCAGTAAGAAGGATGTTGTTGTTGAAGTAGTGGGACTGAAGTGCTGTTTCAGGTTGAAGGAGAAGTTGGAGAGGCAGATGGAGGTTGAAGGCAGTGACAAGGCAATGGCATGGCCAGTTGACTGATGATGGTGTAGGTTCTAGGCTGGAACTAGGGAAGTATTATGTAGGTTGAAGGTGGGTAGAAGTGAGTGAAGGCATTAAAGAAGAAATTGTATCAAAAAATGAAAAGAAGTATAAAAATGAAATGTAATTATGCCAATAGCAATGTAACCTGAAAGATGTAAAACTCAGAAAGATGTATAACAGGGAAATGCAATATAGAGAATGCTTGTAGCAAATATAGAGATTTTTTTTTTGTGACAGAGAAACTGGAAATGGACTTGAGAAGGGAAATGAAACAGAGAAATGCAACAGAAAAATAAAAACAAAATTAAGTTCAAGGAAATGCAGCAGTAATTGTAACAAGATTGAAAACAAAATGCAAGTGAACAGAATTCAAAAGTACGACTGAAAAAAAACACACACAATACAAATGGAATGATATGTTGACGATGTTGTTTTTTTAATGCAAGTGTAAAGAAACGAACAACTCAATAAGTTTTAATCGTTATAACTTTAACCATGGTTGTCCAAAATATTTATCTTTATTTAATTATTTATACAGAATATGGAAGGTCATAGTAAGGCAAATGAACCAATGTCATGGTCGTGTGAGAATGAACGCGTTTTCATTGGAATACTCTATGAATATGTAAAAGCGGGAAAATTGCAATGCTCAACTTTCACTAAAGACCAATGGGGAAAAATTAATCAAGAGATGATTGAAGCAACAAAATCCAATTATGGGATAGAGAGATTAAAGGGAAAGTGGAACCGCTTGCGTATTATACATCGTCTGTTTTCGCAACTATTAGGACATACTGGCATTACATGGGACCCAAATACCAACAAGGTTAACGCTGCAAAAGAAGTTTGGCAACACTTCTATACGGTATGCGTTTGAAAATATAATTTATGAATGTAAGTGCATATCGTACTAATATTTGTTAAATTATTATAGATCAACAAGACCGAGTTTAAGATATTTAAAAAAGATGGTTGCAAGAATTATGAACTTTTGGGAGAGATTTTTGGTGGAACTACGGCTACTGGAGGTTTAAGTAATGCTTCAACTAAACTTCCTCCCAATTCAGATGATGAAAGACAATTAGAAGAGAATTTTCTGAACAAGGGTGTGCATGTTCATGTGGTAAATGATGATGAGCAAACGAGTACTCGTCCAAGTGATGACACGTCAACAAATGAACGACGACGCAAAAAAGATAAAGCCAATAATGTTGAAAAGCTTGAGTCGTGTATGGAAAAGTGGTCTTCTTCAATTGAAATGCGCAATGAAGAAACCGAACTAAGAGTGCGATACTTAAAAGGAAAAATTGCAAAAGTTGAAGGAAAGTCGCCCAACCCAAATGATAGTCAAAGTGACGTATCGGATCCATATTCCAATTTGGTGTATATGAATATATTAAATGGTATTGACGGTGTTTCTAATGAGGTCTACATGAAGGCAATGAAGGCTTTTAAAGATCCCGATTTTAGGATGCAATTTGTTATGATGCCGGAACGTAAAAGACTACCAATTTTAGAACTTCTAGAATAATTTTATTAGCTTGTGTGTTGTGGTATCTTTATTGTAGGTTGTGTTTTGTTTAATTTTAGTTAGGAAGTCAACTTTTCCTTGACATTTATTAGTTACTTGATTTGATTGTTTTGCTTGTCTTGGTTGGACTGGTTGTAATGCTCTTCAATTTGCAGACTAATTAGTTTGTTATGCTAATTGCTTTGTTTGTGACACTGTGCATTACCTATGCATTTCTTGTTATGTTGTTATGGTACGTGTACTTGAATACATGCTGCTATTTGATTTCTAACATGAATACATGCTGCTACGTCTTAAATCAAGGAAGCATGCTACTTGCCGAGTCTGTCTGTTTGAATGTTCATGTGTGCATCCCTGTGTGTCACTATGTTGTGTCTCCTGGTTGTTTGAGGCAAATGCAAATGATTGTGAAACCCTGCATTGTTTAGTTATAGCACGACCATTCCACTATGTGCACTTGTATATGTTGTTCATGTGATTCTATTAGGTCTGAACCATTGCTAACTTTTGTGCATTCCCTTGTAGTTGATATGAACTGAAATGGTTTCACATGTATACTGCATTTGTGTAGATAGTGAACTATTTCTGCCTTGCACATGTTCATTTGTTGAGCCATTATCTTTTGCTGACTGCACCATTTCTGTACCTGGTTTCACTTCTTGTTGCTGCCTTTGTACAGTCACTGCACTTGTTTTACTGCCCTACCATGTGCACTTAACCCTTTGAACTCTTTGTTAGTATGTTGCTGCACTGTGTCCTGGGTACCTGAAAATGGTAATAAATTTAACGATGCAGGTAATGATGCAGGTTATGGCTTTTGGAGCGTATATCTCTTCTCTGCAAAGGAGGTAAATATTTGTAAATGTCTAATTAACCCTGGTTGTCCATATTTACTCAATTCCACAATTCTTTTTAAGTCAAAATACATGAAAGTTTGTTTAATGTGTTGCATTTGAATATACGATTATTTCTTATTATTTCGACAAATCTTTTTAATTTGGAGGGCATGTCTATTAGTTGTTATCGACAAATGTTAAATCTGATTAAATTTGTAGGTTGGGTTGTAGAGTGGCTTATAAAAGGAGAGTGGCTGAAGTGAATGAAGATACTGAAGACTTTGAAAGATAATATGTGGTTGGTTAATTTAGTGGTGGTCATGGTATAAAATCAGGTTCAGTTTGTACTTTTTGCTTCAGTTTATAGTTTGGGCTGTCTTAAAAGGTGTATTTTGGTAGGTGTATTTTCTTTTTAGGGGTGGTGTGGATGTTATTTGGGGTCTGTAGTAGTTTGTAGTAGTTATGTCTGGGTTAGAAAAAAGTAAAGACTATTTACCTATCAGATACATCAAAACTTTTTTTCTCTCATTCTGTACTGATACAATTGGTATATCTTATCTATTTTGTTGATTTTGAGTTCAGATATGATTAATTTGTAGTATGACATAAGTTAGTCTCATTTCGATATGGTTCACATACCAATAGTCATTATCATTTTATTATCTATGTCAATTTATGATTTTTCTACTTTCATGACATTTTTTGTTAGTTTCGTTAATTATTTTATCTTATTTCTATATTTAATGATCAAATTCTAACCAAATTTGAAATTGGCATTTTTGTTTTGGAATGGAATTTTTGATTTTTAGTTTAAAAATTATTTTTCAAAACTCTAGAACCAAATACATTTTCCAAAATATTAAAAACACTCAAAATGAAAAACCGAAAATGAGGTTTAAAAACTAAAAACCGAAAGCTAAAAATGAAAACAAACAGGGCCTTATTGTTTCTATTCTTGTAGCCCATTTTCAAGTCAAATGAATTATAAAATTGATATTAATGATGAGAACATAAAATCGATACCAATGATCAGAAAAAAAAAGAGTTTATATATCCATTTTTTCTGTCCACTTGGGTTTTCCGTTGTTAGTAGTGGAGGAGAATGGTTCAATGCATGCGATGAAAGGGTGGTTGCGATTAAATTTAAAATAGTTATTGCAAATAGCCTTAGTTTTTTTTATCATTGGTACAAGCTAAAATAGAGAAGTGGGTGACTGGTACAGGGGAAAATCGATATGCTTAACCTTCCATATGGAAAGTTTTGCCTTCTTTTTTGCACCAACTGTTACAAATAAAATCGATAAGGATTTTATGAGTGCCCATATTTGTCTCTACGTACCCAGGTTCACATGATTCTAAAGAGATGTCTTATATCTGAATCTCTGCAACAGATACATATCCATCATTAAAAAAGAAATGCTGGAAATATCACTACCTGCTCATCTAACTCTCTAATTCACTATCCTATAACTATAACTGTTAAAAAAAAAACAAGAAGAAGAGATGTTCACAGGTTCTTCAATTTATACCTTACACCCTTGACAAGTATGTACTCATTTCAAGTGTTTCGGCCATAAAATTGACCAGTGCGACTATAATACACAAAAATATACTAGCACGTGGCATATTAAAGAAAATACAATGATACAAGTGGTAAATCATGCAAGGAGCAGTATGGTGCATATGCAACTGAGTAGACATTAGTGGATCAATAGATGGACCCAGCACTCAGACATTTTCATTTCTCGAATTGGAAATGGCGGCCTAGTCTGCTGATAGGAATGAATCAAGCAATAAATCAGTTCAAATTTCAGTCCAACACCATTTCAGTTGGCCAAATATATAGTTAAGAATCAGTCATGTCGGCAATGTCCAATCTTTAATACAATGTCAATTAAGACAGCAAATGGAAATGCTACTTTAAAGACAATTAATACAAGAAGTCCAGTATACAAAGAATCATGAATCGATAGCTTTAGCCATACTCACACAAACAATAACGACAAGATGAACGCTCTTACCTTTGATTGATTGGAGCTTCCAACTTTGTAGGCTTAAATCGAGCGAGATTCTTAAGAGGGGAGAGAGAACCCACACAAACTTGGGCGAGGTCGAGTCCCTCTCAAGCGATTATAATTTTGAGGGAGAGCGATGGTCGCCGAAGTTTTGTAAGAAACAAGAGAAAAATTTAGGAATTTAGGGCTTTGATTGGTAGGAGGGTAAAGAGGGTTGAATCATTTTTTTACTGACCTGAATGGGTATTAACCCACTGTCGAAAATAATTGAATTAGATTAGATCCGATCGGTTAGAGGGGTTGGGATAAAGTGGTGGGTTGAATTTTGACAGCGTACGCCGTGCCATTCGCGCCTTAGCCTGCGTTCCATAATTATGCATTGAGATATATAATTTTTTTCATCGTACTCTTCCCAAGCACCCAAATTCTTCCTATTCAAAACAACAATCTGTAAGAATGAAATAATGTCATTAATCTCAACAACATTCATTCAAACTTACCTTAAGCCTTTGCTAAGTTCTGTCTTTGATACCAAGTTATTAGATTTTAGCTACACGAGTTCTAACAAAGGATAATTCGGTTGCAGATGGCTACCTTAATATTTACATCAATCAAGGAAAAGATAGATAGTTTTGGATAGAAAATAATATTCAACACTAAATTAGTGGTGATATCAATTCCAAAGTACAAACCAGCTAACAACTAAAACACAAAAAATTCCACCCACCAACCCTCTTTATTAATTCTCAACAAATATTTACACTTGTGATGATATATATCTTGATTTCCCGGTTATAACAATGACCAAAATGTAAAGAAAGAAGCACAGTTGATCCTTGAAGGGTAAATTCTCAAAAATTATAGTAATGATACTACCTCATTTTCTACATTGCATGTATAACTTGGCCACCAAATCAAAGTTTATCAAGGCTCACATATAAGTTTCAGGAACCAGGCCAGCAACTTTTTAGAGATTTCCTTCTCATATTCTTCTTGATAGTCGACATGGCTCTAGAACAATATAATCAGCAGGGATAGGTTCAGAACTATTCTTCTCAACCGAAGCAAGCAATAATGAAATTGAAGTCTACGATAAACCTAAAATCTAATTAGTCATATGAAATACAAACTTACCTTTTCCAACTGAAGCATTTGTTGCTATGACCTATCCCATTTACAGCTCAAATATTAAAAAAATCGAAGTTGATGGACATGGTAAACAAGGAAATGTATCAGCTAGAAGTGTTTTCCTCCTTGAAATGCAATTTTAACTAGGAACAACCTTGTATGTTATTGCACGTGCATAACTTCACGTGTGTTATGGAAGCAGTCAAAATCGAAATAATATATCCGTAATAAAGAACATAACCAAATTTATGTAAAGCTGCCCCCACAAAAATGCCATGTCCGCTTTAAGTTATGGTCTTTAGTTGCATGATACAATGAACCCATGATCTTGGTACCATGCACAGTTTGACGCGGGTTAATTGAATGTTTGTGGTCCAATTAGATATGGAATGCAAGGTATTGACAAAATAAATCATACATACCATACTTAATTGGTATCAGTCATACAGCAGCAAGATACCCACTGTGAAGTATGGCCATCCAAAGAGATTAAGCGGGCAACAAATCACTCTCAGATGGAATGCTACTATGGTGCAGCATCAATAGTCTAGCTTAAAACAAAATTTAGAAAAGTGAGAAGCCCAAATGTACAAGTTGGCTTGCATAAACAATATTTTAAAAGATGTTATGTGGTTTCGTGATGGAGGACTGCATATCAATCATCCACAAAAGAAAAGGGGGAAAAAAGTACTTAGTATGCATTTTTAGTTCAATAAATCCATTACTTGATTGATTTTAAGATGATGTGACAAATATGTTATCCTATTCCATACACTATTGAGAACATTTAAATTCAACAAAATTATAATGAAATGACAGTGAAAAAATGTAAAAACAGGGGGAAATGAGGTAACATTAAATTGTTGTAGCTATGATAACAAGTTTATTCATTTTTAGTTTAATAAATCCATTACTTGATTGATTTTAAGATAATGTGCCAAATATGTTATCCTATTCCATACACTATTGAGAACATTTAAATTCAACAAAATTATGATGAAATGACAGTGAAAAAATGTAAAAAAAAAGGGGGAAATGAGGTAACATTAAATTGTTGTAGTTATGATAACAAGTTTATAAAAATAACAAAGAATATTGAGGAGGGAAAAAAAATACTGACAGGAAAAGCAGACATAAAATACTACAAAATGAAAAGGGTTAGAAGTTACGGGTTCAGAAAATTAGGTCAGCTGTACCACGTTGTGATAAAAATGGAAAGGTAGAAAGTTGATCATAAAAGTTAGAGAATGAAAAACAACATAATTACCACAATCACATAAATCATATGTGCATTCACAGATTCCACATACACGGCTACAATGGTTAATGCATTGTAACAGATTCAGATTAATTTTGTGTGAATGCTAGCCTAATTCCTTATATGTACAGGGCAAGCAAAGCCCTGCAATCTAAAAGCAATGTCAGAGGTGGGACTAGAAGATTTTAACATACTTAATTTCCTGTGAAGTAACCTAGCTAAAATGTCAAAGAATATTGAATGATGTGGGTCATGCATTGTTACCAAATCAAACTTTGGTACATACAATTTGAAAGCTAATGTTAATGTCTGAATTCACTAATTCAAATACCCTCAACATGGTAATAGTGTAATCCTTGACTTGTTGAGTTGGCTGTTAAACAACACAAATGTTACAGCGAATCGCCGATAATTTTGAGTTTTGTGTTTTGCAATTTCAATATGTATTTCAAACGGCACAGGAAAAGGAGAAGGCAGGAAAAAAATCCTAATCATCACAGTAAAAGGGTGAAGAGGGCGGTGAAGAGGGCAGGAGAAGACAATTTTTTTGTGTTTTTTTATGTCCTCGATAATGTAGAAACAAGAAATTTTTGTTTCCAGTTCTATATGTTAGAACTATTTTTCAAATTAAACATCTTCCAAAAAGGTTTTCCAAAATTATTAACCAAGTGCATTTTGGTTGATAAGAAAATTCAAAATTGAATTGCAAACCACACAAGATCTTAGGTAGCGTTTGATTTGAAAATCTTCTAGAAAAACGAGTTAATTTGCAAAATAGTTTTATCATATAACATTGAAAAATATTTTTGTTTTTGTATTCCACCTTTTGAAAAAAAATATCAAAACTATCTTTTTCTCTCCCTTTTGCATTCTTCTTTTTGTTGAAATGGCGAGGATTTTCCAATTCCTACTATTCCAATTGAAAAAGCAAAAAAAGAAACTCGTTTTCAAACCAAACACAACTTAGGTTTTGAAGATTGATGTTTGACACTTAATTACTAAGATCATTGTCTACTGTTTATATATAACACAATAATGATATATTACAAAAAAATATATTTATTTATACAAAAAATAGGCATAAAGAAGAAGTTGCAAAAAAATTATTTTTAAAGACAACAAGTTTGCTTTTTAGTCTGAAAGACAATTATTAGTGTAAACAGAAAATGATAGCTACAATTATCATTCTGTGATTTACACTAAAAAGTGTCCTTCTGTCTAAAAAGCAAATTTGTTGTCTCTCAAACTAAATTTTGGCCTAACTTTCCCTCGGCCTAAAAATCCCTAATGATTATAATAAATAATGCATTGACAATGCCAACACTCATGTTCTTCTCATCACAAATACTCATATTTACTTATTTTCTTCTTTTTGGTTGTTGTCATTGATCAAGCTGCAGTTTTAAACACGATGAGGCGCTAATAATAGACATTTAAATATTGTTCATTTATCAAAGTAAAAGTTCTTCTAAGCAAAAAATTCAAGCGTTAGGTTTTAATTTTTTGTTTAAACACGCTTATTGGAACATCATTTGATTTTGAAAGTGATAATGTCATTGTCGTTATTAAATGTTTAACCATAGTATCAATGAAACATGTAATTGAGAAGGGACCATAAGAACTAGTCGTCTGCTTTAAGAGTGCCAAGTCAGTATGATGATACAACGGATGTCTGCTCATTAACTATGGATTTATTAATCGTACACCCATTTCAATAATTCTATGTGCTCGTTCCATCCAAATTTTATATGCTCGTTCCAAAATTGAAATTACCATCTACTACTACTTCGCACGTGAAAATCCAAGTAAAACACACAGGACATCGCATGCTAAATCTTGACATAAAATTCTCTAACCAAAAGGCAATGTGTGATACACTATTTGCTTTACTTTTCTATATTACACATACAGCTAACTACTTTCAGTTTGGAAACAGACGCAACCTCTAAATAACTCAAATTCACAGCATTGTGAGAAAATTCGTGTTAATATGGGTTGAACCATCATAAGTTGGAAACCAGACATGCAATATAAATATATAAGAACAAATGAAATACTATGATAAAATAATATTAACCTTGGGGAAGTGTTGATAAGCCATTAGTGATATGAGCAGGCTGTAGAATGTTTGTCCTGGATCATTTCAAGAGAGCAAAGACAAAATAAATTATTAGTATGGCATGGAAAATTAGCCAACATGCTGTGGACAAAAACAATTGCTTTAAAAATATAATGAGATGAAACTATATAATTATTACACATTTAGCTAACTAAAATCCTCTCACATGTATGATGTATGCATATAAATTTACCTTTTTATTTAATTTTTTGAAAAAGAAAAGAATAAAAAAAAGGAAATTATGTGTACTTAACTGCTGCTCCACACCGTCTTTACTGAGTGCAATAATGTTTGAGACAAGAAACTGTCAAATGATCTCTATAAAGAATACAGCAACATTATCACTTCTGTCGTAACCAGTATAAAGTGAACGAAATAAAAGCTCGTGCAGGAATGAGCTTTAAGCCTTTAACCTACGTTGATCGACATCCTAAGAAGTCCACATATATCAACTATAGAGTATAAGAGTTGCATCAACTTACAAAGGACTGAAATGAGGTTGATGGCTGCTCTTCTCATTATATTGTGCTTTGTCACTTGCTTCTTTCTTTAACACTCTCTATTACGAGCATTATGGCACGTGCTTCGCACGTAATCATCGCACGTGTTTCGCATGTGAATTGTTTTTCAACAAACTGTATATGTTTAACACATTCAAAAGAAAATGATTGCACGAATAATTAGTTATATTTTTGCGTTGAAATCATGTATAGTTCAGTTGAATTTTTATTTCTAAGTTGTGATATCTAATTTTTTTAGTTTTAATGTTTATTTGTATTATTATTTAATAAAAAAATGATTTTGTAATAGATTTTTATTTGTTGGATCCTATTTTTAAGGGATATTAAGATTTGTTAATATTTGTTGAAATGCGGTTTGAATCTGTAAAGAAAGAGTAATTGTCAGATCCTATTTTTAGTGATATTATATGAGCATTTTTGGTATTTCAAACCGATATTAATAAAGTGTGACACCAAAAGTATTACAACTATTATTAAAGAAAAATATATTATTAATTAATAAAAAATTATTTTGTAATTAGAGTTTATTTGTTAAATCATATTTTTAAGTCATATTAAGATTTATTAATGTTTGTTGAAATGCGGATTGAATTTGTAAAGAAAGCATAATTATCATATCCTATTTCTTAGTGATATTATAGAGGTATTTTTGTTAGTTTACGCTGATGCCATGAAAAGATAACACCAAAGGTATTACAACTATTATTAAAGATTATATGACCTTGTCTGCACCTCCTTTGGCATAAGTACAGTTAACACAAGCATCAGTTCACATAATTTTATGGCTAAACTTTCTTCTAACAATTAGTAATAAATTGAATGTCACAATGATGACAAAGAGAAAAATCAATCTAACTACCTCTCTTCCCAGTAATACTGCTTGCTTTGGGTTGGTAGTGATTGCAAAACCAAATACAGTCATGTTGGTGGCATTTCATAAAAATTACACAAGTTAGAAATAATCCGAATATTAGATAGTTTATTGTTGTTTGTTTTTTTAAGGATTCCTATACAATTAGATTTGAGAAGTGATTAGAAGTGAAAAAAAATTACTTTAACCAACATTGAGTTCACCAAAAGATTACAAAGGAAAGCCTTAAAGTTGAGAAGAAATCTCAAACTTCCGCTACGCGCGCATTGTGTGTGCATCATGATTGGATGTCCGTCACATCTTGCGCTATGAGCGTGCTTTATTTAGTGTAGAAGAGGAAAGAACACTGAACGAAGCTCTTTGGTGTCAGTGTCATGATTAGATGTCCCTACATTCTCTGGAATATATATATTTTTGTGGCAACATTTATTGTAACAAAATAAATCATTTGTTGTTACATTCTAGCAATCTCATATATATGCTCAGCTCTTTTAGAATATCTTGCGATGTGAGACTAATCATATACCTATCTACACATCCACTCTAATACAATATCAGACACACCTAACATATATAAGTCTATTTAAAACAAGCGATTACTTAGTGCTCAAATCTTCATTTATATGACAACAAATAAATTGTTCATCTAATTTAAAGGCGTAAAATCTTCTCTCTTATTATGATATGTATTAATATTATGTTGAGCAAGTCCAAGTATTAGCTTTCCTTTCATTATACTTATTCTTCAAAATGTAATTTTGCGTCACAAATCACAACGCTTTCTAACTTTAAACAACGAAGTAATGTAGCACCAATTTCAACAACTCCGAATAATCATTATGGTTTAGCACATGGTTCGAGATTCCGCTCGGCATGTCAGAATCCTGACCATCCGAATCCGGTTCCGGCGTCCACCAAACCAGAATTTGATGCAAAATTCGTTTCCGACGACATTGTAAGAAAAAATATATCTACTTTTGATTAACTACGCACTACCTAGCTAGTAACATCTAGCAGCAAGAGAAATGAAACATTAAAGCATCAACAAAGACTTTGTGGATTCCGTTGAATTTAGGGTTACATCGAGCAAGTGAAATGTAAATCTGAACATCGAACATCGGACATGAAGCAGAAAAATATTGAGCATAGGTACGAGCATGAAAGAGGCAAAGGTAGAACAAAGAGAAAGAGAGGGAGAGAGGAAGCAGGAGATAAATGTAGCAAGAGAAACCGAATATAACGGTGGCTCAATTGAAAACAGTGATTTTAGGGTTATGAGAGAATACAAAATTTAGTCAAAGGCCATTTTTGTTAGGCTTTGGTTTCTGTAATTTAGCCTTTTCAAGCATACTTTTTGCTGGGCTTTGCTTTATATATTTTACTCTTACCAAGGATTTCAATATTCAAATTAAAAGACATTATAATCAACTTCTATCTCTATTGAATTATAATAAATACGAATTCATTTTATTTACTGACTTGATGTACAATTTTTTTTTTTAAATGCAACAGAATCAAATTAGAATTTAAACGGAATATTCGAAAATTATAAAAAAATAGTGACCGGAACGGAACCGAAAACCAAAAATTTAAACCTTGGTTCAACATTTACACAAAAACGAATGCAGTCAAATATGGCAAGTAAGTGAACAACTGTTGACAAAGATGCAGTGGATGTATTTTGGTCTTCAAAATCCTTCCCGTTTCTATTAAGCAACTTTTAAATGTGTAACCATTAACCGAATTTTCTTAAAATTTATCCTCATGGCACGTGTTATCCAGGAATGGCCACGAAATTGAAGAGGCCCAAAGATGAATCACAAGTGGATGCCCTCCACATAAACAATATATAATTTTATTTTATAAAGGTGGAACTCAGTATATGAGGCTTTCACACGATAACGGACTTTAAGAAAATCGATAATCTATGCAGCCTTTACCTTGCATTGCGAGAAGATTGTTTCCGAACTCGAATCTGGACATCCAGAGCGTCATATGGATGACCCAACCGTTGAGCCAAGGCTCCACCTCATATAATAATATTTTATCTTTCTGAAAAAATTAGAAAAATAAAGATATAATAAACCAAAATCGACCAAAAATCCATTGAACATTAATTTTGAATATAAGCCCTTTGGAATTAGAGTAAGAAGTTTAACCAAAGCACTAAAATGCTATACTACTTGGTAACATTATTAATACAGACATATCTTGTGTATGCGCAATATCTACATATGGTGAATACTAGAACGATAAAAAACAGACCGCAGTAAAGTGCGAAATTAAAATGACGTGGAGGAAATCGAGGGCTGCAGAATCTAAGGGCTAGCATTAATTTCGTAGAAAATGTCATATATTTCCAGTCAAATGGCATTTTTGTTTACAAATTTAGAGGTCCCTAAAAACCAAATAAATTTGGAGGCACCTGCCTAGGTTGCCTTGGGGCAAAGTGGGCCCTGATGTTAAAGTACATTGAAAACACTAAATTTTTTTGAAAAAAAGAGTCTCGAGCTCATATAACGTTTTGTGTGTTAACCCACCTTTTACCACGGCAGTGTCCAAGCGGATTTAACCCAATAGACTTCGCGATTATCGAAGCCGATGAGTCCTGAATGATAATTGTGAGACCCATAAATCAATAATAACATAAAGTCGAGATTGAATGGAGTCGTTAGATATACAAGGCAAAATGTTTGAAGAATGGAAAATGGTTCAACATATAGGAGCAAGAGCATTTCGATGGAAAATAAGTAATAACTCAACAACCACAAGAGAGATCTAAGTAAAACTCTAGGAACATGAAGATGGAACCTAAGGGATTTCATCCTAAGGATCGCACCCTAAAACATGCAATTTGAAGGGATCGGTACCGATCCCTCTATAAGGGTCGGCACTTTTCCCTTGTAGGGGTCAGCTACATTCAAATTCTGGCAGTAATCAGTTAATATCTCAATATCTACCAATCAAATTGACATGAGACTTGGAGCACAAGCTAATTATAGCATGTGGAACACTCCATAAGGATTGCATACCATTTGAAACAAGTTGGAGGGATCGATACCTATCCCTCCATAGTGATTGGCTATAATCAGTCGTCACAACTTATTGCTATAAAGATTGATCAATAACTCGAGTTCTACTAATCCAATTGGCGTGAAACTTGAAGGCTGAGTATAATATAACATGGAGAAGCTCCTCTAAAGGCGCATGGCATTTGGAAAAGACCGAAGGGATTGGTACCTATTTCTCTAGAGGGATCCTTAGAAATCAGAATTCAGGCAACACCACTTCATGGAAAACGCAATATCTCACAAAATGTAATTCGAAATGGCACGAAATTTGAATGGCAAGTAGCTAGCATCATGGGGCACCCCTCATAGGAATCGCAACCCATTTGGACACACTAATAGGGATCGGTACCAATCACTATTGTGGGTCTCAATGGGCCTGTAAATTTTTGGATGGCCTTGTTTTGGTCTTCCAAATCTTCTGTCAAAATTTCAGCCCAATCCTTACATGTCTTTTCCTATAAATACATCAGGCATGACGTCAGAAAATGGATATTCTTTCTATTTCTCTTTATGTACAACTTAGGCTACACTCTGCTAATTTTATTCTTGACTTTGGATTGTAACTGTAAAAAAAACTTCAGTATAATAAAAAGGATATTTAGAAATGGACGTAGGCTGGAATTAGCCAAACCACTATAAATCTTGTCTCTTTCTACTTGCTTTCTGATTGTCTTAATTTTTCACTTCATTTATTTCTCTTTATATTTCTATGATTGGATTGTATATTGATACTTTTACTAATTGGCTGTTGTTGGCCAATTTTGATGCCAACCACTACAAGGGGAGGGGGGATTTCCGACGGCTGAAAACCGTCGGCGGCCGTCGGAAGCCGTCGGCGGCCGTCGGAAAAAGCCGTCGGAAATGAAGGCGTCGGGGAGCAGTATTTCCGACGGCTACCGACGGGTGATGCCGTATACATTATCGACGGTTTCCGGCGGTTTCCGGCGGTTTCCGACGGCTTCCGACGGCCGTCGGAAACCGTCGGAAACCGTCGGAAATCAGGCCAATAAGCCGTCGGAACCCGTCGGAAACCGCCGGAAAATTTCGACCAATAAGCCGTCGAGAGCCGTCGGAAGCCGTCGGAAACCTGTTGTTTTTTTTTAAAATCTGCTGCAAATAGAGCCTTCCAACCACATTTCTCTTCCAAACACTACAATATCAATACTGCACAATCAAATAAACAATAATCCAACCAAACATGCAAACCAATACTCCAAAATATTCAATAGACACAGAAATAAACTAAATTAGAATAAAAATAAAATACAAAATATACATAACATTCCAACATTAACAATAATACTAACAATAACTGTTCTAATCATGCATATCCTGATACAGCTACAGAACCAAGTGTATTATACATAATTATACATATCAACAATTAATTGTTCCTTCTACCAAATCATTGTAAACTAAAACTAAACATACCTGCACGAACGAATTAGAAAGCAATGAATCAATCTGCCCCAGATCCAGAGCCAGCCGATGAAGGGAAGCGGCCACCAAACTGCTGCATGTACTCAAATAACTGTGCCGTCTGCATGGCCTGTTGGCGGTTCTGCTCCTCCAACTGCTGAACTCTAGTCTGTAATTCTTCTATACTTGCTAGCTCGCTCTGAGGTCTACTCCGCCGTCTCCTACTCTGACTACTGGACTGCAATAATTGAAAAATAAATAAAATCAAAGTTTATTGTTTTGAAAAGGTAAGAATATCATATTTTAAGTATTTTAAGAAAAATTAAATTATTTACCGCTAAATTGCCAAATCCGTATCGTCGACCATGCTCTGGTGGACTCATAACGGACTCAAAAATAATGTCCTCTTCATCGGTCGTCAGCTGCTCTCGACCCGTATCAGAAAGGAGTTTCTGTCGCTGCTCCATAAACATCTCCTGCATTGACAAATTAATAATATCATATCTTATTTCATAATAATTTGACAACTAAAACAATTACTAATACTGAATAAAATGAAATATGCTTACATGGCTTTTACTGGATTTATCGTCCTGCCATGTGTACGAAACAGTCCCGTCTGGATTAACATGCTCAACAGCATGCGTACGGGTGAACACGTCCATATAGCTGACAGGACCATGTGCCTCGGCTTCCTGAAGTTGATTGTTACATACAATTATTATACATTTAAAATCATATAGCATAAACTATTTACATTTATTATTCAGTAATTAAATTTACCAACTCCTGCCGATACTGCTGAAACGACTTCGATCCTCCGCGATGAGTAACGGGATTCTTATTTCTATTTGCAGAGTTTCTATCTGACTCTGCCTGTACATTCAAAATTTGATACATTATTTTTCAATCACGTTAAATTAATAATTGAAAAAAAATTAGTATACTTGCCTTCGCCTCGTCCGTCTCCCAGTAGCTCAACCAAGCTTGCCACACGCTCTCCCCCATCCACCGTGGTCTCTTCCCGGATTTCTTAACCTCAGATATCGTGTCTCTGTAGTTCTTTCGCATCTTCCTCATCCAGTATGCTCGTGCCAGCTGCATATCATCTGTCTGGATGTCTATCTCAGCCTGTGTTAAAAAAAGATTACACTTTAAACGATAAACGGTAGAAAAACGACAAAAACGAATTAAAAATGGAAAACATAAAAATTACACATACTAGGACATCCTGCCATATGCACTCTATGATGTGCGGAGGGATGGTATCCCACTTTGGCCAGCACGCACTCATCCTACTACGATATGCTGCTCTGGAGACGTCCAACACTACCTTAGTGGGTAGTAGCTCGAACCCCCTGTTTTTAAGTACGATACAGATAAGTACATACGTATAGTATAGAAAAAATAAGATGATGAATAAGATTTAATTTTTACCCATCTGCTTTGGGGGCTAACGTAACAACTGGACGGTGTGGCGCTTGCGATGGGCCACTGCCATCGCCTCCTGAAGAACGGGAAGAGCTCCTCCCTCTATGTGACATAATGATAAACCTGTGACGTTTACACATCATTATATAAGAGAATAAAAACATGATAATGAAATATATTTCATATGAACATGACATCAATGGTATAAATTGCTTAATTATAATGACTGAAATGTAAATAGACATGTAAGTTTGTTATACCTGATTCATGATGGGTGTACTCTTCCTACGATAAGCAGAGTTCATTGCATTTTTAATAAAAATTGCTAAATAAATGACAAATTGAAATAACATAAAACAATAGTAAACGGATTTAGTTTCATAGTTACATCAATTTCATAATACATCAAGAATTCAACATAGTTACATCAATTGCAAAAAAACAGATTCAAATTTATATCAGTCATCATCGTCTTCTGATTCAGATTCGGTCTCGTTTTCGACGATATTTTCCTCTGCACTGTCAAACGCTTCTACCAAAACATTTGGTTCTTCAACATTTACATCATCGTCGTCAACTTCAACCATAGGAAACATTGATCGTGCTGCATCTTCGACCATATTTTCTATACGGGTCGTTGAAACTATTTCGTTAACGACACTTTCAGACTCTACAGAAGTATTTGCTACAACTTCTCCATGCCGATCCCAAACATAATATTCGGGTGTGAAACCGTGTTGGCACAAATGAACTTTCACAATATCTGGTAACAAAAACTTCAAATGTCTACACCTACTACACGGACAACGAATTTCTGGATCGTTTCCGTTATTACTTAAGGCGAATTCAACAAACACGTTTATACCGTTATAAAAATCTTCTTTTATTGAGCCCCTCATTCCTTTTCTTTGGTACATCCATCTCCTTCGATCAACAAAATAATCAATCATTTTTCCTATTTGACAAAATGAGAAGTTCAAAATTTAATATTTATTTTGAAGAATACACATTCGAAAAAGATTATTTTCATGTTCGTATAATATTTTGAATTTAAAGAACAACTTCACAAATTTAAAAATATTTTCAAATAGGGCACATTTCATTTTTTAACGTACGTAACGATTAAAAATATATAATTTTTTTTCATTGGTCAGACATCCTACCTCCCATTACAAACACAGTAAGCATTTACATTTCGTATATTACTTCGTCCCAAACGATTCAATAAAATTTCGGCAGCATTTCCCTTTTGTTCCCTGCATTGTACACAAATGCGTGTACGCAGGAAACAAAAAAGAAAAGTTAGGGCGAAATTTTATGAACCGTTTGAGACGAAGTAGTATACAAAATGTAAATTCTTACTGTGTTCATAACTTGTCCAATACAGGGACAAATCCGACAAACATTGTACCAGATGAATATAAATGGTCGTTTTTCGAAAAAAACGACTATTTATACAACGATCATGTACAACACTCGTCAGACGGGGCCAAAAACTCTCTAAGGGACATTTGTCGGTTAACATGCGCGCATTTTACTCAAAAATACAGTTTTACTCACTGTTCACATTTATATATTAATTTCACACATTTATTCGACGTATTACGCATCAACTTAGGGCTGGTTTAACATTTTGTCATTTTTCAATACACACAATTATAATTTAGAGTAATGCATTTTTTTTGTGTCATAAGTAAAAACGTGCACAATATAATACTCCTAGTTCATTCAATCATTTTATCTTATTCCAAATAACGTATACAATCGTCGAATCAAGGCATACACAACAAAATACATATACATGAACATGCACAAATTATACGTGTTTATCACAATTTCACGATAAAAGATGAAATTGGTATACCATGTGATGCTATAAACCGTTATTACGCTAGTGGAAACAATTGCAATCATTAATTCGCCCTAATTTATCAATTTATGCAAATCTATAATTAGGGTAAAAACTGAATTTTTCATAAAAATAAGAGATTATACCTGAGATTAAGAGTACTGAAGCTTGATTAGAGTGCGTTGGAAGATCCGGAAGCTAAAAATTAGGGATTGGAAGCTTAGGGGTTGAATTTGGGGGGTTTTTTGGGTTTTTTTCGTATGAAATGGAGGAGGAAGAAAGGGCTCGGCTGGCTGGTATAATCGCAAATTTGCGACGGCTTCCGACGGCCGCCGACGGCCCGTCGAAAGCCGTCGGAAAATGGCCGTCGGAAGCCGTCGGTCTTGGCTGTCGGTATTCTGCCTTTTTCTTGTAGTGAACATTTTGGTACTTTCACTGAGAAACCCAGCCCTCATGGATTTGGAGTTCGAATTTGGAATCAATTATAGAACTTGGATTTGGAGCAATGGTGAGACAATCAATAAGAAGACAAGCAGCAAATAGGAGTCATCATAAAGAGAGTCATGGGGCTTCCTTAGGAGCTAGAGCTAATCAAACATCTATCTACATCACCAGAGATGAAATGTGAACAATAATGGATGTCATGGAGGAACGAATGCTGAAACGACGGGAGTGATGCAAAATCTACTTTGATAGATCAGACAAGCTGGAGCCATAGGAGCTGCTGGAATGCAAAACCAAGAAGTTGGAACGATAGGGACTACTAGGGCTATGGATCAAAGAGTTGAGGCGACGAGATTCGTTGGAAATCAAAACCGAGAGCATGGAGACAAAGCTATAGGACAAAGGAGTGGAATGGAGCAGCCGCGGACAGTCCTTGGCTATCTCAGAGGGATTGGCACCGACCCTTCCAAAGGGATCGGAAACGATCCCCAAAGACATGGGGGGATGCCCCGGGTCCGGTCAATCATGATGCTGTAGGATCTACGGTCAATCCCATGGAGTTTGGTGTAAATCAGAATTTGAATGCTTGTCTAGATAAATATGTTCCAAAATTCCCTCGTAGACTCGGAGCAGCTTGGACAAGGAGATTACCATTAGAAGACGATGATAGGTTTGCAGAGATGATCAAGCAAACTATGCGTGGAGGATTAATGAACATGACCTAGAGGATGTAAATTGAAGTCCATTCGCTCCTAATATTAGAAATACTAAGAATCTACCAAAATTCAAACTACCAACAATGGAAGCTTATAATGGAAAGTCGGATCCAACTATGCATATAACGAGGTATATATGACAATTGGAAGTATTGGGGGAATTAGAAGAAGTCTTGCCACGATGCTTCCCCCGTACTTAAAGGATGTAGCTATATGGTTCAGACAGTTGAAGAGTGGTTCTATTAGCACATGGACGGAATTGGTCGAAATATTTATGAACCAGTTTCGGGTTCACATTACGAGACCAAAAATGTGATGACATTGACATCAGTAAAGCAGTGGGAAGGAGAATCGCTCAAGAATTTCTTAATCAGGTTCAATGTGACAGTTGTTTTGGTAGATCGAACCAATCCATCGGTGGTTTTAATGGAGGCAATGTCAAGAGTTGCAGACTCAAATTTTAAGATATTACTGATACGAAATCCACTGATGGATCTCGGAGATCTACCACAAAGTAGAAAGGTTTTCATGACAAGAATATGCGAAAGCTGATAAAAAGACAATGGAAGTTCATACGGTACGGGGTGGAGAACCACCCGATGAGAGCTCAGAAAAGGACAAGGGTAAACGCAACATGGATAATAGCTTTGATGGATCGAAGCGACAAAGGGGAGAACCTAAATTCTCTTCTTACTTAGAATTGAATGAAACCTAGAACGGATATATCTAGATACTTGATGACGCCTTCCGTATCGAAGGTCCGCAACAAGGGAAACCCTAGAATGCGAATGGACATCAGGAAAGCTATTCCATGAGCTGATAGGCACAATACAAATGACTGCAGGAATTTGAAGGATATCATTGAGGAACACATAAGAAATGGTCAGCTACAACAATACATGAGGACTCGGGCTGCGATGATGAAACAGGAGCAGCCACCGTCCAACTTGAATGAAAATGGCACTGGATCAAGGCATCATCGTCAACTTGTCATCAATTAATCGGGGTGGTACGGAATAAGTAACAAAGTCCAAAGTATGACGGCTAAGTCATTTACATATATGGGATCAATGACGGTCCCTAGGAACGCTCTGAGATGATGATAAACCATAGTGCTCGGGTTTGTAAAGTTAGTTTTTCTTCGTGTTTGCTTTGAACTCTGATTTATTGGTTATACGGACTCTTATTTTATATTTTCGCAAACGAACTTAGGAATGTTTAAGTTTGAATCAATGTAATAGATAATACAGGTCGTCGAGTATGGACTATACCTGACAAGGAGTAGGTCGCTTCGCTTGAACGCGATGGATCGGCCTACTCAGGTCGTCGAGTATGGATTGTAGTGGTCAAGAATTTGGAGAGATCAAGATCATCAGGTATGGACAATGCCTAGCAAGGGGTAGGTCATTTCGCTCGAACGCGATGGATCATCCTACTCAGGTCGTCGAGTATGGATTGCACTCGGCAAGAATCCGAAGAGATCAACGTCGTCAGGTATAGACTATGCCTGACAAGGGGTAGGTTGCTTCACTTGAACGTGATGGATCATCCTACTCGAGTCGCGAGTATGAATTGTGTACGGCAAGGATCTGGAGAGATCAAGGTCGTCGGGGATGGACTATGTCTGGCAAAGGATAGGTCACTTCGCTCGAACGTGATTGATCGGCCTACTCAGGTCGTCGAATATGGATTGTGTTCGACAAGGATTCGGTGAAATCGTGGCTTTGAATTTGGCAAACGATCTGATAAGACCACAGGTTTGGCTATTGGCTCTCGATAGATACGGATTCGGCTAAGCATTCGGAAAGTATTTAGAACTGAATATTGACTCGGAACAGTCATGGATTTCACTAAAGATCCGAAGAAATTATGCATTTGGATTGGCAATGTATTGGATTCTAGATTGAAAAATACAACTATTAATGGATTATGGATTCCGAATTTTGGATTTACGGCAAATCAAAATACACCTTCCAATCGCAAGGCATGTTTTGGAGGACAAATGTTAATCGATCTTTTGTCAAGACAGTATATAGGCAGAATTAACCTAACAGACTTCGCGATTATCGAGGCGGATGAGTCCACGGTGATGATTGTGGAATATCCGAAAACCAAGTACAGATAAAAACACGAAGTCGAGATTGAATGAAATTGATAGATATGCAAGGTAGAACTTTCGAAGTACGGAATATGGTTCAACACATAGAAGCAAGTGTATTTCGATAGAAAGCAATTAATAACTCAACAACCACAAGTGGGAACGAAGTGAAACTCTAGGAATAGAAAGAGGGGACCCTAGGAAGTCCTTAGGGGTCGCACCCCAAAACATGCAACTTAAAGGGATCGGTATCGATCCCTCCATAGGGGTCAACACTCTTCCCTTGTAGGGGTTGGCTATATTCAAATTCTGGCGGTGATTAGTCGATATCTCAATATCTACTGATCCAATTGACATGAGACTTGGAGCACAAGCTAATTACAATATATGGAACAACCCATAGAGACCGCATATCATTTGGAGCAAGTTGGAGGAATCGATACATTTCCCTCCATAGGGATCGACTATAATCAACCTTCACAACTTATTGCAACAAAAATTAATCAATAACTCGAGTTATACTAATCCAATCGACGTGAAACTTGAAGGCTAAGCATAATACAACATAGAGAAGTTCGAGTGAATGATACAACATGAAGAAGCTCCCTAATGGTCGTATAACATTTGGAGGAGATTGGAGGGATCAGTACATATCCCTCTGGAGGAATCGACAGAAATCAGAATTCAAGCAACACCACTTCACGGAAAATGCAATATCTTACAAACCGTTAGTCGAAATGCCATGAAATTTAGAGGGCGGGTAGCTAACATCATGGAGCACCACTCACAGGGATCGCAGCCCATTTGGACACACTAATAGGGATCGGTAGCGATCCTTTTTGTGAGCCCCAATGGACCTAGAAATTTTTAGATGGTCTCGTCTTGGTCCCTTAAACCTTCTGTCAAAATTTCAGCCCATCTGTGCACGTTTTTCCGTATAAATACAGCAGACATGACATCAGAAATGAGATCTTTTTTGTGCTTCTCTTAATCTTCAATCTAGGCTACACTCTGTCAATTTTATTCTTGACTTCGGATTGTGACTATGAAAAAACTTCAGTATGATAAAAAGGATTATTTGAGAGTGGAAGTAGGCTGAAATTAGCCGAACCACTATAAATCTTCTCTCATTCTACTTCCTTTCCGATTGTTTTAATTTTATTTTTCATTTATTTCTCTTCATACTCCTGTAATTGGATTGAATATTGGTATTTTTACATAATTGGGTGTTGGTGACCAATTTTGGCTCCAACAGTCTGCAAGAAAATTTTGAACCTTTCATACCCCACATATGCTCCCTTGGTAGTGGGACTATGTTAAGAATTTATTGCTATTGGTTCCTCTTTACCCTTTATTTTGTGGTTTAATAGAACCATAGAAAGTGAAAATAACCTAATCTATAAAAAACAAACATTAATTGACAAACAGCTCTAAGTGAAGGAGTAAGGAAACAAGGATGATGGCTTTTATTTGAATAAAAGTAGAGAATACCGTCTCATATTTTACTCCCGAAACCAAAAAAAAAACAAAAAAACAAAAAAACAAAACAAAAAACTTCTAATATACCAATGTACTAATATGGTACGTCATATCCCACAAATTATTCATATCACGGTGTATTTTCTACTTTGAATTTTTATCTGAACAAGAGATTATATTGTAACAAGGACACTTCACTAGCATTGAATGTTGCCATGTTCTTGATCCATTCTTTGTTAACATCTTCCTGCTTATATTGACTCTCTCCCACTTAGAAATCCCTATAAAAGCTTATATATGCTCTTCTGCTTCTCTACATCCTTTACTTCTATTTACTTCTTTGAGGAAATAATATCGAGTAATTACTCTACAAATACTAATGCTGTAAGGAGCATCAAATGGAAGCAGAAAATAATGCAAGTATCATCACCATGATAAATCAAGTAAACCAAAACTACATAAAACTCTACCATTACATTGTATCTCACTCGCTCCATGTTGTTCTGCTACCAGTCTTTCTTCTCCTTTCTATAACAAGCTTTCCATCATTACTCATCTATCTCCATATAAAACCAGCTACCTTTATTCTCATCTTATCGATTCTTGCTACTCTCACAACATTTTACGGAAAACATCGTGGTCGGCCTGTATATCTTGTCGACCAATCATGCTACAAACCAGGTTCAGAATTCAAAATCACTCGTGAAAAATTCATGAAACAGTTTCAAAGCTATGGAACATTTACAGAAGAAAATGTAGCGTTTCAAAGACGAATGTTAGAGAGGTCAGGCCTGGGGCAAACTACTTACTTACCTAGATCAATCGTTGATACCCCTATGAATATATGTACACAAACAGCACGTGATGAGGCTATGATGGTCATTTTTGGAGCAATTGACGATCTTCTTAAGAAAACAGGAGTCAGGGCAAAAGATATCGGTATATTGGTGGTTAACTGTAGCATTTTTGTCCCGACTCCTTCATTGTCGGCTATGATAGCAAGTCGCTACAAAATGAGAGGGAATGTTAGGAGCTATAGCCTTGGTGGAATGGGGTGTAGTTCTGGTCTTATCTCTATCGATCTTGCTAAACAGTTGCTTCAGGTATTATTACTGTTTTTGGTCGTTATTATTGGGTTTACAAAACGATATCCTTAGTTGCAGCTAACTATCTTAGTTTTCTGATGAATAGTCTTTTAGAATGTCGATCTTTTGTTCAGCTTATGATTTCAACAAACTTTAAACAAGCCCCTGGTTTTCCTAGATGATATATTTCAGTGGTCTACATAGTAATTACAACCAATAACTTGCCATTAATGCATTTATTATACCACATCTAAACTGTATGCAACGAAATCAATTGATATGGCTGAATCACATCAATCATTCATATGTTTGCAGCCAACTTGCATCAAACTAGAAACTCCATAATTGACACGTATGTATCCCTAGTATAGACATTTATTTTAGATATTGAAGCTCAGTGCCCATGGTTGCTCAATATGGAGGATTTTGGAAGGATTGCCTCGGGAGAGAACATCCCTTTGAAACAAAATAGTCCGATAGAGTGCACATGGGACTAATTAAAACCACACAACTATCACATTACTTTGCTGTACCACCAAGGTCATCCCTTACAAGCGCATTACACACCCCAAAAATCATGGATCCTGACCGATTCAAAGAAGCCCATGATAGCACGAGGCTCCTTCACGATAGCGGGCTCTGTGGAGATCGATAATGCACACAGCATTTTCCTTGCATTGCGAAGAGGCTGTTTTCGAATTCGAAGCTGGGTGTCCAGATCACCATATGGGTGATCTAACTGTTGCGTCAAGTCTTCACCTCCCCAGAGTAATGTATTCAATTTGCAAGGGCAAGAAATTAATGGAAGTTGTTGGACAAGAGTAATGTATTCACCCGATCTAGCGATGCAAAAAAAATTGTAGGAAAGTTTAAGCAACCAATATGCCATTCTAAATTGTAGGGTAGCAAAATTGCGTATTGATGTTGGCTATGGGTCTTAAAGATGGAATATGGTCCTACGAGGGGTAATCCTGTATAATTTTAGTTACATGTGCAGTATGATTTCAGCTGAACAAAGTACATACTAAGTGGATTGAATCATGGAGTTAATAACTGTAGATTTCTTGGTTGGAAAAACCAATTCAGAACATTTATTAAAGGGTAGGTAGGATATTAATTGTTATAAACATGTGGCGGAAGAGTGTTAATTGACTAGTGTTTTACATTAAATTCTTACATTGTTGATATATATTATACTGGCTAAAAGATACCATCACCCAAGTACACAACAAGGATGAGGTATGGACAACGGAGTGGCAACGTTACTAATTGGCGTTCACTCAAAATGTTTTCATTTATTTGTTTAAATAAAGGAAAATGGGTAAACATTCAATCGGACCTTACCATAGAAACTCGATGCATTGTGTGCAGGCGCATAAACCTTAATACTGTACTAGGGTTTAACACGACAAGCATATTGTATGTGTGTGTAAACTAAAGCATGACATGTTCAAAGGTTGATATGAAAGAAAATTAAAACTATTAATACCTATATTAGAACATATATTCACCAAACAACTACAAATAGAAGAAGAAAATATAAAGGTAAAATGTTAAAAGGATCACCTCAACAATTCCCGGATAAACATTAAGCCTGTAAGCGATTGATGTCTTGACCTCCTACCATTAAATGGAAATCTGATTAGGAGAAAATTTAGGTTTAGATTCTATATAAGTATTATTTGATAATATAGTGGCTAATATTTACAGGTTCACCCGAACAGTTATGCATTAGTGTTGAGCACAGAAAACGTGACTTTGAACCCATACTTTGGTAACAACCGGTCAATGCTAGTAACAAACAGCCTCTTTCGAATGGGTGGTGCTGCCATACTCCTTTCCAACCGCCACTCCGACTACCATCGGTCAAAATATCAACTTCTCCATGCAGTCCGGACACACACTGGTTCCAGCGATCGATGCTTCTCATGCATAAATCAAGAAGAAGATGAAGAGGGTCGTTTGGGCGTATCCCTCTCTAAAGACCTAATGTATGTGGCAGGAGAAACCCTAAAAGCAAACATCACAACACTTGGACCACTAGTACTTCCGATGTCCGAACAGATCCTATTTTTGATCACAATAATCAAGAGAAAGCTATTTCATATGAAGGTAAGACCATATATCCCAAATTTCAAGTTAGCATTCGAGCATTTCTGTATTCATGCTGGAGGAAGAGCAGTGCTTGATGAGCTAGAAAGGAGTTTGGAGCTTAGTGAATGGCACATGGAACCTTCTAGAATGACATTGTACAGGTTTGGAAATACTTCGAGTAGCTCATTGTGGTATGAGTTAGCTTATTGCGAAGCAAAGGGTAGGATTCAGAAAGGTGATCGAGTGTGGCAAATAGCATTTGGATCGGGTTTTAAATGTAACAGTGCGGTTTGGAGAGCATTGAGGACGATTGATCATGCTACAAGTAATCCTTGGGCAGAAGAGATACACGAGTTTCCAGTTCATGTACCTAAAGAAGTTTTAATTGAGTAAGAAGCACTTGATTTCATACAAATTTATATGCCGTTAGGAAGATGCAAATGTCCATTGTGAACTGATTTGCACCTATATATTTACATATCAATATATTGATAAATCTAAGAGTCCAATGTTATATATACTGTGAATTCATCAGAGATGGAAACTAGCTAGTAACTCGATCTGTTATCTTGAATTCATCAAATCATAAAAGGTTATATTTCATTTGAAATGACCCCATAGTAGAAATAACTCAAATCATACATAAAACATCATGTCAAAATCATATATAACGAACTGTTAGTTAAGAAAAATCAGCTCTCTCTACAAAATAGCAAGTGCATGAATTACGACATTCCCTTTGTATACGAAAATCAAGAAAATGTGCCGATGATCTTTGGTAATAGTTGTATGGCATTTGGTTGGTTTGTCAAGGATCATGGGTTTGACCCTAAACATATTACATATATTATAGTCAAGATCAAAAGAGAATCAAGAAAATGCATGTAGTACTAACCTTGGGCTAAGTTTGCCGTAATAATTTTAACATTTCCTAAACTCACGAAACCGTATGCATTATTCGCCTTGCTTGGTTTGCCTTTTAAAAATATTTATCCAGTTACATTGACTGTTTCGTATATTTGTGTTTAAAAACAAAAAACAAAAAACCTCACAACAATGTGCTAAATTATAAGATAATTTCAGAATAATTTTATAAATACATATCTTGTGAAAAAGGTAGTTTTTTCTTCAATAAACTAACCTCTTTATGTATTTTCTTGATTCAAACAATGAATCTTTATAGTCAATGATTAGCACAGGCAAGTTACAAAAAATTATGCGACCAAGGATAATTTTTGAAAATTCTTGCAGAAGACAATAGATAATCAATTAACATCATATTCAACAAAACCAATGGTACAAGTCATTAAACAATATAATAGCATAGTACTGTAAATATAGCACATGTTACTCATACGTAGCTACAATTTAAATTAAGCTCTCTGTAAAATTAAAAACTCACACAACCTAGGCACTGATCAGATAGCTGATAGGCATCTTATATCAACCTTATACTTTTCTATGCAATATAATTTCAAATCTAAACATCTCAATGTTAGTTAATTTTCGAACTGGGAGAGTTAGAAAACCAGTCGTGATCAGAAGTCTTGATTTGAACAAATGAATAATTTGTATTTTATTACACAGCTTATAATCAGAAGAAAAAGGTAATACACTGCTTTTGTACAATAGTATATATAAGATACTGAAATATATATTGGGCCTTAAGCCCAGGATCCGAACGAACATCCCAGAGTAATATTGTCCCTTGGATAGAATGCACGGCTTGGATGATGTAGAGCTGATGAATCGAGTTACAATATTGTATATGAGAGAAAACACACTTCTCTCGTTCATTCTTACTCCCCCCCTCAAACCTGTGAGATCTAGGGTTTGCACAAAAAATGAACATGGCGGCGGCTCATTTCTCAGGAAGGAATACAATGAAGTCTGATGATTTCGAAGAGTGGGTTAGTTACTCTGGTATGAAGACTATCCTATGAGACCTTTGGCTAGGATCAATAGCGTCAACATTGAGCTCTTCTTTCAGTCGAGAGAAATTTGATCTCGATAATGGTTTAGTAAGTATGTCCGCTTTTTGATGCGGCGATGGTATGTATCCAACTCTTAACTTTCCTTTTATAACTTGTTCTCTGATAAAGTAGAGGTCTAGCTCGATATGTTTGGTTTTAGAGTGAAGAACTGGGTTAGAGGTTAATGATATAGCACTTACGTTGTCACACCAGATTGTTACTCTGTCTGGTTTGATGTTGAGTTCATTTAAAAGGGACTCTAACCACATAACTTCTGCAGCCGCACTTGCAACACATCTAAATTCAGCCTCAGTGCTAGATCTAGATACTGTATTATGTTTCTTGGCACTCCATGATACAGGGTTTTTCCCTAAGTAAATACAGTAGCCTGAAGTTGACTTACAGTCATCTATATCAGTTCCCCAATCAGCATCTGCATATGCATTTATGTTAAAACTGTTGCTAGCTTTTAAAATGAGACCATGATCTATTGTTCGTTTTAGATATCTGAGTATCCTCTTGACTGCTTTCCAATGAATGTTTGTTGGATTTTGCATATACTGGCTCACTTTATTCACACAGAATGATATGTCAGGCCTTGTTATAGTCACATACTGAAGTGCACCTACTATGCTTCTGTATTGTTTGACATTCTGTATTGCTTCACCCTTATATTTTGACAGCTGATGATTTACAATCATTGGAGTTGGGAGAGAATTTGCTTTTTCCATTTTGGTTCTGGATAATATTTCTGAAATGTACTTCTTTTGATTGAGATGTATTTCTGAGTTTGATGTTTTCTGAACTTCAATTCCAAGGAAGTAATTCAGGTTTTCCAGATCCTTAATTGAGAATTCAGTGTTAAGCATCTCTGTGAGTTTCTTAATTTCTGAATCACTGCTCCCTGTAATAACAAAATCATCAACATAAATTAGTATATAGGTGGTAGATAGATTGTCAACTTTAGTAAATATGGAATTGTTAGATTTTAAAGAATTGTATCCAAATTTCACAAGTGTTGATTTAAGCTTGTTAAACCACACTCTTGGAGCTTGCTTTAATCCATAAATAGCTTTATTGAGTTTGCATACTAGCTCCTTGTCTGATTTTTGAATGAATCCCTCTGGTTGCTCCATAAATACTTCTTCCTGTATGACACCATTAAGAAAAGCATTATTGACATCTAATTGTCTGATGCTCCAATTTCTATTCAAGGCAATTGTTAGAATGACTCTGATTGAAGAGGGTTTTACAACAGGGGAGAAGGTTTCAGAAAAATTAAAACCATACTGTTGTGAATACCCTTTTGCGACTTGCCTTGCTTTATATTTAGAAATTGAACCATCAGCATTTTTCTTTAATTTAAAAGTCCATCTGCATCCTATTATATTCTTGTTTTCTGGTTTCTCAACCAGATCCCATGTTCCTTTGTTAATTAGAGCATTGTATTCATCCTGCATAGCAACTTTCCATTTACCACTTTGAATGGCTTCTGTGTAGGATGAAGGTTCTTCCTGAAGAACCAAATTGTTGATAATTTTTGGTTTATAAATACCACATTTTGCTCTAGTCAACATTGGATGAGTATTGATGTTATTTCTGGCAGTGTTGTCAGAGCTGTTGTTAGAGCTGCTGCAGACCATGTCAAGATCATGACTTGAACTGCTTGCTTCTTGGCTTTGAAGATTCTGATTATTGCTATCATCTTCATGTGCAGCTTGCTTTTGACCAGGCTCTCTGGCAGTCATGGTGTTTTGAGAGCTTGTATCAATGGTACTCCTTATAGGCTGTGTTGAGGGTAGAGCTTCAATCTCATCAGGTAGATCTGGAATTATTAACTTTGTATTTCTCACCTTTTCAGTGGTCTTGCTTTCTGCAGTACTAAAAGGAAATACCTGCTCATTGAATTTCACATGTCTAAATATATATATTTTTCCTTTGCTGTCTAAGCACCTATATCCTTTTTGTTTGTTACAATATCCTAGGAATGTGCATGAAGTAGACCTAAAATCTAATTTGTGTTTGTTAAAAGGTCTTAAGCAAGGAAAGCATTGACACCCAAATATTTTTAAGTGCTCATAATCAGGTTTAATACTAGTTAAAACTTCTTGTGGACACTTGAACTTAAGAATCTTGGTTGGTAGTATATTTATCAAGTGTACAGCAGTATTAAATGCCTCAGGCCAAAATTTTATAGGCATTGATGCTTGTGCAAGTAAGGTTAATCCAATTTCTACAATATGCCTATGCTTTCTTTCAATGATTCCATTTTGTTCAGATGTGTAAGGACATGTAGTTCGATGATTAATACCTTTTCTTTCAAAGAAACCTTTTAAGGGAAGAAACTCTTTACCACCATCTGATTGAAATGTACATACATTATTTCCAGTCATGTTTTCAACTTTGTTGATGAGCTGCATAACAATGTTACTAGTCTCTGACTTAGATTTTAACATGTATATCCATACAAACCTTGAATAAGCATCTATAAATGATATGTAGTATTTGTATCCATAATCAGAACTAATAGATGCTGGCCCCCATAAATCACTAGCAATTAACTCAAGTGGTCTTGTATAATTTGTGTGAGAATCTGGAAATGCAAGTTTATGACTCTTTCCCAATTGGCAAGAAGTACAAAAATAAGAGTCAGAAATGTTACTAGATGAAATGTTATTACTATTCAAGACATGTTTTACAATTTTCACACTGGGATGTCCCAGTTTGCGGTGCCACAAATCAAATTTATCATTATTTTCAGAATTACTAACAGCATTCAATATAAGAGAATTTTTCTCATTTATAGAGGTTTTTGGATTTGATAAATCAAATCTGTACATACCATTGTTTTCTTTACCCTGCAAGATAATTTCTTGAGTCAGTATATCTTTGACAATGCATGTTTCAGGATAAAACTCAAAGTAAACTTTATTATCTTTTGCAAATTGGGAAACACTCATTAAATTTTTTTTAATTGAAGGAACCCTTAACAAGTTTCTTAGAATGAGTTGTTTGGGTCCTAGAATTCTTGCATTTCCAGTGTGTGTGATGTGCACAGGTTTACCATTACCAACATAAAGACTTTGCGTACCTTTGTACTCTTTGTTCCCCAAGTTTAAATTGTTGAGATTGTTGGTTATATGATTGGTAGCTCCTGAATCTGGGTACCAACAGTCATCTGCAGCATCATCATTTGTTGTTGATTCAGTGTTTAGAGCCTCTGCCTGAGTTGAATTGTTGCCTTTTGGTAGAGAGACTAGATTAATGTTTGTACTGTTGCCTTGTTGTGATGGGGAATAGTTTCTGTTGAATCTAAAGTAACATTTATTTGCTCCATGACCATATTTTTCGCAAATTTGACATCTTATTTTGTTGCTAGAATTGTTTCTGCCTCCTCTTCTTCCCCTGTTGGATGTTCCACCTCTTTGTGAATTGGTGAACTGTCCTTTGGGGTTTGAGTTTTGCTTGCTTTTGTTGAATGTATAATTGACTGAGATATCTGAACTGATTGCTTTGTTATGCTCTACCCTTCCCTCATGTGAAAGAAGAGTAGAGTAAACAAATTGTAATGAAGGTGTAGGCTCCATAGTAGAAATGATTGCCACAACAGCTTCATAATCACTATCTAATCCACTGATTATGTGCAGAACATGTTCTGATTCAGAAACTTTATGTCCTGCTGAAGCTAGTTGATCACATAGGTTTTTGATTTTGAGTAGATATTCATTCATTGTCATGTCATTCTTTCTAATATTTTGTAGCTGTCTTCTGTGATGCATGATTCTTGCAGATGACTGAGATATGAAGTTTCTTTCAATAGATGTCCAAATTTCTTGGGCAGTTTTGCAGCCTATGAGTTGAGGCAAAATTGATGCACTTATGGATGACATCATCCATGCACATACCAGACTGTCTTGTCTCTGGTGTGCTGTGAATTCAGGGTTTGGTATCAGTTTGTCCTCACTATCTTTAACAAACTTTGGTGGAGTAATTTTTGTACCAAAAACATAATCCTCTAATCCGTAACCTCTGATGGATGTTTCAACTTGTAATTTCCAGAGCAAAAAATTCGATTCATCAAGCTGAATGGATATCATCTGACTCTGAGGCCTGATGATTGTCTTCATCAGTTCATTCACAGGGTCAAATTGCGATTGGTTTTGCGATACCATTGGGCTTGTTACATCATCCAGATTTGACATGATGGTTGCTATGATTCTGAACAACAAGAAATTGGTAAAATCTGAACCTGAGCTTTCTATGAATTGAGGATTTTGAGAAAATTTTGTGGTTGAATCTTGATGATGTCTCGAGAACTTAAATGATGATTTTTATTTTCAAAAATTGTTTGTGAACAAGTTGCTTTCTGATGAGTTTTCTTGATGCTCTTGATTCAACTGTGAATTTTCTTGATGTTCTTGATCTGTTTGCTCCTTTGGTTTATGAATTTTTATGCTCTTCCTGGTAATCTGATGCAGCCAGACTTAGTTCTTGGCAGGGCACTGATTATCAATGATCGGCCATAACTCTCAGGTGAAGAGATCTCAGATCTTCGATGAGAGGAGTCCACGTGATGAGATTTTTCTGATGGACTTAGAATTATAAAAGATGCAGATTGAACAAGTTGCTGCTCTGATACCAAGTTAGAAATACAGTGGTGATCAGAAGTCTTGATTTGAACAAATGAATAATTTGTATTTTATTACACAGCTTATAATCAGAAGAAAAAGATAATACACTGCTTTTGTACAATAGTATATATAAGATACTAAAATATATATTGGGCCTTAAGCCCAGGATCCGAACGAACATCCCAGAGTAATATTGTCCCTTAGATAGAATGCACGGCTTGGATGATGTAGAGTTGATGAGTTGGATTACAATATTGTATATGAGAGAAAACACACTTCTCTCGTTCATTCTTACTGGGAGAAACCAATCTCAAAACGAAATGCCAAGTTTAAAGAAAATATCTAGTTAATAATTGCTGAGTGAGATAAAAATCTGTGTCATGCCACGTCAGTAGCATCAAGCGGTGAAGCCGAGGTTAATTGTCAGGCTACCTGTTCGGAGAGGAAGTTGAATGATTGTTGTATTAGTTAATTGATGAAACAGATTGTATGCAAATAAATGTAATGGGTCGGGTATGTTGTATAAGCCCAATTGTGTTTGTATAACTATCACCAATACGCTGACATTTGAGTAAGAAAGAAGCATACAAATTTCTCCCTCCAGTCTATATTTCATCTTGTTTGCGCCAAGTTTGGTCACAAACATCTAATTTTCGATGAAAGCACCAGTTCGCAACCATAGATCACAGATAACAAGTATGTAGAGAAATAAAGATGAAAAATACTCAGAAAATTCAAAAGAAAGCAGTAAACGACACAGAGTTTATAGTGGTTCGGCGATCTGGCCTACGTCCACTCTGAAGTTAGTGACTTTATTGGTATTCACTTGGTGATTACAATCGATTACAGCGGATTATAAGGAGTTATAGCTCCATAATTCGAGTACAACAGCAATGATGAAATGCAACGTTGAATCCGGCAGAGTCTGGACGTTGGATCGCCAAAAAGATCCTTTTTCTGTAGGCTTTGGGGCTCTATTTATAGGTGTAGGAGGCTGATATCTCGCTCAAACTTCGAAAGACTTTTTATGACACGTGAGGGGGCCCACGCGATCGATCCCACAAGGTTTCGACTCGATCCGTGATTGATACGAACCAATTTCATATCGATCAAGAAGTTGTCCAATAGAGTCGAAATTTGGCACGAACCTTCTTTGGCTTGTGCGTAAGCTCCTGTGAAAATTTCGTAGCATTTGGACCTGAGGTTTGTGAGATATGATCGATGCAATTTCGTATTTTTTGAAGGCTACTGAGTTCGAATCCATAGATTCGTATCCATCCCCTTCGAGTCGATCTCGAGCACGTGCGCACAGACGTGGCACGAAATTCCTGGATCGATCCATTTTTCGTAGCGAGTTGACCGACTTATTCGTGCCTAGTCTCGAAGCTTTGTTCGTATCGATAATCGGAAGTGTATCTCGCATCGATCAAGGAACGTTGTTCGTATCGATCGTTCATGGTGACTTCGTATCAATCGAGGAATATTGTGCGTATCGATCGAATGCGATGTTTTGTGTGCTCTTCGTGTCTATTGATAGTTGATCGATACGAGAATCCGATCGATACGATATATGTAGAATCTGATCAATACGAAACACATACCACCAACGATGGCGCGAACCGAATATGTGAGAATTGATCGGTACGACGCGGCCATTACTATTTGGATACGAATAAGGCTTTGTTGGGGGGATACGAACGATGGGTACGAATGGCATGACCAAGGATCGATTCGAACATGATGGATTCGAACAGATCGAGGCGAAGTCTCTCTTATCAATTCGAACAGATTGATACCATGTTATTGATCGATTCGAACTCGATCGATTCGAAATCTGACTTCCTTTGATGGATACGAACAACGTGCCCTTTCTAACTTGTGTCGATCATATCTCAATCATACGAACTCCGATTAACTTGAAATTTGAAACGTTGGCTTTTATGGCCTTGCTTGTCATGTCTTGTCAATTGTATCTTGATCCGGACTCGGACAAAATTCATTGATATCTATAGTGAACCTGTGATGTATAACCGATATTTGTGACGAATTGTCTTCGGTTTCCAGTTAATCTTTTGGTATCGTGGCCTTGTTAAAACGCGAATAACACTTGTCCCCCAAAACATGCCTTGTGATAGGAAAATGTGTTTTGTAATGCCATAAGTCGGAAGTTCATATCTTGTAGATGACCTGTAAAGAAATTAATAGTCTTATCTGACCATGAATGACGATCTTTCGGGATCGTATGTCATTCGAGGTGATATTGACTGTTCGCTGTCAGATGCCGTTCGTGGCGAATGGTGACCGTTCGCGGTCGGGCGCCATTCGAGGCGATTTATGATCGTTCGCGATTGGATGCGTTCGCGGCGAATTGTCACCGTTCGCGGTCGGGTGCCGTTCGAGGAGAATTGTGACCGTTCGCGATCGGGTGCCGTTCGAGGCGAATTGTGACCGTTCGCGGTCGGAGTGCCGTTCGAGGCGAGTTGTGACCGTTCGCGGTCGGGATACTGTTCGAGGCGAGTGAATGTGCCCAGGGGGATTTAGTATCATCAATACCTGATTTCATGTTCGAGTGAGTTTCTGGACCGTTTGTTAGGGAGGTTTATCTCCATCTCAGAGCATGCCTAAGGATCGTTCACGACCCCGTACGTGTGTAAGTAGCTTATCCGTTTCAGAATTATCAAAACCAAATATCCATTCAACTGATTTTTTCAACAGAAACGTTCGACAAAATCAAATCCAAATATGAGAAGCAAAAAACAAAAGCAAAACAGTGACGTCGGAGCGCTACATCGATGTGATTTATAGTTGTATCAGAGCATGCCTGGGGATCGTTCGTGGTCTTGTACATGTGTAAACAACTTAATCGCGTTGGTGTGGAGTTTGCCACTCGTTCATCATTATCTAAATCAATTGATAATAAGCTGACGCCTCGATCTTGAGCCGTCTTCAGTTGGTGCAGGCGGTGGTCGTTCTTGTTCCACCGTCGTGGCCCTCCTTCTCACATATTGCGATAACAGACCATTCCGGATATGCCCCTCGACTTCATATTTCAAGTGTATGCAGTCGTTTGTGTTATGACCATTCAACTCGTGGAATATGCAATACTTGTCTGACCTTCTCTCGTTGCTGGTCGGATCTCTCCTCATCGGCTTTCGAGAAGGAATCTGTCCCTTGATGTCCTGGTAGATCCACTCCAAAGCCTCATTCAGCTCCGTATATGAGGTGAATCTTGGTTCCTTTCGTGGTTGTGTTGATCTATTATCGTTATCATTGGCCTTTCGTTTCCCTCTGTTAGTTTCTGTCCCCTTTTTAGTAGGATTTCCGCCTTTGACTGCATAAACATCGATTCCTTCTCCTTCTTCTCTTTCAGCATTTGCATCCTCTAGCCATAAAAATCCTTCAGCCTCATGATAAAAATTCCCCTAGATCCATAGGGGGATCCCTTGTCAACGAATTCTTGAACTTTGTGCCATCAACTATGCCCGATACGTTGCCATCAACACCATGGATGGATCCGGTCGATCCACCGATGCTGCAGCTGCATTGAATCGTGTCAAAAAGCTTCTCAAAGATTCCCCATCTCATTGTCTCAGTGCTGCCAAACTCATCACATTCTTGGGTCTCGAAATGTGAACCCTGAATTGCCTCATAAACCTTTTAGTCAAATCAGTCCATGTTCCGATAGATCCACTCTCCAGTTGTCTAAACCATAGCGCCGCTATATCTGCCAGGTACAATGGGAAGCACCTGGACATGACCTCCTTTGATGCCCCAGCACTTCCATATGCCTCATATACTTTGTCAGATGAACAATAGGATCCGTCCTTCCATTATACATCTCCAACGATGGTAGCTTAAAATCCGTGGGTTTCTAGCTCGCTTAATTTGGAGTAAAGGGACTCTTATTCACATCATCGAAGTCCTTGTTTACCAATCCGCCTCTCATAGCCCGTCTAACCATCTCCGCCAATCTTTCACTATATCCGAGTTGTAGTCCTCGCCCGCTGCCTTCGACCTGCCCCTCGAGTTCACGAGGGTATCTTGGAATCTGTTCTCCTGGCTAAACATCCGTTCCTCTGCCCATGCCGTGCTGCTCGGGTCTACCTGATGCTCTTCCCGAGATTGTGTCAACATGCTCTAGGTGAGTGGCCCCTAGTTCTGGTGCCACCCCATATGGTCCTGCTCCGTTCTGAATTCTGGCTGCTCCGTGCTCCCGATTTCTATCTCCAGCATCTCCTGCAGTTGCGTTCCGCTAATCCTACTGTGAGAAATGCGGATTATGGATCTTAAGGCTAGAGTTAACACTAGAGGAGGGGTGAATAGTGTTTACAAAGAATTACTAAATCTTTTTGAGTTTATGTTGATTTATACACAGATGTATGCAATATACAGATATAGATATGATCATAAAAACAAACACAGATGCAGAAATAAAATAAAAAGCAGTAAAGGAAAGAACACACCAAATTTTATATTGGTTCGGAGTTACCCTACATCCATTCCCGCACACAAGTACGTATTTCCTTTCAAAAGCAATCTTTACAATTACACCCTCGATTTCAAGGCTACGAGATACATCCTCCAGAATCACAATCCTCTGGGTAGAGATACTTGATTTTCTGGGCCACAAGTTCACCCACTTGATTTTACGGGCAACAAGTTCACCCAATTGATTTCCCAAGGCTACAATCACACCTTATCTCACTTGATTGATTTTCAAGGCTACAATCACACCTTTTCTCGCTAAGTTGATTACAAAAATACTATAACTCTGAATAGCACTGAGGATCTTGTTGAAAGAGTGATAGAGAATCAAACTATGAATGATCAAGTTCGATTCAATGTTGATTTCGGCAGAGTAATGGTAAGAATATGTATTAAGAAAAGTGGAAGAAGAAGAGGAGTGAAAAACCAGAAAATTTGATGTAAAATTCGTTGAAAATGACCCCTATTTATAGAAGAACAACATTTATGTCCATTCGTGAAGAGTTATGACGAATAGACACTTCTTTTGAAATTTAAATTTTAAACTCAACTGACACCATGTCGACATGGTCACCATGAGTATGTCGACATCCCAAAGCAATTTTTGATAATTTGATTTTCTTTGAAAATAACCTTTATCTTATATTAAAACTATTTAAAACTTTATATATATATACTTGATTATAGTTAAAATTCATAAGTAAATATAGAGAATAATATATATAGAATTTAACGATAATTTTATATTTAAATTTAAGTATAAATATTTAAAAGTTAAATATATTATATCAAAAGATAGTTTAAAATCAGGAGTAATTTGACTTTGAAATTAAAGATGATTTTGAAGCTAAAATTATTAAAATCAGGATAGAGGTTTTTGATGCTTTTAAAAGGAAGGTTTTGAAATCATTTTGAAAACAAGATATATTTTGAAAAATCATTTTGAATAAAAAGTTAGCGGGTACAAAACAATGTTCCACTAGATTTTTCGTAAGTTCCATCCTACTTAGGGTTTCATCCCTTTAACAGGCTCGAAGTGGATTCCATTCCACGAATAAATTGGATTTTAAGATGCCGGTGCTTTTCTATGAGTTTTAACAAAATTTCTAATTAAAGAATAAATTACTTGAATTCTTGAACTTTTGATAATTTTGATACTCATGAATCTTCAATCTTGATACTCATGAGTCTTCAATCTTGATATCTTGAATCTCTATACTGTACAGTCTTCATTCTCGTTACCTGCATGATTAAATCCTGCATATACATATATATATCTAAACTTATAATGTTAGTATTTATATTTTATAATCTATTATAAGGTTGTTGTCATCAAAACCATCATCTCACGGACTAACAATCTCCCCCTTTTTGATGATGACAACCTTTGTTTATAAAATAATACTTCTATCCTAATAACTCCCCCTAAAACTGATAACTTCCCCTTAATCTATGCCTAGTTTCCCTATTTTATACTTCTCCCCCTTTGTCATCAACAAAAACAAACTCTAAACTTTATAACTCCAAACTATATAACTCTCATTAAATCTAATATTCTATATGATTATAATGATAGTGTTAACATAAATAATCAACACTTAGATCTAATAATAAATCTAATCCTAAACTACTAACTATCTTAAGTATATAATAACCGTATAGTTATATGTATTAATAGGAAGAACACATATAAGAACATAATTAATTTATTAATCATATAGTTATATGTACATTTTCGTTGTAAACGTAAGAAGGAATAAAAAACAATGGTAAAAAAGAGAAGAAACTAATGCGTGTTTTTAAACATAGGAGATCTATGAATCGAACAGTTTGGATAGTGGAAACAGAAATTTCCACGTTGTTCGACAAGATTCCCATTCTTGTCAAAACGCACTTCTCCAACACACACGACTTGGTCATCATCCTCCGCTTGCGCTTCTTCCATGGGTTCTTCTTCTTCTTCTTCAAAGGCCTCTTCTTCTTGATTGAGTGAAGAATCTTCATCAATCAAGATAGGGTTGGATTGATTATCCATTATAAATTTTTGCAAATTCCTAAGAATCTTGTGTTGCCTCTCTTGTTCCTTTTCCATACGGAGTTGAATCACTTGAATTTTAGTCATCATCTGAAGTGCATCCTTTAGAGAGTCCTCTATTTTAGTCACACGAGCGAGAGTAGTACGTTGAAATGGACCAGACGTAGGAGAGGGGAACGAAAAGGTTGATTTTATGTTTGATTTGGAAGAGGAGGCCATTGATTATTTGATTTCAGAGAGAAGAACAGAGAGATAACGGAAAGGATGAATAAAATTTCGAAAATGTGAAGAATATATAACCAATTATTTTGAATTTTGGTGGGAAAAATTTCAAAATTTAGAATTGCTGTATGTCGACAAAGGGTATAGGAGTATGTCGACATAGTCTTTGAATTTTTGCCTATTTAATTTATTTTGAATTAATTTTAATTATACTTTTGTTTATTTATATTTTATATTTCAGTTATTGAACAAATACATAATTCTCTTCTTAATTTAGTAAATACAGATTCATTTAATGGTTTTGTTAAGATATCAGCAATTTGATTCTCAGAATTGATATAATCTAGAGTGATTACTTCCTTACTTATATTATCTCTAAGAAAATGATGTCTGATATTAATATGTTTAGTTCAAGCATGTTGAGTAGTATTTTTGGATAAATTTATCGCACTCATATTGTCACAATAAATTAGTAATTTTGAAAATTTTAAACCATAATCTTTTAAAGTTTGTTGCATATATAATACTTGAGAACAAGCCAAAGGAACAGAAATATACTCTGCTTCAGTTGTTGATAAAGAAACTATGTTTTGCTTTTTACTAAGCCAAGAAACCAGAGAATGCCCCAAAAAGTGACAAGTCCCACTTGTACTTTTTCGGTCTGATTTACAACCAGCATAGTCAGCATCACAGTAAGATATTAAGTCAAAAGAATCATTTTTAGGGTAAAATAAACCATAATCAGATGTGTGTTTAAAATATCTTATGATTCTTTTTACGGCTTTTAAGTGGGTCTCTTTAGGTTGGGACTAATATCTGGCACAGAGACAAACACTATGCATGATATCAGGTCTACTAGCAGTAATATAGAGTAGTGATCCAATCATTCCTCTATATAAATTTTGATCTACATCTTTCGAGAGATCTTCTTTACTAAGGTACTCATTGGTTGCCATGGGAGTGGGTTTTCCACTCGCTGTAGTCAAACCAAATTTACTAATTAGGTCTTTAGCATATTTTTCTTGACTAATAAAGATACCATTATCTAATTGTTTTATTTGTAATCCTAAAAAGAAATTTGATTCACCCATGTGACTCATCTCAAACTCTTTTGTCATTATTTCAGAAAATTCTTTATTCATTTCAAAATTAGTTGATCGAAAAATGATATCATCTACGTAAACTTGTACTAGTTGAATATCATTTTTATTTCTTTTAATAAAAAGAGTATTATCTACTTTACCAGTTTCAAAATTTGATTGTAATAAATAAGATCTTAGTCTATCATACCAGGCTCTAGGAGCTTGTTTAAACCATATAAAGCTTTCTTAAGTTTGTAAACATGATTTGGTAATTTATCATTTTAAAAAAGTGGTGGTTCTTCAACATATACTTCTTCTTTTACAAATCCATTTAAAAAGGCACTTTTAACATCCATTTGAAATAATTTGAAATTATTATGATTTGCGAAAGCAAGTAGAATCCTAATGGCTTCCAATCTTGCTACGGGAGCAAAGATTTCATCAAAATATATTCCTTCTTGACAATAACCTTGAGCGACTAATCGAGCTTTATAATTAACTACCTCTCCTTGTTCATTCATTTTATTTTGATAAACCCATTTAGTTCCAATTATAGTTTTATTTTCTGGTCTAGGAACAAGTTCCCAAACATCATTTCTAGTAAATTGATTTAATTCTTCTTACATAGCCAAAATCCATGAATCATCAGTTGATGCTTCTTTTGGATTTTTGGGTTCAATAGTTGATATAAAAGCTACATTACTCATTTGACTTAGTTGATTTCTAGTTTTAACAACAGATTGCATATCTCCCAGTATATTTTCTATAGGATGATTTTTTAAAAGTTTAGTCCTTTTATTAGGATGATTAATTTCATTATTATTTTCAATTGATTCTTGATTTTGAGTGATTAAATCCTCTTCATCATTTGTATCTTCAAAAATTTTGAAATTTTCATCAAATGAAACATGCATTGTTTCTTCAATGGTGTTAGTTTTTAAATTAAACACTCTATATGCTTTACTTCTGTTAGAGTATCCGATAAAGATTCATTTGTCGGATTTAGGATCAAATTTATCTAAATTATCTTTTGTATTTAAAATAAAGCATTTACTTACAAAAATTCTGAAATAAGATACATTAGTTTTCTTTGAATAAAGAAGTTCATAAGATGTCTTATCAGTTAGAGGTCTAATTAAAATTCTATTTAAAATACAACAGGCGGTATCAACTGCTTCTGCCCAATTTTTTTTGGTAAATTACTATCTGAAAGCATAGTTATCGCACACTCTTGAATCATCCTATTTTTACGTTCTACTACTCTGTTTTGTTGTGGAGTTCTTGAAAACGAAGAATTGTGAGTTATTCCCTTTTTATTGCAGAATTCCTCAAACTTTTCGTTTTCAAATTCACCACCTGATCACTTCGAATAGTTATAATTTTTTAAAGAAAATTGATTTTGAATTCTTTTTGAAAAGTTCTTAAAACATTCAAAAGTATCACTTTTATGTTTCAAAAATATTGTCCATGTAAATCTAGAATAATCATCTACAATTACAAAAACATATTTACTATGATTTATTGACAGAATTTGAGATGGACCAAATAAATCAAGATGAAGTAATTCAAGAAGTTTTGAAGTTGAAATCATATCTTTTAATTTAAAGGAACTTTTTCTAAGTTTTCCTAATTGACATGCATCACATAAACTATCTACTTTAAAATTCATTTTAGGGAGACCTCTTACTAGATCATGTTTTGACAGTCTAGATAAGAGTTTGAAATTCAAATGCCCAAATCTCTTATGCCAAATCTGTTGAATATGCGCTTATATGTTTTTGTTTGATGATAATAAACATATATATTCATTTAAATGTATTTGGTAATGTACTATTTTGTTTTTCATAGATTAAATAAATATTTGTTGAATAAAATAAATTACACAGAATTTGAATTTGAATTCAAACAGAACAAGTTACACAGATTTTGAATTCAAACAGAAATTTTATTCAAACAAATATTTATTACAATCTTGAATAGTACAAATTCATGCTCTCACTATACATATACATTTTTGATTACATCACGATTACATCACAAATATTTTTACATTGATAACCTCACTACATATCACTCACACTCGTATTTTGTCTTCAACTGCATTCCAGTTTGAATCCATCATCTGAGAAATCTGCAAAAATATTCACTAACGCAGTAAAATTGAAAAAGAAATATTTTTGCAATATAAAATGAAATACGATTTTTGAAAATATGGTTTGCCTCAGTTATTTGGGTTGTTCGTCATCATTCACACTTGATTTCATCACAAAGTCGTGCATATAGATATTACAGGGACAGGTAACCATAAGTGGCTGCAATACACATGTGTACATTCATACACGTGTGCACTGCCTCGCCAACTCGTGTGCACAAATCAAACAAAAGCACGGCTAACAATTCAGCACAAGTTCAAACCCAAATAACACACGGGATTCAACTCAAGGCAGACCACAAGTACAAGGCACAGTGCAGAGGTCTCAACAGGAAAATCAAACAATAATCAAGTGATCAAAAGAATATGGACTGCAACAAACATGTATGCAGCATCAAGTCAGGCATGAAGAGAACAGAGATCAGACAGGCTAAGTAACAAGGCAGATCACAAAAAAAAATGCATGCCACCAAGTAAACAAACTCAAGATTACAGAGTGCAGTGGCTATACACATATATACATACAAGAATGTATGTATACAAATGAACAGCCATCAAAGTGCAGTGCAACTACAATGAACACCACTGACCAGAATACAAAGAACAGAGACCAAGCAAGGCATAGCAACTGCATAGCAACAGCAACAAGATCAAGTGACAACATAGAGCAGACAACTCAAGTTCAGCTAAGCAAATGAAACACAGTGGCAACACTAGAAGCACACGAGCTAATGAAGACTGCATGAATCAAGTTCAGTGGCAAATGCATATATATATATATATATATATATATATATATATATATATCAGAGTGAAACATTTGAGGTAAATGCATTGACCAAACAAAACCAGTTCAACAAAGATCAAGTCATGGAGTCGCAGTCATAATGAAACTGCAGTCGAACAGTTGCAACATGAATGAAAAGACCAGACACTACGGCATGCACAAGTCAAATAATTCAGATCAACTAATCAACAGTGCACAACCAACTCGAGAATATACACGATCAATAACCCAAATGAAGATCACAAGTATGAACAGTTAATGATTCAACTGGCCAGGTCATATACACAAATGTCAATGTCAATGCCAGAGACAAAGCATCACAAGCATATCAACTTGGCAATAGCCAGCCCAATGAATAAAGAACACAAGTACAAGCAAATAAGTGCAATTCGATCTAACATGAAGTACACCTAAGTGACACAGTGAACCAAACAACAAGTTCATGTTTGAACTAACTCGAGTGCAACAAAGAAGCTATGGTACTATGCAAATACATGGCAGTACCAAGTGATAGAGAAGATGGCCAGAGAACAAAGTTCAACAGTACAGAAAAATTCACAAACTTGAAGTGCAGTGATACATGGAATCACAAATTCAAGTTATACAATCCAGAGCAGTTATGGTCACGGAATCAAAACAGCGAAGTGAAAGAAGCAAGTTACAGAAATGCATCAGATCAACTCAAATTTGTATTCTTTGAAAAAGTCAACGCAAATTAAAAAGGGAAAGTTTCTGCCTTTTTATACAAGAAGGATCGAACGCTCTCAATTCAAAACCGTGATTATCAAGTTAAAGAATATCAGGAAAGCCGTGTGCATCAAGGTGTCACAAAATCAGGAAAGACGTGCGCAATTGGCAATTGAGAATTAGGAAAGTATCAAATTGATACGAAGGAATTCAAGTGTCACGAATTCATATAAATACTGAATCCCAATTCACATCATCGGCATCGAGTCATCAAGTGAAAAAGGCAAACAATCAAACCAGCAAACGAAAGTAATACATACCAATTTAACGAACTCGGTCATTAAAAGAAGCAGCTGCAAACAACTCACAATCTCAAAGACAACAACAATCAATCATCAGAGAACAAGTCACGAATCATCAGAGAACAAGTCGCGAAACATCAGAGAACGAGCGCGAGCAGAGAGTATCAATCATCCAGAGCCGAAGCCCTAATTCGAGAAAGAAGCCGAAGCCCTAATTTCTGTAACAAAGAATTGTCGCCGCCATTCTCAAGAAAGAATTAAAGGAGATCGGGTGAAATAAGGGAGTGGGCCGGCCTTATTATTAAAAGGGGGTTTAGTGTTTTAATTTTATAAAAGGGGTTTTTTTAGTTTTTATTTTGAGCAAAAATTACGCATTCAAGTTGTATTTTAATTTTTGCTCCGGTTTTAATTTTGAAGCTGTTTTTACTTTTCGAGTCAAAGAATTTGTAAATCACTACCTAGGTTTAGGTAGTGTCAGATTGTCTATTTAGAATTAGTTCAGTGAGAAGGGTGTGCGAGTTTGCAAAGCTCTATAGGCGGGAGCAGTGTTTGCGAGTAAGCGAAACTCTATAGGCGGGAGCAGGGTGTGCGAGTCTAGTAGAGTGTTTGTGAGCGGGAGCAAAAGGGTCTGCGAGTCTAGTAGAGTGTTTGTAAGCGTGATACTGTTTAATTCTAATAGAAATCTGGGAATGCAGCAGTAGGCAGGGGTTGCCGAAGCTGGGTAAATTTTGTGTGTGATTTACTTTTCAGCATATTTATTTCTGCAATTTATTTCTGTGTTTAATTCGAGAAAATTTGCTATAACCCTATTCACCCCCCCTCTAGGGTTAATCTAGATCCTACAAGTGGTATCAGAGCCCGGTATATTTTTTATTTAACTCTAGAGTCATGAGTCTACAAAATAATGCTTTTTCTGAGGGGCAATCTATTGCTAGGCCACCCATGTTTAACGGGAACGATTATGCTTATTGGAAAGTTAGGATGGGTATATATCTTAGTTCTGTTGATTATGATGTTTGGGATATTATTGAAACTGGCTATAAACCTCCCACTATAATCGTTGGTGGTACTGAGATTCCTAAACCTAAGGATAGGTGGGATGCTAACGATAAGAAGTTGAAAACGACAAATGCTAAAGCCATGAATGCTTTGATATGTGCTCTTGATAAAAACGAATTTAATAGAATTTCTCATTGTGCAACAGCACAGGAAATTTGGCATACTTTAGAGGTGACACACGAAGGAACTTCTCAAGTCAAGGAGTCTCGTCTAGCCCTATTCAGCAATGAATATGAAAACTTTGTGATGGACAAAGGCGAGAGCATAAAAGACATGTTTGGACGTTTTTCAACCTTGGTATACAACGCTAGAGCGCTTGGGAAGGTCTTCACTGAGGTAGAGCTTGTGAGGAAGGTGCTACGAGTTTTACCAATGAACTTTGAGGCAAAAGTCACGGCAATCCAAGAATCGAAAGATCTGAGCAAACTAAGCATGGAGGAGTTGATTGGCAACTTGATGACATATGAGCTTCAGTTAAAAGCAAAGGAAGAACGCAACAACTCCGAACCAAAGAAGAAGACGATTGCCTTAAAGAGCAAAGAAGAAAGCGATGAAGAAGATCCAATTAAAGAGCTTGCAATGGCTATCAATAATCTTAGAAGATGGTCTAGATTCAAGCCACGCAAGAAGAAAACAAAGGGCAATAGGTCAAAAGATTCCGAAAATTCCAATAATGAACTGACGTGTTATAACTGCAACAAGCCTGGCCACATCAAACCAAAATGCCCGCTTCTCAAAGACAACAAAGGAAAGAAAAAGAAGAAGAAGGCCTATGCAGCGACTTGGGATGATGAAGAAGGAGAGGAAGCTTCGGATAGCAGCTCAAAGGAGGTTAACTTGTGTCTTATGGCGAAATCAGAATCAGAAGCAAGCTCTGAGGAATCTAGTGAGGCAGGTGAGTATTCCTATAGAGATCTTGTTTTTATGTGTCTTGATCTCACTAAAGTAGTTGATGCTCTTGAATCTAAAATTGAAAAACTGAAAACTGATAGGAGAGAACTTGCTCGTAAAAATTTTAGGTTAGAAACTGAACTTGAAAATATTCAAAACCTAGAATGTAAAAGATGTAAAGTTTTAGATTCAGAATTGACAAGACTTAAGAATAATTCTGAGAATCTTGAAAAAGAAAACTTGAGTCTTAAGGAAACTATCGACACTAGGAAAAAGGATTTTATAAATCGATGCACCTCACTTGTAACTGAAAACACATCACTTAAAACCAAAGTCCAAAATCTTGAGAAATCTTTGAATAACTTTTCAAGAGGCGAAAAATCTTTCAACATGCTATTAGGAAAACAGATTTTTGCTAACAACAGAGAAGGACTAGGTTTTGGGAAAACACAAGTTGAGGATAATGCAAAAGGGAAGAGTGTCTTTGATAGATGTGAAATAATTGGACATCGTGTTGAAAATTGAGTCATAGGAACAAGAACACAAAATTTATACAAGTTTGGGTTCCTAAGAATTCCACAAACAAATTTCATGTCTATTGGAACAAGAATAAAAGGACTAAACAAGTTTGGGTTCCAAAGGGTTTGTTTATTCATAATGCTTCTGCCACTAACCATTATGGACCTAGAAATAGGTCACAAAAATCTTTCATCGTGTAGGAGTGGTGGCAGGCTAAGGAACAACAATGGTGTTCTCTGGATTTTGGCTGTTCCAGAAACACAATGGGCAACATAGCAAAGTTCCTTAGCCTAGTATAAAGGTGACAGAATCACAATGGGCAATCACGAGAAATTATCGTAAAGGTAAAACAGGTGAAGGTATATTAAATGTGATAATCTGCACCATATTCTGAATTAAATCAGCCAAAATTGTGATAATGATGTGATGTCTTTAATTCTGACTTATTGATATGATTTTTCTTTTGACTTGTTCTTATTTATGACCTTGATTTGTGCTTAAATGATGGCCAATCAGATTTTCAAATGTGAACTAATCCATATAAATTTGTTTGGTCAAATGATGGTTACTCATGCTACACATAGATATAGTTGTTTTGACATTTTGGTCACTACTTGTAAATTTGCACGATTTCATGTGAAAGTTGCTAAAAAGTTTTTTAAGAAATTGTTGAACTTCAAGAAATTGTTTTTGAAATAATTATGATGTTGATTGACTGTTGATTACTCATGAATATAACTGTTCATCCTACGGTTTTTGAAATTAACACTATGATATTTGTTTGAGTGTTAACATGGCTTCATTTTCAAATTACAGTCTGAGATAGTTTGTTGAAATTTCACAATCTGGTCTTTGACATCCAACGAGTGAATATTGAGTGAAATTTAAATTCAGATGCAGATTACACTGGTAATATAGTTGTTAGAAAAATTACCAGTGGAACGCGATTAATCTTTGAAACATTCATTTGCTGCATCGTTTTTCATAGAAAATATCTGCACATTTTTCATTTTAAATAATTTTCATTTAGCAGAATTTTTTTCTTATATAACCCTTTTGAGAAAATAATTGTTTGACCATATTTTCAGATTAGTCATTTTTATTTGATTTTAAATGACAAATTTTGACTAATCCGACTCCCTACTAATTATCAAAAAGATAAATAGTGATTGAAAAGGTGATTAGTGTTGATATTTAACATACATTACTCAAAAGAGTATATTTTGAAAATTTCTTTAGGAATTAAAACAAGAATTATAAAACTTTTTGTTGGGTAAAGATTCCATGACCATTTCTATATCTATCATTATTTCTATCGACCATGGTTTATCAAATATTCAATATAGTTTGTCGATATGTGGTACTATAATCAAGAATCATTTGTTCTTCATGTCATATTTTTTAAAAATAAATAAATATCCAAAGTATTCACTCTCATTTAAAAGTCCTCACAGTTATGCATGAGTGAATTACTTGGATTTTTAATTATGTGCTTCCATGCTCATTTAAAAGTCCTTACGGTTATGCATGTATGGAACGCATATCAAAATTAATTGCTTAAATAGACAAGTTGATTCTAATCCCATTTAAAAGTCCTCACGGTCATGCGTGGTTAGAAGATACTTGATTTCATTTTTTAAAATTAAATTCGAATACTACTAATCTCATTTAAAAGTCCTAACGGTTATGCATGATTAGTAGATATTCAAATTCCTGATATGAATGTACCACAAGAAGATTCAACTGTATGATTTTATATGAACATCATATCCATCATTTCTAAAAGTGGAATATGCGCCTAACAAGGGTAGTTATGGTTTTTGTTTGATTCTTATTGAAGTTTACTATTTATATTCAATTTGAGTTTAATGTTGGATTAATATTGATCACTTAATCTCTATTTTTCTCTAACACTATTATTCTTTTGCTGATAACAAAAGGGGGAGAGAAAAGTTAAGATTTTGTCAAATAGAATCAAGCAAAGGTCAAATAATTTTCCCATATGCATCTAGGCTTATTTGAATATTTCTATTTGTATGCATATATGTAGGGGGAGCATCATGTAGAGAGGAAGCATTTAAATAGGGGGAGCAATTAAAGTATATCATTGATCAAATACATTTAACACATGTACAGAATCTTAAATATATGTTTGTTATCATCAAAAGGGGGAGATTGTTGAATATGCGCTTATATGTTTTTGTTTGATGATAATAAACATATATATTCATTTAAATGTATTTGGTAATGTACTATTTTGTTTTTCATAGATTAAATAAATATTTGTTGAATAAAATAAATTACACAGAATTTGAATTTGAATTCAAACAGAACAAGTTACACAGATTTTGAATTCAAACAGAAATTTTATTCAAACAAATATTTATTACAATCTTGAATAGTACAAATTCATGCTCTCACTATACATGTACATTTCTGATTACATCACGATTACATCACAAATATTTTTACATTGATAACCTCACTACATATCACTCACACTCGTATTTTGTCTTCAACTGCATTCCAGTTTGAATCCATCATCTGAGAAATCTGCAAAAATATTCACTAACGCAGTAAAATTGAAAAAGAAATATTTTTGCAATATAAAATGAAATACGATTTTTGAAAATATGGTTTGCCTCAGTTATTTGGGTTGTTCGTCATCATTCACACTTGATTTCATCACAAAGTCATGCATATAGATATTACAGGGACATGTAACCATAAGTGGCTGCAATACACACATGTACATTCATACACGTGTGCACTGCCTCGCCAACTCGTGTGCACAAATCAAACAAAAGCACGGCTAACAATTCAGCACAAGGTCAAACCCAAATAACACACGGGATTCAACTCAAGGCAGACCACAAGTACAAGGCACAGTGCAGAGGTCTCAACAGGAAAATCAAACAATAATCAAGTGATCAAAAGAATATGGACTGCAACAAACATGTATGCAGCATCAAGTCAGGCATGAAGAGAACAGAGATCAGACAGGCCAAGTAACAAGGCATATCACAAAAAAAAAATGCATGCCACCAAGTAAACAAACTCAAGATTACAGAGTGCAGTGGCTATACACATATATACATACAAGAATGTATGTATACAAATGAACAACCATCAAAGTGCAGTGCAACTACAATGAACACCACTGACCAGAATACAAAGAACAGAGACCAAGCAAGGCATAGCAACTGCATAGCAACAGCAACAAGATCAAGTGACAACATAGAGCAGACAACTCAAGTTCAGTTATGCAAATGAAACACAGTGGCAACACTGGAAGCACACGAGCTAATGAAGACTGCATGAATCAAGTTCAGTGGCAAATGCATATATATATCAGAGTGAAACATTTGAGGTAAATGTATTGACCAAACAAAAACCAGTTCAACAAAGATCAAGTCACGGAGTCGCAGTCATAATGAAACTGCAGTCGAACAGTTGCAACATGAATGAAAAGACCAGACACTACAGCATGTACAAGTCAAATAATTCAGATCAACTAATCAACAGTGCACAACCAACTCGAGAATATACACGATCAATAACCCAAATGAAGATCACAAGTATGAACAGTTAATGATTCAACTGGCCAGGTCATATGCACAAATGTCAATGTCAATGCCAGAGACAAAGCATCACAAGCATATCAACTTGGCAACAGCCAGCCCAATGAACAAAGAACACAAGTACAAGCAAATAAGTGCAATTCGATCTAACATAAAGTACACCTAAGTGACACAGTGAACCAAACAACAAGTTCATGTTTGAACTAACTCGAGTGCAACAAAGAAGCTATGGTACTATGCAAATACATGGCAGTACCAAGTGATAGAGAAGATGGCCAGAGAACAAAGTTCAACAGTACAGAAAAATTCACAAACTTGAAGTGCAGTGATACATGGAATCACAAATTCAAGTTATACAATCCAGAGCAGTTATGGTCACGGAATCAAAACAGCGAAGTGAAAGAAGCAAGTTACAGAAATGCATCAGATCAACTCAAATTTGTATTCTTTGAAAAAGTCAACGCAGATTAAAAAGGGAAAGTTTCTGCCTTTTTATACAAGAAGGATCGAACGCTCTCAATTCAAAACCGTGATTATCAAGTTAAAGAATATCAGGAAAGCCGTGCGTATCAAGGTGTCACAAAATCAGGAAAGACGTGCGCAACAGGCAATTGAGAATTAGGAAAGTATCAAATTGATACGAAGGAATTCAAGTGTCACGAATTCATATAAATACTGAATCCCAATTCACATCATCGGCATCGAGTTATCAAGTGAAAAAGGCAAACAATCAAACCAGCAAACGAAAGTAATACATACCAATTTAACGAACTCGATCATCAAAAGAAGCAGCTGCAAACAACTCACAATCTCAAAGACAACAACAATCAATCATCAGAGAACAAGTCGCGAATCATCAGAGAACAAGTCGCGAAACATCAGAGAACGAGCGCGAGCAGAGAGTATCAATTATCCAGAGCCGAAGCCCTAATTCGAGAAAGAAGCCGAAGCCCTAATTTCTGTAACAAAGAATTGTCGCCGCCATTCTCAAGAAAGAATTAAAGGAGATCGGGTGAAATAAGGGAGTGGGCCGGCCTTATTATTAAAAGGGGGTTTAGTGTTTTAATTTTATAAAAGGGGTTTTTTAGTTTTTATTTTGAGCAAAAATTACGCATTCAAGTTGTATTTTAATTTTTGCTCCGGTTTTAATTTTGAAGCTGTTTTTACTTTTCGAGTCAAAGAATTTGTAAATCACTACCTAGGTTTAGGTAGTGTCAGATTGTCTATTTATAATTAGTTCAGTGAGCAGGGTGTGCGAGTTTGCAAAGCTCTATAGGCGGGAGCAGTGTTTGCGAGTAAGCGAAACTCTATAGGCGGGAGCAGGGTGTGCGAGTCTAGTAGAGTGTTTGTGAGCGGGAGCAAAAGGGTCTGCGAGTCTAGTAGAGTGTTTGTAAGCGTGATACTGTTTAATTCTAATAGAAATCTGGGAATGCAGCAGTAGGCAGGGGTTGCCGAAGCTGGGTAAATTTTGTGTGTGATTTACTTTTCAGCATATTTATTTCTGCAATTTATTTCTGTGTTTAATTCGAGAAAATTTGCTATAACCCTATTCACCCCCCCTCTAGGGTTAATCTAGATCCTACAAAATCCAAGGGACACTTGTATTTTCCAACAGACACAAGTTATCATTTGAAACTTTCATACTAAGAATATAAATATTCTTTTTCCTGACTCCCTCAAATATTATGGTTGCATTATTATCTTCGATGTTACATTTATCCTTTTTAAATTTAATTTTATATCCTTTATCGCAGAGTTGACTTATACTTAGCAGATTATGTTTCACATTCTTAACTAGCAAAACATTAGTAACAGTAGGAGTTTCAGAATTACCGACTTTGCCGATGCCAATCACATATCCTTTTGAATTGTCTCCAAAGTTAACCACTCCTCTGTCTTGGTATATAATATCATTCAGTATATCTGGATTGCCAGTCATGTGTCTAGAACATCCACCATTAAGTATCCATTTGTTCTTTCTGATCTGCACAATTTGTCCATTGTGGATTGATTCCTCAACAGCCATAAAGCATGATTCCTGCACGTTAAACAATTTTGGTAGATAATTTGAATTTGAATATTGATTATATGCAGACTCATGAAACAATGATGATTTGAATATTTCTAAACTAGTATTAACAAATATGGCCATTTTAAAAACTTTTTCAAAAATCAGATTATGAAACTTTGAAAACCTTGCTCTGATAACAATTATGAGAAATGCGGATTACGGATCTTAAGGCTAGAGTTAACATTAGGAGGGGGGTGAATAGTGTTTATAAAGAATTACTAAATCTTTTTGAGTTTATGTTGATTTATACATAGATGTATGTAATATACAGATATAGATATGATCACAGAAACAAACACAGATGAAGAAATAAAACAAAAAGCAGGAAAGGAAAGAACACACCGGATTTTATACTGGTTCGGAGTTACACTATATCCAGTCCCGTACACAAGTACGAATTTCCTTTCAAAAGCAATCTTTACAATTACACCCTTGATTTCAAGGCCACGAGGTACACCCTCTAGAATCACAATCCTCTGAGTAGAGATACTTGATTTTCCGGGCCACTAGTTCACCCACTTGATTTTACGGACAACAAGTTCACCCAATTGATTTCCCAAGGCTACAATCACACCTTATCTCGCTTGATTGATTTTCAAGGCTGCAATCACACCTATTCTCGCTAAGTTGATTACAAAAAGCCTATAACTCTGAATAGCACTGAGGATCTTATTGAGAGAGTGATAGAGAATCAAATTACGAACGATCGAGTTCGATTCAATGTTGATTTCGGCAGAGTAATGGTAAGAATATGTATTAAGAAAAGTGGAAGAAGAAGAGGAGTGAAAAACCAAAAAATCTGATGTAAAATTAGTTGAAACCGACCATATTTATAGAAGAACAACAGTCATGTCCATTCGTGAAGAGTTATGCCGAATAGACACTTCTTTTGAAATTTAAATTTTAAATCAACTGACACCATGTCGACATGGTCACCATGAGTATGTCGACATCCCAAAGCATTTTTTGATAATTTGATTTTCTTTGAAAATAACCTTTATCTTATATTAAAACTATTTAAAACTTTATAAATATACTTGATTATAGTTAAAATTCATAAGTAAATATAGAGAATGATATATATAGAATTTAACTATAATTTATATTTAAATTTAAGTATAAATATTTAAAAGTTAAATATATTATATTAAAAGATAGTTTAAAATCAGGAGTAATTTGACTTTGAAATTAAAGATGATTTTGAAGCTAAAATTATTAAAATCAGGATAAGGGTTTTTGATGCTTTTAAAAGGAAGGTTTTGAAATCATTTGGAAAATAAGATATAATTTTGAAAAATCATTTTGAATAAAAAGTTAGCGGAAACAAAACAATGTTCCACTAGATTTTTCGTAGGTTCCATCCTACTTAGGGTTCCATCCCTTTAACAGGCTCGAAGTGGATTCCATTCCACGAATAAATTGGATTTTAAGATGCCGGTGCTTTTAAATGAGTTTTAACAAAATTTATAATTAAAGAATAAATTACTTGAAGTTTTGAACTCTTGATAATCTTGATACTCATGAGTCTTCAATCTTGATATCTTGAATCTCTATACTATACAGTCTTCATTCTTGTTACCTGCATGGCTAAATCCTGCATATACATATATATCTAAACTTATAATGTTAGTATTTATATTTTATAATCTATTCTAAGGTTGTTGTCATCAAAACCATCATCACACGGACTAACTCCTACATTCCAACTCGTCCAACTTACCGAAGTAGATTTTGCATCATCTCCTCTTGTCTCTTGAACATTGTTTCCATCTCGTCCCTGGTGACGAAGATCGATACTTGATTTGCTCCTAAGGAAGCCTCTTGACTCCCTTCATGATGACTTCTCTCTGGTCTTTTCCTTCTGCTTGATTGCCTTGTCATAGTGTTTCTGATCTGAATCCTTAAACTTTCAAATTCAATAGAGTGATAGAATCCCCGAGTTCAACTCTCAATGAAAGCACCAAAATGTTTGCGCCAAAATTGGTCACAAATACCCAATTGCCGATGAAAGCACCAGTTTGCAACCATAGATCATAGATAACAAGTATATAGAGAAATAAAGATATAGAACGCTCAAAAAATTCAAAAGAAAGCAGTAAACGACGCATAGTTTATAGTGGTTCGACGATTTGGCCTACGTCCACTCTGAAGTTAGTGACTTTATTGATATTCATTTGGTGATTATAATCGATTATAGCGGATTACAAGGAGTTATAGCTCCGTAATTCGAGTACAACAGCAATGATGAAATGCAACATAGAATCCGACAGAGTCTGGACGTTGGATCGCCAAAAAGATCCCTTTTTTATAGGCTCTGAGGCTCTATTTATAGGTGTAGGGGGTTGATATCTCGCTCAAACTTCGAGAGACTTCTTCTGGCACGTGAGGGGGCCCACGAGGTCGATCCTACAAGGTTTCGACTCGATCCGTGATCCATACATACCAATTTCGTATCGATCAAGAAGTTGTCCAATGGATTCGAAACTTGGCATGAACCTTCTTTGGCTTGTGCGTAAGCTCCTGTGAAAATTTCGTAGCATTTGGACCTATGTTTTGTGAGATATGATCGATGCAATCTCGTATTTTTTAAAGGCTGCCGAGTTCGAATCCATAGATTCATATCCATCCCCTTTGAATCGATCTCGAGCACGTGCACACAGGGTGATGTGGCACGAAATTCCTGGATCGATCCATTTTTCGAGGCGAGTTGAATGAGTTATTCATACCTAGTCTCGAAGCTTTATTCATATCGATAATCGGAAGTTTATCTCACATCGATCAAGTAACGTTGTTCATACCGATCATTCGTGGTGACTTCATATCGATCGAGGAATATTGTGCGTATCGGTCGACTGTGATGTTTTGTGTGCTCTTCGTGTCGATTGATAGTTGATCGATACGAGAATCAGATCGATATGATATCTGCAGAATTTGATCGATACAAAACACATACCACCAACGATGGCGCGAACTGAATATGTGAGAATTGATCGCTACAACGCAGCCACTGCTATATGGATACGAATAAGGGTTTGTTGGGGGATATGAACGATGGGTACGAATGGCACGGCCAAGGATCGATTCGAACATGATGGATTCGAACAGATCGAGGCGAAGTCTCTCTGATGTATTCGAACTCGATCGATTCGAACAGATTGATACCATGTTATTGATCGATTCGAACTCGATCGATTCGAAATCTGATTTCCTTTGATGGATACGAACAGCGTGCCCTTTCTAACTTGTGTTGATCATATCTCAATCAAACGAACTCCAATTAACCTGAAATTTAAAACGTTGGCTTTTATGGCCTTGCTTGTCTTGTCTTGTCGATTATAGCTTGATCCGAACTAGGACAAAATTCATTGATATCCACAGTGAACCTGTGATGTATAACTGATATTTGTGACAAATTGTCTTCGGTTTCCAATTAATCTTTTGGTATCGTAGCCTTGTTAAAAGGCGGGATAACACCTCTCTTCCTTCTTCTTTCTGAATCTAATCCCTTCCACTCAACTAACATACTTACTTTACTCTAAATTCTATGGCCAAATCTAAGAAAACTGATGCGCACTCCACATCTAATTTTCCACCAGATTTACAACTTGTCCTTGATAATTTTTCTGCAGTTTTTTCTTCTCTTTCTTCATTACTTCAATCTAGACAATGTGACCATAAAATTCCATTGTTACCAAACACTAAACCCATTTGTCTAAGGCTTTACAAATGCTCATTTCATTTGAAAAATGAAATTGAAAAAACGATACTAGAAATGTTACAAACTGGGGTGATCAGACCAAGTTCTAGTTCTTATGCTGCTCCGGTGGTCATGGTGAAGAAATCTGATGGTTCATGGCGAATGTTTATTGATTACAAAGAGTTAAACAAAGCAACTATTAAAGATAAATTTCCTATACCACTAATTGATGAGTTGTTGGATGAGTTAACTGGTTCTATTTTTTACTCTAAACTTGATCTAAAGTCTAGTTACCACCAAATAAGGATGCATGAGGAGGACATTCATAAAAAAACATTTAGAACTCATGAAGGATACTATGAGTTTGTAGTGATGCCATTTGGTCTTACAAATTCTCCATCAACGTTTCAAGCCTTAATGAATTCTATATTCAAACCATATCTCAGGAAGTTTTTGTTGGTTTTCTTCGATGATATATTGATTTATAGCAAAAGTTGGCATAATCATTTAATTCAGCTCTCCTTGACATTGCGGATATTACAAGACAATAAACTGGTTCTAAAATTTTTTAAATGTCAGTTTGCACAAACTGAAGTTTCTTATTTAGGTCATGTGGTCTCTCATAAAGGAATTGCAGTGGACCCAGACAAGAAATTAGCAGTGCAAACATGGCCAACTCCTACAAGTCTAAAGGCATTAAGGGGATTCTTGGGTCTTTCAGGTTATTATAGACGGTTTGTAAAAAACCATGGAGTTATTGCTAAGCCACTTACCAATTTGTTGAAAAAGAATTCTTTTACCTGGTCTACTAAAGCTCAGGTAGCATTTGATAAGCTAACGAGTGCTTAATATCTCCTCTAATACTTGCTATGCTTGATTTCTCCCAAGACTTTGTGGTTGAGTGTAATGCATCTGGAGTTGGTATGGGTGCTTTTCTGTTACAAAACAATAAACCAATTGCTTCTATTAGTTAGGCATTGAAAGGTAAGAGCATTTACTCATTAGTATATGAAAAAGAATTATTAGCACTTATGTTAGCAAAAAAAAGTGGTCACAATATCTTCTTAGGAGGAAGTTTATTATCAAAACTGATCACAAGAGTCTCAAGTTTCTTTTAGAATAGAGACTTCAATCGGGAATTCAAAGTAAATGGCTTGCTAAATTACATGGATTTGATTTTAATGTTGAATATAGGTCTGGAAAAGAAAACACAGTAGCTGATTGTTTGTCAAGACGAGATGAAGAGATTAGCATTCAGCCTGAAACTTTGAATTTATCTCCATTACAATTACATGCAATCTTTATAGTGCAGAGTGATTGGATTGAAGAAGTTAAGCAAAGAGTCCTCTCTGATTCTTATTTTCAGGACCTGGACACAAAGTTACAAGCAGGAAACTGGGATACAAACAAATACAAGAAAATTGATGGGTTGTTTTTCTATAAAAGGAAGATTATTATAAGCCCAAGTGACAATAGAGTCAAACAACTCTTGCTTGCTGAATATCAGTCTACGCCTTTTGCTGGCCACTCTGGTGTGGAGAGAACTTTAAAGAGAATAAAACAAGTTTTTTTGGCAAGGACAAAAAACTGATGTACATCAATTTGTAAAAAATTGTGACGTTTGCCAGAGAAATAAATCAGAAAACGTAAAATCCCTGGACTACTACAACCGTTGCCAACACCAGAGAGAGTATGAGAGGATATTAGTATGGATTTTATTATTGGGTTGCCTAAGTGTAATAAATCCACAGTTATATTTGTGGTTGTAGACAGATTAACAAAGTATGCACATTTTTTCCCACTTCCTCATCCATATTCAGCACAGCAGGTGGCTAGGGTGTTCTTTGATGGCGTGCATAAGTTACATGGTCTACCAAAATCTATTGTAAGTGACAGGGATCCAATTTTCACTAGTAATTTCTGGTCTGAACTATTCAAACTAAAAGGATGCACACTAGCTATGAGTTCTTCTTACCATCCACAATCAGATGGGCAAACAGAAATCACCAACAAGGCAGTAGAATTTTATTTGAGATGTTTTTGTGGTTATAAGCCAAATGAATGGGTGAAATGGCTCAGTTTAGCTGAATTTTGGTACAACACTACATGGAAATTACCTATAAAAACTACACCTTTTGAAGCACTTTATGGTAGACAACTTCCTACTCTACTATCTTATGTTCCAAAATCAGCGAAAGTTCAAGCAGTAGAAGAAGAATTATATGCATAGGACATAGCATTACAACTATTGAAAGATAGCATTACTAAAGCCAAGGAAAGAATGAAAAAATGCTGATAATCATAGTTCTAAAAGGGAGTTTCAAGGGGGAGATTGGATATTTCTTCGAGTACAACCTCACAGGCAATTATCTGTTGGCAACCAGAGGACTACAAAATTGTCACCAAAATTTTATGGGCCGTATGAAATAATCCAGAAGATAGGTTCAGTAGCATACAAGATGAACTTGCCACTTTTAGCTAATATTCATCCGATGTTTCATGTATCACAACTTAAGAAAAAATTGGGAACTGATATCATTGTACAGGAAGACTTACTTACTTCTTCAATGGAGATAATAGCTGAACCTGAAAGAATTCTGGCTCGCCGTCCAGCTCGATCACCTCAAGGCACAATAACTGAAGTTTTAGTGAAATGGAAGCATCAATCAGCAGAGGAGGCCACTTGGGAGGATTATTGGAAGCTTGTAGCTCGATTTTCGTCTTTTGACCTTGAGACAAGGTCAAAATTTGAAGAGGAGGCCAGCTATGTCATGCCACGTCAGCAGCATCAAGTGGAGAAGCCGAGGTTGATTGTCAGGCTACCTGTTCGGAGAGGAAGTTGAATGATTATTGTATTAGTTAATTGATCAAACAGATTGTATGCAAATAAATGTAATGGGTCGGGTATGTTGTATAAGCCCAATTGTGTTTGTATAACTATCACTGATACGCTAATATTTGAGTAAGTAAAGAAGCATACGAATTTTTCCCTCCGGTCTATATTTCCTCTCTTTCTTCTTCTTTCTGAATCTAATACCTTCCACTCAACTAACATACTTACCTTACTCTAAATTCTATGGCCAAATCTAAGAAAACTGATGCGCAATCTTCATAAAATCGAACCATGATGAAGCAGAAATCCGCTCTCAAATTACGATTTAATTACGGTTTTGGAGAAAGGGCCAAAGGGGAAATCCGTTTAAATGGATAGTATTGTTTGGATCGCTAGGTGTCTTATCGCGCGTGCTTTTCGCATGAATTGTTTTCCTTCCAAATTATACAAAACAATACTTTTTTTTTTGAATTTGTAAAGAAGTTTAATTTTAGATCCTATTGTTTGAAGCTGTTGAATTTGTAAAACATCCTAATTTTAGGGGCGTTTGAATTTGTAAAAAAAGTTTGATATTATATCATATTTTTGAGTGATTAAGATTTGATAATATTTAAAGGGACGTTTTTGGTAGTTCATGCTGACACCAAAAAAATGTGACACCAAAGCTATTACAATTATCATTAAAGATTTACAATGTTTCACAAATAAGTTATTCTGGCCCGCACTCAGATTCACGATTCAGATCCTTTTCTGCAGAGCATTTTTTAAATTTGGACCACTTTTAAAAGTAATTAGGCAATTAGATCACTTTTAAAACTATTCACAAGTATGGGTCAGTTTTTGCTATGTTAACAACACACTGTCAAAAATGTACCGACGCCATTTGAAGTGTCGCCGATACTGGGTGTAATAAACCGTCGCTATTTGAGAAGTCGTCCATATTTATATAATAAACAACATGTGCGACTTTTGAAAATGTGTCTGTTATTTTCTAAAATATTACAAGCTCCGTTTGAAATATCATTAGTACAATTTTGCAAGAGTTGAGCTGACATGGCTAAAAGTGATTTATATTTATAAATAGTTTTAAAAACGGTCTAATTACATAATTAAGTTTAAGTACTAGCCTAAATTTTAAAAAAAGTCCTTTTCCCTTCAAGCTAGTGAAAAGACTGGCTTACCATCTTCCCGGGACCGTGAAAACCAATATGGTAATGTGACCATTGATTTGAATTTAAATGTATATTTTAATTTCGTGTTGAAGTGAATCTAATTAAATCTTAGTTTAAAGTATATAAATATAGTAAAGAAAAAAACACAATATCGGTATGGTTATATCTACTTCCACTTTAATATATTCTTGTTACAATTTTTCTTTAATTTCAAAAGAGATTTAGACCCATAAAATAAAAATCAAAAATAGATCCAAGATAGAAAACCGAAAAAATTTCCAATTAGTGAAAAACTGAGTCTATCTCTTTGTTGCTATACGGATATTGCATTTTTAAGTGTAGAGAAATGCATTCAGAACCTTACCTCGCACATTTTATCTTTATAAATTCGGTCAAGGAAGATTCAATCAAGACTCATAGAATAGGCTAATGAATAGGGTTGCATTGACTGGGCTCGTAGTACATACTGTTTATCGATCGGTACCATCGATCAGCATTGGTCGATAAACTTGTTTACCGATCAAGATCCATAGTAGCTTCATGGCTTAGCTTTAAATCATGATCTGTCAGATTCCATTGAATATTTGTTAAAACTCCACCAACTATTGATTGGTATCGATGCGTACTATCAATCGGTATCGATCGATGCCACTTAGCCAAACTCTCGAGTTTCTTCCATATATCACCTTGCAATTCCTTGCACTTGATCATTCATGAGCTTTGTATTCACCCTATCATCATTCTAAGGTCCAATATCATTGAATATTCAGATAACACTTGTTGTAAAGAACTCCTTTCGTATCATCTTGAATCCATACACCAAACGACACCAGAATTCTCAAGCGCCACGGTTGATAGTTTTTCAAGTAACTTATAATAACATAAGTATATCAGACGGCTATGTATATGAACTCACAACGGAGTAGAAAAATATAATAGAACATATATGCTAACTAATGCTGCTACCTTGGAATTAGTATTATTCTTTTAGTATCTAAGCATGAACGAGAAGACTTCACCATCTGCAGTTCTTGTCTTGCACTAGTAGTCCATCCTTCTAAATCTATAATGTGGGTTGTAACGATGAGGAAGTCTGAACAATGTTTCGATGATTGAAAAATTACATACTTTATCCACAATACTAATTTATGCCGATTGATTTCTATTTAAGTGTTATGTCCATTATTCACGGTAATTCCATATAATTCCATCTACGCGTACGGTATGACGTTCTTCGAATTATAACTATCTATATGCCTATATAAATATATAGATGTGTGTGTGTTATGCTACATAAAAGAAAACCCCGGCCACCAATACTTCTTAAATAGGGAGGAAGCTGACCCATCGACCATTTAATACCTCAATCCCAAAGTGGGTTTTCGTAACATAATCATTAGTCAATTGGCTCTATTTATTAAGACATATGACCCATAGAAATGCCTTTATACTTTAATTGTTGTATTACTAACGCATCTCAAGACTTATCTAATGGTTAACTAGCCCACCTCTGGTATACAAACAACTAATTTAATAATGAGGTCATTGCATATCACATATAGGTTATGCACTAGTAGGAAGCGAAATCCGTTGGGGCATACTCTAAGTCTTTGCTTATGACTGCTCGAGACTACTAGTGTCATAACCTATATTTCAGCCATACTACTAATTATCGGTCCAACAACAACACTAACATCTACAGCTGAAATCACATTTAGACTATCCTAACGTAAGTTAAAGAAAAATATCCATCCTAGTTACTTAACACATATTGTTAGAATTGAATCATACCGCATTTGTATATTAGATACCATCGTAGGTAATTAAAGCTTCTTATATAGAGAGGAGGCGGACCCAATGACCATTTAATACTTCCACCATGAAGTAAAGCCCCTTGACATCCCTAAAAGTACCAAATATTTCAAATCTGAGGCGAACCCATTGTATATTTTCCCACATCTATGTACAAATGCATATCCTTTTCCTTTGGGTCATATGATTGGAGATGTCCCACATTAATAGTAATTATACACAACTGCTAGAAGCCTCTAGATGAAGGGAAAACTTCTATCGTGTAACTATTGACCTCGCATACTAGCCCATTCTAAACCAAACAAATAATTCTAGGTCGAAATATTGGGCTAGGCCACTAATTCACGCTCATCCTAAATATATTATTGAGGCTATATAATTTCCTACTATGAAAATTTTTCTACCTCCTAGTATTTTATTCTTTTCTTATATGCTTGTTACATATATTCTCTATCTTCCTCTTACATCCCTAAATGTCAATTATCCGTAATAAATGGTCACTATTATTCTAATTGAACAATCACCAATGACATTTATTTATTTGTTCTAATTCAGCATATTATGCCTATTTCATTTCTCCATAAATGCCCTATTAAATCCTTTAATCAATCCCATTAAACGCATTTACGTCCCCATTTTATTCCTGTAACTCCTTATTAACTGCACATTTATTGCCCTACTAATTATAGAGTTACTATCTCTTTTCCCATCTCAACCTCCTAGACTTATGATTTACTATGCTATTAATAACTAGTCGTCCTAATTATAATTAATATGAATATTGTCGTATATTATGCCATATATATGTACGTATACTTAATCGGTAGGCATGGTTACATATGTGTGTGTACACAGACACATCTCCATTTCTAAGTCATTAGTTCCTACGCCTAGAATTCTAAAACATACTTATATGTATATTCTTTAAGGAACATTTACTTCCACATTTTAATATATTAGACTTATTATTTCCAAAAAGAATTACCGTTATAACTTTCCATAAATTACTTAAAAGTGAGACTTTTTCTTTGTTTCAAACTACAAGCAATTATGTCTTTTCTTTTATTGAAATAGACAGTGTAAATTATGGAGAAGAACATCTGTACTTTATACATCTCTTTTCCAATTGTTATATGCCTTATTATTTTAAACTTACATATTTATGGAAATAGATAATTTATAGAAATTACACGAAAATGGATACGATAAGTTGTACCCACAACGCTTCCAATAAATTAAAATATAGAAATTCACATTCTAAGTAAAATTAGAGAAATCAAAATTTATACTAATAATTTCAACCCAATTAACACAAATCTGGGGTAATTCTTTCAATCTTGTCAATATCCTACTTTAACAAATTAAGGGAATGATTTCCTAATTTCTAGATTAGGGTGCAAATATCATTCCTATTCCAACTACCTAACTTACAGAATATATAGGCGAGATTGAATACGTTCTTTCTAAATCTACAAGTCAATTGATCTTGTATAGGCATAATAATAAAATAAAACTCAATGATATAAATTTCAATGTTATAAATAAATCGTATAACTCCTCACTCACCTTTCAAGCTGTTCAAATCTCCCAAATCTGAACTCATCCCTTTTATTTACTGATTTTCCATTTAATCCAAAAGAGTATGTATACAAGATATATATATATATATATATACACTATTAGAATTATAGATATGAGAAAATATTTAGAGTTAAGGGGAATATTTATTTATAATTATGAAATTTACCTTTTTTCATGGTATCGACCCGCTTCTCCTCTTCCTCTCTTTTATTTTCTTCCCTTCTCTGATTATACACACATATAATATAATATTTTATAATTAATAGAAACAATGAGAAGGGAAAATGATAGAGCTTCGTTATTTTGATCAGAAAATATGAGAACAAAAGTGAGAGATTAGGCTTGTATTTATAAAGGCTCGAAACAATCGTATCCAGTAGATTTAAAATAATAAAATTCTAGCCATTAGGCCAAGGTCCAATCCTAGCCGCCAGCTATACACTGATCGACCGGTCCAAGGAAGGGTTCAACATGTGGGGTCCACGCGCTTATTATTATTTATTCCTTTTTAATTATTTTCATTTTGAAAATTTCAAACGCCAACAACTTTTTCGTTTGAACTCTGATTGTAAAACTTCAAACATGAAAGTTACTCAAAAATTTGATACGAATGCAATATTCAAGTTTCATGGCCAAATTCTTACATTTTCTTAAATTTCCTTTTTGGGCCTTAATAATTATTTATTACTTACTGTTTATTCTTTGAGGTGTTACATTCTCTCTCTTAAAAGAATTTCATCCTCCAAATTCCTCAATGGTTAAATCATGTAACATAGCATGCAACCATTCTAAACTATCCAGCCAATTAGCGAACAACCAATTTTGTGACCAATCGTGTACATGTGCATAGTGTATCATATATATATACATATATGGTATGCATGTTGAATAATTTTAAATCGACGACTCTTATATGAATGCATTCTTTTAAAAATATTTTGAAAATATAATGCAAACAACTTATATATATACACACACATATTGGAAGTTCTATATGTATGCGAGTTTTCAAAAATAAAAAATCCTTATTTTCACATAATAATTTCCACATTCCTACGTGTAGGAGTATAGTTCAACCAATGTTTCATTCAAAACCTGCTATATAATACCTTACACACAATTTATAACATCCAAAAATTTTAAAATCCTGCTTTAAAAACTTTACTCCTATGTCGGAAAAGAAATTTGGTAGAGAATTTTACATTTCCACCCATCTTTTAGATACCTATTCCGTTATACCTTGAAACCTTCTCTTTTTCCCCTCAAATCATTTTCAACTTTTTAAAGTACAATTTGATAAGGAGGTTTATTTTTGGATGTTAAAACAAAATTATTTTAAATGCAAGTTTTTTCACTATCAACGAGGTATACAAATAGAAATTCCAAAGCTAAAACAGCTTTTTCTCTTGTTATTCTCTATGTTCTGTATACCATCACCATTGTCGGATAGTAACGTTCATATTCAGTAATATGTCGATGCTCCCCCACTAAGCATGTGACATTTGAAAATCATAAATTTTCTCATTTTACATTAAAAATCTTTTTCCCTCTTTCAACCAAACTTGAAAAAGAGTTTGAAAATTAACTCTTCTGAAGAATTCAAATGCATTTAAACATAACTTTTACTAAGCATTTGAACACAATTTTTCAAAAGCATTTTAGCACACCTTTTCGAAACATTTGCCTCTATATCCTTAAAACAAATCAAGCCACATCTTAACGTAATCGGGATTCAGTCAATGAGTTTATACATGTAATTGACCCTTGCATTATGCAGTTACTCCTAGATTTTATAAACTCTTCCTTTCATTCGAAATAATGACATACAAGCCTATTTATAAACTTTAGCTTTTAAGGCATATGAATAGTGGCCTATGACTCCACAACAAGCCTTCCCTATTCTTCTCTTGCTAATATTTATTTTTTCCAAAATCCTAAACTTTTTGAGGTTCGAGCATTCTTTGTTTGTAGTTGCTAACTCGGTTTCCTAATTCATTTTATAGACTTCCAGAATTGCCTGCACTTTATTGCTAGTTAAGTGTACTTATGACACTATTTCAATATATATATATGTATGTATGTATGTATATATATAGCGGTCTAAGCTCATCTAGAAAATCAACATAGTGACAAAACTTGAACATATCTCATATCATATCATACATTTTTCCAATAACCGAAGGGAGACAACTAGCGATTACAATGCAAATAACCTAGATGAAACAATTGTTAAAAGCTGTCCTCCAATGTCAGTTGATTTTAATGATGTTGTGGCCCTATCACTTCTAACTCAATTATAATCCACATGTATTAACTTACCTCCTTGGCTCCTATTAAATATGGTCCATCCATTACTTCAATCATTACATCTGGTTATGGGATAAATTATGCATCCCCATACTATAGTGGATAAAAAATATAAACTATGCATATTTGATATAACTCATCAGAAAAATTAGCTTGAAGGAATAACTATCTTGCCACTATCTTGCCTTCTTTAATCTTGAGCAACCAACATCCTCTATGTGTGTTCACCATCTCATTACTCTCTTCTCCAATTATACTATTATTTTTTTCAATCAAAATCTCTTGGTAGTATTCACAAACATTTTTTACTTACCTTTTTTATCATTAATTTTTCATGTGAGTATACCCTAAGACTTGCAAAAGTGTGCTTTGGTACCATTCCTCATTCCTTTGAGGGTACTTCTTGTGCTTTTCACACATGTCTAATCAACATTCATAGGTTCGTATCGATATTCTTTATATTCAATAGGGATTCCTTATTGCTACCATATGAGAATTCGTAGCTATTTTATTCATAGCCTTAACCTATATTCCATCTTAGCAAGGTAGTCATTCTTATCTACTCCATATCAAAAAAATTGTTTGGTTTTTACCATTCCTTATAAAAATAAAACTTCATAGTCATGACATACTTAATCTAAAAATTTTATCTTTGAATTTATAAACTTAGAAACCTTTTTCAAAAATAGCTTAGTTTCAAAAGGAGCCATGAAATTTTTTCCATTCTAACTAACTTTCCATTTTCAAAGACTTTCTATAACAAAGATTTTACATCTTCAAAAGTAGGATTTTTAAACTTAAAACATTTATAAAAAACTCAATTGTTATACCAAACCATTTTTCAAAAACACATTCTATAATTTTTTTTAATAATGAAACTAGAGCAAACAAGGATAACATCCATTTTTTTACTACTACTTCTGTTATTTCCATTTTCAACCTTAGCGAAGATTTAAATAGCATATAAGGGGATTTTTAAAAGATATGTGTAGTTATTACACATATTTATGGAAATTATTAATTTTTTCTACGCGTGGTTCTAATTTTTTACATTGTTTCTAACTAGATTACTAATCCTATTTTAACATTAATTCCTAACGATGTTTCTATTCAAATTTTATAATATTGCTACTATTAGAATTTCTTCTATCTAAATTGCCTTCAAGTGGCTTCTTCTTACATAGCTCATTTCCTCTTTTATTGTCTTCTCCATTGACTCATTACAGTGCGTTCGCCTCCTTCTTAAGATATTCGACTTTCCTTAATTAACAAGAAAAAGGCATATATAAATCTATTTTATTTGTTTTTCTCCATATTTTCCTTATATGGGAATATTCCTTCTATCTTCATTATCAGGCGTTCTTATCCTTTCTTTGTCTTTACCCCATTTAAATACAGTACATTTCCATTTATCTACCCCTTAGAAAGAATTTTGAAAAGGAATTTCCAAATTTGTAAAAATAGGAAAAATCATCGACATAAGTATACGCGTTCTTTTCTATTCATTTCAAAAATGAAAAAAAATCCTTTACCATAAATCTTTAAATCAAATTTTTTTTACTCAACCAATTTTAAACTTCACTAGAAAGATCTAAATAGCCCTTTAAAATTTTCAAATTTTTTTGTTGTTTCAAAACAACGACTTTTCAATAGTAGGTTCCTTCTATTAAATTAAATCATATGAAAGACCATTCAAACATTTCAAGAAACTTTCAAAATCTTTTTATTAAATTCCTTCACATATGTCGGACTCAGAAGTGGACTTTTGTTCATCCTTTCTCTTATTAAAATCTGGTTATCCTCTTATGGTGATTAATTAACGCCTTCTACGGGAAATTGCTTGATCCTTTTGTGCATCTTACTTCTGGGTGTTTGCAACATATAGGTTTGTACTTCCCATCTATTTGGATGAAGTATACATCTTCAATCAACATTCCTTTAAAATCCACCATCATAATGCAGCCTAGGCCCAACAAAGAAGTCAAGTACCATCCAGCTTCTAGAGTCCTTTTATATGTCGTGCTCACGCTCTTCTTGGTCAACGCCTTATGGTATGGCCTACACTCTGTGGGAAATCAAGGAAGGTGTATAATTTAACTTTATTTATTATTTCAAGTTACAATTCATAGTCGTCTCATCCATCGTTTCAAAATATGGTCAAACTACCTCTACCGTCCGAATTCATATAGTTTGGAGTATAATATATATATATATATGTATGTATATGTATATATGTATATGTATATATAATTACAAGTAAAAATACAAATACATTCTATCAACGTATCCTAATTCCTGTAATCGACTAACCTAAGCTCTAATATCAAATGTAACAACCCATACCTTAATGGGTCCAAAATTTGACTAAATCGAAACCCAAGTCTATTAGGATATGGATCGTCGGTTTTGGTAACCTATAATAACATAAGTATTTCAGAGAGCTATCTACATACACTCACAGCAAAATGGAAAAATAAAATAAGACAAATATGCTAACCAAGGCTACTACCTTAGAATCAATATTATTCCTTCACTATCTGATTGCCTTTGCCACCGCCGAGCATGAATGAGAAGACTTCACCATGTACAGTTCTCTTCTTGCACTAATAGTCTGTCCCTCTAAATCTATCGTATGGTCTGTAATGAGGAGGGGTCAGAACAACGTTCTGGTGACTGAAAAATTACATACTTGATCCACAACACTAATTTATGCCGATTGATTTTTATTTAAGTGTTATGTCCATTATTCATGGCTATTCTATGTAGTTTCATCTACACGAACGATATGTCTAACCTTCTCCAAGGTATAACTATATATATATATATATATATATATATATATATAAACTTCGTACCACCCAAAAGAAAACCTAGCCACTTAATACTTCTTAAATAGGGGGGAGGGAGGCCCATCGACCATTTAATACCTCAACGTCGAAGCAAGTCCTCCGTAAAGTATTTGCTAGTCAATCGTCCCTAGCTACAGAAACCGATGATTCCTAGAAACGACTTTATAATTTAGTTATCATATTAATAACACATTACAAAGACTACTCTATGCTTAAACTTTCCGACCTCCAACATACAAACAACAAATTAAATAATTTGGTCTTTGCATATCTCATACGGATTCTACACTAGTAGGAAGCAAAATATGTTAGGGCATAAACCAAGTCTTTATTAACGACTACCTGGGACCATTGGTGGTCATAGTCTATATGTCGGCCTAACTACTAAATAGCGGTCCAACAACAACACTAACATAGCTCACCGACCTCCCACAGCCAAAATCCCAATTAGACTATCCTAATGTAATAAGAAAAATATTCGTTTCGATTATTTAATACCTCTTGTTAGAAATGAAGCAAACGACATTTCCTTATTAGACAACATCATAAGTCATTGAAGACTTCTTATATAGAGAGGAGGTAGAACCAATGGCCATTTAATACCTTTTACCCTAAAGTAATCCACTTGATACCCCTAAACGCATTGAGCTATTTAATGCTTCAAATCCGAGTCGAACTTGTAGTATACTTTCCCACACCTATATGCAAACACATATCTCTTACCCACAGGTCTCATTGAGAGATGTCCAACAGCATTAGTAAGTATACATAACTGCTGGTAGCCTCTTAGTGAAGGGCGGACTTCTATTGTGTTACTCTATTCACCTTGCATCCCAATCCATTTTAAACCAAACCAATAATCGTAGGGCTAGATATTGGGCTAGGCCCACTAATTTACGCTCATCTTAAATATATTATTAAGGTCATGTAATTTCATACTATGAAATTTTAGGCTGCCTCGTAATATTTTATTCCTATCTTGTACGCTTATTATGTATATTCTCTATTTTCCTCTTACATCCCATAAATATTAATTGTCCATAATAAAGGGTCATTATATTCTAATTGAACAATCACTAATAACATTTATTTATTCATTTAAATTCAACATATTATTCTTATTTCATTTTTCTTATAAATGCCTTATCAAATCCTTTGACCATACCCATTAAATGCATTTACGTCCTCATTTAATTCATATAACTTCCTATTACCTGCACATTTATTGCCTTACTAATTTTGGAGTTACCATCTCTTTTCTTATTTCAACCTCCTCTAGTCTTATGGCTTACTATGCTATTAATAACTAATCGTCCTGATTATAACTAATACAAATATCGTCGCATATTATGCTATATATATATTTAATCGATAGGCGCGGATACATACATATGTACATACATACATACACATATATATATATGTATATATATATATATATATGTGTGTGTGTGTGTGTGTGTATTCCTATATCTAACTCATTAATTCCTATGCTTAGGAATTCTTGAACATACTTATATGTACATGCAAGGAACATTTGTTTCTATATTTTCATATATTAGAGCTATCCTTTCCAAAAAGGATTATCATTATAACTTTTCGGAAATTACCCAAAAGTGAAACTTTTTCTTCATTTGTAATTACAAAGAATTATCTCATTTCTGTTATTGAAATAGATAGTGCAAACTACAAAGTAGAACATCCGTACTTTACACATCTCTTTCTCTTTTGGCATATTCCTTATCATTTCAAACATCACACTTTTTATACATTGTACAACTAGATAATTTATAGAAATTACATAGAAATAGACACAACTTAATTGTATCCACAATGCTTCCAATAAATCAAAACATAGACATTCACATTCCAAGTCAAATTAGGGCAATCTAAATTTATACTAACAGTTTACAACCTAATAACCATAAAGCTGGAATAAATCTTACAATCTTATCAACATCCTACTTTAATAAATTTAGGGACAAATTTCTAAATTTTTAGATTAGGTATAAATACCATTCCTATTCTAATTACCTAATTTATAGAATATATAGGCGAGGTTGAATACGTTCTTCTAAGTCGACAATTCAATAGATCTTTTATAGGTATAGTAATTAAATAGAACTCAACGATATAAATTTCAATGTTATAAATAGATGTATAATTTTCATTTAACCTTTCAAACTATCCAAATCTCTCAAATCCAAAGTCATCCCTTTAATTGGCTCCTTTTCCTTTCTAATTCAAAAGAATATGTATAATAAGATATATACACATACAATTAGAATTACGGATTTGAGAAGAGATTTGAGGTTAATGGGAATATATATTTAGAATTATGAAATTTACCTTTTTTCGTAGTATTGATTCACTCCTTCTCTTCTTCCTTTTTATTTTCTGCCCTTCTCTGATAATATATATACATATTATTGTAATATTTTTCAATTAATAGAAATAATGATGAAGGAAAAATGGCAAAGATTCACTGCTTTGATCAGAAAATATGAGAATAAAAGCGAAGGGCTAGAATTGTATTCATAGGCGCTCAAATCGATCACATTCGTTAGATTTAAAATAATAAAATCTAGACCATTAGGCAATGGTTCAACCCTAGCCGTTGACAATAGACTAGTCGACCACTCCCCTATAGGTGGCCCAAGGTGGTGGTTCGATCAGTGGGGTCTACCCGATTATTATTTGTTCCCTTTTAATTATTTTTCATTTCGAAAATTTTAAACGCTGATAACTTCTTCGTTTGAAATTCAATCGTAAAACTTCAAATATGAAAGTTGCTTAGAAAATCGCCAAGAATGCATGCAAATTTCATGGTCAAATTCTAATATTTTCTCAAATTCCATTTTTGGACCTTAATAATTATATGCTAATTATCGTTTATTCTACAGGGTGTTACATCAGGTCCCTCAACAAGACCCAGGCTTGCCAAACATGATAAGTAATGTAATAACGATAGAGTCATGGATGTGCTTTAGGGCAACTATGTAAACTATTATATAACTTAACTCTTGTAAAAGAATATTGTCCGAATTAAAGTATGTTTTTTCTTTTCTTTTTTCTTTTTTATGTGTTGTTACATGGTGATATAAGTAACAGTATCAATACATTTAATATATATAAGTAGAAAATCCTTAGGAAAAGTATTTATCAATTATATTTACGAATGTGTTTGTAACCATGAGTTTTGAATAGAATATGCAAAATACTTGTCCATAAACATTTCAAGTCAAGATGCATTGAGAAAAGGATATTGATGCACCTGTTGAGAATAATATACATGATGCTCTCCATACAATGGATGCTGAACTACTCATGATTGTCGAGAACATCAAGGGATTAAATATCTGTGGTTGTTTGGAACAAAATCACAAAATGACTCAGCGAGAGTCTTCTATAGGTTAATATAAATAAGTCAAAATAGAAGATCTCATGTAGCAACGTGCAGTGGTTTTCAAACTTGAGAGTACTATTGGTCTTAAGTAGCTAGGCTATACTTACTGATGGTCGATCACATGACGTCTTGATCATGCTACGACCATAGTTGAGTGATGTTGAACTACTTAAAGTAATACCTACTCAAAAGTGGAGTTGTCTTCTTCGTTGTAGAAGGTTAATGTCATTATAATTAGCAGGCAACTTTAAGTTAAAACCTTTAGTAAGATTAAAAGGATTAATTGATAAATATTACCAGATTAAACCAAGGACTTTAAAATGGTTTATGCAATTAAGATTACTATTGACGTTTTTGAACATCGACGAACTCTAGATATCTTACTGATGTAGTGATGACGGAAAGAAAATGTGCACAAAATATCGTTATAAATGTGTGGTAAAATAAATATTAAAATTTGGATTTTGCCTAAATGATTTATAAGCAATTGAAATTATGTCTGATGCTATACTTTAGCAAAATTCATGCATGCTTTAGGATTTAAGTTATTTAAATATTAATTAAGGACTGAGTTCACACTAAGAAGTCAACAAATTGAGCTGTGACTAATTTAAATTAATTAATAAATGTTACAAATTAATAATAAAAATTTTCTGCTGAATTTTTATAGTACATAACTAACTATTTAAGGCCTTAAAATCAATTAAAATTATATATATATATATTTATTTATTTATTATCGTTCACTAGAATTTTAGTCAATCTCCAAAGTGTAATCAAGAGATGATATTGGCAAAAATTGATCACTAATATTGTAGTTTAAAATATAAAATGAGGTGACAAAAAATGTGTAAAAGTAAAGAGGCATGTTTTAGAGTAATTTTCTCAAAGATGATCTACGTCCATAATAAGAAATTTCTCATTCCTACTTCTATTGCAATAGCTTAGATTACAAGAGATAGTAACTAAAGGGTAAATACTTAACGCTGGTTTTCTCCAACCCTTGTAAGAATGCATGCCTTAGCCTATTTATAGATCTAGGAATTGATGCTTGAACGGATGAGATATGCTGACCGAATATGGAAATTGTCCTAGGCTATTAATGGATATATGTGATTGATGTACATAACAATAAGGAAGCAAGATGTCCTACATGGTGCGGATGGTGACGATTGGTGAACCGTATTGTGAGCTTGCTTGGAGTATGGTAGAAAGCATGGGCTCAGGGATGGCTGCAATAATGGTGCTTTGGTAGCAGCAAACGACATGATGGGGTTGTTATATAATGATGCTTTTTTCAGATAAATAGTGCTATTTTATGCCGGTCTTGTTAGAGGAGCAGTGCATGCGAAGCTTCTTTTGGTAGTGGTGGTTCAGTGCTTGCAGCTATAGTTGAATGCTGCCGTAGGAATTTGTAACAACCTGTATTTTACGACCCGTTTTTACGTATCGGAGGATCGTAAAATATTATTTTTTAAATTCAAATTTGGTCGTATGACTCTATAACTTTGGATGCTGTCGAGTATTGACATTTTTGATCTGTAGTAGTTTTATCGAACGAGTTTGACCCTGATTTATTCTTCGGCATTTTGGTAGTTACATGTATTACACCGATATAGGTGCATTAACACAAGAAAATTTGATGAATGGAAAACATCCCGAGGTAAAGAGAAAGTGCATGAGCTATGTAATCAAAAAATTTCGAGATTGCATGTTTCGGCAGCCTATACAACTTTAAAATATCCAAAAATAGTGTTTCGGGACAGCCTCGGATTTCGACGAAACTTATTGTGTCCGTGAGATGATGGTTTTGATGACAACAACCTTAGAATAGGATTATAAAATATAAATACTAACATTATAGTTTAGAAATATATGTGTTTGCAGGATTTAACCATGCAAGTACCAAGAATGAAGAATGTACAATATAGAGATTCAAGATATCAAGAATGAAGACTCATGAGTATATCCATTGAGATATGGTATGCTACAAGTGAATATTTGAGATAAGAAATGAATCCTAATCTTCGGATGACTGATCTATCTAATCCAGTCCATCTAATGTCCATTTCGGGAGCTCGAGGAAATGCATCTCAGGTACATCAATTAGTAGGTATGAGAGGATTAATGTCGGATCCCCAAGGATAAATAATTGATTTACCCATTCAAAGCAAATTATCAAGAGTTCAAGATTTCAAGAATAAATAATTTTAATTAGGAATTTTGTTAAAACTCCTAGAAAAGTACCGGCATCTTAAAATCCAATTTATTCGTGGAATGGAATCCACTTCGAGCCCTTTAAAGGGATGAAATCCTAAGTAGGATGGAACCTACGAAAAATCTAGTGGAACATTGTTTTGTATCCGCTAACTTTTATTCAAATGTTTTTACAAAATTATATCTTGTTTTCAAAATGTTTTCAAAACCTTCCTTTTAAAAAGATCAAAAACATCTATCCTGGTTTTAAATACTTTTAGCCTCAAAGTAATCTTTATTTTCAAAATCAAATTATCCTTAGTTTTAAACTATCTTTTAATAATAATATAATAATATTTGTACTTAGATTTAAATATAAAATTACAGTAAATATATATATATATATATATATATATATATTATTCTCTATATTTACTTATGCATTTTAACTATATGCAAGTATATTTATAAAGTTTAAAATAGTTTTTAATATAAGATAAAAGTTATTTTCAAAAGAAAAACAAACCACCAAAAATTCCTTTGGGATGTCGACATGCTCAATATACCCATGTCGATATAGTGCCAGTTAATTTCAAAATTTTAAATTTCAAAGAAGTTTCTATTCGTCATATCTCTTCACGAATGGACATGACTGTTGTTCTTCTATAAATAGGGGCTGTTTTCAATGAATTTTTAATCATATTTTTCTTGTTTTCATTTCTCTTCTTCTTCCTCATTTCTTTATACATATTCCTGCCATTACTCTGCCGAAATCAACATTGAATCTAACTAGATTATCTCTGATTTGATTCTCTATCACTATCTCAACAAGATCCTCAGTGCTATTCAGAGTTATAGGCTTCTTTGTAATCTATTAAACGAGAAAATGTGTAATTGTAGCCTTGGAAACTAATCAAGCGAGAAAAGGTGTGATTGTAGCCTTGGAAATCAATTGGGTGAACTTGCTGCCCGTAAAATCAAGTATCTCTACCCAGAGGATTGCGAATCTGGAGGGTGTACCTCGTAGCCTTGAAATCGAGGTAAAATTATACAATTTCTTTTGAAAGGAAATCCGTACTTGTGTGCGCGATTGGATGTAGGGTAACTTCGAACCAGTATAAAATCCGGTGTGTTCTTTCCTTTACTGCTTTTATTTTATTTCTATATCTGTGTTTGATTCTGTGATCATATATGTGTCTGAATATTGCATACATTTGTGTTCAAATTAACAAAAATTCAAAAAGATTTAATAATTTTTTAAAACACTATTCGCCCCCTCTAGTGTTTATCCTAGCCTTAAGATCCATAATCTGCATTTCTCACATTTAGTATTAGAGCAAGGTTTTCAAAAGTTTCATAACCTGAATTTTGAAAAGTTTCAAAATAGCTACCAACACTGGTATTGTTACTAACACTAGTATCTCTGTCACTAGTTCATTTGTAGAAGGTTAGTCTACTGCCAGATCACCATTTTTTAATGGCAGTAACTATGCATATTGGGCATGTAGGATGAAAATATATTTACAATCTGTAGGATTGGACACTTGTAATATCCCACAAACTGAATATTCTGAACCACAACTGATTTTGCACAGTGGACCGCTGAGCAAAAGACCGTTGCACAAAATAATTCTAAAGTAATGAATATTCTATTTTATTCACTTGATAGAAATGAATTTAATAGAATGTCGTTTGTAAGTCTGCATATGAAATTTGGAAAACTTTGCAAGTTACTCACGAAGGAACAAGCAAAGTTAAATAGACCAAAATCTCCATCCTCATAAATCAATTTTAATTATTTAAAATGAATTCTAATGAGTTTATTTCAGATATGTATAGTAAATTTCAGGATATTGTGCATCCTTTAAAATCCTTGGGAAAGGAATTTTCGGAAGAAGATCAAGTCAGAAAATTTTTAAATTCTCTTACTTCAGAATTGGATCAAAAGACACTTGTGATCGAAGAGGCAAATGACGTCAGTACCTTAAAGATAGAAGAACTAATTGGAAATCTAATGTTGTTTGAAGTCCAAATGATCGGGAGAAGAGAAAGCAAAACATCTGAAAAGAAATCAATGACATTTAATGCATTTACTGATGGATCAGACTCAAACGGCGATAATGATGAAGAGATAGCCTTGATGACCAGGAATTTTCAGAAATTTCTAAAATATAGAAAGAAGAATAATATCAATAGAAACAACTATAAGAACTCTGGAAATCAGACTGTAGTGCCAAACAATGTCAAATGTTTCAACTGTGGTGAACCGGCCATATCAAAAGAGACTGTCCGTATCTAGAGAGGCAAAATCCTTATATAAATAATGATTCATTAAAGAAAAGGAAGCGTGCATTTACTGCTACTCTAGATGACTCAGACGTCCTCAAGCGATGATAATCAGAAGACATATAACTCAAATTTGTGTTTCACGGCAGTTCACGACTCCGACGAATTCAGAGAAATGAACTCAGAAAAAGGTACACATTTACAATACAATTGGCTGAAATTGCATGCTTAGAATTAGATGCTTGATTGCTTGATTGATTGATTTTGAATTGGTGTGTTATTTGAATTTTAAATTTTTTTACTATTATTTTATTTTTATTTTTATTAGTATAATAGTATATTATGGAATATACTATAATTCTAATAATATTCCAAATGTATATAGACATTAAAAATAATAATTATATATATATATATATATATTAAAGTACTTAGGAATAATAAATCATAGAAATTCACAAGCACATGTCGACATGGTCCCTACCATGATGTCGACATGGGTACAAAATTCAAAATTCAAAATTTGAATTCAAATGGTTGAATTTCCCTCCACCTTTTCACTTCATTCAATTCTTTGAAAAAGCATCTTTTGACCAGAAAACATGTCTTTTGAGAATCTATTTATGCACTATCTTTTATCACATCTTTTCACTCTCATTTTCAAATTCAAACACTATCTTCAAAACCTCAAGCTCTCTACTCTCTACTCTAATGGCTTCTTCAAGCAACCCCTCCACCATGAGAATTTCTAGAAAGATAAAAGAGCAACTCTTCAACGATCTAGAGGCTATAAAAGCATACATCAATTATGCTAATTATGCAAAAGTTCATCCCGGAAAGTTTGCTTCATGATTTCTCTTCTTATGAAATTGATTCTCTTTTTGAAAACAATCGAATTCTTAGTCTTGTTGATGCTTTTCAAAATGATTTTGTTTGTTATCCAAATCTTGTTAACATTTTCTATGCAAATTTAAACCGTGGATTTTATATTGGAAATGATGATGAAATTTGGACTAGTGTCAAAGGCACTAGAATTGTTTTGAATTGTGATCTTTTGGGTACCATTCTCAATTGCAAGAGTACGGGAATAGATCTTTCTAATTTTAAAATCGATGAAAATGATCGTGAGACATTTTATCACATTTTCGAAGGAAATGATAATTTTGAATTCAAAAATCAAAATTTCGACCAAAAGCTAGAATTGTCAATCTTCTTTTACAACATACTTTGACCCCAAGATCGAGAAATTTTAACAATTCTACTTCAAAAGTTTGCAAAGCACTTTTTGTTATTTTTGGAAATTATGATATTAATTGGGCACAAGTTATTTTGGATGAACTTCGTCCCAAAAATCATGAAATGGGTGAGAATACTTTGTATCATGGAATTTATCTCACTCGGATTTTTAACTATTTTGGAGTGGATTTCAGAGGAGAAGAATTTGTTTCTAGAAAAGTTTTCAATCATTCCAACATTTCGCTTATGAAAATTCCATTTGTTTTTCAACCTTATGAGAATCTTGCCGAAAAGGAAGAACTTTTGGCTCATGAGGACATGGAAGAAGAGGAAGAGGAAGAAGAAGAAAGGGATGAAATGGAAATTGAAGAAGAAGAAGAAGGTGAAACTTCTTTAGAAAGCATCGAATATCCTTCTAATCCATCCAACAAAACCCTTCTCAAAAACCAAAAGACCATTGTTGAGAATCAACGGATTCTTAAACGATCCGTTAGTAAGAAGTTGGACAAAATTTCATCCAAGATGAACAAGTTTATTTCCAAAGTCAGCAAGAAGCTTGGATTATCTTCTTTGTCATCATCCTCTAACTAGTTCTACCTTTTCGAATCACGTTGTATTTGTTTTAGTTTATTTTGATTTGAATGTTCGTGTAGTTCTTTATGTTTAATCGTTGTATCATCTTAGTATAAAATAAAATGGAATTTCTTTTCTGTTATCTAGTTTATCTTATCTCCAGAATAAATGTTAGTATACCATATAAATATATATATATACACACAATTATTCATAAAATCAAAATAAGTCATCAAAATTCACTGTACCATGTCGACATCCCCCTATGACCATGTCAACATGTACTGGTCAGAAATGACATTTCATTTTGAATTTGAAATTTGAATAACTACCTTATGTCTATTCAGTTTAAAAGAATTTCTACACCTATAAATACATATTTCTTCCAGAATTCATCACTGAATATTATTTCTTATCCATTTTGTCTTTCATTCTTCTCACAAACTCGAAAATGGCCAACCAATTCATAATTATCCGAAAATCTTGAAGAGGCTCTTAATTCTTTCAAGAATATTCTTTTGTTCATTCTCCATAACCAGCGACACATAGAATTGAGTCAAATGCAGATGATTAAAGAGCAAGAAAGGCATTTCGATGCAATACGATGGATGATTTCCCCCCTGCACAAGGATGATAACGAAGCACATCCTCCAGTCTCTCTCGCTAATGATAATGAAAATTGGGATGCCATTAAAGCAGACCCTATATTTAGAGAAGAAGGATGGGTGGAAGTTCCTCGTGATGTTTGATTTGGTTTGTTTGATTAGAATTGTTTGATTTGATTTGATTTGAATTGATTTGGATCGATATTTGGTGTGAAAACATGTATAAATATGCATTAATATTTATATGATCTTTAATTAATTATCATGTCTATCAGTATAATTGTCTCTTAATCTATCTATTATATACTCCATTTGTATAGTTTATTTATGCAGGTACTTTAGTCCAAGAATGAAGGGGAGTTATATACTTTGGAGATTATATAGTTTGGAGTTAGTTTTTGTTGATGAAAAAGGGGGAGAAGTATAAAATAGGATAGTTAGGCATGGATTAAGGGGGAGTTATAAGGATAGAAGTAATATTTTATAAAAAGGTTGTCATCGTCAAAAAGGGGGAGATTGTTAGTCCGTGAGATGATGGTTTTGATGATAACAACCTTAGAATAGGATTATAAAATATAAATACTAACATTATAGTTTAGAAATATATGTATATGCAGGATTTAACCATGTAGGTACCAAGAATGAAGACCGTACAATATAGAGATTCAAGATATCAAGAATGAAGACACATGAGTATCAAGAATATTAAGATTATCAAGAGTTCAAAATTTCAAGAATAAATAATTTTAATTAGGAATTTTGTTAAAACTCCTAGAAAAGCACCGGCATCTTAAAATCCAATTTATTCATGGAATGGAATCCACTTCGAGCCCGTTAAAGGGATGGAACCCTAAATAGGATGGAACCTACGAAAAATCTAGTGGAACATTGTTTTGTATCAGTTAACTTTTATTCAAATCTTTTTACAAAATGATATCTTGTTTTCAAAATGTTTTCAAAACCTTCCTTTTAAAAAGATCAAAAACATCTATCCTGGTTTTAAATAATTTTGGCCTCAAAATAATCTTTATTTTCAAATCAAATTATCCTTAGTTTTAAACTATATTTTAATAATAATATATTAATATTTATGCTTAGATTTAAATATAAAATTATAGTAAAATTATATATATATTATTCTCTATATTTACTTATGTATTTTAACTATAGTCAAGTATATTCATAAAGTTTAAAATAGTTTTTAATATAAGATAAAAGTTATTTTCAAAAGAAAAACAAACCACCAAAAATTCCTTTGTGATGTCGACATGCTCAATATACCCATGTCAACGTAGTGTCAGTTAATTTCAAAATTGAAATTTTAAAAGAAGTGTCTTTTCGTCATATCTCTTCACAAATGGACATGGCTGTTGTTCTTCTATAAATAGGGGCTGTTTTCAGCGAATTTTTAATCATATTTTTCTGGTTTTCATTTCTTTTCTTCTTCCTCATTTCTTTATACATATTCCTACCATTACTCTGCCGAAATCAACATTGAATCTAATTAGATTATCTCTGGTTTGATACTCTGTCACTATCTCAACATGATCCTTAGTGCTATTCAGAGTTATAGGCTTCTTTGTAATCAATTAAACAAGAAAAGGTGTGATTGTAGCCTTAGAAATCAATCAAGCGAGAAAAGGTGTGATTGTAGCCTTGGAAATCAATTGGGTGAATTTGTTGCCCGTAAAATCAAGTATCTCTACCCAGAGGATTGTGAATCTGGAGGGTGTACCTCGTAGCCTTGAAATTGAGGGTATAATTGTACAATTGCTTTTGAAAAGAAATCTGTACTTGTGTGCGGGACTGGATGTAGGGTAACTCCGAACCAGTATAAAATCCGGTGTGTTCTTTCCTTTACTGCTTTTATTTTATTTCTACATCTGTGTTTGATTCTGTGATCATATCTGTGTCTGAATATCGCATACATTTTTGTTCAAATTAACAAAAATTCAAACAGATTTAATAATTTTTTAAAACACTATTCACTCCCCTCTAGTGTTTATCCTAGCCTTAAGATCCGTAATCCGCATTTCTCAAACTTGTGTCGTTGAAATGGAAAAAATACAACGATTCATGCACTCAAAGAATGACCGTGATCGAACATTTATAGGAGCTATATAAGCACAAAATATGCGTTGGAATCTTCAAAATTTAAGAAAAAGGGGTCAGGTCACTCAAACCCTAACCGTACCCCTTAATCAATAAATACCTCACCTTCTTTCCCTGGCCGCATGATATCATTTGTCACAAACTTCACGTCTTCCCCCTCTCCATTCTCATTCAAGCAAGCAAATTTTTAGATGAAATAAGATACTGGTACGTATATTTTTTTAGGGCTAGGCAGCCATGGGGTCAAATCGACCCCACTTCGGTTGTGGTGGTCGGAAATTGCAGATTCAGAAAATGAGTGGTTTTTGGAGGAGATAGAAAATGAGTGGTTTTTGGAGGAGATCTAAATTGGGTTTTAATGATATGAGTTTGTTCATATCGGCAGGATAAGTTTGAAAATATAAAAGGAGGGGGCTGGAGATGGACAATTATTTGAAAAGTTTGGTTAATAAAAGAGTTTATGTTACTTCATATTCATGGGTGTGGGTTTCGCAATCACGAGGTCAAGCAGCAGGGCAGAATGCTACAAGCACACCGTGGTTGGAGAGTGTGCTAGTGGTCTTGGACGGAGTCCGTCGAATTTTGGTATGTGTTTAGGTAGTAGTGATCAACAACGTGGAAAAGAAAAGGAAAAAAATATTGCAATAGGTTAGGTGGAGCATGCTGAGGTGGTAGTTAAGGCGGTGGCTAGTGGTGTAGTGTAATGGTTGGTTGCGGTGGTAGTTAAAGTGGTTGTGCATGCCTTGTGTACAGGAGAGTGGAAGGAAGTGCATGAGTTAATTCTAGAGGAAATGGAAAGTGTGCAGGTGAGAGAGGTGAGGTGAAAGAAAAGCAAAAGACGCTGAAAGCAAGTGGGCTAAGTAATTATGAAAAAGATTTGTTAAGGTAAATAATAAGGTAAATAATAATTAAGTTTAATTGATTATTAGGAAATTGGTTAATATAATATATATCAATTTCTTATATTATCCATATCATTTGCATACGAGGTCTGTTGTGGATGCGGTTTCTTTTATTGTGCTCGTGATGGAGAGCTCTACGACTTGGCGTTGGATTGGTCGACTTTTTTTTTAAGGTGAGTGATATTTTCTCTCACCATGCTGTGGTTGTTAGTATAGTATTAAAACGATGTTTCAAGATGATTTCTAAATTTAAAACATGTTTTTTTGACATATTTAAACCCATATCTTATTTTATTAAGGAACTAAAAATGATTTTAAAATGGTTTTAAATTAAATATCACATTTTTTATTAACGCACCATTTTGACGATATTGCTAGACCTAGGCTCTTTTTTTGATATTAATCTCACATTAGTTGCTTGAATGTATTATATTGGTGTTATTATAGATGTATATAGGCTATTACAAATATTTGTATGCTTATTGGTTGTACATATGCTTGTTTGCTTAATTTGGTTTAAAATGTCATTCATAGGCGATATAATATTAGAAAATTTCCCAGAGGACAGGATTTCGTGCTCAGAGTTTCATACATAGCGATTGATATGAAGATGAAAGATGGATTTGGGGATGTGCTTCGAATTTTAAGATAGATGCCGGATGTTTTCTTTTGGTTTGTACTTAGCCATTTTTGGCTAAGTACACAACCTAAGTGGTTGTTATTGACTACTACGGAGTGGTTGGTATCTACCAAATGACGATGGCCGATTTGGCCAATTTTGGTGTGAATGATTGAGAAGCTTCAGGAAGCACGATGAGATGGTTCGTTCATTCATTCAACGTTCAATTTTTATTTTATGGCTCTTCGAAAAGTGGTATTGGCGGTAAAGAGAAACGTAATTGAATGAAAAAAGAACAAGGGAAAAGGAAACAAACAGATTTATAGTGGTTCAGCGCAACTGCCTGTGTCCACTTTAAGTATGATCTTTATTACTTTTCCAATTACTTGAGTACAGATACAATCCATAAAAAGCAATTTGCTTGTATGTTTGAACAAAAAAGAAGTGAGTACAAAAATTGGCAGTGTTTCTCTAGAGTTCCCTAGAAAAGGTCCCTTCAACTGTACCCCTACCTCTCTATTTATAGACGGAGATATGCTGGACTTCCTACGTAGGCCGAAGACCAAGGTAACTTGGCCTATAGTTGTAAGTCAAGTCGACCGAACGAGTCATGCCGACCCACTTCCACCGAACCACCTATGCCGACCCAGAGGTTGCCTTGTTGCTAACTCGAAGTGGACCATCAAGGAACTCAGAGCAAGCGGTAGTATGACTCGATGCAAATAAATGTCAGCCACATCACTTTGTTGTAGGTCGAAGAATTTACTAACCTCCACAAGATTCACCGAACCAGGTCTGCTGACCCATGCATGCCGAACCATGAAGGCCGAACCACGAACGCTGAACCACAATTGGCCGACCTGTCTTGGCTATCCTCCCATGACCGAGTGATGCATGTCGAGCTACCATAACTCCCTTGACCGAGCGATGTGTGTCGAGCTACCATTACTCCCTTAACCGAGCGATGCATGACTTAGTACTTCTAAGGCCGAACCACGATCAGTCGATCCATTAGGTTCGATCTCATCCACACCGAGCGAGTGGGGCCGAACCCTTCTCGACTGAACCACTTTGTCTTGCTTTGAATGAGTGATCATTCCTTACTTTCAGGAGCTATTTCATTCATAATGATAATCATCAGCCATTTAGATCTTGTTCTTAACTTTTCAAAAGCGGGATGTATACGATCTCTTGAAGGCTGAATCACATGAGGTTTTCAAACCCATGCTCCTCCACCTATCAGGTGAAATCCACCTTTCCATTACGCCATCATCTTCGATTATCATTACATGCATATGTATACTTTTTATTTTAATATCATTTTCATTTGTTATTATTATTTTGTATTTATTATTTTATTTTTGTTTTAAAAAAGGGAGGGATCGGCAGATGAAGGTCGATCGGCCCGGTCGGCTTACCTGGACTAGATCGGCATGTCGATTTGCCGACCCCGTGAAACATGGTGACCGGATCTTTAAGAATACACCAATTCACATCCCCCTCTCCATATAAAAGCCTAGGCCCTTACTTTTTTCTTCCCACTTTTACTTTATTATTTTCTTCCTTTGGCTCTACCCAAAACCCAAGCTCCATGTTTCTTTCGAATTGCCACACTCCTCTGTTCAATCATCTTCCCCAACATGCTCCCTCATTAGTCTCGACTTCAAGCCCCAGAAATCACTCGCCCCAGCTTCAAACTACTGCATAGGTAAGGATCCATGCTTCGCTTAAAACTATCAGGGCTTGCTTTCCCAAACTCAACCTACTCTCCAGCCATTATGAATACGACTCTTCGTGGTGAGTGGGAGAGGAGAGAAATATGAGGAGTGAAAGGATAGGCAAAGGTAGTTGAGAGAGAGGGTTTGACATAGGGTTTTTAGAAAGGGAGGTAGGTAAGTTTGGGATCGGTGCATAGGATGCGGAGTCACGCTCGGCATACCAATCGAAGGAAAGGAATCAGTAATTCATGGAGTAGGGTTGGATCTGTAGGTATTCAATGGAAGCCTGGGTCTTAGGAATTGTGGGCGGTCGGTTGGTAAATCTTTTATGGGAGTGGTGCTAGAGAGAGGCTTAGTACATTGAGAGGGAGTGTCGTTCGTTCCTGAATGAGAGGGAGAGAGTGGGTCAGTCAACACATATTTAGGAGTGTGGGCCACTTGGTATTAAGAGAGTTATTATAAGTCGGATGGAGTCTAGGGTAGTGGCTCGGTACATACTGAGAAAGGTGAAGGAGAGGAGTATAATAAGTATGGCTCGGCATCTGATGAAGTGATTTAGGTCTGTAGAAGTCCGAGTGAGGCCGTTCATTAGTTAGGGGGAGATAGCGAGTGAGTGGATCGGCATTAGCAATCACTATTGTTTTAACTAGAACATAACACACATTTGGGTAACTTACCTCCACAACCAATGATAGCATATTGCACAATGACAAGAAATAAAGCATACAATCCCAAGGACCCAATTTGAACTAACTCCTCCATAGCTAGAACAATCTTAAATGCAAATTTAACTCAACAAATGCAAACAACAGCCTTCATACTCTATGATGCCAATGTTCGATTCCAAGACTTCTACCGCCAATCATATGATAAACTGCAGAAGGTGGTTAGTGATGACAGTCTCCTAGGACAATAACTTAAAGTTCTATCACTCCATACTTGTGTTTAAAACTTTAGTTTTTTCTACACTCACGTTTGAGTCGTCGCACTAGTTCACACACTACAAGGGAGGACATATTATTGTCTTATATCTAATATCGATTGTCTTTCAAGTATAGTTTAAACATGTATCTGTTCTCATCCATCGTTCTTTAGAGATGTCCAGAAAATCGAGCTCTACTATAGTTTCTGACAAGCCTGGGCCAAGCTCTCGGTAGGAGACAGTGGGAACCTCAAATCCACTGACAACCTCCACACCTAGCATTCCGGATCCACCTGTCGTTGATTCACAAGCCTCAATAATTAGCGAAGCCGCTCTTCGTTGGTTATGCTTAATTCATGGAATTCCCTTTGATGATGTTCTAGTCCCATCAGGACATGATCGGCCTCATCTGCCCCCAACTGGATATACTGCATGCAACAAGTTTATGTGCTAGGTCGGGAGTGTGCCACCTTTCAATTCGTTCCTCCATGAAGTGTTGTGGTATATCAGGATTGCTCCAGCACAGCTACACCTAATCCTCATGCGTTTATTCATGGCACTTGTGTCCTCTTTATAAGCACCTTATTCAAACTCCCTACTCCAAAGGATATCCGTTATATTTACCGCTTTAGGAGACAGTTCGACAATCCATCCTTTATATTCCTCGAGCCACATTCCAAGTGTTGATTTGACGGGCGCATTGAGTAAAATTTCCCAGTATAAGCAAGAGTGGTTTTACGTACGCTGTCCTCTTGGTTTTGCGAGAAGATGGCTGGAAGGGAGTAAGTTTCATTTCTAGACTAATATTTGTCTAAGGCTCAAAGTGCATCCATTTTGAATTTCTTTCGACGTTTATAGGTATCCTCCCACGACCTAAAGGCGTTGGGTATTCTGGGGCCGTCGAGGCCATTCGAGCTATTCCCATGAGAGCCTGGGACATTAAATCTGTTATTTCTAACGAATTGCTTTCGAAGTATGGGTTACTAGTGGAGGGCCTTCAAATTGTCCTTCCAATCGGCGTCACTACAACCGGATCCACTGCGGAAAAATGCAAAGAACAGGCCGGACCTTCAGTGCCCCTTGTAGGATGGGCCCCCGATACGACTGAGGAAGATGAAATCAAAGAGACCGAGGTGACAGAAGCGACTGACGAGAATATAAGTTTCGGCCTAGCACTAGTAACTGACGCACTCGACATCGATGAACCGCCTCCCTCTTCAAACAGGAAAAAGATCCTAGCCTACAAGCTGAAAAAGAAAACAGTAGGTGGAACTTCGAAAGTTACAATTACTCCAGTTGAGAAAGAGTCATCTCCCCAAAATTTAGAGGCTTTACTAAAAGGTCTATTAGACCTGACCATCCCTGATGACTTACTAAATTATGGCTTCAACGACCCAGAGGATATGGGACTTAATTCGCCCATGAGAAGCGATGAAGGCGATCAGGCTCGTCATCAAGGAGAGAAAATTCCAATAAGTAAAGAAAAAAACACTGGTACGTCGGAGAGGAAGCACTAGGATACACACAAACACTTACACTTCACCCCACACTTAAATTTTAGTCATCATGTGATCCTCACAAACTTTTCCTCACTTGGTTTCTGTGTAGGTGATATGGGGCATACGCACAACATTGACTGTCTCCGTGGATCTTCTATCTTTTACCATTCCAGTCGGGATTTAGGATCAGGTAGGCACCGAGACAGGGATGATAGCGGCGATAGAGACTACCGTCCCAGAGATTTGTTGTCTTCTCGAAGAAGAACTTATAGCCATTCCTCATATCCAAACAATCCTCCACTTCTGTCAGAGCACAGTAGGGAGAAATCTGCCTAGAATGGGTCCCAATTCGAAGTTCCCTACGACCAACATTCAGGCTTATCGAGCACCAAGCAATCTCGTGATCCCCGTAAGGAGTCTGTAACTCTAGCTAGACAGACTCCCCCAGCCTTCACACACGATTCATTGACAACAGAAAAATTATCCAAGCTTAAAGCCACATTCCCGAATGCTTCGACGGATTGAAATTTCTTCCTACAATTCATCCTATTCCTGGGCATGTCAAACAAAGCTCCATCGCCTACAACAACGATGTCTATATCCAACAAGACGCGTTCGCTCATTTGGTGGAGAAAGTTTCAAAGGTTTCTATGGAACGTCAACACGAAATTGATCGCCTAAAACTTGAATTTATTCACGACAAAGATATCATTAAATCCCAGGATGAAGAGCTATCCTTGTACAAATCTAAACTTGAGGCCGCCTAGAAAAATGCCAAGGATACAACCAAGGCAGTTAGTCGCTTGGAGGCCACTCGCAAAAAAGAAATTGATGAGGCAATCCAAAGTAGTGGTGCTCTGGCCTTAGAGAAAGACTCCATCCAGAAAGAAAAAGATATTCTCGCTCAATGAGTTAAAGACCTGGAGGAGCTACTCCTTAAAGTGAAAGAAGAGAAAACTGCCGCTCAGGAAGAGTCACAATGGTATTGCGATGAAATTGTAGCAACACGGCTCCTAAAGACGAAGTTTGATGAGGAACTTTCTAAGGCTGAAGCGCTAAAGGAGGAAGCTCGCGAGGAGGGTAAGAGAATGGCGCTTACAGAAGTTGATCCTCGCCTCAAGGTGGCTGCTGAAGCTGGCAGAGAAGAAATTAAGTGCTTATTTGATCCGCTCATTGCCCAGTATAATGCGCGAGTTCCCATGCACCGTGACCTATCTTTTCTAGGCGAGGGTTACACCGAATCATTGGTCGAAGCATGGGATACTTTGATAAAAATTAAAAGAGTTGAGCTGGGAACCGAAGAGGTTGATGAAGAAGCTCTTATGAGGGAAGTGCTTCAAGGAAACGAGACTTCTGGCTTATCTGCAGCAAAAGCCCTCTTTGGTAGGAACTCCTCGTCATCAAAGGGTGATACGATATTGTTGGCCCATCCGACACCGAGTCTCCAGTTCCTCCTTCGGGTCAGCCGGCCGATAGCTCATCACTTGATCCTCCCGAGCAGCATGTTGGCTATTACCTGGAGAAGACTGGGCTTGATGTTCACATTCTATCTCCTATTTAAGAGGGTAAGACTCCCAAAACAGCTGAGAGTCAACCGGAAGCCGGTATGTAATTTTTTCTTCTAGAGTACAAAAAAACATCGCTTTTGGCGAGTAATAGATGTATTCTAACATTTGTCTTTTATGACTCCATATAGGCCATTCTGATCCCGAGCCAACTCCAAGGAGCGATGTTGCCATAGAGAGGGAAGAGAAAATGACAGAGGCACTTTACACTGGGGATACTCCTAGACCCAATGCTCAAGTGATCGGGGCACTGGATGAGGACGAACTTAAGAATCCATTGCCTGTAGATGAACATGAGGAGGTTTAAATCACGGGTGCCTCCGAACATATTTTGAAGCTTAGCATGAAGGAGCAAATAGAAGGGAAGGAAAAAAGGAAAGCCAATGTTAAGCTCGAACCTCAAGTGGTGAAAGTCGAGGATCCTTTAAATAGGCCTGTGAAAGTTATTCCCCCCGGCGGGACCATACCTTTGGAGGTCCCTCTTCCTCCCCCGAATACCACCTCACTTGGAAGCAAGGGGTCCAGGAAAAAACGTTCGGCTGAGGAGCCTTCAGAGAAACCGAAGAATGATAAAAAGTCAAAGAGGTAACTATCATCTTGTCTACCTCGTTCACCCTGAATAAACCCGAATCATCTAGTTGTTTCTATTTCTTTTTTATAGTCGTTGTGGATAGGCTTTGGCTTCGGACTTCGAATAAGTTGTAATGGAACTTAATTTTTGATTATTAAATAGAATTTTGTTTCTTCTGTATTCATAGATTCTTATCGTTTAGCCTATCACCTAACTTGTAATTCAAATTCAAAATCTTGTGGGTTACATAAGCTCTAGTCCGCTTCCACATGACTTGAAGATTTTTGAATTATTTATACTTTAGTCCACGCTCGGGGGACTTAGAGATCTTTTGAATCGTTTATACCTTAATCCACACTCGGGGGACTCAAAATACGCTAGTCCGTGCTCTGGGGACTTAGAGATTTTTTTGAATCATTTATACTCTAGTCCGCACTTCAGGACTCAGAGTACTGTAGTCCACGCTCTGGGGGCTTAGAGATTTTTTTGAATCCTTTATACTCTAGTCCACACCCCGAGGACTCATAGTACTCTAGTCCACACTCCAGGGACTTGGAGATTTTTTGAATCATTCATACTCTAGTCCGTGCTCCGGGGACTCAGAGTACTCCAGTCCACGCTCCGGAGACTTATAGATTTTTGAATCGTTTATACTCTAGTCCGCACTCTAGGGACTCAGATTACTCTAGTCCGTGCTCCGCAAACTTAGAGATTTTTAAAATCATTTATACTCTAGTCCGCGCTCCGGGGACTCAGAGTACTCTAGTCCGCACTTTGGGGACTTAGAGATTTTTGAATTGTTTATACTCTAGTCTGTGCTCCGGGGACTCAGAGTACTCTAGTCCACACTCCGAGGACTCAGAGTACTCTAGTCCATGCTTCGGGGACTTAGAGATTTTTTGAATCATTTATACTCTAGTCCGCATTCTGGGGATTCAGTGTACTCGAGTCCGTGCTCCGGGGAATTAGAGATTTTTGAATCGTTTATACTCTAGTCCGCACTTCGGTTTCTCAAAGTATTCTAGTCCGCGCTCTAGGGACTTAGAGATTTTTTGAATCGTTTGTACTCTAGTCCGCACTATAGGGACTCAAAGATTTTGAAATCGCTTATACTCTAGTCCGCACTTCGGGGACTCAGAGTACGCTAGTTCGTGCTCCGAGGACTTAGAGATTTTTGAATTGTTTATTGATCGAATTTTAAATTTATGTGTGCATTCATACGCCGGAAAGACTAATACAATTTAACTTTGCCATGGAATTGTAACACACGGAACATCAATGGTTCATAGAAGAACAGCTTGAAGCCTTTATTGATTATAAAAATAGGGACAGACTTAATTGTCATATTACATGTTGGAAACAGAGAACAACAAAAGGAAACGTACATTGGAAACAATTACTACTATAATGCAAAAGAAATAGACTAAGTGCAATAACAACGCAAATGCTCGCTATTCCATGCTCGGGGGAGTGTCACGCCATCAACGGTCGCTAGCTTGAAGGTTCCTTCTCCAAGCTTCCGTTCGATGACGTGTGGACCTTCCCATGTGGGGTTCATATATGATGGGACTGGAAAAACTCTCTTCAAAAGAAGGTCACCCACATTGAAAGTTTTTGGTCGAACTTTATTATTATAATATCGGGCTACCCGATGTCGCATGAAACTGCCCTTAAATCAGCTTATTCACGTTTCTCGTCGACAAAGTCCAATGATTCCAGTAAAAGATCCCGATTCATCCTAGGATCATAATGAGTCACCGGTGAGAGGGAATTTCTAGTTCCACAGGTATAACAGCTTCAGTGCCATATGCCAAAGTGAATGGAGTGTGGCCAGTCGTGGACTTGTGGATGGTTCTATAAGCCCAGAGTGTTGTCGGAAGCTCATCCACCCACTTGCCTCTGGCCTTCTCCAGACGTTTTTCAATATGGACTTGATTATTTTATTTGCGGCTTTAACTTGTCCATTGGCTTTAGGATGAGTGACTGCCGCAAACCTCTTCTCAAATAATATTTTCGGTAGAATTCTTTGAACTCTCTACATTCAAGTTGAGTTTCGTTATCCGTAATGATAGTTTGTGGGAGGCTAAAACGACATATAATGTTTCGCACAACAAAATTAATGACCTTTTTGGTGGTGATCGTAGCTAAGGGTTCCATTTCTGCCCATTTGGTGAAATAATCGACCGCGATAATTGCGTATTTTGCACCACCTTAGGACTTCGCCAAGGAGCTGATTATATCGATCCTCCATACTGCAAATGGCTATGGACTAACCATTTGCATGAGTTCCATTGTCGAGACTCTCAGGATCTTTGCATACTTTTGGCATTTTTCGCATTTTCTTACATAGTCCGTGGCATCTCGATTCACGGGCGGGCAATAGTATCCATAGCGGAGGATCTTTTTGGCTAGTGTTTGCCCCCCAGTATGGTCGCTACATTCTCCTTCATGAATTTCTTTTAAGATCCTCTTTATCTCATCGTCGGCGATGCACCAAAGTAAAGGAACATAAAATCCTTTCCGATACATTATTCCATCCTGCATTATATACCGCGATGCCTCATGAATGACTTGTCGTCTCTCGTTCTTTCTCTCAAGCAAAGTCCCATGTAGCAGGTATTGTTTGAACGGGGTCATCCACGACTCCCTTTCGGTTTCCATTCCTAACAAAAAAATCTACTTCCATTTCGTTTATACTCGAAGCATGTAAGGTTTCAACGGAACCAAGCCCATCTGTTGTGCATCACCAGTACTTGCGAATTTTGGCAATAAGTCGGCTTCCCCATTTTGTTCAAGCGGGATATGTGAAATATCATAATATTCCAGGTCCGCCAACAGTTCTTGAACGTGAGCAAGGTATGGGGAAAGCCTTTGCCCCTTTGCCTGATAGTCTCATCATACTTGGTACACTACCAATTGTGAGTCATAAAAAGATTCCAACCAATTTTACTCTAAGTTCCCTGGTAAGTTTCAAGCCGACAATCTATGCTTCATATTCAACTTTGTTATTCGTAGCTGGAAAATTGAGTTTCAAAGAATAACAAATTGATCAGTTTTCAGGAGCTAAAAGAATAACACCAGCCCTAGAACAATGGTCATTGGATTCCCCATTGGTGTACGCTTCCATCGAATGGGGCGAACTACATCGCCACTACTTGGCTCGTCTGATATGGTGAATTCTGCAATGAAGTCCGCTGGCGCTTTCCCTTGGGTAGACCTCCATGGCAAGTAAGTGATATCGAATTGACTCAGCTCAATGTTCCATTTAAGTAATCTTTCAGAGGTTTCTGGTCGTTGGAGCACCTGTCGTAGAGGTTGATCGGTATAAACACTGATCGAGTGTGCTTGAAAATACGGACAGAGCTTGCATGATGCAATCACCAAGCAGTAGGCTAGCTTCTCAATCTTAGGATAATTTCTCTCTACCTCCGTTAAACGTTTACTGAGATAGTACATTGGCTTTTGAATTCGGTCCTCTTTGCGAACCAAGGCTGTACTGATGGCATGCTGAGATATGGCCAAGTAAGCTTACAACTCTTCATGGTTTACTGGCTTTGACAGAACCAAAGGCTTCTCCAAGTGTCGCACCAGAGCTTGGAACTCATCCTCACAGTCCGACGTCATTCAAAATTTCTCTTCCCTTTCCTTATCACTTCAAAGAAAGGAATACACTTATCGATCGTTTTGGATATGAATTGACTCAACGCAGCGACTTTTCCATTCAGGCTTTGTACTTGCTTTATAGTTTTGGGCGCTTGTATGTCTCTAATAGCTTGAATTTTTTCTAGGTTGGCTTCGATTCCCTGCACATTGACGATAAAACCCAAAAACTTTCCCAACGCAACGCCAAAGGAACATTTTAGTGGATTGATTTTCATTCTGTAGTACCTGAGTATATCAAACATCTCCGCTAGGTCTCAAATGTGGTCGTTTGGCTACCGTGATTTCATGATCATGTCATCCGCATAGACTTCCATCGTTCTACCAATCTGGTCTTTAAACATCCAATTCACCAAACGTTGATAAGTTGCTCATGCGTTCTTTAACCCAAAAGGAATCACTACATAACAGTACGGTCTAACATTCATGACAAAACTAATATGTTCCTGATCTAGATTGTGCATTGGGATCTGATTGTTTCCCGAATACTCAACCATAAATGACAATAATTCGTGTCCTGTTATCCAGTCGACCAGCTGATCGATTCTGTGTAAAGGGAAACTATCCTTAGGGCATGTCTTGTTCAAGTCCAAGTAATCAACACAAGTAATCCACTTCCTATTTGCCTTTCTCACCAGTACAAAGTCTGATACCTATTTAGGATAGAGGGCGTCATGGACGAATCCATTGGCTTTAAGTTTGCCCACTTCCTCTCTAAGAGTTGCTGACCTCTCCAGATCCATACCTCTCCTCTTTTGTTTCACTGGCACATACTTCGAATCAATGTTCAACATATGAACTGCTATGGCGAAAGAAATCCTGCATATATCAGAGTGGGTCCAAACAAAAACATTCAGATTCGCTCGAAGGAAATCGGTAAGATTCTCAATCATTGAAGGGCTGAGTTGTGATCCAATCTTAAACATCCGTGATGGGTCATCGGGGCTGACCGGAATACCAATCGTTAGCTCAGCATGTTCTGCTTTAGTCTCCTTAGGTTCTTCATCGTCGTCTCTCAAATCTATGTCCCTGTAGGTCAGACCTCTTGCCCGAGCCAAGGCTCGAGCATTACTTGTCAATTTTCAGCAACAGAGATGCGGACAGAGTTGTCCACAACCTTTCCCTTCTCTCTTTGCTAGGCCTCCCTCAGCTCAGCCACATAACATGCACGACCAGTTGCTTGATCGCCATGCACTACACCAACTCCTCTATCTGTCAAAAATTTCAAGGTTAAACACCACGGGACCAAAGCTGCTCAAAACTCCGCCAGGGCCGGTCGGCCCAGAAAAACATTATATAGGGAATCAACAACCAAAACAATGAACGGTAGGATCCGTTCCCTCCTATGTTCACCTTCTCCTAACTCAACTGGCAATTTGACAAAACCTACCGTATCAATGGCTGCACCATTAAAGCCATGAATGCGGGCTTTAGATGGTTTCAGATCCTTTGCCTCCATATCCATTTAGTCATACACCTTTTGGAAGATAATATTCACAAAACTCCCACAATCAATCAGTATCCTTCTCACAAGTGCCGACCCAATCGTGGCTCAGATAACCATCAGGTCAATGGTAGGTGCCTATACTTGATCGGCATCCCTGCTCCTGAATACTATATCGTTCATCATCATTCGGTGCTGTTTTGCTGGGGTCCCGTCTTCTGTGTTCGAGCAACATTCGAAATCCGCATGCTTTATGGAACTAGCATAGCGTTCCATTTCTTGCCAACTCTTATCTACAGGGTGAGGCTCAATGACTATCGTGTTTATGACTAGTCTTCCTCCAGTCTGAGCGGGTTTCTCAGGTCAACGTAGGGCCTGCCCACGATTGAGGTCTGATGTCCCCTGTCCGCCTTTCTACGGATTCTTAACAAACTACTGTAACTTCTTCTGTCGAATCAGCTTTTCTATAACATCATGGAGGTGTCTACATTCTTCATTATTGTGCCCGTAAGTCTCATGAAAGTGACAGTACTTCCCAGTCTTCTTTTGTTACTCAGTGGATTCTTTTGGGCACGGTTTTCGGTATTGGAATGTATTACAAGTTGATAAATAGATATTCTCCAGAGATGTGTTTAGAGGAGTGTTTTGTTGTAGGTTGGGATCCTTGGTTTCCACTTTCCTTCTTGAGTGCGATTTCCTAGGTGCAGGTGAGGCGCTATGGTCCCAGGTAGGGAACTTGGGCCATTTCTGTTAGATTGCTCGTCTACACCTGTTTTTGTTGTTTCAATCCTACAACATCTATGCCTGTGATGTTCATCTAACAAAGCGGAGCTGTCAGATGACGAGTAGGAAGTGGGGCTTCCTCTAGTGTTCTGATGCTATTGCTGAGCAATCTAGGCCATGAGATTGGCATTGATTTGAATTTTCTCATTAAGTTGTCTCCTACTTTCCACAAGTTCTCTCATCATCTCATTGAAATATCCATGGTGACAACTTCTGATTGGTTTAAGACGGTGGCGGTCCTTGCGCCTGGGTTAACTTGTTGACTGCTGGGTCCCACTTGCTAGATGTTGGCGGTCTCATTGACATCCGCGTTATGGGAGGATGATCTGTTACGTGGTCTTCCCATCTTGGAGTTATCAGTCGGAACTCTGAATAGAATCTATGAACTCCTGAGAATGAACTTAGATCTCCTTTGAGGGATTTCTTCAATCCATAGCGACAAAGTAGATCCTAATAGCCTGAGAATGCATGCTTCTTAGTGAAAGCACCAAAATGTTAGCACTAAATAGGTCACTAACACCCTTGAATAGAGTTGTGTAGAGAGATTAATGAAGAAAGTAAATTAAAATAAAGAAATAATACAATTGAATGCAAAAAGAACAACGGAAAAGGAAAACCAGATTTATAGTGGTTCGACGTGGCTGCCTACGTCCTTTGAGTATGATCTTTATTACTTTTCCAAATACTTGAGTACAGATACAATCCGTAAAAAAACAACTTGCCCGCAAGTTTGAACAGAAAAGAAGTGAGTACAAAAAACAAAAAATGGCAGAGTATCTCTAGAGTTTACCAAAAAAGGTCCTTTTAACTGTATCCCTGCCTTTCTATTTATAGACGAAGATAGGTTGGACTCCATGCGCAGGCCCAAGACCAAGGTAGCTCGGCCCATAGTTGTAAGTCAAGTTGACCGAACGAGTCATGCCGACCCACTTCCACCGGACCACCTATGCCGACCCAGAGGTTGCCTTGTTGCTGACTCAAAGCGGACCCTCAAGGAACTCGGAGCAAGTGATAGTATGACTCGAAGCAAAGAAATGTCAACCGCATCACTCTATTGTAGATCGAACAATTTACTAACCTCCACAAGGTTCACTGAACCAGGTCTGCCAACCCACGCATGCCGAACTATCAAGGCCGAACCATGAATGCCGAACCACAATTGACCGACCCGCCTTGGCTATCCTCCCTTGACTGAGCGATGCGTGCCGAGCTACCATAACTACCTTGACTGAGAGATGTATGCTGAGCTACCATAACTCCCTTGACCAAGTGATGCATGACTTAGTACTTTTAAGGCCGTACCATGATCAACCGATCCATCAGGTTCGATCTCATCCACACCGAGCGACTGGGGCCGAACCCTTCTCGATTGAACCACTTTGTGTTGCCTATCATGGTCGATCCATCCTAGCTACATTCCAATACTGACCCCCTATGGTCGAGCTAGTGTCAAATACACCGGTCCATCTGTATAGGTCGAACCAGATTTGAGGTACATCAGTCTCTTATATTTCCAATCTCTTAGCTTGAGTCCCGCCTAGGTTCAACCATAAGTTATGCGAATATCGCCATGTAGCCGGACCAAGGTGCCGGGTAACAAGGAGCATATATCCAACATACTGAGTGAGTGAATGTGAGGATGGATGATGGATGCCATGTTTTCTTTTGTTGCTTATCACCTAGAGATGTCATACGATGTAGATGTCATACGATGTAGATATCTAGACACCCATTACTTTGACATGTAGTATACCTATGTTGACTATGCAATAAAGTAGAATATATCCTTTGTTATGTGCTAATTCATGGGATGTAGGGGCATGTCAGGTATGGATTAGCAAGAGGTGATGCTTCCTCATACTTATATTTTGGGCTTATTATTGTTTATTCCACCGTGTGACATTATGGAGCCTTGATAGTGTTGACTTACTATTATTAGAGACAGTTTATCCATTGAGTTTATTTATCCTATATAAACTCTATTATTGTTCTGTATAACTATACGATCTTGTGTGCTGTGATTATGTGGTTCATATAGTTATTTCTGTCTTGCTTATTTTATATCTGCGATGACTTATATTTTATATGATACGTTGTGAGACATACGTCATGTTATGTGATGCTTTCTTTCCTTATCTTATCTTCTTTTCTATTCCTCTTTTTTTACTTTCTTTCCCTTGAAAATCATTCTACATCAGCCAGATGCTCCAAAAGCACACTATTCGATTATATGAGCATAAGAGGTATAAGGCGGTCGTTACATTTGGGGGGCATGAGCGGATAAGGTTGGGGACTGGCAATGGAGCTATTTAGTGGTTGAGTGAGTAGTCAGATAGTCGATGATAGAGAAGCCCATCGAAGGACAACTTGTTATGGCCTTATAGTTCAGTGCTTATATGGGGAGGTATTGGTCCAAGCGCCTGCATTGGTATGGGTGAGGTGTTTCTTGAGGGAGCCTTGCTGGCCTAGGCCTATCGGAAGGCAACATCAAGTAGGAGAGCTCTGGACGGACGTAGTGCATGGCCTTGCAACTTCCATTTGAGCCAGGGCTGATTAAAGTGTTGGATCATAGGAGCATGCAGGCCAAGACGAGTATAGTTGACTATATGGACTGGTTTGACAATGTGAACCGGTCCAATTCATTCTTACGAGAAATTTAAGAAACTTTTTCCTCCATGCCTGGGCCCATGTATGGGTGCCATCTTGTCATTCACTTATTTAATGCTGCATTAAATGATGATGCATGTGTCGTCAATCTATTGGCAGAGGCATTCTATGTCCCTAAACTTTCTAAAGATAAAACGTTTTTCGATATGGTGATTTGACTGATGCATTGTGATACCTAAATTGCTCATATCACTTCTTATGTGGCAGATCTAATAGCTCATACACTTCCCTCTGCCTACAATTTCTCTTCTACTTCATCTTTTTATTCTTTACTAAGCATTTTAAACTTTCTAGCATTAAAAAACTTTGAAGCTTTTCTTCCTTTATTTCGATTCTACAAGCTCGAAACATCATCAGTAAGTGGTCTTTAACTATGATTCATTGCATTTCTCATACTGTTGTCTTAGTTGGGTATTACATGTTAGTTTTTGTTGAAATATTTCATTAAAATTTGCTGTTATTTTATTTCCAATTTAAAATGCTGCATTTGCCTTTTGGGATTTATTTTCCATTGCAATTGAAATTGTTTGGATCGTTGCACTAGTGAACTCCTTTGATGAACTCCCATTGTAAATGGAATCAAACAATCATCTTTGTGTCATTGACGATCGTTTGTTGTCAAACATCGAATAGACTACACTACGACCTTATATGTCAATATTACTGAACTTCCCCCTTCGTCCCAAAAATAGGAAGATTGCACACTAAGTTTGAACTAGTGGATAGAGTTAGGTGATGATCTAGTAGGTGTGTGAGCTACAAAACCCATTATAGCTTAGATCATGAGCAGAGCTACCTAGGGATAGTTGGTTTCCCACTTTAATGGTGGGGGAGAAGCTTGCCCGTAAGCCCAATTATGTTACACTTTCAATAGATTGGAATGATTTAGTAATCTAAGTTGTCCGTTGTTGATTGCTGAGGGCCAAGGTTGCTTCTACCAGTAGGCAATAGCCTTTCCCTCAGGGGGCTTCTAAGATCCTGGCGGATCAGACCAACCTTGCATTCTCTTTGGCTGACTTAAGCTATAGAAATATTGTTCTCCGCCACCCATTGATAGCTGACTAGGCTAATCAACCTCCAATAGGCTACTTCTCCCAATCGCTTGCATACATAAAGGTCGAGGTCACTCTTCCTCTCCATCCTTACTTTATTAGATTTTTATATGCGCATCAAATGGTGGCGGGCCAGCTTATCCCAAATAGTTATAAGCTCTTGGTTGGGTGCTTCATAGTTTGCTATAACTTGAATATTCCAGTGCATGACCTGACCTTGATTAGGCTGATCTTCAAGCATTTCCGAAGGCCTAGTTCGACCCATGAAACCATTACTATCTTCAAAGAATCATGGCGCCTCCTTTCTTCTTCTGCCTTCAGAGGAAGGTGATGTATTACAAGAACTAGTTCTTTTTCATTCCTACAACCGTCAACTCGAACCTCACTACATACACGTACAACATGCCTGGTTTGTTTCCTTCTTAAATACTTTTAGAAATTTTACGACGATGATTTTTTGTGTAACTATTCCATTTCTCTGTGCTGAAGCGAACCCCATTATGATCGACATAGGCATCCATATATACAAGGATTACATTCGCTAAATCAGGCAATTAGAAATAATGCCAAGAACCTTGCCACGATTTAGAACGACGAGAACCTCCACCAGTTGGGATTGTTATGCCCATGGCAGATAATGGATGGTGCTCAGCTTTAGCGAGGGCCCTAATCAAACGACCAGTAAAGCCCATAGGGGTCATGATTAAGAACCAACGGTGGTGGTATGAGGGGAGAGGGTGGATGTGGATGACAACGATGAGGTCACTATGTCGGACATTGGGCAAAATGAAGTGGGTAATCATAGCAAGTGACAAACTTATGGCCCTATCATTTTGGTGGATGATGCGATTTCGAGCCACAATTATGTTATTGATTGGTTCTCTACTTATTCTATCATGCTAGAGACACCCCTAGGTGGAGTGGATGGACAATTGGGCATAGCAACTGGATAACTTGACGAGCGAGGGCTCCTCCTCTAGGACCCTTCTACCGTAGATCTCTGACCCAAACTCACACCATACCTCCCAACACATAAAACCTCGAAGGGGCATAGTCTAGTAGTAACAATGTGGAGTTAGTCAGGAGATGGTGTGGGGAGCAATTTGATATGGTTAGATTAGCTTTGCTTTAGTCTTTCTTTACTTTTCATACTTTTTCTAACCCTATTTCTTTTTGTGCTTTGTAGTGGTCTGTTTGAACCAGGCAGCTACTACAGACTCTGCACCAATAGGGAGTACCCCATCATGGAACCTCTCTTTGCAACCCTGGATCGATATTGGTTTTTGAAAATAGCCACCAGATTCCAATGCCTTGGAATAGATGTGTACTAGTTGCCTACCACTTCTAAGAGGGGATGCATCTTCCTTTTACATGATCTTATCCTGGTGGAGCATTTTCTGGTTAAGGGAGGCCGACAAGATATCTAAACAAAGGAGGAAAAGAGGTGGTCGAAGAGGGTCTATATTGCTGAGGGGAGGGTTTTAGGATTGGTCCCACTTATAGATTTTTTTAGAAAGTGGAGTTTGTCAAGACCTTACTGGAGGACTCGTAGTACGAGGTTATAGGGTCGGTTACCTTGAGGATGGTTGAGAATAATGATGTGATCGGCATGTGTATGTTGGCGCACTCTATGGTTGAGGTGGCCTCAGAGGCTCTCTACAATAGGCAACCTAGCTCAAGCTAGAAGACCCATTCTTTGGAGGCCATCTTGAATGCTCAACTGATAAACGCCTATCTTGTAAGGATCATTATACGTAATAGTTTCCCTTTTCCTTTGCTTTATTGTTGTCCTTCCTTGGACGGTGTTTTCCTTTTCGTTTTCTCTCTTTTTGATCCTTACTTGGATGGTGTTCATTTTGCAGGCCTCACTGCGAGCTCTCCTTGTTCACGTCGATCTGTAGGACCTGAAGAAGCAAGTGGACGATGAAAGGGACACCCTCTAATGGGTGGAGGGGGTAAAGTGGGAGCTTGAGAGGCAAGCCTTGGATGTTGAGAGGAAAATCGAGGAATGCAAGCGATGTGTTTTGGAGGTGGAAGGTGCTCGGTAGTTGAGATGGTTAGGGACATTACTATAGGGATTAGACTATGGAGGCGAGGAATTCGTGGGAAGAGCTTGAGCGAGTTTGGCCAGTTTAGGTGGCAAGCAAGAAGGATGTGGACAAGATGAAGCAAAGGCTACAACAGCACATGCAATGTGTAACCCTAGCATAGCTTATGAGGAAGGAGGCCTTAAACGAGCAATGGAATGATAGGCTGGCCAAGATAATGAAGCCGATTTTTATAGCAAATTACCTTCTCATTTTGGTGGTTAGCTTCGTTTCCCTGGAACAATATGATGAGGTCCTTAGCGAGGTGGCGAAGAAGATAGAGGCAACCAAGAGTGCTCTCCCAATAATCTTGATAGCCAGGAAGATTTCCTCCCTGATAAGCAAGCCAAGTGAATCAACTAATGAGATGTGTTGATTGGAAGTGCCCCATTTTTGTTGCATATAAAACTTTCGATCGAAAAACAAAGAATATTTTTCTTTATGATACAATCTGTAATTTTAGATCTGTTTGTTTGTTCAAATATTTTGTGCTTTCCACATACTTTTCTGCTAGTGTTGTGCACGTTCGTATACATATACTTGTCCTTTATGCTTATATTTTATCTATTCCTAAGCTGGACCATTCAAGTGCCATCGGTACCATTAAGTAAACATGTTGGGTTTTTATGCACACATAGCAGATAAGTGGATATATGGAAAATAATTAATATCCCAAACAAATAAACTTACCTTCCACTGGGACAACCTGCCTACCAGCTTTTCATAGTGAATGTGAGCTAATGATAGGGCATCTTAGGTGGTTTCTTGATGCTCAAGTGGAGCTGCATTTGTTCCATCTATGGGCCGTCGAGGGGCCTGGCTTTATTTGATCAGGCCTTTTCTGGTGTTCAAGTCGGCTAGCACTATAAATGCCAGCTTTGGGATTACAACGAGGGTAATCACATCACCATGGCTCTAGTGCCCAACCTTATAAGGGAGTTGTGCAACGTAATAGGTGAAAGAATCGAGACTAGGACATATGTAATGGCATTCGTGGATCATGCATCCTCATGGAGCAGCTTATAGATGATTGATTTATGGTTATAATATGGGGTAAACATGTCGTCGTAGCACTAGTGCTTCCCTATGTTAAAAGGATGGGAAGCATTACATACAAGCTATCCGAGACCTCTATGTGGGTAATCTCGCCATCAGTTCATCGTGGCACAGAAAGGAGCATCGAGTGGCTTATGCATCATCATGGAGCAGTACTATGGATGCTAAGTTTAAGGTAACAACATGGGTAACCACACTGCCTCGGTACCCGTCCTACTAGAGAGAAGGGTAGCATTATGGGAGAACATACTGGGACAACTATATAAGTGATCTTGATGTCGGTTCATTGATGCCTCTAGCATGGAAGGGAGCATTGATGGCTTGTGCATCCTCATAGAGCAGCATCATGTATGTCATGTTTTGGGTTACAACCTAGGTAATAGTGCCTCCCTGGCATCATTTCCCTATCCCACTAGTAGGACGTCAAACATCATAGATGAACAAATTGGGACCACTACATGAGTGATCACGCCATCAGTTTATCGATGCCTCTAGCATAGAATGGAGCACTGGCTCATGCATCCTCATAGAGCAGCACCACGGATGCCATATTTAGGGATACAATGTAGGTAACCATGCTGGCTTGGCACCAGTACCCCATTCTACTAAAGGGTTAGGAAACATCACAGGCGGATGAATTGGGACCACTCCGTGGGTGGTCTCACCATCGATTCGTCAATACCCTTGGTATGGAAGGGATCATTAAGTGGCTTGTTCATCCTTATAGAGAAATTTTGGATATTCCCCCATTATAGAGGTTGGATTGTTCGTCCAACTCACTCCAGAGAGACGTGGTGGTGGTGCTCCTCGAAAAGGGAAGGAATACTAATAAGCTAGTTCTAACTGGTTAGCCTTATAATTGCTGCAAATTTATAGCCTTATAATCACAGCTCATACAATTTTATAGATAATAATCCCTAAGGTATTCTGGATTCCAAGTGCGAGATGCATGGGGGTTAGTGCTAATAACATACGAGCTTTCCCAGTTTGCCCGTAATACTCCTTTGATTGGGTTTTTAGTGTTTGCGAAGACCCGATGTTGCACTAAGTGTTTGACTTTGAATTAGCGAAGCTTTACTCTTGTATTGTAGTGCTTGGATATCTTCTTTTATATGCTTTCATATGAAATTCTTCCTCTGCTCTTCTTTCTTCTAAACCATAAAGCGTAAGCTTAAGTAGTTCCTCATTTTGCTTGAGTTTATGAGTGAGGGCTGGGGGAAGGCATATCAACTTTGAGAGGCAACATAGCTTCATACCCTTAGGCTAAGGAGAACGGAGAATGCCTAGTCGATGTGCGGTTTGAGAAGAGGTATGATCAGAGCATGAGTGATGGATCTTCAACTCAATTTACTTTAGCTTTTATGAGGTGCTTCTTCAATATTGCCTTGATGGTCTTGTTTACATCGTTGACATACCCGCTCTCCTATGGATGGGTGACTTAAGGAGAAACATTTTTCTATCATATTCCGCTTGTAGAATCCTTGGAACAGTCCACTCTCAAACTATGGCTGTTATTGGTTATGATTTTCTTGGTAGCTCTAATTAGCACACGATGTTTTATCTCATAAAGTTTGAGATTTTAGGTGTGGTGACCCTAGTTAGGGGCTCCACCTCAAATTATTTGGTAAAGTAGTCGATGACGACTATAGCATGGCTATATTTGCCTTTGGCATTCGAGAGCTTGTCGATTGGATATATCCCCCAAGTGTCATATAGCCAGGGGACATCTTAGAAGTTAGAAGATTTGGCGAGGCCCTCAAGATTTTAGAGAACTGCTGGCAAACGTCACGTTTCCTAATGTAATTCATTGCACCCTGGATCATGATTGGCTAGTAATAGCATTATTGGGTAGCCTTATTTGCCAGACTCTGCCTCTCGTCATGGTCTCTACAGAATCCTTTATGTAGTTCCTCCAATATGTGGTTGGTTTCCTTACTCGTCATGTATCGTTGGAGGGGAGTTGAGTAGCACTCCAACATAGCTTTCCATCCTTAATGGTATAATGGGGTGCCCAATATAGAATTTTCCGTGCCTCTTTTCTCTTAATGGGTAGTTTTCCACTAGTGAGATACCTTAGCAATGGGGTCATCCAAGAGTCAGGATGGCTTTATCAATTTTCAAGTCGGTTTCACTTGATTCAAAATAAAAGAAAGCTCGCACCTCTATTGGGACCCAAGGTATGCTCTCCTCGAGATTTCTTACTGTCTTGGCCAGTTGGTTGACCTTGGCATAACGTGGAATATGTTCTAGCTTAATGTATGTAAAGGTTTTGATGAGTTTCCTGGCTTCTACGACGTAAAGGGACAATTTTTTCCCTAAACCTGAATACACTCTCCAATCTGGTTGATGACTAATGAGGAGTCACTGAACATAAGCAAAAAATCTACTTACAACTCTTTAGCCATCTTAAGACTGGTTACGACTACTTCACTCAGCTTCATTATTTAGGGCCTTGAAGCTTAGGTGGATGGCAAAGTAAATTTCTTTACTATCTAGCACAATTAGGATCATGCCTGCCCCTACACTCTTCTTATTAGACGCGCCATCAAAAAAAGCAGCCATGAAGGTGGGTTGGTTCTTAACTCCTTGTCATTGCTATTTAGGCTAGAAAATTCCGCTACAAAATCGGGGATAGCTTGGCCCTTAATCGTGGTGCAAGGGTGGAAAGTGATATAATGTTGTGCGAGCTCCATAAACCACGTTAGGAGTCAGCCTGCTGTATCGGGTCATCTTAACACTTGGTTCAATTGTTGGTTTGTGAGAACTTTAATGGGTAAGTTTATAAATATGGTCATAGATATAGGGTCACCATCAGCAGGAAGTAGGCCACCTACTCCAACTTGGAGTACCTAGTTTCTGGGCCCGTTATCCATTTGTTTACATAATAAATGGGTTGCTGGACTTTCTCTTCATTGCGAATCTAGAAAGCACTGGTCACATGGTCAGTTATTGCAAGGTATGAGTACATGTCATCCCCGTTGACAGGCTTGGAAAGCATGAGAGGCACACTGGATGTCTCTTTAAGTGTTGAATAGCTTTTGTGCATTCTTCACTCCATATAAATAATTTAACCTTCTTGATAAGATCAAAGAAGGGTGCACATGGTCCATGGATTTTGGCATAAAGTGGCTGAGCACCATGATCATTCTATTCAGACTTTGCACTTATTTGATCATGTAGGGTATCTCCATTTCTTGAATCGCTTGAATCTTATAGGGATTGCATTTAATGCACTTGGCTCTTACCATAAACTCGAGAACTTCCTAGATCGTACTGCAAAAGAACACTTCTTGAGGTTGAGCTTTCTATTATACCTAAAGAGGAATCTTTGACTAGGTTTTCTTTGTGCCTCTTAGCCTTTTTAGATTTAACTAACATATCATCCATGTAGATCTCCATCAAACACCTTTGTAGATTTAACTAACATAATAGGGAAACATCCAATTGATAAGTCATTGATATGAAGGGTCCACGTTTCAAAGGCCAAATGACATAGCTCGGTTGGGGTAGAGAATTGGTGATGATAGAGGCATGCTCCTGATCTTACCGTGCATTACAATTTGATTATACTCAGAGTAAGCATCCATGAATGTGAGTTGCTCGTGTCCCATGGTCGCATCTATAGTCACTACGGGGTAGGGAGAAACTATCTTTAGGGCATGCCTTATTGAGATCTGAGAAATCGATACAAGTTCTCCAAGCCTAACTAAGCTTCTATATGAGCAATGGATTGGCAACCCAGACCGGGTATGTACCTTCACGAATGAACCCATTTGCCAAAAGCATCTCTACTTCCTCTGTGCATGCCTTGTACCTTTCGGGATTAAGAACCACCTCTTTTGCTAGACCGAATGGACCGCTAGGTCAATGTTGAGGGCATGGCATATGATTGAGGGATCTATGCTGGTCATGTCGGCATGCCACATGCAAACACATCTTTACTCTTTCTTAGGAAAAAATTTATCTAACCCCTTACTTCCAAGCTCTTTACACCTATTTGGATGACAATTGATGAGGTCGTTGCTATAATTTGATACCTCATCAAGTGGAGAGTCGGCCCTTCTTTAAGCTTAGAGTCTATTATATAGGGATCAAGCGAATCATCATCACCATCCCCTATACTGTCTTCTATGTCACACTGTTCTGACGGATGTATCATGAACTCAATAACATTTCCAATTGAGACAGATGTTCACGCTCAAGCCATTGGATCATGGCTATCCCTGGCTCTCATAGATGATTCCTCAGATGCCGAGATGGAAGGAGTGGTAGTATCTTCGGTCCTTGCATACTAGTGAGAGTGGATTTGTTCATTCTAAGTGGCTATAAGTTCTTTGGTCTTGCTTGGACTAGCCTAGGTAAGATTATTCCATTGACCATGTTATCTTGGCTAGGGATAGTGATCAATGAGTATGCTTCCTCTTAAAGGGTTTGGGTTACTCGATGCGAATGGGAGCAATGGAAAGCTCATGTGTTCTCTATGGCATGTCACTATCGAGCACTGCTATTTCTTGTTATAGCACTAGTACAACTTTCTTTGCTTACTACAGAGAGATTCTATAACAATCCTTGGATGCTTGCTGGTCGACTTAGACACATTGTATTCCCCCATCGGTTGGGAACTACAATGTTAGACATTGATAGGCCACGATTGCATCCATGTCCACTAAAGCCGGTCTGCTTATTAGAATGTTATATGAAGGCGAACAATCCACCAATTCCTGAATCTTGGCCACCAAAGATTCCTTGCCAAAAGTGACTATGTGAGAGTTAATCCCTAGGGTACTATGCCAATGCCCCCGAATCTATAAGTGGGTAGTGCACATGGAGCGAAAATAGAGGCAGAAAGCTTCATCATGTCAAAATTCTTTAAACATCACATTAATGAAACTACCCCATCAATGAAGACTTAGTGAACCTTGGTATTGGTCACACAGATTAAGATGATCTGGGGTTATGTTGGGAAACTAACTCCTCTCTTATCTTTGGCGATAAAAGCAATGCCAGTTGCATCTTTTTTTTACTCGAGGGACCCTTGTAGTCTGTAAGTTTACTAAATAAACCTGATTGGAGGAGTGCTCTCTCTTATAGTGGGCCAGAGCTGCTCAAGTACTTCCAACCATGTGTGGGCCACTAAAAATTGATAAAATTTCGATGTTGACTATGGCTACATTGTCGTCGTCTACCTGCTATGGTAGGGCAGGTGGATTTTGTCGAGCCTTACATTTCTCTACTTGTTTTCTTACATACTAAACTGGTACTTCTTCATGGATCAGTCAATCTATCTCATATTTGAGGTGTTGGCACTCGTTGGTCAAGCAACTATTGAATTAGTGGAATTCACATTGCTTACCATTTCCCCTGGGCTTCTCCCACTACCGTAATAGGGAGGAAGTGGGTCATTGAAATGATATGTGGTCACCTGTAGCAAGATAGGCAGTTTCCATGTCTTGATCTATGGTCGCATAATTAGTGTACTTTGGTAGAAGTGTGCACCATCCTAAGCATGTTTTTTCCTACTTTCCTACCGACCGTTCTTTCGGCGGCAGTCTTCTTTTTAGTCAGTCTTGTTTCACCAACCACTTTCCTCATCACTATCTGAGATACTACCTTCTTCCATCCTCGTAATATCATTCTCCCTTTAAAGAAAATAAGTTGAGGACGAAGTAGGTTGCTTCTGTAGTTCCTTCTACATATGGGACTGGTACTTCACCCTCGAACAAGGTAAGACTACCAAGATATTAGTGTCTGCTCCCTTTACTTATGTTGAATCCTTATTGAAGCAGTTAACATACGATTCAAAGGACTTTGTTGGGCCTTGCCTTTTGTTGTTCACTTGCTTTCCATCACGACCCTTGTCTTTGATGCGAAATAGTACGCCATGAAGTTTGAACATAATCGGGCCTAAGAGTGGATACTGCTAACTTGGAATGAAGAAACCAACAGGACATCGACCCAGTTAGGGTGGAGGGAAACAAGAAAACTTTGTATGATGGGAGATTTGGCCAGCTTGGTTCATTGAGTTGAAGGCAGTGATATGATCTGATGGGTCAATACTCCCATCAAGCTTATCCATGAGAGACAAGATGTATCTACAGTAGATGTAAGTGCTTAGAATTTCTTTAGAGAAAGGGTCTCCATTCTCGTCATCTGATATGCCCTAGCTACCAGTGTTTCTTGTTTAAATTCTATGCATTTTTTGGTGCAGGATGATCATCTCCTCTCGAACGGCAAATTCTGCATGTCATGGATAATGATAGATCCTTACAGGGGAAGGGCTCCTTTGGCACCTATCTAGTGTAGGGCATCTATTATGGTAATATAGCGAAGGGGAACAACGATTGGCTGGAGTAGGATACTTGCTCCTGACAACTAATGGTGATATGGTTGGATAGGGGCGCCTTTCTCGGGACCTAGGACGGGACACCTCCTGTTGGGGCTGGGAGTAGACTGTTGGTTCTCTATGTCCTAAGGCTATACCTTGTCCTCTACCACTATGGCATTTAAAGCACAAGTCATGGTCCCCTTCCACTTCTAGGTGGTGCACTGTTGGTTTTGGCTCTGGAACTTCATGGATGTCTTCCTAGGCGTGGCAGCACATATCGTCCTATGGTAAACATGAACATCCCCGATTAGGATTTCTAGCACTTCCCTCTCCAAGGATTCGGTGCTACTCATGAGGTTATAAGCATCGTGGAGAGCAGATTGACGAGCCTGTTCATCCATTGAAGGGACTGGTGGAATGAAGTTTACTATTATTTAAGCACCATTCTTGTCCTCAAGTTTTGCACTTCACGGGCTATAGTGCCCACATTTTTCAATTCTTATAGTATGCTCTATCACATGCCATTGCTGAACCTAGAAAAGGAGAAGATAGCACTAAAGATGGTGTTGTCATTAGTCTTATGGGTATTTGGGTTGTTACCTTCATTTTAAAAAGTTGGGTCCATGGTAATAACCTAAAATAATTTTTTGTAGAGAAAAGTGATGAAAAGTGACAGCTCTAGGGGGAAGCCCTTCTTTGAGCACCAAAATATTGGCTAGAATTTTAGTCAACCTCGAAAGTGTGATCAAGAGGTGATATTAGCAAAAATTTTGTTACTAATACTATCGTTTAAAATGTAAAATGAGGAGACAAAAATGCCTAAACTTAAAGAGACAGAGTTTAGAGTGGTTTGATCGAAGAAGATCTTTGTCCGCTATTAAAAGTTGATTATTGTTTTACTACTATTACAATAACTTAGACTGTAAGAGGTAGTAACTAATCAATAAATACACAAAGCTTAATGTTCTTTAACCATTGTAAGAAAGCAAGCCTTGACATTTTTTGTAGCTATTGGAACTGATACTTGAATGGCTGAGATTATGTTGATCGAGTCTGGAAATCTCTCTAAGTTGTTGTTGGATGTATATGGTTCATGTGCATGCTATCCATGATGTCGGATGGCCTGCACGGTATAGATGTTGATAGTTGCTGAACTATACTTTGAGCATGCTTGGAGTATGGTAGTAAGTGTGGGATCTGAGAATGGTTGCAACAGAGGTGTTTTGGTAGTAGCAAAGTACATGAAGGGGTTGCTACATAGTGGCAGTTTTGTCAGGCGAATAATGCTCATATATGCCAGTCATTTCAGTGAAGAAGTGCATGCGAAGGTTCTTTAGGTAGTGGCGGGGGTGCTCATAGCTAGCGCTGAATTCTAGCATGAGAGTTGGTGCATACATATGAATGAGGTTGGGGACGGGCAAGGGAGCCATCAGTTGGTTAACTAAGTGGTCAAACTAGTTGATGGTAAATGAGTCCTTCAAATAACAACTTGTTCTGGCCTCATCGTCCAGTGCCTATGGGGGAGGTATTAGTCTAGGCATATACACTAGTGTGGATGAGGTGTTCCTTGAGAGAACCTTGCTGGCCCAAGTTGGTGTGAATAATACTGTATATCTCGGTTATCTGATTATATCTCTCTAAAAACATATCTTTTTGCAAATCATATTTCTACAACCAAACTGGTTAATCAACTAATTATATCAACAATAGAAAATACCATATATGCTTAAAACAAGTAATAAATGGACCGGTTGTCAATAAACTGTAGTTTGTTTGGCTAACTACTAACCTTTGGCTAACTTGGGCCTACCAGACAATATTAAATGGTCTAACACCTATTAGACAAGTCTCTAGACGGTCTGTCCTTAACTTACTTCTCTAAATGTCAGCTAATCCTATGGTTTTGCGGGCTCACCAATAACTTACCTCTGTTCATAAATACTCCTTTCTATGTGTAACCATCATTTAAGTCTTACCCATGTCTAAGCTCTACATACTGGAATTTTGGACTAAATTAACTAGGGGCTAATAGCTAATGAGTAGGGCGCGACCCAACACCAGTCCCATTTGGTCTTCTAATCCGAGTCATTTACTTAGAGTTAACTACCGTTTAAAATTTTTCCTTGAAAACCTTTTCAAAATGATTTAATTCCTTCAAATCATATTTATTTAAGGAAAATACATTCTTCGCTTTACTCTAAGCTATTTTCCATGTTATATATACTTTACTCAAAATAATGTTGATGAAATATAATATGGATTTCCTATCCCTCCAAAATGAGTTAAAACCCTTTTTAACTTAAAATGCTTAGGCTATATTGTCAAGGTAGGTCATTCGAAACCTTTGTTTAAAATCTTTGAGAAATCCATTCGAAACCATTGAAAGTACACTTTCATAACCATTGAAAGTACCACTTTCGATATACCTAAACTACTTTACTTTACAACCTTAGGCCGAAAGGCCCAAACATACTTTTCGAAACCATTTACAATAGTCTTTTCAAAAACATTAGAAACATCTCTTTCGAAATCTTTATAAACCTTAGACATCCACTTTTCAAAAATCGAACTTGCCATACGAAAGCAATCAGAAACCTTCCATTTAAAATGTTATAACTACCTTTTGAAACCATTGGGGAATCTCCTCTTCGAAAACATATTTAAACCTTTTGTAAATACTGGAGAACCTCCCATTCGAAACCTATTTCAGTTACCTTTCGAAAGCATTAAAGCATACTACCTAAAAAAAATCTTTCGAAAGCATTGGATTCAAGTAAAAGCTTGTGGAGAACCTTTCAAAACCTATAGAAACAATTCTTTTCAAAACCATAGGATTTACTTTCAAACATTAAAAAGGGCCATAAAAAACCAAGTCGAAAGCAACTCTTTCGGAAGCAATTCCTAAGTAAAAGAACTAGATGGTGTCGAAACCTATCCCTTCGAAAGCATTAGAGAAGCAGCTATGTTTTAAAAACAAAATAACCCTTTCGAAACCAATCTGGGTCGAAAGGTAAAAAGGTGGAAATTAAGGGTTTCAACCCCTTTGAAAGCATTTACTTAAAACAAAAGGTGCAACCCCTTTCAAAACCATTCCTTTAAAACCATTCGACCCATTTGAATGCCAAACAAGTCGAAAGCATCACTATCGAAAGCAAAGCAGGTGCATTTCCATTTAAAAGAAAAAGTAGCGCTTTGACCCCTTCGAAACCCTTGGTTTCTACTCAATACCTTCCGCCTATATCCAATTCGCTATGCACCAAGTCTTTGATGCCTTGCTCATTGGTTTCGACGGTGATGGTAGCGGAGCTACTAAATCGGAATCCCTGGCGCTGAAAGTGGCGAAACATTCTAAAAACATGTAAAAACTAATTTTTAACCTATTTGATTAATCTTTTCAACTAACTGCCTTGTTTGTCAAAAAATCATTGGTTGCAAATTTTCTTTTCAAACTGACGAAATTTCAGAATTAAACTAATTAAATTATTTACAAAATGACCTTTCTCCTTTTATAAATGTATAAAACATTTAGGTCCCATACCTTAAATAATTTTATATATCTATTAAAACACTTAGGGAAATTCTATAAAAATTCACATAAATCTGTTTTAATATATTTTCTATCATATTTAAATTTCATTCCCAAAACACATACATAATCGTCGAAATTAATTTTATATACAAATAACCTTTTTCTTCACTAAAAAATTATATTAATTCCACAATAGTTCAGAAAATTATGAAAACATGAAACCCATTTCCAAATAATATTTCTAACCTCATATTAAAATCGTAAATCTATTGGATGTCAACTAATAGGTTTTCAAAATCAATTCTTGTCATAAAATCCATATGAATTTGCCAAAATCATCAACAAGTATCTATATCCATTTTAATCAATCAAAACATGGAAAAAAATTTGCAAAACAATTTCGGATCTCAACTTTTTAACCGAAAAAAACATAAGATGAAAAATTAATTCATATTTTCTTTGATGTTAAGGAGTTGAGATTTGATCTTGGATTAAGTTGATTTGGATTCTTTCTCTTGATTTAAGCAAATCTTCCCCTTACTTCTTCTTAATGGTGGCCGACCTCTAGCTTTGTTTTTAGTTTGGAAATGAACGTGTAAAATGAAATGGTATACAGGCTTAGGCTATATGAATATGGTTCTTCCTATTTTACCCTTATCTAGTTCCTTTTGTTTTTCCTTTGTTCATTTATTCAATTAGGCATGACTATACCCTTATTATACAAATCTCAATTCCCTTCTGAATAATGTTGTCAAAAAGGGGTGTTACAATATCCTCTCTTTAAAGAATTTCATCCTCGACATAAGGCACTCATCAAAATCAATAAAAAAGGTAAAACATACCATGAAACGGGTCAGGATAAGTATCTCAAACCCTGCTTCTTGTTTCCCAAGTACAGTCTCTCTCATCGTCGCTCCACTGGACTTGAACTAATCTTCCTGCCTTGTTCTTTAGCCTCTTCTCGTCTCTCATGACTATACCAACTGGCTTTCTAACTATAGTCAGGTTCGGCTCCACTACTAAGTCATCTAACGCAGTCGGTGCTGTAGTAGTCTCTGGGTCTCGAACACACTCTATTTGATAAGAAACACGAAAAACATCATGGACTTCTGCCAGACTACTCGATAACTTTACTCTATACGCGAGTTTCCCAATCCTGTTAACTATAGGAAATGGTTCAACGAATCTCGGTGCCAACTTCCCTGATTTACCAAACCCGATCACACCTTTCATTGGTGATACTTTGATGAAAAACCGATCTCCAACTGAGAACACCAAGTCTTTTCGTCTTTAGTCGGCATAACTCTTGTGCCTAGATTGAGCTTCCTTCATTCTAGTTAGAATTAACTCAATCATTTTTGCTTTTTCTCTCACCAAATCCGGACCAAGAACTAACGTATCCCTGGTCTCTAGCCAACAAACCGGGGATTTGCATGGTCTTCCATACAAAGCATCAAATGGTGCCATCCTTGTACTATTCTGATAACTATTGTTATGCGAAAACTCGACTAAGTGTAGATGGTCTTCCCATGATGTAACGACCCTGAATTTTGACCCTGTTTATTTTAATAAATATTTAATATGATTAAATAAAATATGAACTAATTATTTTCAAATGAATATGATTTTGGAAATAATTGCTATGTAAATTTGTATTTTAAAAGGAAATTTGATCTTGGAAATTTAAATAAAATTCTTAATAATATTGACCTTATATAATTGAATTAAAATACTATGCTTTGTTTACATTTGGTAATGTACATAGGGATGTTAATGTTTAAATTTAAAAACTAATTATAACAAAATAAAATATAAATGTAAAATATAAATGTCAAACATAGATCAAATATATGTATATAACTTAATTTAAATAAGTAATAGTACAGTACAAATAGAATACAAATATAAGTAAGAAATCATTTTGAATATGACTTGAACATTGATAGTTAAATATAAAGTATTAACGTAAAATTTAAAATAGGAATTAATTAGTTAAGATTTTATACAACATAACTTAACAATCTAAAATAAGAACAAAGTATAAGACAAAGTAAAGCAAAACAAAATCAAATATAATGTAAAATCAAACTCAAATTTGTGTGTATAAATTATGTAAACTTTAAGTTAACTAAACAAAATATTTTCATACACAATTTAACAGCAACTATATATATGTGAATTACTCAAGTTAGAAACAATAAAACAAATCATTTTCAAAACCAAACCAAAGTACAAATAAAACTGACCCACATATGCATTATTCAAGCAAACAATTAATAAAAATATGATTAAGTTTTACACCATATCTTCATATATAAATCTAAACATAAGATATAATATAATAAACAAATGTTGCAAGGAAATGATCATCATCCACAAGTATGGAGAAAACTGACAAACTCAGGAAATTTAAAATACAAACATTAAGATAATTTGTCTTCCTATGCAAGCTATCTACTGAAGAATATAATCCCATACACATGCATACAGTTTGTTCTCAGTAGTACATAATTATAATTATGTTAACAGGTGAAGCAACAACATTTAATGCTCCTCTGATTCGAGCACATCTTTGTGTTCAGTTACAATTTGCACACATCTTTAGTTTTATAGTGAATAGATCTGATTAACATTTGAAACAAAGAATAGTATATATTATTAGTACATGCTGACAGTGAGTAGATATGTATTATGTATGACTTGTAGGAGATTATGCAGGCAAGTGATCAAAATATCTATGTATTGATGGATTAAGTATAGACAAGTAGTACTTAGCATTTAATGTTAGCATCTCAGCCGAATTCAAGATCATAAAAAAAAAAGCATGCCTGATAAAACAAAATTGAACAGTGTACTTATAGATAGCACCTACCTGGTTAAAACCTTTTCCATACATACATAACTTCTTATATTCTATATATATATGTGTGTGTTCATCTTTTATTTAGTTTAGTCAGTAACATAACTATACCTGAAAGAAGGAAAAATAAAAATATAAAGAGGAAAAAAAAAGAATTTAGGAAGCCAGAAGTTACAGAGTTCAAAACTTTCAAGCTGCAGTTTTCTATCAACAATCATGCTCTGTTCAACAGTAGTTGTTTTAGGTGAGTAAACATTAAATATAAAGTTTTAAGTTTAATTTAAGGCAGTTAAGAATTTATTGATACTATTGTTTGCATATGTGATGGTTAACTTAGTGTGCTTTGAATCTTCTCTGTGATGTGCTTCAGGGTTGAGACTTTTCTTCGAATTCAAAATTTTACTTACCAAATTGATAAAAAGCTTAAGTTCTTTAATTATACAAGATAGTACACCTACAGCTAGATTTTAAAAACAGATCAGATTATGTTCTGTTAGAAACAAACACTGTAAATTTATTTACAGGCAATCTAGTAACAAATGTGTAAGGTTTGATTGCTGTAGAACTTTAATTCAGGTTTGTATCTTGAAGTATCACTACAAATTATGATTTTTAAAATTTAAAATAGGATTTTTAAATTAGTGTTTGAAGAGCAGATTGAATTTAAACAGAAATTACACTTTTACAGGTTTTAAACACTGCAATCAATTTTAACAGTTAAAATTTGATTTGAGGATAGTGTGGATATTCGTGATCTTGGGAAAAATATGCAAAAAAAAAAAATTCCATTGCGTGAATTTGAACATCAGAACCAATTTAGGGTTTTTATTCAAGTTTTGGCATACACTGTAAACGCGATGAGTTCTTCATCTCTTCGTGATCGAGTTGCTCGAACTCGGGTGGGTGGTTGCTTGGAGTGGTGACGATTGTGTGGGTAAAGTTTCAGCAACCCCGGTGGCGTGATTGACAGTGGCGAGGTGATGATAATGTTTGGGATGAACTCTGCATCTCGGCCGACCTACTGTTTTTCTTTTCGACTTTCCTAAAGGCTTTTGGATCTTGGTTTTAGGGCGTACGAGTGATTTGTGGTGTGTCTGGGATGTGGGGGTTCGCCGGAGGCCGTTGGTGCCACCGTGCACGTGCACGGCAGGGAGGAAGAGACAGCGTCATGTCTGTGGAAATTCTCGAGACGGGCTCGAACATTTTGGGTATTTTCTTCGGGTTCGAGTGAGTTCGTAGTGCGTGAGTTAGGTCCTAGAGCTGTAGCATATAGCGTAGTTTAAAACTAAAACTAAAAAAAAAAAGAAGAAGAAGGGGTTGCACAGGGGAGTCTCGGGGAAGCCTGGTGAAGGCTCGAAGTTGCACGCGGGGTTTAAAAGGGGAGGACTCGGTTTTTTTTTTTTTTTTTCAACTACAGTATTTTATAAAATATAAATCTTAACTTAATAGGATTTTAACAGTTTTAAGTTAAAACTTAGATACAAGGTTTAGTTACTTAGTTAGTACTTAACAAATGTGATTAACGTTTGATTATTACTTTTAATTAAGTAATTGAGGTAAGTTAAGAATAAAGTTAATCAACATTTAAAAATTCAAACTTAAGAAAATTCTTTCAAATGTTAATTAAGATCAATAGTAATTTACTAACAATTTTATAAGTAATTAAGAATGATACCTTATAATTGTAATTAAAGATCGAATAATAATTAAGAAATAAGTTAATTTGTAATTAACTACTTAAGTAAATTAGTGAACAAATTATAGATAATTAATCAAGTAATTTAAACTAAGAATTAAGAAATGATTAATGAAGTAATTAACAATTAAAAATTTGTTAATCAAGTTATTTGATTTATAATTAGGGTTTTCAACTAATGATTAAGAAAAAGCTAATTAAGCAAGCAGGGTAAACAAATTGATTAGGACGTAATAAATTAAATAGTGTGAAACAAATTGATTTAAGTACATTACTTGAGTAATTAAGAAATTAATTACTTATTGTAATTAATGAGGTTTAAATGAATTGTTTAAGTTAATTAATTAAGTTTAATTAATTTGAATAATTTTTCGATGTTGTGATAAGTGTAATTACTTGGAGAAGTAATTGATGACAATGACTAGAAGAAATTGATTGAGGATGATAATGGAAGTAATTTGAGTATAATTACTTTGTGCAATTTAATCAAGGGATTGATTAAAGGAAATCAGTTAAGGAGTAATTAAGTGATGTGATAAGAGTAATTAAAGGTGATTGATTACTGAATAGTATTCATCAGGGGTGATTAATAAATATAGTCTAATTGAAGATTTAATTATTAAGGTAATTAAATTAATATGAGATAATGAAATGAAATGTAATTAGCAATCATTAAATAATGAAATTAATAATGATAGATTAGAGAATAATTAATTGGTAATGTAATGTATGTAATTGAAGGTTAATTTTTATATTTGGATAAGATAATTAGTTTGGAGATAATTAAAGATGGTTACTTGAATAAAATTAAATGTTAATTAATCAAGTATGATTAAGTGAAATGGATTTATAAATTGATTGATAATTGGTTAATAGTTATATAAGCAAGAATTATAATGGTTAAGTAATTAATTTAATTTACTTTAAATTAATTAGAGATGCAAGTAATTAATTTAATTCATTTTAAATTAATTATAGCTGATATGATTGCTTATATATGGATGGATGATATTGTTTACTCTGAATGGTTTGAAATTCCTAGCATGAGATAAATGATGCTCTGTAAAATGTATGCTTGATTGTAGCATGATAAAAATATGGATTATCTGATATGATTGCTTATCTGTTATGGTGATAATGTTGATTATCTATTGTGATACTATGAATTATCTATCTGTGTGTATATGGATAATTGAGATTGAATTGTTTTAAACTTTAAAACAACTTGGCCCTAAAAGACACGTTTTGGATTTTGATGAGACCGGGATCGGGTTTCCACATTTGGAACATCCGAAAACCACATCGATCCAAATTAACGTTAGGTCGCGAATCTGATGTGAAGACGAAGATTCAGAATGCAAGGGTTGTCGTCGTTAACTCTGAGGGTGATTCCAAAATGAGTGTAACGAGATAATGCCTTCGGTTTCGTTCGAACCCGGAACGAACTTGTATGGATTGAATGCTTTCAACACATCGTCAGGTGGGCGATGAGCATTCTAATAAAATATGTTCTTTAAAGGTAATCGTAGCCTCAAGCCTCATCAACCGGGAATGGCTAAAACAGGGGAGATGCAGCAAGGTTAGGTGGGTCATGCCCAAGCAGGACAAGATATTTCCCCTGTCTAGATGTCCCTTTTTATTCGGCTTAGTGGGTGGTTGGGCGCGCCAACCACGGGCTTTATCTTGTTCGGGACTGTTCAGTAAGGAATGGTTCCGGCCTTGTGTTGCAGGGGATGAAGGGAGTAATCCTCGGTACGGTGATCTAGGCCCCGTACTGTGACGGGCGGTACCCCAGTAGCCCTGCCATTGTATGGAATCCATTTTCCAATAAGTGCCCACGGTTTTGATTGTATTACCCACTTTTGTGGCTAGTAGCTGGAATTTAATCATGTAACAATTTCGGCTATTTCTTATTTAATTGAAAACCCTAGACCTATTATAATGTCACCGGATTTCTTATCAAATGTTTTGGTTAGCGTAAGGTAAAAACTTACCCGTATTTATTTGTGGGAAGTCTTACGTGATACCTTTATTTTCAAAAGTTTTGCAAAGTTAAACAATTTAAACTGTTTACTCATACCAGACCCATGTCTGACCCGGAGTTTATTTTTGTTTTTCATAAACTCTCGGGTACCCAAATTTTTACGGGTAGTCAAGGGATTCAGGATAGCTTTGACGAATTCTGGAGGAGCAATGGAGCAGGAGGCTTCGGCGTTGTAGATATCTATCTAGTTCCGCTGTGTTAGTTAGAGTATGTTGTATTTGAGATGTATGTAGTGACTGATGTATATATAACATTGTCAAATGTAAAATATTGTATAACTCTGATATATGTAAACTATGAGATTGTTATGTGATGTATTATATTTTATTCCATTCCGCTGTGAGATTCTGATGTTGTTCTTTCTTTCTCTTTCCTTTCTATTTCTACCTCTTTCTTTCTTCATGATGATACGTCTTTCTGGTAGTAGAAGGGCGGGTCGTCACACACGATCCCCTAAAATCTAACACAAACTTAACTTTGTTAACTCTTTCTATTTGCCCATATGTCAGCGGATGGTAAGCGGTACTCATCTTGAGCTTGGTTCCTATAATTTCCTATAGACTCATCCAGAACTTGCTAGTGAATAAGGAATCTCTGTCACTTACTATGCTACTGGGATCTCCATGAAGTTTAACTATATTCTTCATAAATAACTTAGCCAAAATAGGTGCCAATTTGGTTGACTTAACTGGAATGAATGAGCACACTTGATCAACCTATCCACTATAACCCATATGCTTTCAATTCCTCTGTTTGACCTTTGCAACCCGTAAGTAAAATCCATAGAGATAGAATCCCACTTCCAGACTAGAACATCTAAAGGCTGAAGTAACCCACTTGATTTCTGATGTTCAACTTTTACCTGTTGGTAGTTCAAACACGGCTTCATCCATAAGCCTACATCCTTCTTCATACTTTCCCAAAGAAACACCGCTTCATATCCTGATACATCTTAGTTCCTCCTTGAAGAATACTTAATTTCGAATAATGGCATTCCTCATAAACTTTGTTCCTAATGTCTCCCACATTCGGAACACATAATCTTTCTTTCTTTCTCAACCACCCATTCTAGTCAAGACTGAAATCCTTCAAATTATCGCTCTTTGGTCCATCCCTTAACTTCTTCATCCGTTCAACTGATACTGGATCCTCCTTCTTTTTGGTAGCAAATTTTCAATCGTGATTGATCGAACTTCTAAACATGACAACACTACAGCTTATCCACTAGATCCATATTAGATCTCCACTATACTCTACATGTCGTCAACGTTTCTAAATCCTTCCACTCGGCTATCATTGCTAACATTGCATTCTGATGTTTCCTGTTAAGTGCATCTGCAACCTTGTTGCCTTTCCCTAGTGTGTACTCGATACCTAAATCATATGCGGTAATAAACTCTAACCATCTCTGGTGTCTCATGTTCAGCTCCTTCTGAGAGGATAAATACTTCAATGACTTATGATCCGTATAACTTTCAAACCTCTCTCCCAAAAGGTAAATGTTTCGACACATTCAATGCAAATGTCACCGTAGCTAATTCCAAATCATGCATTGGATATCTAACCTCATGCGGCCTAAGCTGTCAAGAAGCATAGGAAATCACTTTACTTCTCTGCATTAACATAGCTCCTAACCCTATTCCATATGCATCCGTATAAACTACCAAGTCCTATTCCCTTCTAGAACTACCAACACATGTGCATGGGTCAATAAGTATTTCAAGCTTTGGAATGCTTCCTCACATTTATTAGTCTACATAAAATTCACATCTTTTCGTGTTAGCTTGGTTATCGATGCTGCTATTTGAAAAAAATCCCTTATGAAGCTCAGATAATATCCTGCCAATCCAAGAAAACTTATTATTTTAGTCACCTTCTCAGGTCTCTTCCAGCTATTCATTGCCTCGATCTTAGCTGGATCAATTGACAACCCTCTCTATGAGACTACGTTACCAAGAAACTTCACTTCTTTCTTCCAGATATAGCACTTCGAAAATTTCACTTTTAGCTGGTGCTGCCTTAATGTCTCAAGCACCACTCTAAGATGAACTTCATGCTCCCTTTCATCCTTAGAGTATTCCAAAATACCATCTATGAAAACCAACACAAACCTATCCAAGTGCTCTTGGAAAATTTGGTTCATCAAATCCACAAAGAATGTTGGCACATTAGTCAATTTGAACGTCATCACTAACCATTTGTACGATCCGTATCTGGTTCTAAACTCCGTCAAAGAAATACTATCCTCTGCTACTCTAAGCTGATGGAAACCTGTTGCTAAATCCAACTGAGAAAATACCTTGGCTCCACTCATCTGTTCAAATAAATTTCCCATCATAGGAAATGGATATCGATTCTTTATCGTCTTCTTATTCAACTTACAATAATCGATACATAACCTCAACGACCAGTCAAGATTCTTAGCAAATAGGGTGGCTGCTTCCCAAGGTGAATTACTAGGTGTAAATTGTCTTCCAAATCCACCAACTGCACCTTCAACTCCCTCATCTTGGTAGGTGACATCCTACTTGGCAGCCTAATCACTTGTTCTACTCCAAGCACCAAATCTATCCAAAACTCAATGACTCATTTGTTGGCAATCCTATTACCAGCATTAAAACATCTGCGAATTCTCTAACCATGAAAACTCGAATCAACTCGTCATCTATCTCCATAACACCTAACAAAGAATTCACCACACAACTAAAGCTTTCTATGGCAGGTACAATCCGATCACTGCGGCCGGAATGTCTAAGTTATATTTTCCTATTATGGAAAATATCCTAGCATCGCACTTACTTAACCAATCCATACCCAAAATAATTCCGAAACCTATGAAATCAAACATAGGCAAACTACAAACAAAGGTATAACCCAACAAATCAAACTCTAGGTGATCACATCTCATCCCAAGAGTCGCGTACCCTCCTATTAGATTTGCAACCCTTAAGGAAGTAACTAGGTACGATGGTTCTAGGTTAAGCTTATCTACCAATCAACAAGAGATAAAAGAATGCGATGCACAGGTATCAATAGAACAATAACTGACATACCATGGATCAAAAGCGTACCTCCCAATACTGCTTTTCCTTTCTCCTACGCTGTTGGTATTGAGGTAACAGATTCCAACGCAAACACTTTGCCTTTCCCATCCTTTGCTGGCTCCTTGCAGTGGTTCTTATAGTGACCAATCTGATCGCAGTTGAAACATCTAACTCCTTTCTTCTCAGTAACCTTCTTTCCTTTGCCTACCCAGCACTCATCAGCATAATGCCCCTTCTTATCACACTTATAATGGACAACTTCTACCTTCCCTTTTTCGTGGCTCCTCCCTTTTGAGCCCCTTTCATATGAAAAAACTTTCGCTTCTGACCCTATCCCACCCGGACTTCCTTGGTCTTATTATTCTCATAATAAGTAAGCATTTCCTCTTGCCTAAAAGCCATTTCAATTACAAAATCACTGGGATCTCTTATATGAGGTAATGTAGCCCTAGCCAACTTAGGCTTCAACCCCCTGATGAACTTCTCGTTCCTCTTCATCACAGTATCTATAGTGGCATATCCTTACCTAGCCAACTCCTCAAACCTTCTAGTATACTCTAACACCGTCATATCTCCCTGCTCCCATTCAGCAAACTTCCTAGCAAGGTAGACTTAGCAACCTCGGACATATACCTCTCCTCGAATCTTCTCCAAAACTCAGCCCAAGTCATATTCTCTTCATTCACTCCGATCGTCACATTATTCCACTATAATAAAGCTGCTTCCTAAAGCTGTCTCGAAGCATGCCTCTCTCCTTCTCATCATTGAGCCCCATATCTGCAAAGATCCTCTTACAATGCAGCAAATAGTTCTCAACCTCAATAGCATCTTCAGTTCCAGTAAATGGCTTCCCTCCAAGCCTAACATAATCACTACTTAAGGTAGCATAATTGTTAACCACCGGAGCTTTATGAACTCCTACTCTAGAATTTCCTCCAACCACTCCAGTAGTAATTTCAGCTTGCATCATGTTCATGAAAACTTGATACATAGCTCCAATATCGACTTGTGGGACTCTAGCACCTACATTTTCAATTTGTGCCTGACCTTGGTTTCCCCCCGTATTTAGTCGGGCTTCCCATTTGTAGTGGTTCTTTCCCCACCAAGGCTAACTCTTCCTCTCCTAGCATCGATATCTACATTCGAGTTTCATAAGATACAGAAGAATAGCCTAAGAGATATAGAAGAAAAGAGATATCGCGTATACTTATATATAATAAATACAAGAAGGTTACTGTAGCATTATCCCTTGCCTCAATATTATCTCAAATTCCTTAGGATTATTCTTTCAAAAATCATTTTAGTTTAATGTTCTTCATAAACCTATGCTTTGATACCAAGTTGCAACATCCCATATCTTGATGCCAAAAGCTAAATGCTATAGATGTTGCAACATCTATAGTATTAAATTCGTGTGACAAAATATGGTAATGTTATAATATCAGAGTCACATGAATATGAAATAAAATCATCACATATTAAAATATCTTTTTTGATTACATTTCAAAACAATATTTCATATTCAGATTACATAATCCCAAAATGTTTCCCAGGTTCAGATCAAATATAATTATTACAAAATACGCCCAAAGCTACATATGAAGAAGCCTCCTTAGATGATCAGAGAACTAACTAACTGTCTCAATGCAACACAACAGAATTTAAAACAAAATAATAGCAACTCCTAAATAGCTACCAGTCAGCCTATAGCTTGTCCCTGGTAGCTTTATTCACCAACCTACTAAAACCTAAAAAACCCAAACTCTCAATCTACTCAAATCAAATTTTTGAGCAACCTGAATGTTTAAGTGGAAAACATAAACTTCGAGTCAGACTTAAAGCCTGGTGTGAATAATACTATACATCTCGGTTATTTGATATTAAGTGAGACCACGCCGCTTAGCGGAATGGTTTCCCCTCACGAATAACCCATTAAAAACATATCTTTTTGCAAATCATATTCCTGCAACCAAACTGGTTAATCAGCTGATTATATCAATAATGGAAAATATCATATATGCTTAAAAAGGTAATAAATGGACCAACTGTTAAAAAATTGTAGTTTTTTTTGGCTAACTACTAACCTTTGGCTGACTCGGGCCTACCAGATAAAATTTCAAATGGTCTAACACATGTTAGACAATTCTTTGAATGGTCTTTCCTTAACTTATTCTACGAGGGTAAGGTGAACCTAATGGTTTTGCGGCTCACCAATAGCCTACCTCTATTCATAAATATTCCTTTCTGTGTGTAACCATCATTTAAGTCATACCTGTAACTAAGCCCTACACATTGGAATTTTGGATTAAATTAGCTGGGGGCTAGTAGCTAATGAGTAGGGTGCGATCCTACACCAATCTCATCCAGTCTTCTAATCTAAGTCATTTACTTAGGGTTAACCCTTTTAAATTTTCCTTGAAAACCTTTTCAGAATGATTTAATTCCTTTAAATCGTATTTATACAAGGAAAATACATTCTTTCCTTTACTCTAAGCTATTCTCTAGGTTATATATACTTTGCTCAAAATAATGTTGATGAAACATAATAAGGATTTCCTATCCCTCCAAAATAAGTTAAAACCCTTTTTAACTTAAAACACTTAGGTTATATTGCCAAGGTAGATCATTCGAAACCTTTTTTTTAAAATCCTTAAACAACCCATTCGAAACCATTGAAAGTACCCCTTTTGTAACCATTGAAAGTACCACTTTTGATATAAGTAAACTACTTTACTTTATAACCTTAGGCTGAAAGGCCAAATATACTTTTCGAAATCATTTACAATAGTCCTTTAGAAAATATTAGAAACATCTCTTTCAAAAGCTTTATAAACCTTAGACATCCTCTTTTCAAAACATCAAACTTGCCTTTTGAAAGCAATCGGAAACCTTCCATTTAAAATGCTATAAGTACCTTTCGAAAGCATTTAGGAATCTCCCCTACGAAACCATATTTTAAACCTTCGAAAATACCGGAGAACCTCACATTCGAAACATATATTAGTTACTTTTCAAAAGCATTAAAGTATAGTACTTAAAACAAACCTTTCGAAAGCATTGGGTTCGAGTAA